>JBCFYV010009882.1:61025316-61775316 GCA_039000515.1 Timema cristinae
GGCGCTGCGCTTTGCCTGGACGACCAGTGGGTCTAGGAGCAAATGGCCCCATGGGTGGTCGGGGTCGTCTCTGGCCTGGAGGTATGAGGCCCTACGAGGAAAAATTCCCGCATTGGCCGGGTGGGCTCCAAGACAATTTATACATTTTATCTCAGGTAAGTCCACAGGTAGCTCGCAGTCTTGGATGTGGTGGACCCGTCCCACATCGAACACACCTGGGCAATGCCCCACACGTCGGGGAAGAATGACCAAATCTCTGACAGTTATGACATTGAGGCACACACCGTTTACGGTAAGACTCCATGGTGATCTTTAAGTGATTAAGTGAGGTTTCCTTCGACAGTCTGGCGACCTCAGAGTGACCCAACAACGTTATCATAAATAGAGGGAACATATGCTCTGGGCCCCCATTTAGTTCCCTGACAGTAGTTGGGTCACCCGCTGGACATGGTAACCTCACCTGGACAAAGCCTCTTTGATGTCCTGAACAGGCATTTCTATGGGGAGGCCCCACAGGACCATTCGCCCGTTCCGCTCTTCCTCGGTGGGGTAGGTGTAGTGCTGAATTTCACGCTCCCGGAAAAACCCTAATAGGGTATCCCAGTCACATGAATCGCCCGGGTAAAAAGTCATTTGTTGGCCTGACGATGTTAACTTGAACTCCTTGTGGAGGATTTTACGAAAGGACACAAGCAACGAGAATTTGCTTTCGTCAAACGGGCCTAAAATATTGACTAGGGAACATGGGACTTATGGGAGGCGGAAGATTCTGGGCCGCACCTTCTCAACCTGGGAGGCACTACCAGCCATCGTTGCATAAGAGGTGGAGAGACCCGGAGAGGATCCCCGTTAGGATATATGGCAAGTCAGAGGATTTTTTTTAGTAAAGGGAGGTCGTGAGGGATCATAAGTACCGGGGGGGGGGGGGGGGGCAGACCACCGTCAGAGGCCGCAATTTGGACACGCCCACCAGTGGACACAATCGATGAAGTAGTCATTAGATGGCGTTTTTTCCCGTGTTGACCCGGGGATGATGGAGACAATGGTGGAGAGCCCACTTTCTTCCTGTTCATTGTTTTCTTTGGGAGGCGTGGCCACTGGAACTCAAATGACCTCTGGAAATCCGACTTGGGGACCTCCCCCTCTTTTCATGGGGTAGGAAGTGTGACTTTGGTCAGGCGTGGAGGACCCACACACACTTCTTAGAAGTGGACTTCCCACCCTCTTCAGCCCAGTCACAAGCGCCAGAGTCAGAGGGGTTACAAGTGTAAACCTTGGAAAAGGTCTGGACCCCATCTCCGCCTCAGAGCCCAACAGTGTGACCTGCAAGCCCCACTCCGGTGGGTAGTAAAGCATCAATGGAGCAATTGAGCTTGGAGCCACTGTCGAAACCACTAGTGAAACAGTGGTAGTGACGGAAGGGACGTAGCTTGGATGGGAGATCGGAGACGCCACTGCATCGGTATGTGTAGTAGGCGCCGATACTAACTCCCCCCACATCGTGCCCTAAATAGTGTCCATTAACGAGCCAATCGTGTAGACCAGCGGTTGAATAGTAGAGGCTGTCTATGATACAGTCATTAGGGACACCATGACTCCCGTGGTCGCCTAGGCGTGGCATCGGTAAGGTTTTCCAGGTGGTCACTCATGATTAAAGTTACACAATAACAACTGGCAGACAAACAATCCTGATGTTAACGTAGATATCTCACCCAACTCGATGATGGCTGACGATAAGATCCTGAGAGTGGAGAACAGTATGGATCCCTCCATTAAACCCGGCGTTAGCCATGCACCGTGTGTGGTGTGGAAGATGAGATTAACCAGAATATAGGTGCGCCCGAGCCAAGGGCCTGGTACCCGTGAGCACCCTCATCGGGGAGTACCTGAACTTATTTTCGCATGGATGTGAGACTCTAGACGAACTAGACGTGTACATACAAAAAAATGTCAGTTTGAAAATTTGATTCTTCGAAAAATTAATTGTTTTAAAAATTCATTTTCGATTATTTGATTGTCAAACAATTGATTTTCGGTAAATTCACCTCGGTAAATTTATTTTCGGGCAATTGATTTTCAAAAAATTATGGGTTCAACCAATTTAGCGTTCGGAAAATTATTTATGGCTCTAAAAAATAATTTTCGACAAAATTACTTTTTATGGTTTTGTATTCGGTGAATTTATCTTTTTATGGCAATATAATTGAAATAGTGGATTCAGTCTTTATATTACTTATTCATTTGAAAGTTTCTATAAAAGAGGTACTCATTTGGTGACGTCAACGTAAACGTAGCCATAGGCCCCCTAAAGGGTGGGAATCAAGTGGGTAACTTTTAATCCCTCTATCTTATTATCGCGGATAATAAATAATACAATTACAAAACATATTATTAATATATTAATACAACTATAATATATAGAACCTAAGTTTGAGATCTTAAATTGTTGAACCTCCGAAGTTGTGAGGCAGACGTGTGTAGGTTTATCACATTATATTTTAAGATTCGACCAATGCTAGGCAATGATTTACAAATTATCAATAACAAAATTTGAGTCGAACTAGCTTTGATTTTATCAAAAAATACGAGGTACAACGATTAAATTTCTAAGCGCCATGGTGACCAGATAACAACTATTAATGTGTAAGGAGTTTAGTTTAGTCTACAAAAACAAATACATTGAAATTGATTAGTTTCTTGACCTAGTCAATTATTTACCCAATTCTTAGAAAGTCTTAGTTCATTAAAATATAAATAATATATGTAAGTACTTAATCCTTCTGTTGACTGCTTGAACCCACTTGTTTACTATTTCAACACATGGCCTACCAGGAAAGTTGAAAAGTGTGATGTATTTCTTAGTGTTTTACAATGATTTGTACATCCTGCAATGTAAAAATAATTACAATCTATTCTGACGCTTTCTTCTTGATTCGTTGTATTGAAATCAATGTAATGAAATAATAATATTTAGCACCTTCTCTTACTACCCGTTTGGATTATACGCTTTAAGTACTAGTTACGTTCATGGAATTAAGAATTGGGAAGGTTGAATTAGAGGAAATGTACCCGCATTTGCGTGGAGGGAGAGTGGAAAACCGTTTACGAAAAACCAATCCCAGTTCACCCGACCGAGATTCGAACCTCGATCTCCCCGTCCTCAACAGTCGAGTTCAACACGACAAGCGCCACCGAGGCGGGTTGTATTATTATTATTAGCACCGCGTCTTACTACCCATTCGGGTTATACGCACTTACGTTAATGTGTAATGGTAGGGTGATTGTGAGATGAAATGAAGGACCTACAGTTTAACGTGGAATCCGAACCACGGTGGCGGCCTGGCATTCCCCACATTCACAAGATGTCTTGTCAGAGGTGAAGGAAGGGTTTGGTAATCAGATAAATCTTTGCCGTGACCGAGGATTGAACCCCGGCCGCCAGCATAGAAATCTGACACCTTACCCCTAGACCACCAGGTCACCCATAGGGGTTGTAATGAAATAAGAGTTTAAACATGTTTAGCACATCAATAATAACTCTTAGCTTTGTGTTTCAGCAACCGCCTTTACTTTTGTATTTTAATATTCTGCCACTACAAGCACATGACGTGTTTAGTACTAAATTAATTTTGAATAATTTATATAATGGTATTACCCAAATAATGATAAAAATGATAATAAATCAACTACCAAATTGATAGAAAGTAAACAGCATAGTTTAGTAAATATTTATTTTTTAAACTTCACTCCGTAGATTCATTTTAAATAATATAATGTCACATAGTAATATATAGTATCCCCCCTCCTCCTGGCCCACCACCCTCGTAAAGCCTTCGTCCTTCTTCTCCGTATCCTAAACGCAATGTTTATATTGCTGTACTTTCCCGCGCAATGGCGGGTGGCGACTGTCATCCCCATCCACAAGCCCGGGAAACCGCCCGGATACCCTACCTCCTATCGTCCTATCTCTCTACTCTCTTGCGTCGGCAAAGTGGCCGAGAGACTGATCCTGTCCAGGCTGGAGGCCTGGCTGGAGGTTCACCCCCTCCTGCCGGATCACCAGTTTGGTTTCCGGAAAGGCCTGTCTACCACCCACGCCGTCGCCACGGTCGTTGACCGGGTGACGGAAGCGTTCAACGAGCGTCGCCATTCCGGCTTTGTCTTGTTGGACGTGAAGGGTGCCTTCGACAGTGTGAGCCACCGAGGACTTCTCACGGGACTTGCAGAAGCCGGAGTTCCCTCACCTCTGTTACATCTCCTTCTGTCTTTCCTCCAGGACCGCTCCTTCAGAGTGGGCGTGGACCACCAGTTGTCGACCCCTCGTCCTATAGTCTCTGGAGTCCCCCAGGGCTCCTGTCTCTCCCCCCTCCTCTTCTCCCTCTTCGTGCGAGACGTGCCCGTCCCACGGGGAGTCTCCCTCTTCCAATATGCCGACGATACAGCTATCATGGCGACCTCCCCCGATGCCGCGGTGATCTGGGCCAAGCTCACCATGGCATTGCGGGGGATAATCGCTTACCTTGGTACCAAATCCCTAGCAGTGAACGGTACGAAGACGTCGGCGATACTGTTCACCCGCCGCAGACCGGGTCCGTTGCAGCCCCTCCGCGTCGCGGGAGAAGCGGTCCAGTGGTCGCAAACGGTGAAATACCTGGGTGTGTCGCTGGACCGTCACTCCAACTGGGACTCGAACCTGAGAGCGTCTGCAGGGAGAGCGAGGGGAGTCATGCTAGGACTGGCCCCACTCCTGCGCCCAGCCAGCCCGTTGAACTACGCCCATAAAGTTAGATTATTCCAGGCTTGTATTATGTCCCTCCTACTCTACGCCGCGCCTGCCTGGGCTTACCTTCCCCGTTACCGCTTCTCCCCGCTCCGAGCGGTTTATCACCTATTTTTGAGGTTGATGCTCGGACTCCCTCCCCGCACCCACACCCGAATCCTGCTAGACTTGTCTGGCCTCCAACCCCTGGACGTGATCATCCGCGGGTTGGCAGTGACTTTCTTTTCACGGTCGCAGGCCAGTCCTAACGCGATCGTCAGGGGCATCGGCGATTACGACCCCCCTGCTCTCGTCCACAGACGCATCAGAGACGTTGTGGTGGGCCCCCCGCCGGACACGGATGACCCGGGAGGTAGTCTGTGGCGTTGAGGAGCGATTGCTCCTGTTTAAGACCTTAGGCCGACTTCATCAGGACGCGGCTCCAGTGCTCCGCGAGTTCTCCCGGTTGGCGCTCCGCCCTCTCCGTGTGCGCGTGTGTCCGAGTGCTAGGTCATCACAACCATCATCACTTTTCACGAACAGTTCACTACAATAGCCCGAATCTAACCAGATTAATTCAAACAAACATAAACTTTAACAGAAACTCTAAAAGCAACCATGTAATTCAATTTAAGCCGATATTTTGCCACATTGAGTGTACGTTATGATGTCGTCCTCGTGAGTGTTTTGTTTAAAATTCAATGTGTGTTGTCCTTGGCGGTCCTCCACCAGAGGGCCGTGGTGCCCCTGTCTAGTTTCCCAGTCTCTTGATCTGTTCATCCTCCCGATGCCCCATCTCACTCTCAATTACCATTCATCTCCCGCTTCACTTCATACATGCCCCATCCACGTCCGGTCACCCATCCTTCATCGTTTTCCACCTTGTCTTTCTCCCTAAATGTACTATTGTATATATATAAGGTCTCTGTCGACCTCTTACCAGTGATTGGGCGGGTTTTTGATAACTTTTCCCGCCTCTAAGACACTGGACCACAATAATCAGCCCGCCAGGGCGACAAAGACTTCCAAGCGTGTTTTTTGTTTCTAGGTTAGTTGACATTCGAGAGCCCCATCAGGGCTGGTGTTTGTTGTTATGTGTCATTTATATTCTTTGTTTATTCATGTCTACCATATTTAACGCTACATAAAATTAAAGTCCTTACAAACAAACAAATATATATATATAACCATACCAATTTATTGTCAAAATAAAATGTAGAATTTCAATATTAATTCATGAATAGTTGGATAGGTAGTAATCATTATGCCAATAAAATTATTGTAATCTAGCACCTATAATTAAAATAAGCTGTTGAATACAGAATACAACTTAATTTCATATTATATATATATAAATTAAGAACTGGTCATGGTTTGACACTCTCCACTGTTGCACTGAAAATGTGTTGAATACCTAGTATGAAATTTAAGATTAGGCTTAGTACGTATTGATATTCTAAAGGTATAACGTTATACACTTAAAAGTACCCTTAAAAGCTACGAGATTGTAATTTTAACAAATCATTTGAACCCCCCATGCCCTGTTTACGAAATATTTTTTTCTGTGTGAGCCCATGGTGTAAATCACTCAGACTAATTTGTTTTAGGTCGAGAGAAAGAGAGTTCTCCCAACATCGATGAAGTGACGTTTCCTGAAAGGCGCAAGGGACGTTGCAAATGGTTCAATGTTGCAAAAGGTTGGGGTTTCATCACTCCAGAAGATGGCGGCCAGGACGTTTTCGTACATCAGGTAAATTGAAATTTCATATTGCTCTCAACGAATATCACAATATCGAATTATTTTCCAAACAGCTCTGTTTATTGTTGAAACAAACTTTTAATAGTTACAAAAACAAATGTTTTCTTGGTAGTAATCAGTTCCAAAAAATGTGTTATTTCACCTTCATTGTATAAGTTAATATTAATTTATTTTTGAAACTTTTTAACGTGGTAATTAACTAAGTTAGTGATAGCATTTAACAAGAAAGTAATAAAATAAATATATTGTAATTTTAACATAGTTGTAATATTAATTAGTACGTTGTGTAAATATGAATTGAAAAAAATTTGGTAAATTAAATCAGGATTATTAACAAAACAAATTCCATTGGTAGAAACGAAATCGAGGGACTGATGGTACACACAATACCACATATTTAAGGTCTCTCTTTTTTTCAAACAAAAATATTAATTTTAGATAATATAATTTATCCAGTGAAAAAAACGGACAATTCGGTAAGGAGAAACAGAAGAAATTAAAAACATGTACAAAGTATAGCTGTTGGCAATGATCTCTATACCGTTGTATTCTAGATAGACATTAACATACCCCTTGCAAAGGACCAATGCATGACGCTCAAGTTTGTTGTTTGCTTGATTGTGAGGGGCAGATTTGAAAATTTATATTAATGTTCTATTGCGAAATCATGTCTCTGATGAATAAATCAGTGTAATAGTGAAGTATTATACCACACTCGTTTGAAGAAACATTTACATTAAAGAATAAATATACGAACACGAATAAAGTCTTTAATGTATTAAAACATCTAGCCATCACCTATGTTTTATTTTACATTTTGTGAAGACCACAATTTTAAAGTGTGCTATTAGATTGTATTTTTGTTTCAGAAACAACATTATATAGAGAGTTAGATAACTATAATGAAATGAGATAGCCTATAACTTAATTAGATTTTATATTATTTAAATTGAAAAAGACACATAAGCATGAGAATCGAACTAAGGACCTTTGTCTTAGTATTCCTATGCTCTAACCACTGAGATATTCACGAATAGTTCCGTGCCTCGAGTCATTATCCACTCATATTTTAAGCCAGAGTATGTGATGGACGTGAGGAAATCATCGACTTCAAATGCGTGATCAATTAAGATCACGAGCTATCAGATAACACAGCCACCATCGAATGGGTAATTGGCTTTTTGCTGCCAATAGTACAATTACAATTTGTATGAATGCGCATATCATGATGGATTAAATAGCTAAGCTATTATGATTTTTAACCATAGGGGAATGGCTCTAAAAAATAACACGAGGACTTGCACCGTTGCATTTTTGCAACATCCTTTAATGTTCTAAGTAATTATCAAAAACACATACTTACTACATAATATGATTATTATTGAAGCAATATTATTAAATACATATTTTAATAATATTAAATTTCTCTAAATTTTATAAAACTAAAGAAAATTATAGTAATGTTAAGCTGTTACAAAAACATAGCTTTTATTAGAAAAAAAATGAGTACATGGAATAATTAATTTAATACAAAACATTAACTAAAACTTTGTAAACTAATCTACAAAATATCTAGGCCTAACAATCATAAAATATAAGTTTCAATTAGGACGTTTTTTGTATGTAAAAACATTACAATTTAGAAATAAGATTATTTCAAAAAGTTACTTATATTTTGGTTGAAAAAATACTTTTTTTCCCTTTAGTTCCTTCCTTCAATTTGTATTTTTATCTATAGTAGTGACCGCACGGGAATGACAACTATAGCAAACTTAATAAACGTGATATAACTTTCAGACACGTGATAGAACTTGCATGAACCATGTACTTTAAACATAGGTGGCAATGAGTCAAACGTATGTCATCACGACTTGCGCAGTTACGTATTCACAGCATTCCCGCATGGCGCCAGTTAAAACGCCGGTATCTCAGAAAATAAACTTTTTTTTAGATGTTTGATGACGACATACAACTCAGCAGGAACTAATTGAGGAATACGTAGAGGGGATTCGACCTAATTACCTTCATTCTGAAAATTGAAAAATGACACATGGATACGGGTATTGAACCGGGGACTTTTGGCTTAGTACGCCAATGTTCTACCTAATCACTGAGTTATCCAGGAATCGTCCCTTGCCCAGGGTCATTCATCACTCATATTTTAAGACAGAGTCTATGATGGACGTGCGGAAATCATCGGATAAAAAATGTGTGATTTTTATTAAGATCATAAGCTATCAGATAACGCAGCTACCTTCGACTCGGTAGTTGGCTTATTACTGTCTTTGTACAATTATTATAACTGTACGGGATTGTATATTAATGAATCAAATAGTCAAAGCTATTATTTATGCTTTTTAATGAGGCTTACTCCATCAAGATACCATATTCTGAAAATTGAAAAATGACACCTGGACACGGGAATCGAACCCGGGACCTTCGGCTTAGTAAATCGGATTAATTCTCATTAAAAACATAAATAATAGCTTTGGCTCTTTGATTCTTAATATGCAATCCCTTACAATTATAATAATTTTACAAGTGGCAGCATTAAGCCAACTACCGTGTCGAAGGTGGCTGCGTTATCTGATAGCTCGTGATCTTAATAAAAACACACATTTGTAGCCGACGATTTCCACACGTCCATCATGCACTTTTCCTTAAAATATGAGTGAAGAATGACCTTAGCACTGGACGATTCTTGGCTAGATCAGTGGTTAGAGCATGAACATACTAAGCCAAAGGTCCTGGTTTCGATTCCCGTGTACAGGCGTCATTTTTATATTTAAAGAGTATGATATTTATATGCGGCTATAACTGTAATTAACAAATATGATAGCTTAGCTATCTAATCCATCTTGATTACATTTGTTTGAATGACAAACTATGTTTAGTTGTACGTTCAAATAGGTTAAAGTATTGTAGGTAGTATTACTATTATTCAGTGGCGCAGGAACGTTTTTATTTGGGGGGGTAAATATAATCATGGACTTTTATAGGGAATCACATTTTTTAGATTTAAAAAAGACCAATAAAATGTAATATTTAACAGTCCAAATGTGTTTTTTTCTCATTAATTATGGGCATGCCAAACATTAGAATGAATACACACAAAACTAATTAAGAAAAAATATATCTGATGCTGCTCAACTCAAAATGATTGGAAAAATACTTTAATTTTGTTGTTTTTAAACACCTTTGCCCTATATTCGCTACTAGCTATAAAACCACTAACTAGTTTCGCAATGTCAAGTTTGTAGAGTCTCTCAGGGTATGCATTAAGCAGACACAGGTGATTTAGTTTACGTTGCCTCATCGTAGAGCGAAGATAGTTTTTTATGCGTCCAAGCATTGAAAAACTTCTTTCTGCAGTAGCTGGTATCACTATCAGAGTTTTCAAAATCTCTTCAGTGTGAGGAAATAAACTTCGTGTTTCCTCGTGCAGGCCTTGAAATTCGGTGAACGTGCTGGAGATGCTAGAAAAATTAATGATTTTGCTACACATCGTCAGCTCAGTTTTCAGCTCTTTTGGGCAAATACTTCTTTTGTTCAAAACTTTCATCATGGGTTCAGTAAATTAATTTGACTTCGAGAGTAAGATTTCCTCCAATATGCAGTACTCTTGAAAATCTGGTTGGTTGAACCTGTATTCAATTTCTCCACAGATTGTGTCCAAGGTTTCATAGTATACCGACTTCATATTATCTTTGGGACTCGCCCATGTGTGACCTTCTGTTTGTGTTTCATTGTGTTCGAGTCTTCTAGGGACACGACGAACACGGGGTAAAGAAGATGGTTCAAGATCAAACTCTTCCACTTTCTTCAGCATCTGTGACCACAAATTTTCGAACTCTAGTTCATTCCTCTTTGTCTTGATATCTTCAAGTACAGTACTTACTGCTTCTTTCGTTCCAGTAAGTGTAGGTGATGATCTTTGCAGTATCAGACTTAGTTTTTCTGTTGGTTCGAAAATATTGATGCAAACAAGAAGTGAAAAATATACAGACCCTTTTAAAAAATAATCATGTAACCCACGGGCTTTGGCAGCACAGTCATCCTTAGACATTGCCAACTCCTCAAGACATGAAAGAACAAATGAGTAATTATTCAAAAATGGTGTGAATAGCAATGCATCTCACAGTTCACCTGGTTGGGCGAAGAGGCCGTGGACAACCATGGATAGTGCTACCTTCAGAGGCCTTAATGTCTTCAAAAGATACCATTCTTTTGGGTGAACCCCTTATCATTACACCCACATCATTCGTCCAAGATAGTACATCTCGTATTAGAGGGATGGATTTGGTCGTATCCTGAAGAGCTAGGTTGAGGCTATGGCTTCGCAGTGAACATAGAGTGCAAGAAGCTGTTTCTCTTTCATTAGTGCTTGAACATCCTTGCAGGCAGATCTCATGTTAGAACCACCATCGTAGTCAACCATGCTTAAATGGTTTAGGCATTTATTTAGTTAAATCACAGGGATCCTTATTGACCACCACTCAACTTAAGTAAATATTCCCTATTTGATTATTTAAACAACTTGTATATAAGGCAGGGACCTCGCAAAAACAAAACAGGAGATAACAAGATACTAAGCCTTGGCCAGTTTATTTAACAATATAACAAGATGTAAAATATAAATATATATATATATATATATATATGACATAATATTTAGAATTTAAGCTTGGCGCATTCTTACTCGCTCTGGTCATCAAAACATAGATACTCCTGATTAACTAGTCAAAACAATATATCATGACAACTACTTAAAGTACTATACTTAGTTCTCCTAAACTAGCATACCCTACGTTTGTTAACCCACAGAGTTCAATATATAAACATATTGAAAGTTACTTGAAATAAATTTCTAATCAAAACAATGTAGCATAACAAATATTTAAATTACTAAACTTAGTTTCCCAAAACCTACTTTGTTTAACCTGCGGAATTAGATATATAAACATATTGAAAGTAAATTGTCCTAAATTTCTAATCATAACATTATAACATGACAAATATCTAAGCAACTAACTTTAGTTCTCCAAAACCTATTTTGGTTAACCTGCGAAATTAGATATATAAACATATTGAAAGTAAATTGTCCTAAATTTCTAATCATAACATTATAACATGACAAATATCTAAGCATCTAACTTTAGTTCTCCAAAGGCTATTTTGGTAAACCTGCGAAATTAGATATATAAACATATTGAAAGTAAATTGTCCTAAATTTCTAATCAAAACATTAAAGTACAACAAGTATCCAAAGTACTACATTTAGTACTGCTAAACTGTTCACATACTGGAGAATCAATTTATAACCTACAGTCTACCATTTAACGATGCAATACCTCTAACTAGCTCGTCATCATTATGTCAACTTACATTGTTGGGAGTATTAGTTCCTCTAACGGCTAGTGGCATCAAAGAGTGATTTTTCCCATGTCAAACACTCGCCTTTATTCATTTGAATTCAGAGGGGAAAAAAGGGGGTTGGAATGAATAGCCATAATTCGATATCATATTGTCCAATCGGCGACTAGAAGACCTCATCGGCGCCTGCGCAGAACGCCATGAAGTCTTGGTCTTGGATTACGGGGGGGGGGGGGGGGGGGGGGGGGTGACGAGTACACGACGATTGAGAGCTAGCCAAGTTTATCAGATCGCGCACGCGCTTTATTCACTGCCATCTATCTTGATGATGAAACAACAGGTTGTTCTTCCAGGACGTTAGATAGAGTTTGTTTTTGTTTGTGAGTGGATCGTACTGGTCGAAAAAGCTCGCCTTCGGCCTCGAATGTGTTCTCCGACAGGGCAGTAAAACAGGGTGAGTAGCCAGGCGAACTAAGTGGTGGCGGTGTAGTATGCGACCACGGTACAGTAGCATTGCCCTCTGAGGTTTTCTGTCGATAGTCCACAGCGTAACAGCACATCAAGAATGAGGTCTGATACACTTTTGCCAGATTTACTGGCACATTCATACAAACCAAAGAACAACACTTCGGGTTCATATTTATTCAGTATTCTGACACATATTGATACCTGTTCGTGTCCACTCGTATCAGTCGTACCATCAACAATCAAGCTGAAAATTTTGCTTTCGTGAACTTCTTCTATGATTTCACGCAGAATTGTGTGAGCCATGTACTCAATAATCTCATTTTGAATTGTATAAGAGCAATAATTCTTTTTTCGTAACAGAAATTCTTTTAGTTCGGGAATATCGTTCTTCCTCAGTTCATTTAGTTGAAACAAATTCCCACTCTCTGTTATGTGTCCACGAAGAGCTAATCCTTGGCGAGCAAGATATTTTATTGATTCCATTATGGCTTTCAATGCTACTCTAGCATTTGCTTGCTGTTGTTTGGCTAATGATGACAGTTGAGCATTGATTGATACTAATTTTAACCCTCCAAGTTTTGTTAGAGCTTCTTTATGAATAGGGCTATTCATATGAGTGGTGAACTTTTCTACAGCTTTATTCCATTTCACAATTCCCTTTCCATTTACCAAATCCGAAACTAATGCCACTTTTTTTAATTTGTCTGGAATTAAGTTCAAATTCACGGCTTAGCAGCAAGGATAACACAAAACTCCATTGCATGCATTGTCAAAATGAAGCCATGGGAATCGGGTAAACCACTTTGTTTGAAATTGAAATTTCTTACCAGAAACCACATAAGGACTTGTGATGGGTAGGTGGCATGGACCCTCTCCAATCCGAGAAAAATTACGAGTACCTGCAGCAGATGGTTTAGGCTGTGTCCCTTCACTTGCACTTGTATCCATCTTGTTGGAGGAGCTTTCATGCAGGGTGAAACTCTCAGCATTTATTTTGGGACCAGGAGAAGAACTAAAATAAGGTGTTGACCTGATGCACTCCTGTGAATGAGCCTGAGGCCTAGTAGAATCTCCCTGCTTATATGTTAAACCTGCAACACAAATAATATATTTTTATTGTAATTGAAAAAAAAACTTTCATTATATTTACAACCAAGCCCTAGGTGGGCCAGTGTATCTAATCGGTTCAATGGCACATTGAATAATAATTATGTTGATTAATTAGTAGTTTTAAATAGAAGTGCTTGAAATAATAAAAGTATAACGTTTGAAGAAATAGTACGAATAATATATTCTGCAGACCTAAACCTGATCGTATTCTCGTAAGTTATACGCAGTTGGTCATTCTGACGTTAATTATTAACCAAAAATAGTAGTCTTCATTAAAATATTAATGAACCAAACAGCTAACAAAATAATGTAATACATTTTAACATTTTAGAAACAATAAGTAATAATATATAGACTAATTTATAAAACCTTTAAAATGATTTTTTTTTGTAGTGAGAGAGATTTCTCTGGTAATCCAAATCCAAACATCAAGTGCGTACGAGGTTCTAGCAGTAGTACATAACCCACACCCCACCTTTTTCTTCAGATATCTTTCGATTGCATTCGTACTCAGGGGCGCACCCAGAATTTTAAGCTGGGAGGGGGGGATTTTTACATAATAATTTTCATAATTGCAGCATTATATATTTCAATTACTCTAATATTTGTAAATTTTATTTAAAGTAGGGGGGTAAGAAAGATAGAGATTCAGCGATGCCCCCTAAAGAGTGGGGTTCCAGGGGTTTCTCCCCGGGAATTTTTTTTATTTCAAAGTATGTAAATGATAATATTTGAGCTAATTTGTACCAAAAGCGGATCCTCGGCCTACCCTCTGTCACTGTGTACGCCACTGGTTAACAGGTCTGTGTTTACACATTCTTCTTCACACCTGGGATTTGCAGTTGGTGGGGGTGGGGGCATATATTAATATCTCAACTGCTGATACAATAATATTTACATAATTGCTCTAACATAATAATTTCAAGTACTGTACCCACTTCAAAACTCTATGTACAAATAGTAAATACTTTAACCATTTCTAGAAAATATTACATTATCACAGGTCCAGTTTTCATTTAAGTGAAAATTAACAGTAAAATTAAAATCCACATAAAAAAGTAATCCTTTGAAAAGCCCTAATTACTGCACAAATTTAATTTATAATGAATATAATTAAAAAATATAATTGATTAATTGACGGAACATAATGCTAATAATATTTTTGTAATATTCTTAACTTCTGGGGGAAGGTCTTCAGACCCCAAAGCTACCCCCGTGGGTGCGCCCCTGATTGTACTTGAGTAAGTGTATAATAATTAATCATTTTATGAGTACCAAATTTTGAGTAATGTCCCGCTGTTTCTACATTGTTGGCTTCAAACTGTGATAGTGATATTTTATCTCCGGAACTGGTTGCAAAAGTTTCATTGGTTCCATCTTGATGTTGCAGTAAATTGCAATCGTCAGCACCTGCGATGAAATATAAGCGATCTATAAAAGATATAAAAAATATTTTATTTGAAACTCAAAATCAGAATTTTATTATTAGACTTTCTCTTGTCTCTGTATATATAAAAGAATAATTTTAGTGACCAATTGAAATGGAATTATCTTTCTAAGAGATGATAATAATTTATTGATCAGTTTTAATTCATTGTTATAACTTACCAGGACATTGTTCTTTTGATTGTCTCTACTTGGCTTTGAAGAAGGTTGTTATCTTCCCATCATGAGATCTCTTCATTGTCCACGTAAGACTTAAGGTAACAGTAAAAAAACAAACGTATCTTTGTTGTCTGATGACACACTCAAGTCACCACTCCCCACGTGAATGAGTGAATACCAGACGGTATTTACCACCCCTACCTCTCTTCTGGCGCAACCCCTCCCCCTCCAAGACTTTGGCACAAGTCACAAGTGGACTTGTAAAGTAACATAGCAGCACTGTCGCGCCTATCAGAAGAGCGTGTTGGAGACTGGTGATTGCTGTCCCAAGCACTAAGCAGTACCTACGATAGGTCAGGACTCGCCAATAAAACCACACGAAACAGGATTATATTTTAATTTTATTATGTTACCTTAGAGTGAACTGTGTATCTTGCCTCAACAAGATCTTTCTAGTATCTAAAAGTTTTATTATAGTTGTTTGAGAGCGGAGGGGTAAAAATGATACTTTTTACCCTCCTCCATTTCTTGGGGGGGTAAAATTTACCCCCGTACCCCTAGTTCCTGCACCACTGATATTATTACATTGTATTTAAAATAGGATATTAGCTTAATTATAGTTTCAGAAACCATATTATATTTACAGTTATAAAACCATAATGATATATGGTTGATAACGACTTGATTACATTTGTTTGAATGAACTTTGTATAGTAGCTCAAAGTTCAAAAATCATTAGGTAATAGGCTTGTAAGAAGTATTATGGTATATTTAAAGTTGGCCCTTCGCTTGTATACTGCTTTCAGAAACCATATTATATTAAAAGTTCGATAACTATAATTAAATAAGTTAGCTAAAAATTTTATTACATTTATTTGAAAGACAAATTCATACAGAAGTCTTAAAACGATCCTTTAAGTTATAGGCTTACAGGAAGTATTACTATATTAGCTTGCATCAACTTATTTAAATAACAAAGTCGTGAGTGTTGAACTTAGCTATGCTCTTCAAACCTTTTACTAACATATTTATTTCATTTAACTAAACATTGATGTATCTCATAGTTCATAAAAATTAGTGAACGATGTCAAAATGCCACATTGACTTGTATGTATGCATGAAAGAAAAAGATAACCGAAAGATTCTTTCTAGCTTACACAATGGTGTGCAGATGAAAGCTCGAAAATTTCAGGCCCTGATGTCTATCTAGTTATAGCATAAAGATCAATCAATGGCTGTGGGTCATGCGTCTCACTGTAAACACGTAATCTACAACTTAAACTATATTCCTAAGAATTATTAATTTTAACCCACTTATTTGGCTGAATGGTCTAAATCTTCACTCTTGTGTTAAATTGACCTGCTGAATATGGGAGGATCTAGATTCGAATCCCGGTTGGTTCTACAGAAGGTGTTTTTTCTCCCCTAAATCGTTTCCCACTCTCCTACAGCGCAAATGCTGGTGAAGTGCCTCTAAAATGCTTTGTTTCTTACTCTCACACCATAAGAGAAATGATCAAATATGTGTATAACATGAACAGGTAATAAGACGCGAGGATAAAACTTATTAAAAAACTAATCGTCTACAACGTCAACATTTCACATAAAAAAATTGTAGAAAACTCAACCCATGCAAACGAGACACAAATTACTTTTTATTTTGTTTTAAGATTTAACCTTTAAAATCTATAAAAAGACTAAACAACATTATCAAAACTAAAACGGAAATTCATATTGCCATGCCCGCACATTGGATTACGTCATAAATATGAAAGCCCAAATTAACATTAAAAATAATCTCTTGTATACAAACTTAACTTTCAAATGTTCGATAATTTATACTACGTATTATTATGGTTCCTACCCAACATTTTATATGTTATTATATTAAAAATTTCAAATGATATTGATCAAAATTGAGCTATCACACCTCACCTACATACTATTACGTTATGGTGCCTTCATTTAACATCCTATAATGCACGCACATTTTCCAATCCAGGGTGCACTCACAAAGACAATCAATCCCCTTGAGGAGGGCGTGAAAGAAGAGAAGAAAGAGGAAGAATGTGTTTTCCCCTTTCTCATATTTTTTAGTGTGATTAATAGGGCCTATATGTGATTAGAATAATAAGAATAACGGTAATATTCACATATCATGTCTTGTAACACACGGAAAGATGTAATTTAAGTCACTATATGCAGACAAAATTTGGAAATGAAAGTAGAGAGGAATGTATTGGGTCAGAAGAGAAACAAGTTCTTATCCAGATACTAAACAACACATGATTGATTAATCACCAAAAATTCAGGGCAGGCCTCTCTTTCCCATGACCAAAATCCTTGGAACAAACCTATTTCCTGAAATAACATTAATTGGAACTTTGCAAAAATTCTCACGCGGGAATATTCGGACTAACAATAAAGACGCAGCGGATTTCTGGCCACGGTAAAATTCCCCAGCAACCCTAACCACTGAGCAATTAAGCTACACCCCAAATTGACTAGCACAACCATCGAATAAAACTCGCTGGATACTAGAAGCTAAAATATTATTTATATTAATATCTTAACAACGCAAATCTCTTCTATCCACTTTTATTTAAATACGAGTATTTGCCCTACTTGCATTGGGGGTGTCGAGGAGGAGATAGCGCTGGTATTTAATCTAGGATATTTCATTGTCGAAAATATAAGATAGGAGAAAGCTGATTCAAGCAAAACCCAATTCTATTTCCTGACCTTCTATTTTTTGTTAAGGATCTTTTCAATGACCTCATCTAATCTACCAATATAGCATAAGTCAACTGATCAAATAAGATTCTAAAGACAGCCTTAAATTACTTCAATCCTTCATATATACATTGAAAAATTAAGATATATATGATTGTGATTTGTGTTGACAATGTTTGCGATGTTTCAGAGTGTGATACAGATGTCTGGATTCCGTAGTTTGGGCGATGAGGAGGAGGTGGAGTTTGAGTGCAAGAATTCGGACAAGGGTCTTGAGTCCACACTTGTGACTGGCTTAGGTGGCGCAGACTGCTGTGGTTCACATAGGAGACCTACCTCTAAGAAGCGCTTCCGCAAGATTAGGTACACTTAATAAATACATATTTTAATGGAAAATATAATTAAAAGATAATTTATTTCTAAGAAATATAAGCATAAGCTAAATTTAATGTAATGACATATATGAACCTAATCATATTGTTCCCATACGGGATAGGCAAGAAACTATGCGTAAGCTAAAAAAACAACTCAGTTCTTAATCCATCCTCACTAACGTTCTCCACACTTCCCTATCCTTGCATACTCGTTTCGCTTCAACAAAATCCATACACCGAGTCATACATGCTCTCTTATTCTTAAAACTCTTAATGTTTCTCTTTTTCGACCTTTCATCTACAACATTTAGCCACGTCTTACATGGCCTACCTCTTCCTTTTAATCCACACACCCTACCTTCATATAATTGCTTAATTACTTGATCCACACTCATTCTCTCAACATGACCAAACCAATGTAAGGCGCTTCTTTCTCATTTATTTATTGGATTCCCTTTCAAACTTCACTCTTACAGAACCCATTTATTACTGACTCTTCCCATATGAGTTTCCCACATACATTTTTAAGGTATCTAATTCCAACTGCATTCACCTTGTTCTTGTGTTTCTCTTGACAAACCCACACTTCATATCCTTAAAACAATGTGGGCGTCAACACACTTTTTTATGAGGGGTGTTCAAAAAGAAACTGAACTTTTGCTATAACATCTTTATTGCTCATTGTACAACATTTTAAGCTCTGTCCCCCTCAAAGTAGCCGCCTCTACTGGCAATACACTGTTCCCAACGTTGCTTCCATTTTTGGAAAGCCTCCTGGAACGCACTTTCTGGGATGGTGCGAAGGTCTCTTATCGCATTGTCCTAAATCCCCTCTACGGTCTGGAAACGACGTCCTTTCAACGTGGTTTTAAGTTTGGGAAACAGGAAAGAGTCTGCTGGGGCTAGGTCTGGAGAATACGGTGGATGGGGCACAATGGGAGTGTGATGTTTTGCTAGATAGCTGCGGACAAGGAGCAACGTGGGAGCCGGCACATTGTCATGATGCAACATCCAAGTCTGGATTTCCCACAATTCTGGCCTCTTCCTGTGCACAGCATCCCTCAAACGCGCTAGAATTCCCTGGTAGACTTCCTTGTTTACCATCTGACCACTTCGTACAAATTCCTGACGGACAATGACTTTGCAGTCAAAAAACACAACCAACATCACCTTGATCTTTGACCGACTTATGCGTGCTTTTTTTGTACGAGGAGACCCTTTGCCCACCCACTGCGACGACTGCACCTTCGTTTACATATCATAGCCATAAACCCCACGTCTCATAGCCTGTTATGATGATTTTAAGGAAGTTTTCATTGTCATTGGCAGTGGCAAGCAGTTTCTGGCTGATTTCAACATGGGTCTGTTTCTGATTGTCAGTCAACAAACGCGGCACGAATTTTGCACTGACACGACGCATCTCAAGTTTGTAACTCAAAATTTGATGGCATGATTCTATGCTGATGCCCACTTGGTCAGCAACTTCTCGAACAGTTAGGCGACGGTTTCCACGAATTACAGCATGAACTCTCTCGACATGGTCATTATCTGTTGATGTGGAAGGTCGTCCAGACTTGGGATCGTCACCGACCGATAATTCTGCCATGTTCAAAACGCTTAAAACCACTCATAGCTCTGCGAGCGACTCATACAGTCCTTCCCATATGCTTGGCTAAGCAATTGAAATGTCTCTGTAAAAGTTTTGACACGTTTGTAGCAAAATTCCACACGCACCCGTTGTTCTTCAAGCTCTTTCATTGTCACTTTGGCACTAATCCAACTAACAGCTTGTGCACGTGCTCACTGCAGCGGCTGTAGCTCGCCAACTAACAATTAGAGCAAAATGTGGCAAATGGCAATTTGCTGTCTAAACCTGCTACTTCGTGCGCTCAGTAGCAGCAGCACGCTCCCTCCGCCGGTTGGCTCGCTATTTCAAATTTTCTGTTTCTTTTTTAATACACTTCGTATACTGCCATTTTGCCTCTTTCTATACTACTTCATTCTTTGCAATAGTCCACATGCATACATCTATTATCCGAGATGCATCCACTCGTCTGTCGATTTCACTATATATCCTTCCATTTTTACAGAACATTCTGCCTATATATACAAAACCATTTACTTGTTATAACAATTTTACATTTATGCTAGGCTGACAAACATTTCCTGATTCCTCATCAATAACTATCACATTAATTTTGGAGACATTTACACAAAGATTCATTCTGCCTGTTGCAACATTCACAGTCTTCTGCAAGTCACTTTCATTCTCAGCCATTCCCATGGCATCGTCTGTGTATAATAGCACTCTTCTATTCACAATGTCTGTTTGTACATCAACCACATACAATCATTCCTCAACCACTAAACAACCTTGGAAACATAGCACAACCTTGTATAATAACCCTGTTCAATGTCATACCATTCGCTTGAAGACCCATCCACCTTAACGCATGCTTCACATCCATCATATACCACCATAATTGCACTTACAAACCATGCATCCACACCATACTCTTTCAGAATATTCCATAACATACTCCAAAGTACGCTTTCTCCAGATCAATGAATGCGCATTAAACTTTCCTCCTTACTTCCATACTCTTCTCAATCACTTGTTGCAATGCATATATCTTGTCCATGAATCCCCTACATGGCATTAAACCACATTGCATTACCCAAATCTTGTCAGAAGTTGTTTCACGCACCCTCTCAATAAAGATTTTCCCTAAAACTTTGCTTAGAATACTCAACAAACTAATTGCCATATAATTATTACATTCACGTTTAATGCCTTTATCTTTGTACAAAGGAACAATGACACCATTCTTCCAGTCATTAGGGACATTCGAAATCCAAGCACACACAATCTGGCAAATAATACCAAGCCCCACACTTAAGCATTTAATTTGTGATTCCATCTACGCCCGCAGCCTTGAAATTCTTAAACACTTCATAATTTTTTAACACTTAAGCCACATAAATTATTTCACTCTTTCCTAATTTCTGCTACTTTATCAAGGTTTTCACCATACAATAAATGCTCAAAAAACTCCCTCCATCGCTTT
Source organism: Timema cristinae (assembly GCA_039000515.1). Taxonomy (NCBI): domain Eukaryota; kingdom Metazoa; phylum Arthropoda; class Insecta; order Phasmatodea; family Timematidae; genus Timema; species Timema cristinae. The sequence goes on from JBCFYV010009882.1 coordinate 61,046,566, forward strand.
CTTATACTGTTTTCATCCTGGATCATCATAACACACTCATTATAAACGCCATAGTTCTTTCCTTGCACTTCTTGTATCGTTCTCTTTACCCACTTCCAAAACATCGTTCTCTTTACCCACTTCCAAAACAGCTTTTATTTCCTTCAAATCCATTTTGTATTATTTCTCCATCAATCTCATCATCATCATCATCATCATCATCGTGAACTGTTTACAGCCTGTAGCCAGGTCCTTTTAATAAAATACCTCCATCTCACTCTGTTCTTCCACCATTCTTCCTCTACACTCTCTTCCACTCTCCTACTCTCATTTGTAGAATTGCTGCTATCTATTCCTCCCATCTCTTCTTTGATCTCTCTCTATTAATCTCATTTACTCTCCTTTACTGAATTCTTAGCATTCATCTCTTTATCTTTGTTTATGTACCACAACCTCTTATGTTCTTTTTAACTCTCTAAAATGATCAAAAGTGTGTATGCTTATTTCTTTTGTTATAATAGCTTCTTTCACTTGTTCATACCACCATGGATCTTTTTTTTAAGTTCCACACTACCAGAGATCCACACACATCTTTCGCGCACTCAACTACAGCCACTTTTAATCCATTTCAAGAACTTTCTATATCACTAGCATTTATTTCGATATTCCTTTCATGCTCTTGTAGAATTAATTTTTTGCCCAGAAATCATTCATATTGCGCTCTCACACTTTTATCCTGCAGATTTTTCCACTTTCGCTCTTACTTACTTAATACTCATGAGCTGCTTCATCACAAAATTCTTACCTAATTCAATTACCCTAGTATTCTTTACTGTACTTATAAGTCTCTCACCATATACCACAAAATCAATTATCTTTCTCGAATCTTCCCTTTGCCATGTATACAAGTGAATATCTTTGTTCTTAAACCATGTGTTCGACCCAAATAAACTTTTTTTTTCCCAAACACAGACTCGCTAACTCATTACAATTCTCATTTACCCTGTCATAAGTCATCACCATAACTTCCTAACACTCTCTCTTAAATCTCTCTATGGGTGCCCACCCATTAATTCATATCTCCTAGCAAGATAGTTATTTCACCTGGTTAACATGCATGCAATACTTCACTGAGCTCATTTCAAAACTCCACTCTCACATTCTCATCTTAACCCTCCAACAGGACATAACCGGCAACCAAAATAATTCTACAAATGCCTATTTTCATATGTAATGAATGTAGGAATGTTTGAATGGGAAGAATTATACTAACAGGTGTCTGTAAAGTGGAAAGGAAGCCACAGAACCAATAAAGTCATTTAGGCTTCAGGATTGAATCTTAAGCCTTAGGCTAAAAGCAGACTCATTCACCGACCAATTTTCCTAGTGAGGTACATGTCATATTTATTTTTGGCACTAAGACTATTTACCCCATAGGTTAAAACAAGAAAAGATTCAAACATAATGTCTAACACTAAAGATGTAAGTAGATTTTTCTAAAATATTCTACTAATTTAAATAATTTATACAGGATATTAACGAACAAAAAAATGCAATGCCCTGGGGAAGCTAGGTATGTTGAAATGGAACCATTTGATATGAGTTCTGAGGCTATCCCTTCTGTGAGAAAATGTCTTCGGAAATGCTCAGAGGCAGGGTATGTAATACCAAATATTGGAAATTAAGTGTTGCATTGAGTGAACATGTACTGTTGTCACATTTAACAAACTGCTGCTGCAAGCTAGCTAACACCGAATGCTTACAGGTGTTCGTTATTTTGTAATTGCCACTGCTACGGGATTGTGAACATGCCACTATACAGTATTACAAAGCAGACGGACATAGTATTCCTTTATGGAGAGCATGTAGAAATGTCAGAGAAACGGAGAGGTTGTACCGTAGACGATACCAGACGACATAAAACAAATACCATGTATCAATGATTGGAACGACTTTGGGAAACTGGTTCCCTCTGAGCAATGAAGCCAAATACGGAGACAAGATGACAAGTGCGCAGATCCAGCTTTGAAGAGACAGTATGGGAGCATGTAGGGACCAACCCATCAAAGCACAAAGGCCATTGGACACGAATTGGGTGTTGGACACACTAATGTGTGAAATGTCCTTCGTGAGCATCTCCTCCACCCATGCAGCCTACAGTGGGTGCAAGCATTGCTACCAGCCGACTCGACAATACATCTGGAGTTCTACAACTGAATGTTGCAGCGTTGTACTGAAGATAGCGACTTCCTATCACGAATCCTCTTCACAGACAAAACAAATTTCTCAAGGGAGGGGTTCTTCAACAGCAGTAACAGTCGTGTATGGGCTGATGAGAACCCACACTCTACGCATATTGGAAGCAATAAAGCTAGATTTGCTGTGAATGTCTGGTCTGGATTTGTCAGCGACCAAGTAATTGACCCACATTTATTCCATGCTCGTATTGATGGCACAAACTACCTCCACTTTCTGTATGAGGTGTTACCAGTGTACTTCGAACATGTGCCATTTGATAAATGTCAGGCGATGTGGTTCTAACTCTATGGGGCCCCAGTTTATTTAGCCTTTGTGGTGCTTCAACCCACTGACATAATATAGTTTTCTGGAATGGTGGATTGTCAGGGGCCCACCAGTATCTTGGCTGCCACGATCACCTGACCTAACTCCACCTGACTTCTACCTGTGGGGCCATGTTAAGTCACTTGTTTATACCACATCCATTGACACCAAGGAGGCGCTTACTATAGGATATGCTGCACAATTGACAGTATCAATTCCACACCAGCCATCTTTTTAAGGTGTTCGTCACAACATGCTGTGGTGCTTCACAACATGCGTGTCACATCATTATCCTGGTTCTTAACTGCCCTTGCGCATTTCTCTCGCCATTTTGCCTAGAAGGAATCCTCTCAAGAAATAAGTTACTTGTGTAAAATTGTTCCATTTCAACCCACCTACCTCCTCTATAAAGAGTTGTATCATTTGTTCATGAACATCTGTATATTAAAACACCATGCTTTGTTAGTGATCTGCAGTGCCTCAAGACCATAATCTAACCTAATGGCCATGATGGGTAAAAAGATCTCAAGAGAGGTATTTGTTCCCCAGATACTGGCTGCTGGACCCTACACGGCAAGTGGATTCTACTTTGAAGAGTCTGACTTATTCAAAATGTCTGACTAGAGATGTAGTGGTGTAATTTATGTATCTACAAGCCGTTGATATATCCTAAGCTTAGTTTCTAACATCATATCATGACGTTGGCATCCCACTTAAGGAGCGGCCAAATTCTCCCTCCAGGAGCCAGGGAAACTGGTGGAGGTGGAGGGTTCTTGAGCTCCCTAAGGATGACAGGTTCACAGATTGGCTGGGTCTGTGTTCCAAAATTCCCGCTACATGTGCTTTCGCACGTGGCTATGTTCAGAGGGTATTGCCATGGAGGTTATAGGGTGCCTTATGACAAGGCGCTTGATCCCTTCATGGTTTCCCCGAGTTCCACTTTTAGGTGCACTGCTTGGTCTGTGCGGTGTCGAATTCGTATAATCTCTTACTTATATGCATGATGCTAGCTAGCCTCTTGTGGATGGATACAGAATCACACTCCATTGGGAATCCTTAAAAGTATCTACAAGTGCCTCTACAAATTGATCTATACAATCCTTTCCATTGAAGTCTATACGCGAAAATATTGTCGTCAAACTCACAATTATTGTGCATCAACATGCTATGTGACATTATGAACTTTCAAAATGTATAAGGCGTTTAGAATCAGGATTACATATCTTGAGAGGCATGAGCAAGCTTTTCACGTTGGCATAGACGATAAATCTGCTTTTTCCCTCTTGCTTATATTTCTTGAATGACAAGATTATATCAGATCCTTCAGGAAATGTAGACCCAAAAATGCAAAACTTGACACAGGTCTCTTTTATGTTTAAAGCGTTTATTCATGGTTAAGAATGACATCATACTATGGTTGCAAAAGGTTTCACATTATTTACTACTTTGGTGGAAATACACATGTCTATAGTCAGAAAAAATAATCGTCCTTTATAAGTAGAAAGTACTTTGAACTGCCGAGCGATGGAACTTCCATTGGTATGCGTACCCCCATATCTATCAGTTCACAGGTATGATTTGATGTTTCAGCCCACTTGAATTTTTACTTTTAAACACTTTCAAAACTTTTTCCATCTGCTTCATACGCTATATTATTTTTGTCCAAAATGTTTTTACGTACCACACAGTATTCCTCATTCTTATGACCTAAACGTTCATGCCACTCAGTTAGACCATCACCACCTAGAGAGAAGGCCTGCTCTCACTGCTGTGACGTCACAAGTCTGCGGCCATGCAGGTTCCTTGTGCTTCAACAACGAAACGTTGGTTTTGTCAATCAAATGTTGTTATCTGTATTTATTGTTGGGGACATTTTATGTTAAATATTACCTGTTTAGGTATAATAAACTATTTATTTAGATACTAACAAGTAAGCTGAACATAAATAAATGAAAACATACATTTCTTAGGCAAACATATTTACATGACAATATAGGTCCTTTTGTTCGTGTAAATTATTCATTTAGTATTTTTATTTGTATTTCTAAGAGATTACCTGAGGAACAAATATTATTTCGATGAGCTTTATAATTAAAATAATTGATCAAATATAAGATATTACATAAAGAAGGTATATTAATTTGTAGGAAAGTATAAAGGCATTTAAAATATTCACATATTAATTAGGTCATAAATTATGATATTTAAATTAATAAATTAATAAATCTATTCACGAGTAAATAGTTGAATGTATAATTTGATTACAAAATATAGAGCTACTTTGAACTAGTATAATATCTTTCTATATTGGTAAGTTTACTTTGTACGCATCTATTTTTAACTTTATTATTTTTATTGTTGAACCAATCCTGCTAAAATTATAATTAATATTTTACAAATAAGTATGACATCATATTAGCTTGATATACTTTACGAAGGTCATAGATATTATGTAGGATTTACCTGTACACAAAAGTTTACAATCACATATAATCTGACCATATTCTTTGCATGTGCCGAGATAACCAAATACTCAACTTGGTATTAAAATTTAATTTAGTAAAATTATAATGTTAAAAAGGGGTTTGTTTGGAATGTAATCACGTTAGTTAGAAATTAAATAAGTACAAGTATACTTTGATTTGTTCAATAGTTAATTGTGTGAAGACAACAAAGATTTCAAATCTAATAATATATGTTAAAATCATTCTGAGGCAACATTCTTTCGTTTTTTATTCTTTCCGTTTCCATATTAAAATTATTATGAAAAATTATTTACCATTTTGTTTCAAAATAAAACTTTAGAAAACACTGATTTATATTTATTATTATGACTTATTAAAATCATTTCTGAAAGATTTGAATGAAGAACTTAATTACATGAATGGTTTGAAACAAAAAAAATATTTTTTCATAAAATATTATACATAGGGTAAGCTATTTATAAAAACTAGCAATCAAATTTAAAAAAATTCAAATGAATTGTTATTGTGTTGTGGTTATAAGTATGTATTTAGACATAACTTTGAATTTGATTTTACCATTCATCTTCATATCCATCCATGGCTATTCACATTTACTTACACTTTTATCCGCACCGTTAGGCATGCAGTCTAAATGTCAAGCTCATTTTGTCTGGTTTGCCAATGGGTGGGAGTTTGGGATTCGTATCCCAGCTGGGCGTAATGAGGGTAGCTTTTCCTAAATGGTTTCCCACTCTCTTTCTCTCCACACACATTTGACTACAGTTTATCTAAATTCTACCTTCCTCACCCTTATTATATTATCGTGATATATATGCGTGTAGCACAAACAGGTTTTGAGAGGTAGTAGAAAAAGTGAATGATTAAATAATGTAAAATATACCCACATATACTCCAAAGGAGAGTGGGTAACCAATGAGGTAACTACTCTCTCATACATCTGGTAGGGTTCAAACTTCCCTTATCGCCAATGGCCAACAAGACAAGACGAGTTTGAAGTTTATTCGGAGTGAGCACTGATGCAGGTATGATATTTTTAATAAGCCTACAATTAATTTACTTTAGCTTTAATTTGTCAATTTGTAAACGAGAGGGAGTGCCACATAATTTTATTAGTAGTATCTAGTTTTATATTAAGAAGTTTAGAAGATTTACTTGAAGATTACAATTTTAGAGTTCACAAAATGTTTAAAATCATATCAATTTTTTGAAAAAAAAAAAAAAAAAAAAATCTTCTCTTAAATATGGTTATTATTTACTCTATAAATTAAAAATGTTCCAGATTCATTAAGTTAGTAAAAACTTTAATTATGAATAGCTGTCAAACCTTTATACTTTGCTAAAACTATTAAATTAAGATTTCAATAAAATGGATTTATAATGTTTGTAAATGTCAAACATATAAAAACAAGCATTCAGTAAAATTAATCTGTTCATATTGCCTAACCTTGAATGTTTAGTAGGCTGAAATTTTTTTTTCGAAGGGGGGGGGGGGGGGTTGAATTCAACCCTTTCTTCTTAATATTTTTATCATTTAGAAAACCAAACACGTAGACCTTAGGTTTATTTTTAAAGTTTCCCCGGCAATTTGGTACACAACACTTATACACCAAATTTAAATATAAATAAATTCTGTATTAAAACGCATAGCTGAATAAGAATACACACACAAATAAAACATTTTTAGAATGCACTTGAAAATGTACATAACATTTCAAAAGATATTTCACACTAGGTACACAATCCAGATAAACCACAATATAAAACGAACAACATATTCGAATTTGGTTAAAATAAATCTTAATAAACCATTCTATGTGAGGAACCAATTGTAATGTGTTCGCTATGAATTATATTACCTGAATAATTAACGAATAAACTATAAAACCATGCTAGTTCGTACTCATCCTGAACTACACACCATTAATTTAGCTGTTGAACTGACCGCTTGTGAGAGGAAAGAAAGGAATTTCCAAGGTAATTCCTATCGAGACAGGTGGCCATAAATCTCTGACGTCACGCTGTTCACAAACACTAGCGAGCAGGCCTTCTCCTTAGGTGGTGTTGGTTAGACTGTTCTTCCCATAACCTATAGCCCCATTTTCATTTGAACTTATATTAATAATGAACATCTTGTTATATCTATGGCCGATGGCAGACTCTATGTCATATTTACTTATGTATACACAACTGACTGTAAAAGGTAATTTGATAACCTCTGTCCATAACACTCCTCACTGAAAATAAGTTCACAGCCATTTAAGCCACATACAATACGATGTTAAATATTGTTTTAATCCATTCTTCATTAGTATATGCTTTTAGTTTGACATTTCCATAACCCACCACATAAGTTTGCCATGAACGCGCTCCCTTTGGTATGGTTGATTGAATTTGCACAATTGTTTCCCTTATGATGTAATATATTTAACCAAATTTTGCACTAATAAATGTGATGACCAAACGTCTTAAAAAATGGAAGGGCCTCTCAGATGATCCTACAGTTTTGTTTGAAGTGACCTGTTTTACCCTTTGATCTCTCAAATAGAACTGAATAGGCACCTGGGGCTGAAATTTTTGAGCTGTCGGATGTACATAATTGTGTAAGAAAGAAATAAACTTTCTAGTATCTTATCCTCTCTTACACACATTCAAGGCAGTGTGAAATTTTGACATTGTTCACTAATTTGTATGAATATACAGTGGTGACTCGTGACCAAAAAAATAGGTTGTGCACAATTCAAATATTCTAAAATATAATGTATACACTTTTAATATATTGTACCTATCTATATTTACATATCGTTTTACTTAGGCTAATATTTCACAGCAGTATGGGGGTGTGTGAAGCTTCGAAATGCATATAGGATTCAACTTTTAAAAGAAAAATCCATATTATACAATTATGAAATTTTGACGATAAAAATATTGACAGCTAAAAATATACCAAATTTTTTAGTAAATTACTGACATTCTTAGCTGTTATTTACAGTACATTACAAACAAAAATTAATTTGAGAAATATAAAAAATAATTGAACACACCAACATTATTACAATCTTTTACTTTGCTGGCGCAATCATAAATAATTAAACACCTTAGAATAAAACAATCACATAATAAATGAAAACATTCACAAAACACCCAACAATTTAATCTTAAACACCTCAAGCTACTTTAAATAAAAACTCCATTCTTCTTTATTTAGATTTTACGAATTTCTCAATGACTCTAGATTTAAGGTGACCTGGGGGTCTAGGGGTAAGGTGTCGGACTTCTGTGCTGGGGTCCGGGGTTCAATCCTCGGTCCCGGCACAAATTTATCTGATTACCAAACCCTTTCTTCACCTCTGACAAGACATCTTGTGAATGTGGGGAATGCCAGGCCTCCACCGTGGTTCGGATTCCACGTTAAACTGTAGTTCCTCCATTTCATCTCACAATCACCCTACCATTACACATTAGCATAAGTGCGTATAACCTGAACGGGTAGTAAGATGCGGTGCTAATAATAATCTAGAGTTAAAGTCTGAAATGTTCATAATAAAGTTTCTCTCGACAGACAGCATGGCAAGAGCTGACAACCTTTCCTGGTGCATACTATTTCTTAAAAATGTTTTGACACGTTCTATTGTAGAAAAACATCTTTCTGCTTCTGCCGTTGTCATAATGATTGTTATAATAATATTTAAAAGTTTTAGGCATTCTTCAAAAATTTCACTTAAATTGTTTTCATTAATAAATGAGAACAGAGTCAAAGTGCCAGTCATATTTTGAAATTCATACCTGACATAAATTATACTTAGCTCTGTGCGTAGTTTTTTTGCATCAAAAAATGGGTATGAATTTGTTGTAAGTTCTAAATAGTCATCAGGAAACAACTTACAATAATCAGAAAACTTTTCTGGCAAAAACCAATTTGCAGCAACAAGATGACCAGTAAAACTGAATCTGTCTTTTGCTTGGACAGATGATGACGTCACAAACCTCTTTAGCCTCTCTATTATGAGTATGGCTCTCATTTCGTTTCCGCTTTATTTTATTTTCATCAAGATCATCAGTTATATAATTTTCATTTCTTATTTTGGAAATTTCTTCTATGAAACAATATATTTTGTTTTTTACAAATGTTGGATCAGTTTCCCTTTTTGCAACTGGTTATACAATATATCTACATGAGGCATTATTTTATGAACAAAAAAATTAGCCAAAATATAAAAACATCATCCTCTAATGTTCTCTTCAGACCAGACTCTTGTTCAATTGTAGCTATATGTTTAATGTCATGTCTCGTTTCTATTGTATCTATGCACTTGATAATTTCTTCTCTTAATTCGCAAACTGTGTTTACTGTTTGAGAATGAAAGTTCCATCTTGTAGGTGACGATCATGGTAAACGTTTATCCACAACTTCATCTAAAGTCGCTCTTCTCTGAGGGGAATTAGAAAAAAAAAATGTACAAAATCCTCCTAAACTGGCGAAAAATATACGGACATTACGATTAATTGAGGCTGCATGTGACATTATTAAATTTAGTTGATGTGCATGACATTGAACAAAAGCAGCGTTAGGATAGCTCTTCTTTATTTTAGTCTGAACACCATTGAGAGATCCACTCATTACTGAAGCACCATTATATGCTTGTGCTATTAACTTATGAGGCTCTTTCTCTACATGTTGATCTATTTCCTCTTTGAGACAATTTGACAAAGATGCAGCGTCATGAAATGGGAGATTTACATAGTTCCAAAATCTTTCCACTGGTTTTTCGTTTACTAAATACCGGTGAATTATAACCATTTGAAAAGTAGCTGAGATATCAGTTGTTTCGTCAGCTATAACAGCCAAAAAATTGCCATTATTAACTTCTCGCCAGAATGGAAATAAATTCATTCTGTGTTTCTATAGATGAATAAGAAGCCATAATTTTTTTATAGAGAGATTGGTGCATGTGAACTAGTAAAGTAAATGCTCTTTTAAGATATGGTCTTATCCTGACAGCAATTCTATTAATTAGAAAAAGTTCCTTTTGTTTTATGAAAGGACCTTTTTTCATCTGTGACCTAGAAAAGTAAGATTCTGCTTTGCCAAAATTAATGTTATATTCAAGTGACAATCCATCTATTTCTCTCCTCTTCTGTTTCTTAATGAACGTGATCAATAGTTTTATGAAGCAACAACTGTGTTCTTAAAATATTCCATATTTTTAGGCAAACAAGTTGCTGTGCTGAATCCTCATGGTTAAGTACCTTGGATTCAACGTCCACCAATCCTGAAATCCAATGATAAACTTGGTTTGGTTTCCATCAGTACTAAAAAGCTTGCAACAAAGACAAAACAAACATTCTTTTGATGGAGAGTAAACCATTCATGTTCTATGAACTTTCTCGGCATAGTGGTTAATTGACGACTCTTTCCTTTTTTTATTCTCTCCTAATCTTTGTACTGAACTAAATGGGTCATCCTTATTTTGAAAAGGTTTGCTAACCCTTTTTATGAGATCAATTCTGAAGATATCGGGTACAGTAATGGTTCAACCACCTACATCAGAATACATAGGTAATCTATCTCATTCTTCTTCTACATCAGAGCATTCTTGGTGTTGTAGATTTCTGCTTGTAACCCCTTGTGAAGCTGCTATTATTTGTTCTTCAGTTTGAACATGGCCAGGGAGACTAATTTCAAAATATTCTTCTGGCGCATTTGATATTAAAGTTCTCACAACAAACTTCAAAATTGACTGTGACAATGTCTGATTTTACTGTTCCTTTTTTCTTCTTAATTTTCCTTAGTTGGTTTCCACTAGGTCCATTGTGCTTCATTTTGGTGTGTCTGGGAACATATGAATGCACTAAAAGGATTTGTTTGTGTGTGTTGGTGGTGGAGGGGTCAGTTTAGTTTCACTGACCAACTAAGCGAGGTCCATTGGTTTTTCCCGCGGGAAACTTTGAAAATTTAAGTACTGCAAAATGCAAATGCATCAAAAGAAATACAATAATATCCAAAATAATTTAAAATCTATTAAAATGGTCATGGTTCTGTAATTATTATGACTATTAAGTTTTTATGAACACATTTTTATTCATGCATACTGCTAGAATATTTAAACATGCAAGTTTCAATAAATTGTATTTTGGAAATTTGATTTATAAAATTAGTTTATGAGCTAAATAAGAAAATTCAAATAAGAAACTTGCACTAACTCTTAACTCACAAAATCATTTTTGAACTAATTCACTCTAGTCTTATGTTAATTTTCCTTGGCTTCATAGAAAATTCATTGAGAACTTCATCCTCCCCACGTGGAAAGTACATATCTGGCCAGAACTGGCCCATATCTGGGGCAAATCTGGCATTCCCAGATCTGGCCAATTCCGGCATTTTTCCACATGGGTCCTTAACTGACACCTCTGGATGTATTTACATGGAGCTCATTATGTCTGTCTTCATTTGTAGAGTTTCTAATGTATTATCTCAACAGATTTAGGGGAAAAAAGAGGAAGGTGGTAAGCGAGGTCTGGGGGGAAAGATGTTTCCACCCCTGAAACCCCCCTAACCCCCTTGGCTGCACCACTGCACCAAGGTTGATTTTGTTTTCATTAAATTTATTAATTAGTAAGTTAACAAATAATTTTTAGATATTGGTGAGCTAATTTTGTTAAAACCAATAAATAAATTATCATTGCCGAGCAAGTATAAATGCTTTTACAATCATGAATAAACAATTATTGTAGGGGATTTGTTTATTTAAGATAACCATATTTTTTAAGCTATTATTTTCTCTAGTAACAATATTATTATCTAATAGTAATACCATAAAATATAAACTTTGTGGTACAAAGTACAAACTTCTCTAAAATATTTGAACAGTGTGTGCGCTATTGTGCAACAAGACGCGCTTTTTGGCTTCAATGCCCTATCACTGGAACTAAGGCTACGGCCAGATGAGCTTTATAATACTGCCAAAAACGGCAGTAAAATAAAGCTGCTATATATAGTTGCATGCAGGGGACCAGACGATGGCTATAAAATACTGCCAAAAATTGCAGTAAAATAAAGCTGCTACAAATTGTGGGTGACCAGACGACGGCTGTAGTACTGCTTCTTCACACTACACTAGAAACAAGTAGTTTTTGTGTGCAGCTGTGAAAATGAAATAAAGGTGATGAATCCTAATGCCAAATTTCATTTTGCATGTTACTTGTCTGACGTCTCGGTGCCATCTAAAAATAAGAAGAAAGAAAGTGGTGGATTCATCCAATCAATAGTAACTGTAGATCTTATGGGTAATTTGTTTTACTTTATGAAAAACTGAAACCAAAGCTACTCTATAAAATTCTTTTAAGTATTATCGAATGTCACTTAATTCATTTGACTACCTAATGAGTTTTTTTCTTCTTCAAACTGAATCTATCCCAATCATCTTTGACTAGAGCTTTCGTTACGCTAAACCAACATTGCAACTTCAAATCACAGTTCTTGTACTCTCCACACTTTACGTCATACACACATAGATATGTTTGTACCTCAATAATGAGGTGCACGCTATATACTGAGTCGACGTCCATTCTGGAGCAAAATGGTAAATAAAATAAAGAGACACACAAGGCAGGAATATGATGCCTGTACACAATACTGCATGTGTGGCCACTCTTTCGCTATAAGCTGTCATCAGAATTATGGGCCCAGGCTCCAGACAAGGAAATAACAAATACACAACCTTACGAGAGATTTGCCCTCGAGTCAGGTAGAATTTAAAATATCCAGTGATAACAGCGCTTCCAAGTGAGAAGTCTTTAAATCAACTCAATTTCAAAATGTTCTTCGTGAGAAAGACAAGCTGAGAGAGTGAGAGCTAATTGTTGTTGTCTGTCTCTCCTAGTACAATAGTCAGTTCAGGTAGCGGCAATCCCTTACCTCCCTTCACCCCACCCCCCACCCCCCACCCTTTCATTGACCAACACTTTTAAAACAATAGATAGTGTTGGACCCAAATATACAATTGCTGTGCTTCTACAGAGACATGCAGTTTTAGAAATGTACTTATAAATGTATTATTAAATATTTTGTGATCAGCATCTGCGGTCACAGTTATTTAGAATGCACTTTTTCAGTAGACTGGACTGCAAATAATTGGGATATCAGTGTTTAAATCCCGATCGGTTTTAGTATGATTATGAGAGTGTTTTTTCCTAAAAAGCTTAAAATTCTCCTTCAATACAAATAAGGGCACATTTCCCCCAAAAATTACATTCCTCATTTCTTATCAATTGGAGTAAATAAGTAGATAGCTGTAATGGGAAGTAAAACACGGTGCACAAAATATATCAGTAATTAAAATTAAATACTTATGTTGTAAAGATTACATTTATTTTTTATATCTTATTGTCAAATTAATACAAATAAAATATACAAATCATGTGCTAATTTATTAACTAAAAAAGAAGTTAAATGCGTGGATAATACAATGAAAAGAGTTCCCTAAGTATATATTTGGTATCGGTAATATGTTCTTAATTTAAACACTACAATGATTATATTCAAAATTATTTTACACTAATACCCACCTCAGTGGCGTAGTTAGCTCACGCGCTAGTTTCATGTTGAGCTAGACTGCCGATGATGGGGAGACCTAGGTTTGAATCTCACTCGGTTGAACTGGGGGTGGTTTTCCATAAATGATTTTCCACTCTCCCTCCACACAAATGCGGGTTAACTTTCTCAATAATCCATCCTTCTAAAATCCTAACCATTTGCATAATTAGTACTTAAGCGTATAACTCGAATGGGTAGTAAGATACGGTACTAAGTATTAGTATTATTATTTTATACTAATGTGCAATAAGATTTATCAAATCGGTTTTTTATCAGTTTATAGTAAATCAAGTCTGAAAAGAAGCTTATCTCCCTAAACGCGCTTTTAGAATTACAAAATAAAATGGTCATAATGCTTTGTCCAATTACACTCGTCCAACACCTTCTCGTGTCTATATGGAAAATTAAACATCTCTTAATTTTATTAAACGGGAATAGAAATAAATAAAAAAAATTACATTGAAAAATATTTCAATATAAGATTTTTTTAATATATTAGAACAATATTTTCATATAATTAATAATTGCAGATTTTCTTAAATAATAAATATTTATATCACAATAGAATAAAGTTTATATAAGCGAGTAAAATTGTTGACAATACAAAGTAGGCCTATATGAAAAAAATACTCTTAGCTATACCCAAATATTGTTTTAACCACAGCTATAGTTATTAAGTATTTGTTATAAAAAATTACATACTAAAGTAAAGAAAAAAGTTTTGTTTATGTAGTTTGGATAGGTTTAAAACTAAAATTATGATAATTATCATAAAAAACCAATACAATAATAATGCGTAAATAAAATTTAACAGAAATTTGATTAAAATATGTGTCAAACAAATTTGGAAATTGATATATTTCATAATATTCGGATCACTTTGATTTCTTAATGCACTAGATCGAGCTTTGACTTATTTAGCTTAAACTTTCTTGCTTTATTGGTGAACATCCAGCTGTCATAATTTTGAAAGTTCCTTTGTGTACAATCCTAAGCTAACCATGGCAATCACAAACCATTTATGGCAATAAATAAATAAAATATCTAAGAAAGAAAATATTACCTAGTCTACAAACTGAGTTCACAAACGAGTGCCATCACATGGTGGCCATCGCACTCCATTGACAAGACAAACTTTACCTAAGCACGACCATAGAAACATGTTTTGAAAAAGAGCATCACATTTCACCAACGATCATAAATTAAATAATAGACTGTTACAGAAACATATTAAGTATGAAGCATCATGATTTTTCAAAGAGGATCATGGTCACCAAGTTATGTCACCTGAATGGTTTATTTTAACTGTTATGTTGTTCTTAGATATGCAATAATAGCTATGTATTTGTAAATCTAATGTATCCACTTTAAGATGGTCTTTAGTTTGTGTGTTTATTTACTTTTAGTACTTAAAACTTTTTTCCTCTGCCTTTACAAATTTAGTGTTCCAAATGTCATACTACAGTCCATGGGCTTATCCAGGGGAGGGGGGGGGAGGCGGGAGGCCCCCCCCTCCCGAATCTTAAGACAAAAACTCAGGAAGCATCTGTTATTTTAAAATTTGCACCGCGTCTTATACCCACTCGGGTTTATACGCCTATGTACTAATTACTCTACTTAAATCTAGAACAGACACAACATCCAGCCCCCTGCCGTTAATTTATTCACTGTGAAATGGGAAAACCACATTTCATCAATTATAAATTTTTCGGCATGCGGGGAATTGAACCCGGGATCTTTAGCTCTGAAGGCAGAGACTCTACCGACTGAGCTGATGTTGAAATCAATGATATCAGAGAAGATTTCCTCATATTCTTCCCAGTGCTGGCATTGTTGATACAATAAAATTACAAATTTCACATTTTGGACTTGATCTTCAGAATGTGCGAGGCCAAGGCTACGATGGAGCCTCAGTAATACGGGGAACATTTACTGGTGTGCAAGCAATCATAAAACATGATATCCCTAAAGCAATATATGCTCACTGCTCATCTCATTGCCTAAATCTGTGTTTAAGTGACGTGGCCAAAACACCTAATATTGTAGAGAAACAATTGCGAATGCAAGAAGTCAGCAGTTTTTTTAGGGCATCTTGGAAATTTATTTTACCTTTTAAAATTATTAAATGATTAACTTTTTTCACCTCATAAGCTGTGCGAAATATTTTACTATTTATATTTTTATTACAAGAAAATTATTTGAAACACAGTCTCTTTGGGCCTCTTAAGTTAATTTTATTGCAGCTTTATAATATTAGCTATTTTTGAGATAAAAAATATTTTTCCTCAATGAGTTTTGCTGTTTTATATTCTCAATTTACAATGTTATCTCACAAGTCATTCATTGTTTAGAGATTTTCATTCCTGTACTTTTTTCACTACCAAAATTTACAGTTTTTTTACATGTTTAACACCCAATCTTTCAATCCTAGATAAACAACCAGTCATGATTTTTAAGAATTTCATTGTTTTCTGAAAGAGACAAACAATTTGGTTAGCATTTGTTTGATCTTTGTCATGTGCTTTAGGAGTAGCGACTATCCGGTTAAGATTTTACAGCTTCACAAAGTGCCTGCAAGCTAAAACTAGAACTATCATACAATTAGTTTGCAATCTGACTTTCAAAACAATGTTCATGATTCGATAGATTTTTATTTGACAATGTATAAGTAATTTAAGAGTTTACTGACTCATTCACAATTTTTCACATGCTGCAATGATTCACATGCATGTCTTTTCACTTTTTTTTTTATCAAAGCAGGTATCAAAAAGTTCGATGTAATTTTTTTCATTGTAAAAACCAAATTGCCGCTTCTTAAAATAATCACAAATAAATTATAGTGCAAAACAACACTGATATGAATAAACTTTCGATCACAATACCAAACCTCTTTGGTCCGTTACACAACAATTAAACTTTTATTTCAGCTAATATCAGAGTAGCTTTTATTGTGCTAATTATTAAAAAAGTTACAATCTTACATTGAGTATATTTATACGTCACTAATAACATTTCTTAAGACTACCAACTTAACATATGAAATATTACTGATATACAACATCTCCCCTTTTAGTTTCAGTATAATCTCAGCTGACATACAACTAATAAACATTGTTTAGAAACATTCACTTAAGACATACAACATAAATTGAAATAGGCTTACAGTTCGATCAATCTACTGATATCTAATGAAGATTTTTATTTGTCGACCATAGCATGCTTTCTTTGAGAATTTAGGTTGGGATTGCAGTGGCATTTCCTGTTGCTGAGGATCAGGTTCTTCAGCTGTATTTATGTCGGAAGGGGATGCCTCTATGGGATACATAGAGGGTATGACATCCTTATCAATTAATTCAGGTGTGTGTTCAATATAAGGATGCAGTGACGGTCGTAGGAAGTTACTGTTTCTACAGTACTCATTACCATGGGAGTCTTTGACTACATAGGACCTTGGAGCTGGATGTTTTTCTAACACTACTGCTGGCTCCCAAACTTTACCTTGCTGTAATCATATGCTATCACCCTTATCAAAGTCAATCACACTCCTGTCATATATACGTTTTTGTTTCTATTGTTTTAGTACAAGTTTCTTCCTTAGGTCATTATTGGTCCTCACTAGTGTTAGTAATGACAATTTTATCGGTCATTTGGTGTGTACTCTCCTGTTTATCATCATTTGGGCTGGCGACAGATTCAGATCTTATATGGGTGTGTTTATATACTCCATCAATGAGATGCATATGTCACCCCCCTCCAATGCCTTTCTTAGCATTGATTTCACTATTGCTACAGCTTTTTCTGCCATCCAATTTGATTGCGGATAGCTTGGACTAGAAGTAATTGCTTCCAAACCCCAATCTTTTGAAAATAGTTTAAACTTGAAGCTTGATAAAGGCATATTATCAGACATGACAGTTTCTGGAATGCCTTATTTTGCAAACATGGATTTTAGTTTTACAATAACCTCCTGTGCTGTTTTGGTCTTGATCTGTGCTAATTCAATCAATTTAAAAAAAATAGCCAATTACGACTAAGTAGTCATTAGCACCAAACCTGAAAATATAAGTTGCTATTTTCTGCCATGGCCTATCAGATATAGAATGAGGAGGGAGTGGCTCTTTAGAATTTTAGTTTCTATATTTATGACATATGGTACATTTAGATACACATTCCTCTATGTCTTTGGACATGCCTGGCCAGTACATAATCTCTCGAGCACAGACCTTGCATTTAGAGATGCCCAGATGTGACTAATGAATAAGGTCAAACTTTTGATTCCGAAGAGCTTCGGATACCACCAGCTTATCAGCAAGAAATACTAGGTCATCTTCGACATGAATGTCATGGTGCATGCTCTAAAAAGGCTTAACTTGGTGAGGTATATTGTTTTTCGCCCTAGGCCACCCATCTTGATCAAACACTATTATTGACTGAAGAGATTGATCACTATTAGTAGAGTCGACGAACTTCTCTATTTTTTCTTGTGAAATAGGGGAATGTTTTGATATGGAAAGAACAACATATTGAAGTTCAATTGGGTCTCAAAGATAAGCTCTAGAGAGAGTATCAGCCAAAAACATCTGCTTACCAGCCAAGTATTTGACATTAAGTGTGTATTTAAGAAGTTTAAGGAGCATTCGTTGAAGGTGGGCTGATACTTTATTGACCTCCTTTCAAAAGATAGATTCAAGGGGTTTGTGGTCAGTTTGAATTAGTACAGTTCTGCCATATGTGTAGTGGTGGAACTTTGATACTCCAAATAAAATACTAAGTAGTTCCTGTTCAATTTGTGCATACAACTGCTCAGTTTCTGTGAGGCCTCGGGATACAAATCCTACTGGGCGGCCGTTTTGAATAATACATGCACCTAAACCATCTTTAGATGCATCAACTTGAACAGTAACAGGTATTTTGCTGTCAAATATAGCAAGTATAGGAGATTTAGTCACTAAGGACAAGTTTGCTGAATGCTTGAGCATGTTCTGGATGCCAAGACAAGTCTGTATCATTCCTTGTTAGACAACGCAATGGCTCTGAAATTTGAGACAGATTGGGAATAAATTGTGAAAGATATTTGGTCATACCTAATAGTCTTAGTAGCTCTGCTTCACTTGAGGGAGTCGGCATTTCCATAATTGCCTTGATGTAATTGCTGTCAGGACGAACCCCCTGTTTTGATATGACTTGTTCAAAATATCTTACCTCTGGGACTCTGAATTGAATCTTATAGAAATGGAACTTAATACCATTTGTCTTTTCTCTTTCAAGAACCTTTGTTAATATAGTGTCATGGTCAGCTATAGTTGAACCTGAGACAATAATGTCATCAAAATAGATCTCACAACCCCTATTGTCTCAAAAAGTTTGTGAATTCTTCTTTTGGAATACCTCTAGAGCCGAGCAAATACCAAACGACATCCTATGAAAACTGTACCGTCCGAATGGGGAATTGAAGCAAGCTAGGTCAGAACTTGATTCATCTAACTCCACCTGCCAGAAGCCTTCCTTCATGTCAATAACTGAAAATACAGATTTTCCCGCTAGGTTGACGGTTAAGTCACTAGGTGTAGGGATCATGAAATGTTAGCTTTTAATAGCTTTATTAAGATCCCTAGGGTCTATGCATACCCGCAAATTTCCATTTGGTTTCTCAACTAGTACTAGACTACTAACAAAATCAGTGTGTTTGTTAATTTTAGATATTATTTCTAATTTTTCCAGGTTGTCCAAAGTAGACTTTAGCTTTCCTAAAAGACTACTAGGTATTCGCTTTGGTGGATGAACAACTGGTTTAACCTCATCTTTCAGTTCAATATGATGTGTACCTGGCATTTTAACCTATGGAAAACCTCAGGGTGCTTAAGCTTAATGTTTCCTTTGTGGTGGACAAGTCAATCAACTCACTTTATGAGGTTAACGCTTATACAGGCATCAAGGCCTAACAAGGCATTACAGTCTTGCATGTTGACAATAGAAAATAATATTGATGCCGGTTCACCTTTTCTAGTTGTACATAACAGTTTTACACTACCCACTTGCTTTATTTTGTTATTTTGACCAAATACTAACAACACCAACTTAGATTTTTCTAATGTGGATGATGGGTTTAACTGATTCAATATGTTTAGAGAAAGATTACTTGTCTCTGCTTCACTATCCAACTTAAATGTAACCCTAAGTTTGTTTTCATTTGTCATATCCTCATTCCACGACTTAGCATTTACCATGTATATGTTTACAACTTTGAGCTTTGGGTATATGGATCTAACACTAGCAACATAAAGGCTCTCTGGCTCGGATTCATTATTTGAACCATTGTCACTTTCTACATCAGACTCTAGTTCAACCCATTTTAAACTTAGGCCTACCTTATTTACACTTATATACTTCTTTGGGCATCCTTTAGCGGAGTGATTCTTTTGATGGCAGTAAGCACATTTTTTCCTAGAAGCAGGCCAAGAACCATAACTATAACAGCACTTTTTACACAAATTTATTTTGTTTAACTTTGCTTGCACATGCATCCACCAATTTATTTGGTATTTTCGTTAAACTTTCCAGCTGCAAAACTTGGGATTGGTGGTGACTAGTTTCAGAAGCTCGGCAGTACTCGGAAGCTTTCGACAATGTCATATTAATAACCCCATAACAGCCGCTCCATAAAATACTTATTAAGAAGTCCAAAGACTAGACGTCCTAAGATAAGGATATCCTCAACCTTAAATTCACATGATGATGCTAACTGCTTAGGTTCCGTTAAAAAGTTGTCGAACGATTGTCCTTTTGGTATAGAATGAAAAAAATGTAGTGTTCAAACAGCATGCTCTTTCTCGGGGCACAATATCTTTCAAAATTTGCAATTGTGTCTATCAGTTTATTTCGATCTACATTAGCTGTCCACTTTAAGGTGGTGTATGCTTCCAACATTTTATCCCCAACCAAATTTAACAATATGGATATCTAAACTTTATCACCCTTCTCTTCTTGTTACAATAAACACTCTTTATTAATACATTTTTACACCAAATTGTTCAGATATGATTATTTAACAAAATTTAAAATCTCAAAAGTAATGATTTGAAACTATCCTAAAGTTATTTGTTATCATGTTATTATGAAAAACTAAAAATTTGAATACAATCATTAAGTTCAATTCAAAACAATTAAAATTTTTATATCATTCATCAAAGCTAAACAACCCTTAAGTAAATTTTAGATAATTAATGATACATTAATATTGATAATACAAAATAGTTTTCAGTTTTGAACCTTATCATTAGAGCCATTAAAAAAAGCTAATGTTACAAAAGTCAGTAATTAGTTAACTACTATTCTTATTTTTTTTTAAATAAAAATTATGTAAAAAGCTTAACAATTACTCAATTTGAACCAAATTACTAAAGCCACTTTTCAAAATATAAATGTTTTGTAAAAATAGCCATCAGTAAACTATTAGTGAAATTTCTCCCCCAAAACAAGTATACCTCTTTATATGTCATCCTCATGAGTAATGAGGTGGACTGGATAGGACTAACTCAAGATAAGAATAGGTGGCATACTTTAGTAAGTGTGGCAATGCACTCTCGAGTTCCTAATACCATACACTAAGTAAGTATTAGAAAGTAATAAACATTACTTAGGGATATTTAAAAAAACAATTATATTATCATTATTAAAATAGTTTTGTTTATTTTGCTATTCAATAGAAAAAAGTTTTGTGACCCGAATGAATAGTAAGACTCTGTGATAAAAAGAATACCAAAATGAAAAGTTTATTAATAAAGTATTTTGTATGAAATATGAGTAGTATTTGGTTCTCATTCACAGATAGCACTGCTTTAAATAATGATTGTGAAGTATTTTCAATTCTTTGGCATTCTTTTGCGCTTTTAGTTTTTAATTCTGTCTGTGACATACTTATCACCTATGTCAATATAATCCAACCTAACAAAACAACCTTCATTTTGTAGATGCATGAAAGGTTAGGCATCACACTCGCTAAAGACTGGACTTTCTATGTCGTGGTGATCTGGATTTGAATTCCAGTCATAACTTCTTTTGTACTTTTATAAATGCCTTGTGTACCTTAATTTATTCATTACTTACTGTTGATACAGTTGATAGCTTTTATATTCAAGTGACCCAAGATGTTACAAAGACATATTCCATGGCTTAAACGCCACTTTTGGAATTCATGCTGGGTCTATATCTCCACCCTCCTCTAGCCCCCCCCCCCCATGTCTTAGGACATGTCCAGACTATACACACTTGTAATTAATATCCAAAGGATGTGTAAAGATGGTGAAGGTAGAGTGTTAATCTGTTTAAGAAAAGGTACTCATTAAATTCTCCCGGGATTCGAATGCGGACCATGCTGTAGTCAGCAAATCAGATTATAGGAGCTTGATGATCAGTCTGCGTACCCAATGATGTGTATAATGAGTCCCACTGTAGTATTTTTTAAACTATTTTAAACTAAACTAATATTTATTTTCAGATGACATTCTAATAGAGTGATTATGCAAGGATATAAAAATATGAAGAGTAGGGATTTTAAGCCTGGTCATTCAGCTCTACTCGCTAACTTCTATACCTATTGAACTATTCGGGATCTCCTTGTCAGTTCCATAACTCAAATAAACTTCTAATTGTACTGGTGTAGATAAATTCATTAAATACCAACACTTGTTAGAGGTAGACCCTAATTATTCAGTAAATAATAATATAGGTATCTGGTGACCTGGTGGTCTAGGGGTAAGGTGTTGGCCTTCTGTGCTGAGGTCCGGGGTTCAACCCTCAATCCCGGCACAGATTTATCTGATTGCCAAACCCTTCCTTCACCTTTGACAAGACGTTTATTAATCACAACTTGTGAATGTTGGGAATGCCAGGCCTCCACCTTGGTTTGGATCCCACGTTAAACTGTAGGTCTTTCATTTCATTTCACAATCACCCTACCATTACACATTAGCATAAGTGTGTATAACCTCAACGGTTACTAAGACATGGTACACGGTAATAATAATAATAATAATAATAATGAAAAAAATAATACATAATAATAATAATATAGGTATTTCATAAATGTAATTTGCGATTAGTACAGTGGAGCATCGTTAATCCGGATCGATCAGGACTGGGACCCATTCGGATTTTCATATGTGCTTTCAATAACTATATACATACGTAATGTATTGACTAGAGGATACATGACGCTCGGGAGTCTACTGTATTGCAAAATAGAGGCTAAACGGTTATAAAAATACAGTACACAAAATATTTTAATAAAGTATATTGAATAAGAACATGTACATTATGTAATTTAGATTAGTAACTCTACAATACTTTTTCGAAAAAAAAAAACCAAGAATCTACAGTAATTAATAGAAACTTACTGGGTAAAAAAGTCCTTAATTGTTTTTTTGTAAAAGACTTGACATACGTTTCTTTGCAGCCATGTCTCTCAGTCTTTTAAGAAGTACGAGTTGTGTCGCCGTCCCCTCAGGTTGCCTCTCTAACCAGTTCATAGCTGTCTGGAATGCTTCATAGGCGTCTGAGTGTGAAGGACCGGCAGCTTCTTTAGCTTCCATTTCTTCATCGTCATCACTCTCTCTTACATTGCTTCCATTATCATTGTCCTCAATTACCTGATGAACTATTTCATCATCATTCAAATGCTGATAACCAGGGTCATTGCCATCACTTTCAAACCACTCCCTTGCGTCAAGTTCATCGCACTGTTCAAATCCAGGCAATGTCTGGAATAGAGCCACAACTTCGGCGTCAGTAGGAGTGTTGGCGTCCGATGGAGTTTGAGAGTTTGCTTCACATTGTCCTTGATTTGGGGTTTCGGGGATTGGCCACAATTTTTTCCAGGCATTTTTTAAGTGGTTGTCAGTGAGAGATCCCAAGGCATATGCTACCATGTAAATGGCGTCCTTTAGGCTGAGGTTTTTCACAAACTGCAGCACACTTTCTTTGTCTCTTTCAGCTAGCAAGAGCCGGACGAAGCATCTGTTTTCTATAAATTCTTTTCATTTTTTCTATAACCCCCTGGTCCATCGGTTGTAGTATGGAGGTTACATTTGGAGGCAGGAACATGACTTGAATATTATCGTCTATTTTGTTCAAGACATAAAGGCCAGGGTGAGTTGGGGAATTTTCAATGATGAGAACCACCTTGCCTTCTTTTTTGTTTTGTTTCCTATGTTTTTTAACACTGGGAATGAAAATATATTTGTACCATTTGGTAAAAATTGCTGCATCCATCCATTGGTTTTTTTTGTGACCTGTAAATTACAGGTAAGGTTTTAATGTTCTTAAAGCATCGTGACTTGTGACTTTTTACTTTTTCTGATAACCAACAGATCCAAAGCGTGAGAACCACTTGTGTTAGCACAAACCATTGCTGTCACTCTTTCCTTTGCGACCTTAAAGCCAGGAGCGGATTTTCTCTACGAGAAGCCAATGACTTCCGGGGTAGGGAACGCCAATTTAGCCCAGTTTCGTCAGCGTTGTAAACATGATATCTTGTGTAGCCCTCCTCAAATGTCATGCTAACAAATTTTTCCCTAAATATCATTGCAGCATCATAATCTGCAGATATTATTTCACCTTGGACATCCAGTTTTCTAATCCCATGCCGCATTTTAAAATTCTTCAGCCAACCCGAACTAGCTTTGAAATCTGTAGGCCTGCCAAGTTTTTCATTCATCTGGATCGCCTTTTCACAAATAAGTGGACCAGAAATAGGCTCACCTAAACTTCTCCTCTGCGTAAACCAAATGTACATAGCGTCTTCCAATGCACTGTTTTTTTTACCGTTCTTGTGGTCTTTCTTTTCTGTGAACCTTCTTCAGAATCTAGTTTTGAAGCAAAACGTTGCAAATTGTCTTTCTTTGCTTTAATGTCACTAATGGTTGACGTGCCCACACCATATATTTTAGCGAGAGATGAACCACATTCCCCTTTAGACAGTCTTCGTAAAATTTCTAACTTATCCTATATAGATAAAAATTTATGTTTCCTTTTATTTGATAATGATGATATGATTAACAAAGTAAAAATAGGTACCGTTTTAACTCGCACACTAAAACGTCACAAGGCAACTATACGACGAAGGTATCACCACTGCTGTAAAGTTTGTAAATGATAGCACAGAACTGAGTCGAGCACATGACCAAGGAGAGGTGACTGGCTAAGTCGTTGAACTCTCAAGGACACTTTCCACAACCTCCCCTACCTGCACTCACTGCTGATCCGGATTTCCGTCGCTCTACTGTATTACCTATGTATAGTTGTTATTTTTCATTATGGGTCATAAGTAATATTTTAGTAATGAAAAGATTAAAATATTTGTAGGTCCAATAAAAAGTTGTTTTAGAATAAATCAGCATTAGCCTTCTATATCATGATTTAATGTAAAAATGTATGCATATTCTAAAATTGTATTTGCTATTAAATAGTCAATAAAATTTTATAAGTTAATATTTGTTATTGGCTTAGTTATTAATTATTTAATTTAATGCATAGTCACAGTTCTGGAATGGTATAGTTTCGAGGAGACCTTACGCTATCACTTCATTATATATTTATTCTTAGCACCGAGTCTTAATATTATCATTCTTCCTATTGTGCATAACCACTTGTCTGATCTATAACTATTTAAATGCAGTAATAGTGTATAGGAAATAGTAAGGTAAAATTTATAAACATTGTAACCACATTGGCGTGGAGATAGAGTGGAAAACATAATAAATAACTCTTTGTAGACACACACCCAGGCAGTATTTAATTACTGACTTCCCCATCACTGGCAAACCCGACCATACCCAAATTTGATTACGAATGAACATATCTGAGAGCTAGAAAACTTGAAATTCGTGTATGCCATGGCCAGGAGGAATTTAAATCAAAGACCAAACCAGTTGACAAATCTTAGGTACTCTCTCCTAATTGCCCTAATCAAGGCTATGTACAAGTTTAGACTCTATCCCCCTTCAATACAGAGGTGATTGCTACCTGTGATAAAGGTTTCAGAGGATTATAGCTTTGTTTTGTTTGCTTGCTAACTTAGTCCACTCTTTGGAAGGGTGAATGGAAGGAGGCTGGGCTCTAAAGTGCTGATAGTTCTGACAACACTGTGGGCTGACTAAGCCACCAAAGTCAAAGTACAACTCAATTGGTTTCTTCTGATATCGTAAATTAGGGGATGGCGCTGATGCGACTCTTCACTTCCAATGACCAGGCACTTAATTCATAGTTTATTTAAAAATTTTAAGGTTTGGTAAGTCAAGGAGGACAAAAAGACAGAAAAATACAAATTTCGAAGGACACAATTACCACCAATTCATATTTATATTTCTTTAATCTAGTAATAAGAAAAAAAAGGTCAAGATCTCATACCTTTTTGAGTTAATTATAGATAACTAAATTGAATCGTTCTTAACTTTACATATTAAAAAGATAAAAATAGTAGGAACTTTGTAAATCTATCTTGTATTCACTAAGTTTGAAGAGAAAACCTATTGATTAGATATATCTTTCTCTTAATATTATTTCAGGTGCTATAACTGCGGAGAGTTTGCAAACCATATTGCTGCAAAATGTACTATGGGTCCTCAACCCAAGCGATGTCATAACTGCAAATCTCAAGATCACCTCATTGCAGACTGTCCCACTCGCCTTGATAGAAAGAAACCATCCTTAATAACTATTGTAAATGAGCTTGAACATGAAGATAATGGGACAGGAGGTAATGTAGATTCCACAATGTCTGGTCAGGACTAAACAATAACTTTGGATGACTAAATTAATACAGTTTTAGAGTTAGGTATGCATTTATTTTAATACATTGTATAGTAATGTTGTTGACTTATATAAGATACTAAACTTATTACTTATTAAATCAACCATGGTTAAGTTTCTTTTGAAGCTATACTTTTTTATTATGCTTAGAGGAAATAATTGTAGTCATTCATCATTGTTGTTTAAGAGGAAATAGCCCTAAAAATAATAATACTACAGAAACAGGCTGTATCCGAATTCTCTACTTACACACTGTTGCCTTGATATGAACCTTTACCAGTTGCATAGGTAATCACATGACCAAGTGTGGATCTGTCTGAATTATCACTAAGGATGTCGATCACCCCTCACGTGCCCTTGAGTCAAGGACAGAAGCAACACTTCGTTGACACGTCCTTGGTAGTGTGTTTTACTGGAA
Organism: Timema cristinae; assembly: GCA_039000515.1. NCBI lineage: Eukaryota > Metazoa > Arthropoda > Insecta > Phasmatodea > Timematidae > Timema > Timema cristinae. Next base: position 61,073,411 of record JBCFYV010009882.1, read on the forward strand.
ACCACTTTATTAATCTCTTTTCATCTACTAGAGCCTAGAACATTATTTTGCTCGCCATTATAAACTATATGGGATGCTTTAAAGGCAGAGATGTTTTTTAATTATTAAGAAGTAGAATTTTTTTTATTGGTGTGCTTTAATTTTTGCAAAAAATGGGAAAAGTCAACACAAACAATAAAATGATACTGATATTAAACTCTGTAGGCTATTTATTTTCACTAAGTCTGGTGGATGGTGTTTGACATAGTTGGTAGGTATATGTATGTAGCAAGGCTCATTGCAGTTCAAATTGGCTAGTTAAGTCTTTGATAGGAAGTGCGTGGGGTGTGTGAATTCATAAAATCTTGAACTCAAGGATACTTCCAAGGATCCTCAAGACTATTCGGATACAGCCACAATAAATTACGATATTGGAAATGGTGCGCACCAATGATGAGATTCTTTAATCCATTTCTATGTCATGTAATGATAAAATTTATATTTTTTAGTATCCATACACACAACAAAAACAAATGCTCATTGATAACAAATTTAATATTATAAGCAAATTCCCAATGATAGCAATATTAATATTGTAAAATCATTCTACATGGTTAAAAAAAAACTAAAGAAAGCTCACCTAATGGGAGTCATCTACAAAATCCTAGATTACAACCCAATGGTGACTTAACATATTTATTGAGATGCATTAGATGTTTACAAGTACATTAATTTCCTTTTCTACTTAACAAGCTTAATTCTTGTAAGTAAATAAGTATTATATTATTATTTTGTAAAACACATTTTGTACATATTTTATTGAAACAACCTGAAGTGTACTGTCACACATTTCAATCAAAACTAGAAAAGCTATCTCAGTTATTGTGTTGAAGATATTTTGGCACATGAGTTTTTTTTTGCGCATAATATTTATAATGCTTATAACTAAAATCATTCCAACCGAGCTTAATCTCGCCGTTCATTTGTGAAAAAATAAAAATGTTGATCAAATCAAAAATATTTTGTTATAAAAATTGAAGGTTCAAGATAGGCTAATAGACTAGGAATCTATAGGACCATGCATCAAACTAGCGTGAATGTGATCGGTGAGCGTGTTTGTTAATTTAGTGCAACATATTTAATAATCACAGAATTTAATGAAAAATATGTTGATGTCACTTGAAAGGTTAAGTTTGGTTGGTTTGGTATAGTTTATAATGATAAAAATGTTAACTATCTCATATTAAAATACTCTAGGTGCCATGTATATATATATATATATATATATATATATACATATATTTTAACATTCTTCTATGAACTAGGTGAGTTTTCTTACAAAAAAAAAAGAATTATTTTAAACTATTAATTTTGTCATTATTCGAAATTTGCTTTTGTTGTGTTTAAAAATGGTTAAACATATTATATTTATCACTCTTTTATGTAGAAAAGATTAAAGAATATTGCCACTAAGCGCGCATGGTTCCCAAAGTATTTAATATTTTATTTCAATTTTCATTTTGAAATAATGTATTAGTTATAAATTGTTGCATATTGTTAAAAAGATTTAAACATTTTGATGGAAAAAAAGTGGAAAACAAAAATTGATGATAGAGCAGGGTACTTAGTTGACAGATGTCATACTGATATAATAGATATTTTATTTATTTAAGGAAAAAAAGTTTGATATGAAGAAACCTATTTTGTTCATGGCATCCACTGCTCATCCAGTGTGGTATTAGTTATGTAGTGTGTAATCATGCATTCTTGTTCACACTCTTAACATATTCTAGTATTACAAAAACTATATAGGCTATTCTAAGGTAAGCATGTCAATTAACCCTATATTTATCCTTTATTTTACATTAAAATGGAACAATTTAATCCAAATATAATATTAATTGGGTACTTTTAAATTTTTTTTAATAAACTTCTTCAAGGTTTGTTTCTGTAATGGACAAATCAAAATACAATTCACACTTTGCACCTTTTAAAAACTGTTTGCTAACTTTTTATAAAGACCTAAAATGTATTTTACTACCATCTCAAATGTTAGTATTTTTACATAAATATTCTTGAATGATTAATAAATAATATCACTAATAGGATGATTTTATATTTTATTATTGATTATTCAATTTGAAATACACAAGTAGAAAACAAGTAGTGTTGTTTCTGCAATACTAATAATGTTGTGTGTAAAACTAGACATATTAGTTCATGGAAGACTAAGAGCTATACAATCTCTGGGCAAGTTTCATTACCTTCATAGATTGTGATAATTAAGATGTATGTTAATATGTAACAACATGCATTGGTGGCCACATGGTCTAAGGCGTCACTCTCAGGTTGTACTAGACTACTGATGACAGGGAGATCGAGGTTTGAATCCTGGTCAGGTGTACTGAGGGTGGTTTTTTCAATATTGGTTTCCACTCCCACTCCACACAAATATGGTACACTTCCTTTAAATCCAATCTCCCTCATTCCTAATTCATTAGTGTAACTAGTACATATGCCTATAACCTTAACAGGTTGTAATATGCGATGGTTAAATTTTTTTTTGTAACAATCATATTTATACAAATCCACTTGCCTAGTAGAAGACATACATTTGGTCATTGATTAAGTAATACCTCCTATATAATTTTGAAATTTTTCCCTTAGAAATTCTATGGCAACTTCTGAACCAAAACATAGATGAAGAACAGCATATTATTCAAATTTAGACCTACCTAGTCTATAAATAGGTTAAATAATAGTTCAAAAAAACTATATTTTTTTAGGATAGACCAATTTTTCTATTAATCAGATTGATTAATTTACTAACGTTGTTTTTATTTTATAAAAGGTTTGTTTCTTTACTTCCTTTCTTAAGTTAAACATATATTCTCTTAATGGTAGTGTTCGATGAGCTAAAACATGTCCAGGGCTACCAATAATATCTTCCAACCCTGATTTTCATGATCTAAGGCAGGGTGGTACAAAATTTTTCATCCCAAAGGCCAAATATGATTACCAGTTTTGCCGAAGTTCAAAGAGATATTTAGCAGTCCCATTAACTTAATGTAGGCCCCAGGCCTACAAACAACACTTAATAAACAATTTATTCAATATATATATATATATATATATATATATATATATATATATATATATATATATAAATTGTATTATTGTTTGGTAGGATATTTTAAATTATTTTGCCAATAAAGTTTGTTAATTTCCAAAAAATGTATTAAGAAAACAAAACAAAACAACTTATATAAATAATTTTTTTTTAATCATTAGCTATTTCACATCTGCCACCCAGCGTTTCCATTTAATTTTCCTCCAGGATACTGTGAGGGTCGCAATTCAAGTGAGCACCGGCTGCCATTATCAAAAATCTAAGGGTTTGAAACACATCAGTATTTCATACTCTCACTCGCAGTCAGCAAGGGTTTACTTTTGTACCAGTCTCTATCACAAGGTCCAAACAGTTTTGTGTGTTTGTGTTGTCGAAATAATTTTTTTATATAGCCTCATTTTAACATCTAATTTTTCAAGGTTATGAAACTAGCTAATTTGGTTTTTAGCAAGTAGTTAACTTTATTAAATGTTGAAAGTTAATTTTCGGTAACTCAACATACCAACAAAAAAAATTATTTAAACAAAATCAAACACAAATATTCAGCACATCAACCAAAATAATTATGCAGGAAAATAAAATACTGTTAGAAATATTATGAGGTAAATCATAGACTTGAATGTCCGAATGGACAAAGTAACACTTTACAAAAAAAGACAATACAAATGAAAATAGCACACAACACTACATGACGGTCTTCGAGGTAACGAGCATCCAGTAAGACAAGAACACCAAAGAGGTAGGAGGTTGTGTGCGCATTCGTACCGTCCATGAATGTGGGTATGTGGGTATGTGCATGCGCAGATGACACTAGCTGTGAGCCGAGACTCATAAACAAATGTTCTCAGCATAGCCTGTGGTGTTGTCATTGCTCAGAGCAAAGGACACCTGACAAAAATTAATACAAATAAAAATATAGCTCACACTGACATACACAATCGACCAAATATATCTAGCCCAGATGCAGACATTTCTAATTTTGAACCATAAATAAATATTTTCTAATTTCATTAAACTTAGTTTCTTACCACAATTCCTCTGTACATGACCAAAAAGAACCAGCAATGTTACTTTGGTTTCCCACAACCTTTCCATAATAAAAAGAGTCACTCCACAGAGCTTGAGAGGTTAGTAAAACGAGTAAAACTCAAATGCTACGCAAAAGAGCTGCAAAGTGTAACTTTCAGCCAAGCAACACAACACCGATAGCCATCAAAGCCAAAATGTTATCACCTAACAGAACTTAATGAGATAATTCACTACTGAGCAAAGTCGCAAGCCGCGATCAGGTCACACGCTGAAACAAAAAAGTGCTAATTTTTAAATATTGATGTGTTACAGAATGCCGGTTACTTGATAATGACCGAGTTTTCAATCTTACCCCACAATTGAAAGCTGATGATGTTTCAAAGAACTAAACCATTGGGATTCTACAAAATATGTATAGTACGAATAATATTTAAGAATAAAAACTCCCTTAGACTAAATAAGTTTCTAAACTGAAGAGAGAATTAATTCAGACAGATACATTTCCTTTCAATGTAGATGTATTATTCGTAATTGAACCTAGGATCATTAGTTTAATAGGCAGTTATTCTGTTTACTGATTTAATATGAACTGTGAACGAGGATATAGATTTTGTTGATTTTTTTTTGTTTCACACAAACCATTTTATATAAGGATTGAATGTTGTACCCAAAGAAATGATAATGTTTTCCTCTGTTTCCACATTTTGTGGGGGCGTTTCTTAAAAAAAAATCATTTTCTCTATAGAGAGAGAGTGAGTAATCCATATGATTTTATGTTGTTATACTTGATATAGAAATAATATCTTGCATGGTGTTGAGCTGTCATGTTGAGTCTTGTTACCATCCACTAGTATGACATCAGTTTTCACAGCTCAAATGTTTAAACATTTGTTGTTTGCGAAATTGTGTGTGCGATTAGAGCAATATAATATTGACTCCCAGTCCGAACGTTTCAAAATTAAAGGTCCTGATGCCCAGATCGTGCCACACTAAGCACTGCAGTAATACAGGAATGATTAAAATTTCTTGGGATTATGTATAGGCCTACACTTTATTTTGTTTATTAATTACTTTAGATATTTAGAAGTTTATTTATTTTACCAGAAAAATGTAGCTTTGCTAATTTATCATCATTATCATCATCATCATCATCATCAACTGTTTCCAGCCTATAGCTGAGTCACTTCATTAAAATGCTTCCATCTTCTTACTTTAGCTTTGCTGACTATCACACAATAATGGAAAAAGATCTTACATAATACAATATTTGAGTTTAGAAGTTCTTTTCAATAAGATATGATTTAATTTTTTTTAATATAGTGGTCATTGAACCTCCAATTAGTAACCATAAAATCCTATTGCACATAAAATATACTTGAAGTACCAGAACAATTCATCATCACTCCCCTCCCTGGAGAGCGAACACCCCCCCCCCTCCCCCCTTCCTGAGAGATATGGCTCCAACGGTCAGTACACCATTAGCAGTCTTGACGAATGGTTGTATCTTAGACGTTACATTAAGTTATTTAGAAGAAGAAGCCATATTTACATATCAATAGTATTAATAAATAATTCGCGGGAAACACCAGAATTAACTGTGTTAACTCTGACCAGACTTATCAATTTGTTAAATACAAATATTTTCATTTCTTCTTTTTTTTGCTAATAATTAAATAGCTCCAGCCATTACAAAAACGTTCAAATACACCGACGTTTAATTGTATCTACATGGGTTTTTAAAGATATTGATTCTTTTGGTTTTTTAATTTGATACATGTTGGTTTTTATTTAATAAAAAATTAAACAAAACAAATAAAATTAAACAAAAAAGGTTTAAAAACTAAACGAAGATAATGGAATAAGCTTATGAAATGTTTTATCTGTTTTTTATGTCAGATTTATGTATTGATAGCAATACATCACTATACAATGACAGTAGTATTCTAGGGTTAAATTTGTAGTTAGTCACACTGCTGACTGATCTAAGATAATATATATTTTAATTTCATACCGATTTTTAAATACAAAACTATTCACATGAAATTAACCTTGAAAAATAATAATCAGTAAAATTATTTAGGCCATGATAAAATTAAATGATATGCCCAAAACCGTTTGAAGTCTGGTTTCAGTCTAGAGGACTTTAGTGTGACTGAACCATTTTCTTCTCTAATTATTTTGTAACCTTGATTTGAAGTTATATTTTAAAAATCATAACCCTTTATATATTTGTACATGTTTCAAAAGTAGAAGGTTTAAAAAACATAGCCAACAGTAGATTTTTCAAATATAAATGCTTGTTAAAAAAAATATAGTTTTTATCACTATATTAACACTATTTAGGAAGCAATTCTCTAAGACTTTTTTTTATCATTATATCAGCATAATATACTGAAATAGTATCTAGAAGATCAAATAATAGTTGTAATGTTATAAACATATCATTAAATCCCAACATTCTTTGTAGCAAAATATATTTTAAATTAATACAACTCACTATGATGGTGGGATAATGTTTCTATTATCGTTCACTTAAACAGAAAATAAATTTTAATCTCATGACTTTATTTTATATTTTCCAATGAAAACATTTTATAATGAATATTATGTTCAAAAGAACTTATTTTATTATAGTATTTTTGAAGTTCTATAGGACGTGCTTTCTAATAAACATTTTTAGTAGTTACATTAAAAGTTAAAATTTTATAAGGGACACACTTTCATTGTACCTACAGATATCTGTTATGTTCTAGACTTTCCTTGGAGGCTACCTTACATATAACACAAACATGATAAATTGATATGGTTATAGTTTACACTCTGAAAAGAATACTCTTTGAGTTCACTTTCTTAACTGACTAACTTTGTCCACACCCACTGTCCTTCACACTGGCGTGTATATCCCAGTGTAGCCAATCCCTTGACAACACATTTCCTCACATTCATAACAATATCTGTTTCTTATTTGCTTAGATACAAATTGATGATTTCAACCCTTTGCCTTAAAAATATGAACAATTAAATGTGGATGATTAATTTTGTCTTTAGAGCAAATTGAACTAGGTTGTCATAAGTGTGGACTTTTGGGGCCAGTAAGCAAGAGAGCACTTCCTAACACTGGATTATAGACTTGCTTTTGACTCAAAGATATCAGATCCCAAATCTATTAATTATTGAGGAGAGATTAGGAGAAGCAAATCTTTTACAATGGTGTTAGTGACCAAAATTTTAATGTTGCACATGGCCACAAATGTAATTTTTAACTAAAATCAGTCTTCAAATGGTAGATCTGTTGTTGTGGGCGACATTTTAAGTTGATTGATTCACATTTTAATTAGTCACCATTGAAGATAAAGTTAAAAGTTTGGATCTTAGTTGGTTACACTAAAAATGTTTTTCACATGTGATCTTAACTTTGGAGTTTTGTCATTCTCTCTCAACTTAAGTGTGGATAAATTACTTTTAAGGGAGCATCTGATTCCATTTACATATATTAAGTCAATAATAGGCTTTTGTGTTTAATGTAATAATGAAAATAATGATGATGAAGATGATGATGATAATAATAATAATAATAATAATAATAATAATAAAAGTACAAACTTTAAGAAATATTATTTTACTTTATTCTTTGTGTTAAGCCACATTGAAAAATTCAATGTAAAAGAAAGAATTTCACAAAGGTGTGTCTATTATCTAATATGGCATTGCAATTATGATTTGCAGCCTCATACTATATTAAATATAAGAAAAAACATCTTATTTAATTTTTCTTTTAAATAGTTAGCTTTCTGGTCACCTTTTAAAAGCATCAATAAAATAGAGAAGAGGAAGTGTTACCCCTCCTGATGCTGCCTGAAACCATTCCACTATTACTCAGCTTTATAACCAAGAGTTTAATTGGGTTTTAAGGCATTACTATCAATATAACCCAAACTCTTATAAGAAAGAGTAAGAAACTTCTCTGTGAGAAATTTAACTTTGTATTACTTTATTAAAGATAGAACAACTAAGTGGTATGACACAATCACAAAAACTTTATCATATTGGCCGTGTCTGAATAGTCCGTCTAAGGGCCCTTGGAAGCCATGTGCACTTTAAAGTTGCAATGGCGTCGGCTTAAAGACCGGAAGTGATTTTTGATGGTGTCTGAATTCTCTTAAAGTGTACAAATGCACCCCTTATTGCGCACTTTACTAAGGGGCACATACGACTTGCCCTTTATCGTGCACTTCAATTAAACTAGCTTTTTATGATGAATGAAAGTATTATTTATTTTGTGAAAATGGAATAAAACATTCACATAATGTTAATTAAAACTAGTATGGTTTGCTATTTGTTTATATACATGATGTTAAAACAATTAAACTTATCTTTCTAGTGTGAAAAATCTCTCTCAAAAGTAAATTTATTTACGAGTTAAAAGATCTTCACTTAAATTTGTTTGAGAATAATACTTTACAGATATAAGTAAATTAACTAGGGCAATATATATATTTATATAATATATGTATATATCTAACAATTTCTCTACATATGCAAAAATGTTTGACATGGTCACTGGTATCCCTGCGTACATCGCGCTCCTTTTGGTGCGTTGCTGTAATTTCTTTGTTTATTCAACAGTCAATCATTCTGGCAAAATGTTTCAAAACAAGAGATGAACATGTAACTTAAGTAATTTATTTTGGAATTCCTATAGGCCTATGTATTTATCTGGCAATACTTTTACATGCTTTAAAACAACTTGATATTAATATAAGTAAGGCCTAGTTTGTCAGCTTCCCCAAAATTTTAAAATTTATAAAAATGTGATAGGATTTACCATTTTTGGCGCACGTTTTCCAAATACTTTTTTTAACAAGAACAAACCCTAAGGTTCATAGAATTAAGGAAGATAAATGATAAATATGAATTTGCGCCTTAAAAAAAGTCACCATTGATGATTGTCACCATTGATGATTGTCACCATTGACGATTGACGCCATTGACAAAACACTATCAAATTTTAATATCGTCACCATGGAAACGCATGTTTCAGAATTAGCTACCAGATGGCTCTAGCTGTACTTTGCTGTCCGAAAACTGTCATGCACCCTATGTACTTAGTGGCACCAGATACGTGTTATATTAAAGCATGCATTCAAGTGCACAGGTGTGTAGGGGACAAACTATTCAGACACGGCCATTGTATGTTATACTGTGGAAGAAAATGTTCATTCTTTATATTTAAACCAAATTGATCAAATTCTTTTAACAAATTTAAAATTTTCAATAACCAGTTATCTGTAAACTACCCTAAAATAAATTTTAATTTGTAAAGTTAAAAATGTATTCATACTTAACATAAAAAATTATTCCTATATACCAATTTTGAGCTCGATCTTCAAGACGAATTTTGATAAATTTCAAATTTTCCATAATTGGTCGTAAGTAGACTACTACTCTTAGATTAATTAATTTTAGAAAAATAAGCATAGATTATTAGTGATCATGTATAATAGTTCCCTAAAACTAAATTTGAACTAAATCATTATATCTAATTTTTTTTAAATCTAATTTATTTTACAAAAATCAGTCAGTAAGCTACTATACAATTATTTTACTAGAAAAACAAATATTATAATTATTTATTATTTAAGAAACTTGACAGATACATTTTTAGGACAAAATCTCTAGAGCCATTAAAAAAAATATTAGCATATAACCCAACAGGTAGTAAGACTCGGTGTTAAGTATTATTTTTATTATTATTATTATTATTATTTAAAAAATTCTAACTAAAAAAAGGTACATATTAACTACCCTAATTTCCATCAAAGAACATATACACAGTGTTATTTGTCATACCAAACACTCCTCAAAGAGACATTTTACAAATATTTTGAATTTTCAAAAATGACTCCTTTGTAAACTACACTTAACGAATTTTACCCATAAACTAAGTATACAATGTTATTTGGGAGGTTATCATTCCCTAGATTTCAATTTTACAAAATCATTAAGAGGCATTGTTAAAAAATGTGTAATTAAAAGAAATCAATCATCTGTAAACACTACCCTTAATATGAGGGTAAGATTAAAAAAAAATTGAGTTATTTCCCTATAACCTCTAGATATCAAGTTTGAACAAACCATCAAATTGTTTCAGATCTGTTGCCAGAAACAGACAGAACAAATTATAAAATATTTTTTTTTGGTTTCAGACACATGTAAAATATAGAGATTCATCATAATTTGAAGGCAAAAATTTTCAAAATTACAATACTTTCTCTTGATATGAGAAAGTACAAATATTCTTCACTTTTATTTGAAACTTTTTTTAGGAAATAATTTGATATAATTATATTATACTATACATATTAGAAACTCGAAAATTTAAAATTCAACAAAAATAAAACCAATAAAAAAACAATGTAGGATGACAACTAAAATAGGCAATGTTTTACGAGCAGGTAATAAGCAGTTTTTATCTTGAACTTCTCTTATTAAAATACTCGAAATCTAAAAATAAATGGTAAGGTGCACTGCACAGACCTTCCCTCTCTTTTATACTAAAATAGAGAAATTTAATAAAAAAATTGTAAGATATGTAAAGCGAAATCATATTATTATACATTGTTGCAGAAACACCACCAAAGGGCATAAATGAAATATACATACCTCATTTCAGAAACATTGATAAAAGAGGAACATCCCTGTCCACGCAAGAGCATTACAATCAGTTCCAATTGTCAAAAGAGCTCACATATGCTTATGGCTCATAAAATCTTATTTATATAAAATATATTCCAAAAATATAATTTTTAATTTTGAATAATACTAATACTTTAGAATGATAAGTAGAGCCCTAATTTGTATGTGGTATTAACCTACAAATATGTACATAAATATCTAACATCAGTTAAAATATGTAGTAAAATATGTAATATTATGAAAATATTTAATATTGTATAAACTTTCTTTTCTTACATTTAAAATAATAGAAAAAACTCAATGGCGTTAGCCCACAATCAAACCATACTAAGTGGCCGCCATCTGTTGGTGGAGATAGTGTGTCATGTGCTCAACACAATGAATCATCCAGCTGTTAATCTTAGTTTTCTAGACAAGAGCTGCTACATTTACATTCAAGTATCTTTAGAATGTCCTCATGAGCCTGAGGTATCGCCGTTCCAAACCTGCTGCTTTACAGAAACTTTGAAGGCGTGGGGAATTGAACCGGGGACCTTGAGATTTGTAGGCATGATTTATGACCACTAGACCACATAGGTGGTTACGTTAATAATGCACACAATCATTAGTGGAACAAAATTTGATTTTATGGTTGAAAGTTTCTGAAGGCCACTCTTCCAAAACACTTAACCTATTGAATATCACTTGTAATGTATTAGCTTATAATTTGTGAATTAACTACAAGTATGAGGCTGTAGTTGATAGAAACATTGGGGAAGGAGGTAGGGGAAGGAAATGCAAACTGTGTGTGAATGTTTGTCATGTGGAATTGTGGAAAAATTCTCTGGCAGCTGATGCTATGTTTTCTTGCTGCTCTATATTCATTTCTTCTCCCGACCAATGAACAATGGGAAAATGCGCTAATCAGATCCTAGAACTATTGTTTTTACAAATTGTAGAATAGTGTTTACAAACTGACATGAGAGACGTGCCTCTGAGACCACTTTATGGCTAAACACCACATTCTCTCCCCTAAACAGCACGAGAAATGTTTAACACAAAGTTAAGTTACGGCAACTGTAATCCTCTCTGACGAGCCAGCATATTTGGACTTTTCTCACTGCCATCCCTTCACTGAATACAGTTCTTTATTAAAGTACAGGTTGCATGAAAATTAGTGACTCAACATTTAAAGTATTTTTCTCAAGATAGATATAAAAATAACACCTCATTTAATAAACACACAAAATATGAAAGTTTATGTTATAACTTCAAAAATATGTAGAATACGGTAAAATATGTAAAAATATTTAAAATGAAAAATGAAAATACAGTCCCAAACAATATAATTCGCCAACATTTCGCTTTTAACATTTCTAACTGGCAGGATAAAAATATTTAAGTGCCTCAATAGAAAATTGAATAAAAATCATAAGGGTGAATTTTGAGAAAATTAATGTTTTTTCCCTTTATACCTCAAGTAAGCTACCCTTAATTTTATGGTTAGATATCTAATTTAAAAAAAAATCCCTTGGGGGATCCCTATGAAAATCCTGGATACCAAGTCTTAGGCCAATCTAAAATGGTTTAAGCTCTAGTCCAAGATACAGACAAATTGCATTGCATAAACCACTATTTTCGGTTTCAGTCATGAAACGTTGACATTTATCAAAATCTCTTAGATTTTTTTTGACATTAACAATACTTTTCTCTCCAAGGAGTCTAGAGATAGTAAAACTGAGAAACATAAAAAGTTAGCGGAAATTGACCAAAACATATTAAGTTTTGTTCATCTTCCTGCCCTAAAGATTGAGATGATGCTCACCTGCAGGTTTTGACTTAGAATCATCATCACATTGTTACAGTCAACTGATGAAACCAATTTGTATTCAATGTTAGAAATCTTGAGTGAGTCGAGGCACTGTTAGGTCATTGTATTTCTGGTTGGTTTTTAATAGGCACAAAAAAAAAGTGTATTTGTTTAGATTATTTTACACAACATTTTGGTATTTAATGCGTAATACTATTTATAATTTCTTCTAAAACTGGAAGAAAATTTTAAGAAATCAGATTAAAAAACTGAAAGGCAATGGATGCCTATTTGTATTGTATATATTTATACAAGCAATATTTTGATTCAGTTATTGTTTTAGAATGAATTATTTTGTGAGCTGCTGTTTAAAATATTTTTCCAATATGATTCCCTAATCACTTTTGAAATATGTTGTTAAAACACACAGATACAAATAAAATGGTTATTTAAGTTATTTTAACCAAAATGGTGCTCATACTTAGTTTTATATAGGACTGAACCCAAAAACTTAGGTTTGGTTTTTGAAATGACCCCATAGTTGCCAAAGCTCTGGAATTTTTGAATTTTAAATAATATATAGGTTTAAATCAATAAATATTAAACATGAGATTAGATAATAGCAGAGTGTCCTCGTACAAGTTATTAATTGAGGCAACTAAAGTTTATAGAGAACCAATGGAACTTTATTCCTTATTCTTTTCTAGCATATCATTTATAATACTTACTAAGTATGTGTAATAATAGCACAAAAGGAGGTATTACTTAATCAGTTTCACATGATGATTTTGGTTTTTACAATTGTAAATGATTTGATTAAAAAAATAATAATTCAACCTAATTCATATTTACAAGTGTACACATGTCCCAAACGATTTTAATAAATCTTAACTATTAGAACATCTAATAAGTATATTTTGAGATAAAACATAATTGTTAATAATAATATTTTGGAGTAGTAAAATTATACAAAATGAGTGGCAATACAGAAATATTTTGGTGGCGGTCGGAGTGTCACAGTTACGAATTTAAAATAACATATCATGCTGTGAATAAATAGTGATTTATCCACAAATTATTTAAGAAAAGTAATTAACAAGAAGATTGTTTTGAAAGTGTGTGCCAAGAAAATACATTAGATTTTAGCCTTATTTAATTATAAACTTTTTGGTATATTTATTTATTGAACATATGATGATAGCATGTCATATTAAGTTGCTTGAAGAAATTTGATTTTTAACAAAAAAAGTTTTTATATTGATAGTTAATAACAACATTTATAAAAAGTGATATACCATCTATTTTTATTTCTTGTTTTAATTTTCTATTTAAGTAAAAATGATATCAATGTGAATTTTATTTACTTGCAGATGCCTTTAGATTTTTTAAGCTTACTAATATATTTAGGCCAAGTCTTTAAAAAAAGGTTTTTTATTCATATCTGCTCAATGAACACAAGTGTAAGGAGCAAATATATATCACAGTCTAAAATAAAATCATAACTTGAGTATTTATGCCAATTAAAGTATTTATTATATTCATTCTTTTGATACATTATTAACATATCAAAACTACTGAAAGACAACTAAATTGCTTTGTTACTAATAACTATCTGACAGGAAAACCCTGGCAGCATCAATTGGGAAACCAAGAAGTTAAAATCATTAAATAATTTAAGGCCTATTAAAACATAAAACTTTTGCTATACATTGGTACTAAAATGAGTTTAAAGTGATGCTAAAATAAAAATACACATTTGATTTGATCCAATGTATGTTTCTTCTGAAATTATCAAACAATCTAAAGTTTTGATAATATTAATTTGAATTTACTACAATAATTAATTGTATGTTAAATGTTACCACTTCTTTATTATTTGTTTGGCGATAGTAAGAGATGTTCCTAATGTATATGACAAGTTATTAATTTTAAATACTTTATTACTATGTAATTTAAGATAACATTTACTTTGTATTATATAATTATAATACCACTAATATCTTTGATCACATACTTAGTCGGGTTTTTTTATGTGATACAAATAATTGTCAAACATAAAGATGAATATCAAACTATAATTTGTGAACACATTTTAATAAATATTTAAATTTAAACATAAGCTAAGTACATGTTATATATCACTTATAAATAAAATATTTCTTTAAAAGAAATTATGCAAACCTTAATTGAAGAAACAAATGAATGCATTTTTTTAGTTTTTCTTAGTAAAATAAATACCTATGTCATTAAAGACTTGAAATCTGATTACTCATTTAGAAGTTATTTTTATCTCAATATTGTTTATAGAAATACTATTTGATTAAGTGATGGATTAATAAAACAAAGTTTTTATGCTCTTTTTTTAAAAAATGTACAAATCGATTAAGAAATTATCACTTAGCTATTCTTTGTTTATAAATATGGAAATCCCATAGTATAGTTATGCCTTAGGTTTTGCATCTTTACACTTTTGAACAGTAGCGGCTCGTAGCTAAAATTAGTGGGGGTGCTGCTAACACGTAAAGCAAAACAGTGCATTTTTTACTTCATAGCCGCAAAGCCAACTTTTCTGTTGGTACCATTCAGAATTAAAGCTACGAATATATTTCTTGTTGTTGCTTTTGCCTGACTGAGATATTAGAATATCAGGTGTTGATCGACCTATTTTCTTAACTGTAACTTTCTCATGGAGAGATAGCCGTGATGAACACTTAAGCTGTTGAAGTCCACTTACAGTCACAGAACTTATTTCTTGGGGATGCAAGGTCATGGTTAAAGTTTTCTGTTAAATAAAAGAACCGAAAAAAATTAATCAAATAGAATAGCTAGAAGCAGAATAATATTATAATTCTACACTCTTTTACACTTTATCACATTCAAGAATATGGTACACGGTTTTTAAGCCCAACATACACTTCCTTTCACCATCACGCCAGAGCCAGCACTGCGAGAGCAACAGTGCTCTCTCTACCTGGCAGTCACACCTTCCTCCCAAAACCCCTCTTATGTGCGCATGTGCACAACAGTCAAACACCACATCGCTGGCATTGTGAAGTGCACAGTTCCATGCAAAGTTTGATGAATTTTTTTCATAAACTGGGGGATGGCTACTGAAGTACTGACATTAAGCTTAAGGGATATATATTGTACTACAAAAATAATGAAATAATTAAAGAAAAAAGGACTCATTATATTAAATGTTATCGATAATATCAAGTGGAAATACGGGGTGCTGCAGTTCCACAGTATCTATACACGAGCCGCCACTGCTTTTGAAACACAATACTATTTGTGCCTATGTCTAGAATTGATTTAATGTATTGATAAATATGTGGATGCTTTCTTTTAATTTATTCATATTTCATCTAGACTAAAAAAGACTCTAGCCAGGGCGAAATTTATAGAGGGGTATGGGGAGCACAGCCCTCCAATTGCTGGAGGGCAAAAATATTTATTATTATTGAATGCCTCTAGAATATATTTGGAGTTGTTATTTTGGTAACTAAGGACAGGGATCTACAAGATTTTAAGTTATAGAAATTATATTTATAAAGAATGTATATGTATAGTAAGTATTTACAGTAAACAATAATTTAAAAGTGCCTTATATATATACAGTACGCTTTGATATATGAATAAAAGTTTAAGAACATGTATTAAAATGTTAACAAACGTTTGATTTAAAAACCTTTCAACAGATTGGATTTTTATAAATGAGCTAATTAGAGGTTCTAACTCTTTATAGCTATATTTCACAGAAATTTGGTGGCTTTTGTGAATTTGTTTCTTGGTCATGTTACTTAGTTTTAACATGGATTGAAATCGGGTTTGATTTACAAATTTCTGAATTCTCTATAGGTGCAGTAACATGTGTTAATAACCCTAAGTTTGTATAAAGAGCCTTAAAACTTTACAAGATCTAAACACTAAATCTAAATCACTAATAGTTATAAATCTTTTTTGTACCTTAATTATAGTTTTCTATTTTGTAAATAAGGCAGCGTTAATAAACATTTGTTAAGTCTTGGGGTGGGGTGGGGTGGACAACCCCATTCTTGCCTCCTGGCTACAGCCCTATGTGTTATATGAATGTGTGACAATATTTTCAATTTAAATTTTACAGTATAGAAATAGAGTCTGTTGCACAATACAATTGTTTTAAAGAAAACCATCAGAATCTTACTTTATAATATGAAACAATGGCGGTCAATCAAATTAGATCTGGCAGCTTGGGAGTTGAGGCTCTACAGGACTGTAATAGTAAGTGGTTTCTTCCTATTTCATATCAAACATTACCAATTCACAAACTCTATTGTGGTTATGGTTTGACAACAAACCACCCACAAACTTCCACTGCTATGTTTATTAACATTAGACAAATAGATATACATGTTTAACAGTCTATAGTGAACTCAGCTTTATTTTATAAATTTATCAACATTATATTAACTTATATAAAACAATTGGATTTTAATAGGTAGGCCTATTGGTTCATACATATCTTTAATATCAATTTTTGGGGATAGATACATAAACTAAATGCGAAAAATAAAAATGTAAATATTTATGCATTCATAAATGTTTAAGAATCATTCATAGTTGTTTTGTATACTAAAAACTTAGTTACACAAATTTTGTTTAGCAATAACATAGTTAAAAGGTTTAGGACTACATTTTTTATTTATTAAAATATTTAAATAGATATATTTAAATATATTAAGAAATAAGTAAAATTTATCAGTTTGTTCTTTCATTGATATGAATGAATTAAAAGTAATGATTTTCATGAATTATTAAATATGTTTGAAAAAATTAAGTGATATGCTTAATATACTTTGAATAGGTGTGCATAAAAATATTACCTTTTAAAAAAAATTTATTCACAAAACAAAATGTGTAACAAGATTATTAAAAAAAAATGCAAGGATATGTTTGTTCCAGTATAAAATCAATCTTTATGAACTGTAATCTATTACTGGAATTTTATTTTTGAATAAAGTTAAATATGTACCCTCTGTTTACCCTGTTCCACTATGGTGCATCTTATCCCTGCTGTAAATTCCATTTGAAACCATTTGAAGTCCAAACAGCAATTTTTCTGGTTAAAACTGATTGATTCCGGTTAATTTCATATTGAATGCAACATTGTTCAACTAGTTCGAACCAGCAACATAAGCAATCAATTTGTATAAGATTTGATTGTGTACAACCAGATGTAATTAGATTCATTTAGCAATCAACTAGACTCACTGGTCGAATCCTTTTGAATTTAATTGTATCCAGCTGTGATTGATATGCCATTTTGTTTCCCTTTAAATATGTTTCAACCAGCAAAAAATAAACTTTTTTTTTTTGTGTGTTTAATCAGCTTTAACCTGCACAAATGAGCAAATTTCAACTATGTTTAACCTATTGCTCTAACTAGTTTCAATCTTGCTTAACTAGCTTCAATCTTCACAATTTGAACTAGTTTCAACTGTGTTTTAAGATTTTTTAAGCTAGTTTCACTTGTTCTTAGTCAGCTTTAACTTGCAGAAATAAAAGTAATTTCAACAGTGTGTAGCCCGCTTTAGCTAGTTTCATCTGTGTTTAGTCAGCTTCAACATGGAAAAATTAAATTAGTTTAATTGTGTCTAACCTGCTTTAACTAGTTTCGACTGAGTTTAGTAAGCTTTAACCTGCACAAATGAACTAATCTTAAACCATATTTAACCTGTTCTAGCTAGTTTCAACTGTGTTTAATTAGCTTCAACATGAAGAGATTAAACTAGTTTCAAATGTGTTTAACCTGCTTTAACTAGTTTCAACCATGTTTAACAAGTGTAAACCTGCACAAATTGTTAGTTACAACCGTGTTTAAGCTGCTTAAAGGTGGGTATGCATGGAACCTGAGGAATGGTCAGTGTTTTTGCAGTTTTTATAGCAAACCTTTTTTTTTTTGGTCAAAATAAATAAAAAAAGTTTCCTTCCATACAATCATAGTTTAATTTTATTCGCATGATGACCTCAACAGTTGTTGAATATCTGTCAAGGATGTCCTGATTTCATTAAAAAAATTCTATTTATTTGAAAAGGTTGTTGGATGTCAATATTCTCATGACAGATATTCAACAACTGCTGATATCATCACGCGAAGAAAATTAAACTCCCTGTTTATAAATAAGCAATTTTTAATTTATTTTGACAAAAAAAAAGTGTTGCGGTGAAAACTGAAAAAACACTCACCTTTTCTAGCATTCTTTGATCCCCAACTTAACTAGTTTCAATCATGATGTTTTGTTTGTTTCGGAGGACCAATAATTATTAAACACATTTCCATTTTGCTGGTTTATTTAACTATATTTTCTAAGTCACACACAAACAAGAAGTCTACAATAATAATAATAATAATAATATAATAACAACAACAATAATCTCCTTGGTAACAGAACAAAATAAAAGAATTAGTTTCGCCAGCTTAACATAATAAAAACACTCATATATTGTCTTTTGTATAGACTTTGACATCCAGCGTGTAGCAGTTGAACCAAAACTCACTCCGCCAAGTGATGATAATGAGAACTATCACGTTCTCATGACAGACAGCTGATCCAAACATACCACCCACCTTAATTAGGCTAATTAAACAAAACAAAAAATAAACCCAATGTAGTCTTCTGTAAACATTTGAATTAATTGTCTGAAATTGGAAGCACACATAACTTTCTCACTGGTCGAGTCAACTCTCCCTTGCTTGTTCCACTCGGACAAGCCCATCAGGTCCTGGATGAACTCTATCCTCAATGGCTGACTTCCACATGAGAGTAGGTAGACGATCATCCTTGATCAGCACCAGTGTTCCCGGTTGGAGATTGGGGCCCTCTGTTACCCACGGGGTGTGTTGCTGAAGCTGGGCGAGATACTCTGTTGACCACCGCTTCCAGAGATGTTTGTACATTTGCTGGATAATCTGCCATCTGGATAACCTAGTGACCTTAAGGCTAGTTAGATCTGGATCAGGTATGGTTGTGAAACTTTCTCCAATCAGGAAATGTGCAGGAGTTAAAACGCATGGATCACTTGAATACTTGGATATTGAAAGGATAGGTCGCGAATTTAGACATGCTTCGATTTGATACAAGAGTATAGACATTTCTTCAAAATTCAAGGATGAGGTGCCTACCACACGCCTTAAGTGATATTTCATGGATTTGATGCCTGCCTCCCATAATCTACCAAAATGTGTTGAGCTGGGGGTATAAAATTCTAAATGATTCCTATTGTGCTTGCAAAGTGATGGATGACATCAACATGCTGCTGTGGTTAGAACATAGTATACAGTTCTTTCAGTTCATTTTTTGCTCCTATAAAATTGGTGCCATTGTCGCTGGATAGATTTGCGCATATTTCTCTTCTTGCTATAAATCTTCGTAATTCAGCCAAGAAAGCCTCAGTTGATAGGTCACTCACAAGCTCTAAGTGTATAGCCTTTGTTGCAAGACAAATGAATAATGCGATGTAGCACTTTACTCTGACTCTGCTTCGAAGTGATCCCTGATGAATATGAAAGGGTTCTCCGTAATCAACCCCACTGTTAAAAAATGGATGGATGAAGGTCCTTGAGTTTACTTTTAGAGTTTACCTGATGTGAGGTTTGTAGATCATGCAATTATTGAGCAAATTCTTGATGTTGAGCAAGTCGGATGCTGATGCATAGGGCTTGGAAGAGCTCTTTACTTGACAATGGCCCTGTCCTTCTCGCTTCCTCCATACATTTTGTATTGGAGATGAATCTCAAACAGTAGGCAATTACATATTGCAAGTGCGAAAGAGACGAAAATTTATCAATAATTGAGTCAACCATTGTTCTTATTAATGGTAGACTAACGACCTTCTGCTTCTTCTCTACAGTTCACCAATTGGTTCAAGTTAAATCTCTTGTAGGGGCCATGAGTTTGGTGATGTGGATAACCATGTTGGGCCATTCCACCAAATGTCCATTTGCTTCTATGCTTCTAAACATTTGCATTCACTCCCTGGATAGGAGATCAACTGGGTTTTCCTTTCCAATAACAAGATTCCAATCTGGAATACTAGAAGATTCTTGAATATCTGCCACTCTATTGGCAACGAAGGTTTTCTATCTATTTTATGGTGAAGTGATCCATGCTAGCACTACTCTTGAATTGGTCCACAAGAAAGTTCTATGGATGTTAAGGTTAAGAATGGATTTTTTTTTCTCCATTAGGTGTACTAATAGCACTGCTGCACACAACTCTAGATGAGGGACAGATAGCACCTTCAAAGGTGCCACCTTAGACCGTGAGCAGATGAGAACGACTGAAATTTCTCCTGAAAGATACACACACCGTTAATATACACAAACCCATATGTCATATCTGCAAATGCATGTAGATCAAGTGTTACTATTGTGCCGTGTCTAATCACTGATCTTTCTATGGCAATTGGTGACCTGGTGGTCTAGGGGTAAGGTGTCGAACTTCTGTGCTGGGGTCTGGGGTTCAATCCTCGATTCCGGCACAGATTTATTTGATTATCAAACTCTTCCTTCGCCTCTGACAAGATATGTATTAATCACAACTTGTGAATGTGGGGGAATGCCAGGCC
This sequence comes from Timema cristinae, assembly GCA_039000515.1. NCBI lineage: Eukaryota > Metazoa > Arthropoda > Insecta > Phasmatodea > Timematidae > Timema > Timema cristinae. The sequence goes on from JBCFYV010009882.1 coordinate 61,094,641, forward strand.
TCCACCGTGGTTTGGATTCCAAATTAAACTGTAGGTCCTCCATTTCATCTCACAATCACCCTACCATTACACATTAGCGTAAGTGTGTATAACCCGAACGAGTACTAAGACGCGGTGCTAATAATAATAATTCTATGGCAATTGCATTCAAATCTGAAAGTTGATAGTAAACAAGCTGCTATTCATGAAGCAGCGATGGTGGAAGAACATCATCCCATTGAGTTTGATTTGCCAATGTTTCTGTAAAAATATTTTACATGTTATCATGATTGGACCGACTAAACCTAGCGGGTAAAATATGCTGGCAGTGATTTCTAACACCTTTCGTTTAGTAATTGATGGTTGGTGGTAGATTTGGAAAGAAAATAGGAATTGGTCTTTAGCTGGTTGCCTTAATAAACCCAAAGCACGAACTATATACCATCTTTATCCACTGTAGTCGGAAGGCTTGAACCATCTTCACGCCAGTTCTGCTGGAACGGCCACCACGACTTCTGGGAGGTTCGACGCCCATTTGCGTAAATGAAAACCTCCCTTCTTCGTCAACTTAATTAATTCTGTTTGTACCCCTAGTGCCTCTTCAAGTGTCTGTGCACCACACATTAGATCATCAACATACAAGTCTTCTTGAAAGACCTTCACAGCAACCAGGTGTTCAACTATTCCATCGAGAGCTAACTGTTTAAGACATCTTGTGGTCAAAAAGGGAGTTGATGCTGTTCCATAAGTTAGTGTAGTAAGACGATGACTTCGAAGTTCATCTTCTGGTGAGTCTCTCCAGAGTATTCTTTGTAGATTTGTATCTCTTGTGTCAACCTGGATTTGACGATACATTTCTCAACGTCAGATGTAAATACAACTGGGTGAGTATGAAATCTTGCAATGACAGAAAAAAGATCCTGTTGTATTGTAGGCCATACCATTAAAATGTCATTTAATGTAATTCCATTGCTATACTTGCATGATGCATCAAATACTACACGCGTCTTTGTTGAGCTGGTCTCCTTAATCACTGCATGATGTGGCATATAATAAGTTGGTTAATTATCCTTGTACATTGATGTTTCAGATACTACTGTCATGTGTTCTAGCTACTGGTACTCCTTCATAAAGGTTATGTACTCTTGTTGCAATGTGGGTTTATTACCTAGCCTTTATTCTAGATTGTCAAACAGTTTTTTGGCACATTTTAATGACGTGCCAAACTTGTCAACTGATTGACGAAGGGGTAATCACACAATGAAACGTCCTGTGTGGTCTCACCTTGTGTTTACTTGAAAGTGTTTTTCACATTCCTTCTCGTCTGTTGATAGCACTGACCCATTAAACTCCTCGATTTTCCAGAATTTTTGTAGCCGAGTTTCCAAACCGCTGTTATGGCACACAAACATACACATGCGACTTGTTGGTGGTTCGTTTCCACTGTGACCTTGGATATTGCTGGAGAGTATCCATCCTAAGACAGTCCCTTGGATGGTTAGGAGGCCTGGTGCAGTGATTCTTCCTTCATAGAACAAGTCAAAAAACAATCCTACCCCAATCAGGAGATGAATTGATCCTAGAACATTGAAGCCTTGGTCTGCCAATTCTACACGAGTTAAGAGTTTGGCAGACAACCAGTGATTTTTGGAAGAATTGAACATGTGATTTTAGTGTTGAAATCATTAACTTTGGAAATTAACATAATGTCAATACTGCGTGAAGCGTCTGAAACTGCATTGCCAATACCACTAATGGGAATATAATTGTGAAACCGCTTTAGTCTCAACCACTGAACACATGACTCTGAGACAAAGTGTGATTGAGAAGCTGAGTCTAGCAAAGCTCTGCAAGGCTGCCATTGACCATTAACGTCGCGTACCCGAAAAATGGCAGTAGACAAGTGTACCTGACCAGATGTGAATTCCTTATAAGTACATTAACTTTTGACTACCTCCTCATTGTTTTTTTTTTTACTAGGTCTTTCTGTGGTGTTGTCTAAGCTTGTGTCACCCGACATTCTGTTTGGAATAGAATCATCATGATTGTTCAACTCATCTATTGGGCCATTGCAGAGGAGTGTTTGGTGTTTTTGACTGCAGTGCTTGCACGAGCCACTGTCATACTGATAATACATATGACCTGGCCGTAAGCAGTTATAGCAAAGAGTGTGTTTGGGAACCAACATTTGCCGTTTGTTTACATTATCACTCTTAAATAATTTGCAATGATACAAAGCATGAACCTGGTCACAATGTCCACATGCCGTTGCAGTTTTTAAGTATGCCTTTGATGAATTATCTAACCCTAACTTAGTTGGAATCTGTTTATGTGTAGGAGTAATTCTACTCTCATTTGGCTTCATCGCTTCTAACACTTGACACTGTTTGTCTAAATATGTAAACAATTCATCAGATGTGGGAAATTGCTTTGGGGGTAGGTGAAGCTCCCATTCTCTTCTAGACATAGGGTCCAGCCTGTCAGTAACTAACTGCACAATCATGGCTTCCATGAATTTCCTATCAACGTATTCCTGGGCCTCCAGGGCATTTAGATGACCCCTAAACTTATCAACAAGGGTTCTCAACTCCCTTGATGATTCTTTGCTAACTGTACTTGCCTCTAATAGGCCCTTTATGTGTTTGCTCACTATAATTCTTTTGTTAGAGTAACTAGATATTAATGATGCCCACATAGCACTGTAATTTTCTGCAGAAATCGGGAAATTTTGAACTAATTGTAATGCTTCTCCCTTAAGAGACGAATTCAAATAATGAAACTTCTGTATCTCTGCAAGTTCACTGTTGCTGTGTATCAAGGCAAGAAATGTACCGTGATACTTCACCCAAGCTATGTAGTCACCATCAAAACAAGGTAGATTGATAGGCGATAATTTTATAGCTGGTTTTGCCTTAGAAGTTTCCGAAGACATAGTAGCTGCGGATTGCACTGCCCGTGAATCTTCATGCGGCTGTAACGACGTTTTAATTAGTGCTATTACATTCCAGTATGTAGTTTCGAAGCCTTCACGATATTCTATCTGAGCATCAATTTCATCGTCATTTAATTCTAATTCTGATTGAATGCATTAAAATTGATTGAAAATTTCTTCTGCTAACAGACATTTGCCACTTAGCTGACATAAGTTATGTGAATTACTAAACTGATTCACACATGTTTGTATGCGTGTAAGTATAGCTTTCAAAACACCTGGTTTCTTTACCAGTAATTTTACTTAAGTTGATTCCATGATTAAAGGACAGGGATAATGTAAGGTGAGAAAATAGAGTAATAGCCAAAAACTAGCAATACCTGTGGTTGTAGCTCTTCGATATTTAAGTCATCACACTGCATAATCTAGCACACACTTGCGTTACTACTCGTCTCTTCCAAAGCTGCGTGACTCGAATAAATACGTTTCATGTTCTATCCGGCCAGGAGGACCAAACTTTTTTGTTTATTTCAGAGGACCAATAATTATTAAACACACAATTCCATATTCCAGGTTTATTTAACTATATTTTCTAAGCTACACACAAATAAACCAGTCTACAATAATAAAAACCTTAATCTCCTTGGTAACAGAACCAAATAAACAAAAAAATCAGTCTCGCCAGCTTAACATAATAAAAACCCTCAGATATTGTCTTTTGTATAGACTACAACATCCAGCGTGTAGCAGTTGAACCAAAGCTCACTCCACCAAGTGATGATAATGAGAACTATCACATTCTCATGACAGACAGCTGATCCGAATATGTGATTAGCGAGCTTTAACATGCAAACAATGAACTAGTTCCAACCATATTTAACCTGATTTAACTAGTTTCAACCATGATTAATCAGCTTCACCCTGCAAAAATTCAACTAGTTTCAACCATGTGTAACAAGCTTTAACTAACTTAAACAGTGTTTAATCAACTTGATTTTGCGAAGGACTAACTAGTTATAATTTCAACATATGTTATTTACTTTAATTAGCTTCAACCATGCTTACTCAGCAAGTTGACCATACTATCACTATAAAGTTTCATTCAACCAGAGTTAACTTTATTAAATTGAATTATAACTATCTGACACCTTAGCTCAGACAGCATGTCTATATACTTAGCTAGGGGTCCTAGGTTCAATTCTCGTCATGACCAAAAAATTCATCATTGGTGAAATTTGGGTTAACCTTTCACAGTGATAAATTAATGGATGGGGACTGGATGTTGTTCCTGCCCTAGTCTTAAGTTAGATTATAAGTTATATGATGTTATGACAGGCCTAGCAAGCTAGTAGTGGAACTTATAGGCTTGAATAAAAATCTGACCCAGGCCACAGGCTGGAAACAGTAATGGTTGTAAATAAAGTAAATGGAATTTTAACTGTGAAAAGTAGAAAAAGTTGAAGCCGTTTAAAATCTCTGTTTGGTCACTCTAACAATCAGTTTGAATCACCATTGGAATCAACTAGTCTGAACCAGTTTTAAGCAAATGTAACCATCTGTAGTCAACCTTAACCAGCATTTAAACTACCTGGATGAAACTGATTCATTCTGTATAAAAACAAATATTCAACTAGGGTAAACTGAGAATCCAACCTATTATCATGAACAAACCAACATGAAAAAATCTCAAACAAATCTATAACATGTAAGGTAATATTAGAACTAATTGATTCCATTTAAAAGACAATCCTTTTATGGGTTATATTATTTATTTGAAAATTGAGCTTCAAAGAAGGCAAACAAAAATGGTTTCACTGAAAGCTATTATCTCATGGTAAATTTGTCTAATTCTGGCAAGTAAATAAGGTAGTGTAGATTTTTAAACAATATTTTGAGAAAAATGATAGGTAGCATTGACTGTTTTACAAATCTAATTATAAATATAATTTAATTCTTAATACTGAATATGATTTGACATATTCAAACAATCTCTTGGATAGTTGCAATATTTTATAAAAGTAATGATAAAAATCTACTCTTTCAATAAATGTTTTATTGACGAAAGAATATTTTACATATGTTCACACTTCACAAGTTGCATTTAACAAATGCTTTAAGTTACTTGTTTATTATGATATTTATAGTATAATTTATGTGAAAACATATTTATAGTTTAATTTAAATAAATTAAAATTCTTTATTTGAATTCATATTTAAAAGGTTAAGGACTTTTAGAATGTTCCCAAGCTAAATCTTAGATGCTTATTATAATGAGTACAACTGATACATGTTTTTAACTATAATTGAAATAATATTGTTCTATTTCACTTCCAGATAAATGTGATGAGCTTCTTCTTTTCCAAATTGTTTTCAAAAAAATCACTTATTTTAGTTTCAACATTTTTTTTTTCTTCAATCATAGTGCATTGGTCCTTCTCTCTTTCATAGTTAATTAGCAACAAAGTGTTTCTAAGATAAAAATAATTCATTAATGCTTAATAAATAGGCTTGAATTTCTATGTTGGTGAAGGTAAGAGAACCAGCTTTAATGAGCTAAAGTAAATATCACTATGGGGTAGTCTCACATTGTGAAAAAAAGGTGTCTGAAATTATAGGTGTGAAAAAGTGAAGGGGAATATTGCAGGGGTTCTAAAACTAGATGATTAATACAGGACTGCTTTGTTTATTCACTTCAATACTTTACTTTTTACATCTTACTACCCATTTGGGCTTCACACATATACAGTGGAATATTAATTAGGTAATCAATATGTGATGGTGTAATTAATGTGTAATGTAGAATCAATATGAAATGTGACCGGATTTGAATGAAATAATAGAGGAAAGATATTAAGAAAAAAATCCTTAGTACACCTACTCGAGATATGAACCTGACACTTCCAGTCACTGGTTAACGTACTGAATGAGTTTAACATTTAGATTGTGTTGGGTAAAATATAATAGCACACTAACTAGTCTGAATATTTTATGCAGAAATTTACAATATTTTTCGATCACAAAAACTTATCCCATTTGAAGTGTTTGTTTTTATTGATTGACCAAAACATAACTAGCTAATGTAGAATGCAAGAAAAATATAATTAAATAATTGAATTATGTTAGAATAAAATAAATCCCTCGTTATAAATGAGCTCCAAACTTGATTGAGACACACATATGTAGTGTAAGCACCAGAAGCGGATTTAGACTATAGGCCCACTAGGCACGGGCATAGGGGCGGCGACTTTAGGGGGCAGCACATTTTGGATAAAAAAATTATTTTGGCTTTTAATAATTAGTTAATTACGTTTATGACATGCACATGCCTGATTTTCTTTCATAGAAATCTTTTCTCGAATACTAACATCCCCCCCCCCCCCCCCAACATCTCTTTCCTCCAAAAACCTTTGAAAAAAAGGGGTTGGGGCACATATTATAACTGTGCTTAGGGGCGTAAAAATTTTAAATCCGCCACTAGTAAGCACCTACTTCATTTCATTTGTGGTGATTGTAGGCCAAGTATGTGTAATTATGTCCACAACATTGCACTGTGCATTACCACAGAAACCCACATAACTTGAATGAAACTGTTTGAAAATTTGAATTAGAAATAAAACAAAATGTTTATAAGAAACTAAATGGAATTCTGAATCAAGTATGGTATGGCTTGATAAATATAACAAACCTTACATGGAAGTTTAAAATGGTCATATATTATACATGCAACAGAGAAAGTTATGTATTTGGCTGAATATTTGCAAAGTGACACATTTCATGTCCCAAAGTGAATATTATGTTGTATAGTCTAAAACAGCCCTTTCATTTATAACTTATAGTTAAGGTCATGATTAAAGCTAACATTTCTAAATTAATATAATTTTTAATATTTGGTTATCAGAAAATGGTGTGTTTTATGTCAAAATGTCGGTCTCATGATATGTCCCAATTTTTAGTTTCAATATTCAAATTCATGCAATTATTTATCCATTCATGCCACCAATTTCCACCTCCAAGTGTGATTTTGCAACCTTTACTGCTTTACAATGCACATTATAAAAAATATTATGTGTATTTAATATTGTTTTACCATTAAGTTAAATTTTGTCCCCAATTTTTGTGTCAGTCCCGTCGCTGCATCTTGAATTCTATTTATTCAAAGTAGATGCCATCTGCTTGTGTCCAGGCTTGCAACACACAATGTTGTTGGACGCCATTCTGTGCTTTTCTAATTCAGTGAGTTGATGTGCATTCACAATGTGTTAATTAAATTTGGGTATTATAATTATTATTAATTAATTTATTATTATTATTAATTATTATTATTATTATTATTATTTGTGAGATGAAATGAAGGACCTACAGTTTAACATAGGATCTGAACTACACTGGAGGCCGTTACAAATTATTATTTCATAATATAAACAAAACCCATTAAAGTTAACATGCCCAATTAAATTTAAAATATTGAACTACAGTAGACTTGAGATATCAAGCCAAAAATTGTGAGGCAGAAAGTACTATGATTAGACTATGCATATTTGACAAATAGAAAGAAAGAAAATTATTCCAGCCACGGTGAATAATTTAACCAACTTTAGCTGATTGTGTGTGATGTGATAGGATCTCATTCCAACCTTGATGAAACCTTTAAGAATTAAACATTACAATCAAAATTCAAACAACTTATACAAAATGAAGCTCTGTGAGTGACCCCAAACTATATACAAAAAACAAACAAACACTAACATGGTGCTATCTGGTTGCATGCTACTACCTCCCTCCCCTCTCAACCATCATAAAGAAGTTTTTTAGATACAGATCAGTGCCTATTTGGGTTAGAAGCATTTATATTAATTGTGTGTTTGAGCAAGGGATGACTAAGATAGAATTTCAAGGAAATGAACCCAAATTTGCGGGAGCGATTGTGATAAGCAATGTAGGGGAAAATTCCCTTGATATATTTGGCCGAGATTCGAAACCAAACTTCTTGAATACCGACAATATTAATAATATAATAATATTAATATTAGATTGTGTGGCCACAGATGTGAGTAAAAACCAATTGAAAATAATAAATATTGTACCCAGGCAGGGCCGTAACTGAAACACAACCTCTAAAATTAGCCGGGCTGAAGTGCGTGGCCATGGTCCCCCTGGTAGAGTGAATGGCTGTGGTGCCCCTAGTGGAATGCATCACTCCTCTCTGTTTTCCAACCAGGCTTGAGACTGGCTGATGGCCACATTACTTGCATTCTATGTGGACCTTAAAGTTATGTATTCGAAATGGTATTAGTAGGTGTGTGTAAAAGCTATACATTTTACTGAGCTTAGTTGTTATCTGTAAGTTTTGAATCCTCCTAAAGAGACACATTGACAAAATTCTGAATGCATAAACTCAATTATCGTTTAGAAAACATCTACAATAGTGTTATATAAAATATAGAAAAGGAATCCAATTCTATTGGATAGTCAGGTTAGGCCTTGTGAGACAACAGGCACTCATGTTTCTAAGTAGAGACACATATTTTAAATAATGTATTAATTAAATATAAATAGAGTAGTTTCACAATAAAGTTGAATGGTCTACCTTAAATAATCGAAAACATTAGCCTACAAAAATTAAAATAGTTACATATTTTTAAAAATTCATTCCGATTCTTTATTTCCTTGAATTTCAGTTTCAACAGAATCTTTACAAAACATTACCTTCCAAGCAATTATTACTAAGATTGGTGCTATGTGAAAGAATGTGTGTCTGGCACATTATTATCTCAAATAATACAGACTTGAACTATTTAAACTAATGTATTTGTTTACTAAACTCACACTAAATATTAAATAAGAGTTATATACATACACTAAGTCATTACCAAAAAATCCCCAAAGAAAAAATTTGATTTGTGTAATAATGGAAAGCATGTTAAAGACTGTTTGGGCAATATGTAACTTATATACAGAAATAGGAAATGTACTTGCATTCACCTATATTTACTTGAAAAATTCATTAAAAAGAATAGTTTTTTATACAGTGCCTATTTGGGCTAATTCCATTTATATTAATTTTGTATTTGAGCAGCGGATGATGAAGATAGAATTTTTAATAAATGAACCAAAATTTGCTTGGAGGGATTGAGGTAAGCAATGTAGGGGAAAATTCCATCATTATATTTGGCCAGGATTCGAAACCCAACTTCCCAAATACCAGAAAACCACATTGTATGATCTTGATATTAGATAGTGTGTCCACAGATGTAAGAACCAGTTGAAGATAATAAATATTGTACCCAGGCAGGGCCGTATCTGAAACACACACAACCTCTCAAATTAGACAGTGACTACCATGTAGGAAAAACAGAGCATATTGACACTGCATCTAATAAACATTGCTCTCCATATCACTAAAAAACAAATAATGTAACAAATAGAATTAACAACAAAAATACTTATATTTTTAGCAACACATCTTACTACCTGTTTGGGCTGTGAGCTTATGTCTTAATTTCTTTAATAGGCTTGGGATGAGAAGGTTAATTTTAAAGGAGTTATACTCACATATGCATGGAGGAAGAGAGGAAAACCATTTAGGAAAAACCAACCTCAGTACACCCGACTGGGATTGAACTGCGACCTCCCTGCCATCGGCATTGGGAGAGTGACCACTTAGACCATTTGGCTACTGAAGTGAGTAAAGATATGTTAGTAATAAACATTTACAATTCATATGTCACTAAACACATATGTTACATATAGCATTATTATTACTATTGTTTTCTTATTTAGGGAATCTAAAAAAGAAAGATTAATAGTGAACCATGACCTGCTAGGACACCCTGGAACATAACACCCATTCTGGCCCACCATCTTCTTAAAGGAACACGCAAAAGATTACAAATGTCTAAGCCTACATATTGGTTCTTGGTATGAATAAGCTTAAATCACATCAACATCAGGTGTTTTTTTAGGGGAGGTATATTTTATTACAAAGGGAGAGGGAGTAGTCGGAATCAATCTTAGGGGTAAGATTGTTAATCAATGTTTATGGTAGCGCAAGACAAAAAAAACCTGCCAGAACATTCTGAAATATTTTATTTTCATTGGTCAACCCCATTTTAATCACTCTAACAATACTTAAATGATTAAAATAATCTAATTTACAAAATTGTAATAATTAGTCTTATGTGATATGGTGATAGGAAGATCGAGGCTATTGTGAGTGATCCAAGGGCAAGATTCGTTTTTTTTCTTTGTCAAATTATGAGAAATTTAATGTTTTCTAGCACCCATACACAGAACATTCTGAAGTTTCCGATTATAACAAAACAAACTTGATGTAAAAAATGATGGTTAGAAAAATTCTTAGGGAAAAACACCTAAGCACTAAATAGTATTTTTAAAAAAGGTCCTATAGATACTTAATCAAAATTTTTATTTACTAACACATGAAAGGTTAGACAATGATAGGTAATTTTTTTATTCACACATGACAGATTAGGTTAGCTCGGTTGGTTTTTTTTAATGAAAGTATTATTAATTTTTTTGCATCAAGTAATATTATCGCACATAGAAAGATTTACTATGCAGTTGAGATGTGTGATGATCTGCTTCAGGTTGTTTCATTAAAGAGCTTTCAAAGTTTTTTTTAACAAAGATAATAAAAAATAGGCCTAGTTAATCATTTACAAAATGTAGGTTTGTTATTAAAAAAAACTATTGATTGTAGACGCTTAATATGTATTAATCAATATGTAAAATCACCTTTGGAATATAATCTATGGTGTCGTAAATGTTCTAAGAAAGTTTCATTAGCACAAGGAACATTTTGTTCCGCGTAATGCTCCAGCATATGGCAAAATGTTACATGATCAATTTGTGAGTTTTTTTTTACTGTATGGAATTTTTTAACAAAGTTTGGTTGGTTATAATCAGAAACTTCAGAATCTTATTGTGACTAGAAGTGCAAAACAACATAGTTCTGACAATTCGACCATGAAAAAGAATAAGTAAGCCCACCCTCGCTTTATACTATACCTGGGGTCGAAACTAATGAGGAAAAAATAACCTTGCATAATTTAAAGATGGCCCCTTATGGTCATCTAAAGTGGTTATTTTCACACAAATAAGTTCTTAAATGTGGTGCAGCGAAGTAAAATGTTTCAAATAGTATGAATTTTAGTTAATGTTGGTTGGCCTATAGAAACTATTAGCTTGAGTTAGAGATAGTGAAACATCAGAAGGCTACAATAATATTTTTCACCAAAACTATTATCATTTTGAATATTGTTTTGCCCGAAAAGTTCAAACCTAATTTGAATTTACGAGAGATTATATTGTTAACCTATAAATTAAGTTTTTAGAAAATTGGCAAGGTTTAAGAGATTTGGTTGAGAAGTTAAAGGTGTGATATATTTAATTGTGCCTAAGTAAAGAAGACTCACCTAGAGTAAACTTATTAATTAATAACTCAGGTGATCCCCACATCTGGAACGATGTCATTGTGATTTGTGAATGATAGATAGTTTAGAGCTCTTTAGTAGACTGAAGCAATGCATTATGCGTTCTTGCAATAGGTTATTCAAAATTCTAGAGCATTAACATTTAAAATAATGAACATGAACTTGACAGATGAAAATTAAAGAAAATCGCCATTCGCCAGATTAGTCTCTCTAGGCTCTAAAAATGAAAATTTGTCATTTCAGATCCGTAAAAGTGTAAGTGACACGTTGACCACCAGCAAGAAACCTAAATTTCAAACATCAAATATAAATGTAAAATTGAAATAAAAATTAAGCTAAGTCTTTAAAAAATCTTTTAAATTTAATATAACATATTAGTTAAGGGTATGAATCACCATGAGAGATGTGCGCAGCCGGTTTCCAAGGCAATTTCCTTGTACTCGATTACTAAGAACACTATTATACATATTTTAATCAGATTTGTACAACTGTAAAAATCAACTCACTTACATGATTTATGTTTTATTCATATCTACCCAGCCAATTCAAATTTAAGTTTAAAAAAATAATTTAAAGAACACTGCAGTAAACAAACTGGGCTTGTCATTGAAATGTAGGGAGACTTAGGCTAAAACTGTTTTCACTGTATTACAATAAACACATATCTCTATCATTTAGTATAATATAATGTAAGTTAAATTTTAAATATTTGTAAGCAGCTTTATTTAAGTGATTTTTACATGATCATATTTTATTAGTTTAGTGGTTTTTTTTTTAATCTGCAGACAAAGCATAAACCTAGTAAATATGATTGAGCATAATTATCCTTTCATATTTAAACATACATATTGTTCTAAACTAAAATAAAGTGGTACAGTTTTATTTTGATACAAAAAATTGTTGTGGTGCTGTATGCTGCAACCTATTGGTGTAAGGTTGAACAAGATGAACCTCTCGTGAAACTCAAGGCAGTGATAATAATTGTTGCAATGTGACTAACAGATGTTCTCAGGAAAAATATCAACTCAACTTTGTTCATTTATGAAATCAGTTGTGTGAATACAGTGTGTTTTGCAATGGGAGCTGTTTCTGTAAAAAGAGATCAAATAAAATATAAAACTACTTTATCTCTCAACCAGACGAAAGAAAAATAAACATTCTGCTCTGGTGAATTGGATATAAAAAAATAGGCATTATAAATTTATTATCATTTCTGCATGAAAAATACCATTTTAATGCTGTAATTTAGAATTCATCCATTAATTTCAAATCATGTGTGTAGAATACCCGCTTTGGTGACAGCATGATCTAAGGCACTACTCTTGCAATAAAATGGACTGCTGAGGACAGGGATCATGGTTCAATCCGAATTGGGTGCTATGAGGTTATTATTCCTAAAATGTTTTCCACTCACCCTCCATGCAAATGTGAGTGTATGCCATCTAAAAGCAACCTTACTCTTCTCGAACACATTTGCTTAGTAAAGTACATCGGCGTAAAACCCACACGGGTTCAGTTCACTTAGGTGTACCAATCAAACACTTTGGCCCTACCTTTGGTAAGCTGCTCTATAAGCAGAGCTAATAATTTGTTATTGACAATACGAGGCTATCTAAATCATTGTGGACTATTGGCAATTTTAACAAGAAATACACTTGTCACAATAGATAAATGTCTTGAATCTATTTTGCTATCAATTGTAAAGGAGGATAATGAAAGAGGAGTGGGGCCACTAATGAACACCACTCTTTTAAAATTAATAAAATCAACACAGGTCCATATCTAAATTTGACAATTATTATTTAACAAAATAATTTCATCACAAATATCATTTTTACTTTCTCGCACCACTCGGGTGCCGTAGTCAAAAATTTGGAAATAACGTAAGCTTTAGAGAGGAAAGGAAGGGGAGAACACAAATGCTAAGATGAGGATGTTACTCAAGACATAAGAGTGTGCATTGTAAAGATTATTTCCTTATCTTTTTTTTTTGTTCTTGTCATATCAGAAATGCTTCACTTCTTAATATCCTTCGATGTTATCTGTAAATTTACAGTAATGAAGTAGGGTGGATAATAAATACGGTACTTAAGAGAGTGTGTTCTCACATTTTTGTGGAGGGAATGATCAATTATAAGGAAAAACACCTCAGTTCACATGGCCGAGATTCAACTGAAATTTGTAGCACAGGTCCCTAATAGAATAAAAATTAAAAACATAATATTAAGTGTGTTTATTGGAGAAGTTTCGATGAAGGACTTTGAATGTATAAAGTTGTAGAATGGATGTATTATTATATAATGTGTGTAGCTAAAATATAAAACAGCTAGTGATGTGTATATATTATGAACATCCCTGACACAAAAGTGATTGATTAGGGAGACATAGACTATACAATTTACATACTTCAATGTAAAACTTGTGTGTAAGCCTATCAAATTTGGTCAAAATCGATAGATAGATAATTTCCATACAATCGGGTGAGAAACCTTTTTCTTGCAGTATATTTCTATATGTTTTAGTGTAATTTTAAATACTTATTTTTAGAGTAAGTGTTTATTTTTTTGTAGTAGAGGAAATAATTGTAATTTTTATTCTATAAAAATTATACATTTAAAAAAATAAAATGTTTCTTTTTGCAGAAAATTGTTCTATATGCTATCTTCAAATTTTAATATATATATATATATATAGCTATATATATGTATTTTACATTATATTATATTTTTATTTACATTATATATATATATATATATATATATATATATATATATATATATATAATATTAGTATTAGTCTGGTCAAATTAATTTCTTTCAGTAGGATATAAAATGGTCAGATTCAAATTTTTGTCAAATAAACAGAGAATTTGTGAATAGATTTTGTTTTTCATAAATTGCGCTAATGGTTTTAGGGATCAGAAAGGATATATTCACAGGAAGTTCACCCGCATTTGCTCAGAGGGAGCATGGAAACAAGCTTGGAAAAACCAACTTCAGTACACTCGACCGAGATTCGAACCTTTATCTCCTCGTAATTTGCAGTCTAGTCTACTGCGAGAGTAACATGTTAGAGAATGAGGCCACCAAAGCGAGTGTTAGGCATGTTAAAATATGTATGAATGTATAAAGCTATATTATGATTATTGAATATAATTAATAAAAAATAGATTAATAGAGTTGGAAATTCTTGATAGTTACAAGTTCAGTGGTGTAACTATAGGGTGGTGGCAAAGTGCTGCAGGCCCACACCCAAAATATGGCCAACCAGGCAGGTCCACACACCCAAAATTAACTTGGTAATAGATGAAAGCGTTGTCTTTCAGGCCTATTTTTGTTTCATAAAGATCTCATTATTCAATCAAAAATTACTCAATAGTCACTTTATTGCGCATAATTTATGCTGTACAAAAATGTCTGTACATATTTTTCTGTAAAATCAATAGAAACAGCTGAAAGGTCATTTTCACAACTTTACTAAAATTTTTTTAAGAAGCACATGAATCAAGAAAGGCCGCAGAGATTAGCTAGGTTGTTTGTTGAGCTACTGCCCGTAGCGTGTCCTTGGAGGAAATTGTAGACAATTTCACAGAGATCAATGTTTGTTTGGTCTCTATAAGTGTTAATATTGATAATTGATTATAGATTTGTCTTTAATATTTATTAATATTATTTTATTCAATTCAGATTTAAGTTTTTTACATTATATTGAAACTTTTCAGAAACAATTTTAACAAATGTAATGGTTGTATAGTAATGCAGTTAAGAGTGTTTTTAAACTGGGTTTACACTCTTATCTCTCCATGCAAATGTGGGTACACTTCCTCTAAATTCAACCTATCTACTCTATTATTATTACGTATTATAAAATAATTCCAATAATAAATGTCAAAATATTTTTTTATAATCTACAATTATACATAAGATTTGGGGAGGGTGATGTCTTTTTTTTCCTTGGGGGCACCCACCATGGGTCCATTACTGCATAGTTACACCTTTGTACATGTTAAATAGTTAATGTAGGTCTAGTTCGTTTTACAATAGGAAATTTTAGTGTATCTCTAAGTTTATATTAAAATAATAATAATTATTAGTATCTGGGTGATGTAACATAAGAAACTAAAATAGAAAATAAAGTAAAAAACACAATTTCATATTTATGTTTTATACATATATGTGTGTCCCCCTCCCTTCCTTTTAAGGGTTCTAACAATTTTCAAAGGGGTGGGGGGGGTATGGGGGGTGTTTACAGATCTCTGAGCCCCAATTTTCAGTGTGCATGAAAAAAGGTTTAAAATATAGTTGGTGTTGTTGATTTGGCACTACCTAGTAGTTGAAATATTAACTATTGATTTATTTTTTATAAACTTTTAACAAGACAGAAGTGTATGTGTTTGTAACCACCTCCAGATCGTAATGGTAGCAGTTACTGTGGATTCATTCACACATTCACTGTAAAATGAGAGAAATGCTGATATTTGGTCACGTGACAGTACCAATCTAATAAGAAGTCCGCGTGGCCAGCATAGCCCGCACTGCTCGAGTAGAGATATTGTGGATTCACATGTTCGTTGTAAAACGAGAGCAGTGCTGATATTTGGTCACGTGATGACTCTAATCCAATCACAAGAAGTCCACGAGACTAGCATAGCCCGCACTGCTCGAGAAGAGATAATTCCAACTTTTCCAGCTTCTACAGAAAACCTGTCAAGAAGACCCAATCAACGAATAGCCAAGATTTCAAACATGTGTTATTTAAAAACACAGCACAGTCTCAAAATGGTGTATCTCAAAAGTTATGATTTAAAAACAACTCTTTATTGGAATCCATGAGGTTTATCGATGACAAAATCAAACCCAGGCAGTAAGTAAAACATATTTTATTTTAAATAAAGTAACTTGCACAGATTGTGATATTTACATTTTTATGTTTGTTGTTTCAATGCATCATGGGTAAACAGATCTTCCCAACTTGCCGCGAGTCTGTGAACAGCTGCATCACTAAAGCTGAATTCACATGTATGCTGGAATTTGAAATCAGTAGGCTACAGTGAGTGTATGTGTGTATGTCTCAGGGGGTTTTCAGAAAAACTTTCAATATAGTTTTAGATAGATTTAGCCATAGTACTGAATATTGGGCCTGTATATATTTCCACAGTGAAGTATTTACCTGTTACTGTTGCAAGCACTGGAGGAGAGTTCATTGATTTGCTACGATCATGTTGAAAAGCCTGAATTTGGAATGTTCATTGTAACTTTTTACCTAGATGACAGTTGTAAAAATCATACGTTTTGGTTTTGGGTTGCCAACGCTTGTAAAAGATAATTGATTTGCTATAAATGATAAGCTTTTTAATTATGTGTTACATTTTACATTTAAAATAAAGTAAAGTTAGGTTTTCTTATATGTTTCATAGCTTTTAATAATTAATTTTTATCCTATCCGAAACAATATTTTAAACATAATTAAAACAATACTTTTTAATAAAGCCATCGTATTTACTTGAAAATAAAATATACTTGTCCTCTTATATAAATAAACAAATATAAATATTACTGGCCTAAATTACTATGGTTAACTATCACATTCATACATTATCATCTGTTTACATTACAGTTATCCAACGTGACAGAAGTCAGCTGTTGGTGTAGGGATATATTAGGGACTATTTCTAGTAGCTTATTGAGCTGTCATCCAAGTAAGCTCCATGATGAATGTACTTTACTATGAATTTGTAATCTGCCTTAGAATTTCTGTGCACCTTCGTTAGACACAGGTTACAGATGTAATTACTTAACCAACAACTTTCAGTGACATGATTAATAATATATCCCCATATCTTGAAAGGATGCCGGACTGATGACTTATGCGCTGTTTCTTGAGCTCTTGATTCCACCACCTTAAATATTTTCGGTTCCTCCATTATCTTAGCTCCTTCAATGTTGGTCAATAATTCTTAGTTTGCCACAGTTTGGTCTGAAATATCCTTGGCTTTGAAAACGTTAAGGTTGTTAGATCCTCAGTAACAATCTTTCTTTTATTTTCCCTGTTTGATAACCCCATAGCAAATTTGTCCAAGATATTGGACTCAAAATTAGCCCCAAATCCCCTACAGCCTAATCTGCAATACTCTGCCCCTCAGTTCGAATCTCGGTTGGGTGAACTGGGGGTGGTTTTTCCTAAATGGTTTTCCACTCTCCCTCCACGCAAATGCGGGTTCACTTCCTCTAATTAAACCTTCCCAATTCCTAATCCATTAGCGTAATTAGTACTTAAAGCGTATAACCCAAACGGGTAGTAAGACGCGGTGCTAAATATTATTATTATTATTATCTGCCCCTCAGTTTCAGATGTTTGATAAAATAGGTATATTTCCTTAAATACAGATAATATGTTAGAAATAGTTTTATTGTATAAAAAATAAAATAATTAGTGAAAGTAAAAACAAAAAGAATACAAATATAGCACTACAAATATACCAACATTTACATTAATAATAATACAACTTAAAGACCACTTTTTATTTTAAAATATACATATAACTAGGAAATATCATTTAAATACTTAATATTATGTATTTATAAATTTGTATACATATATAGTAATTAAGATTGTAGGGGCCCTGGCAGTCTAGGGGTAAGGTGTCAGATTTATGTGTTAGGGGCCTGGGGCTCAAATCCTGGTCCTAGCACAGATATAGCTGATTACCAAATCCTTCCTTCACCTTTGCCAAAGTGTGTGCTTTCACGTTTTATGAATATGGGGAATTCCAGGCCCCCACCATGGCTCGGAACCCAAGTTAAATTGTAGGTCCCTTCTGTGTTCCACCATAATCATTCTCATGTATCAACCTACCATCTGGGGATAATAGAATTCGCCAGGAGTGCAGAGGTAAGATAAGGTCGGATGGCCAGAGCTAGAGCATTAGCCCCACCACCCATATAATAATTAAAGTCTTTTCATAAAAATAAAAAGCAAGTAGATTATTTCTATCAAATAATACTTATAATTAGAAAAAAGAAGTACCACAATTTTATTTAAAATTATAGGCCTTCTTATAAAATTTCAAAAGTATGTTGAAAATGTAAATCAAGTTATTATATAAGCCTATCATATTTTGAAAACTGTCAACCCATGGACGAGAATCAAATCTTAGGAGTTAAGGCTTGCACACCAATGATCTCAAGTCATTTTTCTACTATTATTTCAAGCTAGGCTATTGAGTGAAGTATTTGGCTACCTAGAGGTATGAGCAATCAATTGTACTTGGTTTTTTTGGTACAAACATGAATAATTACAAAGTAGCCATTCCTTTCCCCAGATAACATAAACTACACCCCCTTAAGGTGGAGTGCAAGTGAGCGTGAGTTTAGGGCAGTATTTTTGCAATTTTTATAGCACAAACATTTTTTGGCCAAAATAAATCAAATATTTCTTCAATAGAAACATAGAATTTTATTTTCTGCACATGCTAATCTCAACAGTTGTTGAATATCTGTCACGAGCATGGCGGCATTTGGTGACAAACTTTTATCTTTATTTAAAAAGTTTGTCACCAAATGCCGCCATGCTCATGACAGATATTCAACAACTGTTGAGATTAGCATGTGCAGAAAACAAAACTCTATGTTTCTATAGAAGAAATATTTGATTTATTTTGGCCAAAAAATGTTTGTGCTAAAAAAACTGCAAAATTAATGCACCAAACTTGCGCTCACTAGCACCCCGCCTTAATTGATTAGCTAATAAATACTCTGGAAATGAGATGAACCAGGATATTTCAGTGGAAGATCATTCTCGATCAAACCCAGATAGTGGTATTTAACATACACTTTCTGAACTAAATGAATGTATCAGAAAACAACTTGTATAATAACTTAAATCTAGAACATACACCACACCCAACACTCAGGCATTAATTCATCACTGTGAAAGGGGAAACCCACCTATCATCTATAATAAATTTTTCCGCTACGCCATGAATCGAACATGGGGCCCTTAGATTAGAAGGCATATTAATTACTGACTGAGCTAAGTAAGGTGTCTGAAAATATGGTCATAATAAATAACATCCAGAAGAATATTTATAAAACTTGATCTATTATAAATAAATTTAATGCCTGTGAAGTATGTCCCTCTCTCTTAAAAGTCTGTGTGTTTATGATTGCAGTTTTTTTTATCACAATGTCTTACTATCAGTTCAGGTTATACACATTTATAATAGTTACTCTAATTGAGTAGAGATGAAGGAAGCATTTTAGATGTAATATATCCACATTTGTGTGGAAGGAGTGTGGTAAACCATTTGGATAAAAATACTATAAGTAGACCCGACCGAGATTATAAACGTGATCTCCCCGTCATCAGAGGCTAGTCTTAACACTAGTGTGATGTATTAAACCATCTGGCCAATGAAGCTGGTTGGAATGTTTAGTTTCGCAAGAAAGTATAGCATGTTCTGCTTCGGTAGGCTTACATATGATATATTCGCATGGAGGAGAGGGAAGCAGTCAACTTCATGGTCTCTTCCCTCCCCACAAATTTCAAACATTTATATTTTTTAGTTTGGTTGAAAAGGTGTTTGTACTAGAGCTCTCAAAGTAAAGCCATAAAGCCTAAACAGTGCATATAGGGACCATTCCCTCCTCCACCCTCTTACTACACAAGCCACTCGTTTTAAATATATTGTGAGTGGCAGTTCTAAATTATATGATCACAGAGAATTTCTTCTCAAAACTATGTGTTATTCAGATATTAAAAATTTATATTTTTTATGTTTTTGGCAAAAATTTGACTTTATAGTAATATTTGGAGGAGGGGTTTCACATTTAATATAGACTTGAGAGCTTGGGATTGATTTAAATTTGCAAGAATCCCAGCTGAGTGCACTGGTGTTTGATTGTTTATATTGATATTTACAATTACTTTACTTTTTGCCGGAGGATGCAATCCATTTCATCTTAAACTAAGTTCATTGTAAACTATCAGTGTTCGCAAGCTCAATGACATTGGCCCTATTAATTTCATAACCTTTTCAATGCTCATATTTAAGGAGGTAGCTTAATCATCCTTAAAATCAGGGTTTGATTACATACTAGATAAGTTATTTGTTCTCAGACATTCGATGTGCATACAACAAACCAGTAATCAAATATAAAAGTAGGGTATAATTTATCAAAATAATGTTTAGAATAAATTTAAACAATATAAACTTTTTTTTCAAACCACAACAATCAAGCACATTTTTTAATATGTAGGTTTTCAATATTCACAAAGCAGATATATAAGGCATAAAAATTAATTCAATTCAAATACTTACAAAGTTATTTGGGCAGACTTTTATCTAGTTAAAACTCTGTAAAACTGTATTCTATGTTCACAATTCAATATCTATGATTAATATTTTATCTAAATTAATAACTTACCTTATATTTTATTGAAAACTGTAACAATTCAATCTAACCAAGACTCAGGAAGCTCTTTCTTGATAACTTTACACTTTTATTCAAGATCAGTTATACTTTTTTTTTTTGAACATATTTTATTTAAAAAAAACTATTAATTGAATATTAACAAACATTTTACACTTAGACTCTTGTCTGTATAAATAATATTTAAATAACAATATAAACACATCATTAAAAAAAAAGTAAAACAAATCAAAATCACTCTTATACATGAGGCATTTGCCATCTAATTGTTTTCATTTCTTTAACTAAAATGACTGGAAATTAAAGGAAGTCAAAGGCATTCTGGCAAATTCAATAATGGTTTAGCGTTGCCAAGTTTTGTCATATTTTATCAAAGTCATTCAAGTCAAACTACCTATTCAGTATACACCAAAGAATGGCATTGCTTTTACACCACAAATTACCTTAAAGTTTAAAGATCGTCGCATGTAATCTGTTCAACTTGGTAAAATTAAAGTTTGAACTACCTGTAATTGTGACTAAGAATGTTAAGCTTCGCTGTATTTCAAAACAAACTTTTAAGAAAAGTGAAAAAAGAAGGAAGGGGTGCACTCCTCACCATTTCAGGCTAGTCACAGTTCATTACTTAAAATTACCAATTTGTTGATAGTTAATTTTATTTTTCAATTGCGCACTATGGGCATGGATTAGGTCTGATAGTTAACCAACAATTTAAAATAGTTTTATTCACACATTTTTAATATGCATGGTAAATATCAGGGGGCTTGAAATAGTCCCAGCCACTATAAATAAAATTGGAGGGGCCATCTCACAAAATGGGGCTGTAGCTTGGTGAGTTGAATTAGTGTTGTAGATATCGGAGATAAATGCTAGAAAAAACACACAAACGCACATGCGCGCACACACTCACACACTCTTTACTTAGATCTGCAAACATAAATGGCAATAGAGGTTGATTGCTATGATATTCAATAAATAATTTATACAGCTCAATTAAAACTTACAGCATGAATCTTAACACATCTGTAAAAAGTACATCCATCAAAAAGTTGCTTCATATTTGAAAATCATCAGATTTTGAAAGATTCTTGTTAGAAGAATAAACATACTTATTTTAAATAAAGCAGCATTCACATTGCTCTAACACCTTTAAGTTGTCTACCAATCTAATAGAACAAAACTTCATTGGGAAAAGAGACGACCTTCATATTCTTTGGTGGTCTGCAGATATTGTTGGAAAATCTTTAATACATATTACATATAATGAACGAATAAAGTGGTTGATAACTAAACTAAAGTTAGCATGTGTAGTTTAGTAAGCATCCTGCAGGATGTGTAAAGCATAAGTTTCGAATTTCAGCAACTCAGTATCTTATAGAGAATCTTTCTTCAAGTAACTTTTGAGATAATTTAAAAATTGGATGTTTACATTAAAATGAGCATTGCTTGGTCAAATTTTTAAGTTCACTATTGAAAAAAGGAAACAGCCCATACAAAATGACATATCTAAGTTTATCTTTATGCATTTGGCATTTTTGGGCACTATTACTATTGGAAAACATTGCTTTGAAAAGATGACTACAAGCAGAAAAACTTCTAGCAGAAGAATTAGTCATTATTTGATTAATAGCACACAATATGTATGCATGAGAAACATCATTTTTGACCAGGAAACTATGAATAAAACAATTTTTAGTTTCAGTTTTCAAAATTTCTTGATGGTCATTAGCAGTATAATTAACACCTTCACCATGTAATCCTACAGATTACACTGCATTTTTGGCAGCAGGGACTATGTAAAATGTTTTTTTGCTTTCACTAGAAGATTTAATCTGTCAACATGCTTCTTTCACTTGGCATGAGATCGGATTGAAGACACTTTCATGTTACTTATATCAAAGATAGTTTCAGACAAATAACAAAAGCTTTAGTAAAATAGATTGGAAGGGAAGGCGGAGTGAAAGAGGGGATGAATTAAAAAACAAAACAAAGAGGGTACTGTGCCATTGGAATGTCAAGGACAGGCAGGCTGCAGGCTAGACCCATATTTTGAGTTGGGGTTTAAACTTGCTCAGCATGGCTTTTTTCATCATAGAGTCTTACTACCAATTCCGGTTCTATGCTTAGGTGTTAATTATGATAATGAGTCAGGAATGAGCAAGGTTGAATTTAAAGAAAGTGTATCCACATTTGCATGGAGAGTGGGAAACCATTAAGGGGAAACCATCCTCAATACACCCGACAGGGATTGAACCATGATCTTCCCGTCATTGGCAGTCTAGTCTATTGTGAGACGTCTTAGAATATGAGGCCACGGAAATGGGTCTCATAATTATTAAACTCCATGGCAGACAGCCATGTACTTTGCATTTCTATTGTGACAAAGTTTGGGGAGAAATGGAGAGGTTGGCTACTAGTGTAGTCAAAACAAACAGTTATTTCTTTTTTCCTCTAAAGTCTTGAAGAAGAAAGGGGATAGATAGGTTAGAGACTAGGAATAGATAGGTCAGAAAGTCAGACAGCCCTTTTTCATGTGAGGTCATCTACAAGGTCAAATAATCATGTAGAAAACAAGACAGATTAAAGTGGGACTATTCAAGGGGTGGTAAAACTAGAACTATCAGCAGTTTTTAAATTATAAATATCAGGGGTCTCAAAATGTTGATGCAAACTGCCATAGCGAGCATTTTATTCAATGAGAAGAGGCTTACTGTTTTAATAGTTTCCGATTCAAAATTCAAGTATAATTCCAGTATTTTCTGTCCAGAATCAAAAATTAAATAAATTATATTTCCAGTATTGGTAGACACCCCAGGTGATTATACTATTACAAATTATCTCAGTGCCCCAAATAATTTCAACCTGTTACTGCCCCAATAAAATGTATATATTTAAGGAAATAAAGGGCCAGGAGAGGTTACATTCTCAAGTAACATCAGCATACACCAAGAAAGATAAGAGAAAATCACACTACACTAAACAAATCTATGATACTTTTTAATAGGCTATGGAAGGCCTATTAGCTAAAGCCCTCTTGAAAATTTATTTTGGAAACATATCACAAATTAAAAATATATACTAGGGATCTACGAGATCGTTTTTTTTATTCAACTCAAACTTGAGCCGAGTATTTCAAAAAAGCTCCCGAGTTCAAGTATATTTATAATTCCAAAATGTTGAAAGATATTAGTTTGTTTTAAAAGTAGAATAGTATATTTAAAATTATACCAACCAAAACAAAAGATATTAAGATCACATCTTTAAAATTTGAGATTTTAAAAATATATAAAAACAACACAGTGTTCTTGAAATAATAATTACACTCATTTTAATAAAAAGTAAATACTTTTTTAAAAAGTTTAAAAACGGAAATATTGGATTTAATTTATAAATAACATTTAAAAACAGTCTATTTAAAAATAAGAGCAACAATCAAATAAATATATGATTGAAAAAAATTAGTTAAATTGTTTCAACACTCGTGTCTTTAAAAACATTAAAATTACTCTAACAGTTAGGTGACCTGGTGGTCTAGGGGTCAGGTGTCAGACTTCTGTGCTGGCGGCCGGGTTTCAATCCTTGGTTCCGGCACAGATTTATATGATTTCCAAACCCTTCCTTCACCTCTGACAAGACATCTTGTGAATGTGAGGAATGCCAGGCCTCCACCGTGGTTTGGATTCCACGTTAAACTGTAGGTCCTTCATTTCATCTCACAATCACCCTACCATTACACATTAGCGTAAGTGCGTACAACCCGAACGGGTAGTAAGACGCGGTGCTAATAATAATAATAATAATAATAATAATAATAATAATAATAATAATAATAATACTACACTAACAATTATAAAAAAAATTATAAAATTTACGTTTTAACTAATTGATATTTTCCCAAAATATACTTCTGTAACTTTATTCACCCAATAAGAAAACGTAAGAATCACAAACAGAAATTTGAAATATTTATTATTTTGTTTATTAGTCTTTAGTGTAATAATTGTGGCTGATCACTTTTTCTGGGCTCTCCCAAGATATTAGCTTATTGCAAAATTTATTTAATTTTAATTTTTAATGTCACAAAAGTTGATGTTCAAACTTGAAAATGAAAAATAAGATTGTTAAAATAATTTATAGTAAACAATATGGAATAGTAAATACTTTTTTTTATTTAAATATGCTGAGCTTATCAAAATATTTATTGCAATGTTGAACACACTGATTTTAGACAGGTTAACCAGCATAATTCTATAAATAAATAGTAACTAGACTGGTGCTAGTTTTATAGTTACACATATTAATTAATACAAGTTTTGGATATCTTAAATTAGAAAACATTTAATACAATATAATCTCAATGTTAAATTTTTATTTTGACTGAAATCATTATTTTAGAAACGGACCAGGTAAAATAGTATGAATAATGATTATTCAATTATCTAGTAATCTATTAAGCTATTTTTTAAGTGCATTGCTTTGTCATGGCAATGCAACTTTAATCGAGGATAATTCAAAATGGATGATAATATTAAATAATTTTTACCAGTTGAAAGTAGTTTTAGAGTTTTATTTTGTTATTAATGTGAAATTTGATATTGATTTTAACTATTTGTTAAGTTGGCAATGTTTTATAAGCAGAACTGTCGATATCATCTGAATTAAATGGCCTATTCTAACCACGCATTTTAAAAATGGATTTTATGCACATTAAGTAGAAGCTTGAAAATGACGAGCCTACACAATTTTTTATCTTGATCCCGAACTTAAATTATGAGCTCGGCTCAAAGTTTGAAATCCAAGTACTCGCAGAGCGCTCAAATATACAATATTAGCTTATGTTACACACTAGTTGCTTTTTACTTAGCACTGCGATTTACTACCTGTTCGAGCTATGTGCCTATGTACTAACTATGCCAATGGGTTAGGTATGAGGAAGGCTGAATTTAGAGGAAGATTACCCACATTTGTGTGGAGGCAGAGTAGGAAACCATTTAGGAAAAACCACCCTTAGTACACCCAACCGGGATCAAACTTTTATATCTTTGATTACTGTATGTATTGCATGTTCTGGTACTTCACCCCACATGTTTTATCCTTGAAAATACTTGTTTACATATAAATGTGCTGCCAAATAGTGACCTTAAGGAAATTGTAATATAACAAGTCTGAAGGACTTAAGCAACATTAGAGTTACTGTGACTACACCAACAGTCGGAACAACACAAAATCAAAATCTAGTCACTTTGACTGAAAAAGAAATCGAAATAAACATTATAGTTGCCTCGACTGTACTAAGTCTGAAGGACACAATGCTGATAAACAAAAAGTCAGAAGGACTTAATAAACATTTTCTAGTCTTTAAACTAGACCAATAAGTCAGATGGACTTGTTAACGTCGCCTCTATACTTGGGAAATCGGAGAGGCGCGTCGGTGAGAACCATGCCCAATACTCCATGGCCCCGGTTCCTTCGTAGAGTAAGGTATCAGAGGTTCCTTCTTCTACGATACGATGTGATAAAATGCCCTGAAGTGAATCCGTGACTCATTTAATTTATACCCTTTCTCTGACTAGAACGGAACAAAAAGAAAGAAATAGAAAAAAAGCGTAAAAACACAGGTGGGGATAGGGGGGGACTGGGGCTTGAGGGGTGAGGTAAAGGGGAGGTTCGAAGACATGCCACCACAACAGTGGGTCGTGGGAGTGAGCTTAACTTAGTTGAGTTATTTTTCATGTCAGGTGATGTAGTGAGTGGATGTGTTTGGAAGCACCCTGTCGCCATACTTATTGAATATTTTGCTAGAAGGCATGTTGGCGGTATCCGATCTCATCCAGTCACAGTGAGTAAGTCTTGAAGCATATTATTCCTGAATGTATCAGCTTTAATTATCTTCTTTGGATTCCACTATTATTAGTTTAGTATTTTTATGCAGATTTGTATTATTAAAATCATTTGTAGTATTTTCTATTGGAAACACGTTGATTATATCCAAGTCCATCCAGTCATGGTGAGTAAGTTTTGAAGGATATTATTATTAAATATCTCAAATCTAATTCTCTTCCTTGGATTTTGTCAATATAGTTATTATAATTTCATATTTTTACATAGCCTAATTTTGTAGGTGTCAACTTTAAATGATTGACACGCTACATCATGATATATTTCAGGATACCTTTCTTTAGACACATATTCCTTGTAAAATTTCACAATGGATTGGTTGAATTTTTACTTCAAAGAATGAATCATACTGGAAATCAATATACTCTTATGTTTAGCTGTTCAGGCACTTTGTCGGTGCTAGATAGAATAGATGATACGGAGCTCCACACGGACATTCTCACTTCATTGTTTAAAAATGGAGATATTTACTTAAAACTAGTAATATGTGTGAAACGAAATATATTTATACTAGCAAAGCCGAGCAAAATTTGCACTACACTTCGGTAAAACATTTTTTGAGTCCTGATTTTAAATGTTATAATTTTATTTTTAAAGAATTAAAGTCCTCATTTGTATATTTGGACCAATAAAAAAGATTGATATTGGGTCCACAAGGGTCAACACTTTGTATTAATATTTTTTGACTTCTGATTAAAATTTTAAGCATTTTAATAGGCGTTGCACATCTTATGGTTATTGCATTGCTATTAAATCCCTCCTTTATAAATTTAGACCAATAAAATAGGTAAATATTGACCAATGAGTCTAAAATGATGGAGAAAGATCATTGCTGTGCAAACATTTCCCCAAAGAGGTTAAAAGAAGAACAACTGTAAATACTTACTAAAATTTGTTTACTCTATGGCGTTAAGAGATTTATTGTGTTAAAATTTGAGTAGTATTTCTTCACAACTATAGCTCACAAAATTGTATCAATATATTTGTGAATATCATAGAAACTATTGGTTTTATAAAAATATTTTTCTAATAAAAGTTTTTTGGCTTTAATAGTACTACAATTGTGCAATGATAAGTTATTATTATTATTATTATTATTAGCACCGCGTCTTACTACCCATTCGGGTTATACGCACTTACGCTAATGTGTAATGGTAAGGTGATTGCGAGATGAAATGAAGGACCCACAGTTTAACGTGGATTTCGAACCATGGTGGAGGCCTGGCATTCCCCACATTCAATGATAAGTTAATTAGTATCACAAATAGTTGCGGAGATATGGAAATTTCTGCTTTTGTAAAGTACCCTAAGTCATTTTCATGGGAAAATGAAAATAGCAATTTTATTTATAATTTAATCAATGCCTAGATACAAACTTTAATCAAAATCGTTAGAGCTGATTTTGAAAAAAAAACCAATTTTTTCTTTTTTGCCCTTAAACCACTCTTAATTTTAGGGTTAAACAGTAATACAAACAAACGGCTTCCAAAAACCACTTTTTGGGGTTTGGGGGGGTCATGAAACGTTGACATCCATCAGCATCTCAGGTTAGATTTTTTTTAAGTTGCACTAATTTACCTTTTTTGTTCGAAAAGTTAATATATATATAATTTGCGTATAGCTTGAAAAATATTGGTTTTCTAAAAATATGTTTCAATTAAAATATTTTTAATACAAATAATCCTACATATTTGCAATGATAAGTAATTTCATATCTCAAATAGTTACAGAGATATGATAAAAATTAGAATTTATGCATCAGACCAGAACCCTTAAAGTCATTTTAACGAAAAATTGAGATTACACATTTTGTTTGTAATATTGATGAATGTTTAGAAATGAAATTTAATCAAAATCAACTTTTTTTCTTTTCAACCTACATTAGAAACTACTCTTAATTTTAGGGTTAAATATCCAATTCCAAAAGCCACCCGGGGAAACCATATGAAAACCCTACATACCAAGTTTTAGCCCGATCGGTGAGATAGTTTAGGCTCTACTCCGGGGTACAGACAGACGGAAATCAAAAACCACTTTTTCGGATTCGGGGGTTATGAAACGTCGAAATACATCAAAATCTCAAGTTCAATTTTTTTTTGACGGTCACAATACTTTCTCTACCTGTAAGGAGGCGAGAAAGTAAAAAGTGATGAAAAATAGCTGAAGCTTTAACTATTCTTCTTGTAATTTCTCAATTTTGAAATTATAGTGACATATTTTTCAAAATAATAATCACTAAATGTTAACTACTTGGAAGATGAATTAAATTCTGAGCCCATTAACTGTGACTCCCACAAACACAACTTTACTCAAAAAGATTTGATTAGATCGAACAATGAATTAATAAACTGATCTTTGCCTTGCAAACGGATGATCGGTTCATTTAAGTGGTTTATAATATCAACCATAAAAGCAAATTGGCACATCCAATCAATGTCCTCGAATTCGGCCCTGATTACTCTTTTAGTTGAATAAACATTTAAATTTTATCCTTTTAATCAAAGACTTAACTCAACATGTTAACCCAACTCAGCCATCATATTTCTGAATAGTAAACATATTCAAATTCAGTGTCCATATCATGCAAGAGTTGCTGAAACACCTGTGATGAATAATTATTACAACATTCATAACAGATTCAGGTTTCATTGACTTGGTGCAAAAGTTTTCTTGATGTATAAAGCATTGATATTGCATTAAAGTGGTGTTTCCAACTTGGAATGGTTTAATTTCAATTAACTTGACCAGGCCCTCTTGGCTTCCTACCATTGCAGGTGCACCATCAGTTGTGTTGACTGATAATTTTTAAAAGTGCAAGCCAAATCTTGCTAGTGTTGTGGTCATCCCTTCATAGAGATCACTGGCTTTTGTCATGCCTTTAAGCCTTTATGCCTTTATATTGAAACACATGTCAAACCTATTTATAAATATGGCTGAGCCATATATCTGTAGTGTCTGTACTTTCATCAAATGCTAATGAATTATAATCAGAATCAGATTCTTTCCGTTTAAGCTTGTCCTCCTTTACACTAGAGGCTAACTCATCTAAACGTCTAGCGATCGTGTGCCAGGTGGACATAAATTACAGATTTGTGACTTTTTTTTTCTGCACATATTATACCAGATACTCGTTCCTTACACAATTTAACCCGTTCTCCCTCAGAAAGGGGCTTGGAAATAATTTCAGCAACTGTATAGCTGGTCTTAACAACTGGTTCTAACTGGTTTTTAAATAATGAATTATGGCCTGTTAGTATTGATTTAAGCTCAGCCACTTTAGCTTTACAAAATTGTCCTTATTGAAATGATAAGTTATATATTAATCACATACTTTTCTTTTCTTACCCGAGGCTGAAGCCAGTTTCACAATTTTTTTTAAGGTTAATAAAATTAAAATGCTAGTTCTAAATTTCAAATAAACAAACCATAAAATATAATTTTAAAGCTATGTAGTTACACTTGTGTAAAAAAAGGCTGAATAATGAGTGCATTGTTAGAACAGAACAGGTGAGGTGAGAGAAAGTTAGTGGGAGGGGTGAGACAGCTGCAGGTGTTACAATGACTGGACTCTAAGTATAGGGAGAATATAACAGAACACGTGATATAAAATAAAGTGGGAGGGGTGAGACACAGCAAAAGGTGTACTAATATTGCTCCTTTGACTGATTCTGTAATATTTATGGACGTTAGACCATATTTACATCAGCTCCTAGATATTAATGTGTATTTTATGTCTGTAGGTTTAAGTATTTATTTCAATTTGATCTGGCGAGCTGCAGGTTGGATATGCCTGATTTAGTGCTTAAGTCATTTTCAGTACCAGTGGGCTATTTTCAATATGCTTAGATATTGTTTATTTATAGCTCATAAGGAAAATGATTATACAGAAGTGTTTGGAATAGTTTTGGTTATTAACAAAATACTACTAAAGGCAAACACAACAATTAAATTTAAAGAAAATAAACAGAATCATGTTGCATAAAACATATTTAATCACTGTAATATTTTATTATATCAAGTTGTATAAGATTCCTTTTTCCTTTACACTTCCTCATATAGACAGCAGTAAAAAAACACTACATTGCCAAACAAAAAAAATGAATAAAACATTTAAAGACATTAATTTAATAAACTATCAATTATGACATGTCAAACATAATTAGTGTTTTGTGGTTTATAAATGATTATATGCATGGCATTAAAATAAATCAAAAAGTAATAATATATTAGAAAAATCACATCTATTACAAACCAAGTTTATAACCATCAATTAACATGCAAATACCAGTAGAGCAACTCGTCTTTATTAATATTTATTTGGTTTTTAGAAAACGTACTTTAAAAAAAAAGGAGTAACTTTGTTTACACATAGTGAAAATCCTTTCCCCCTGTCACTATACCACAATAAACTTTGTCTGCTGTTATAAATCTTTTTACTTTAGACATTTATTGGGTTTTAGAAATTTCTAGGCAAAGCAATCACATATAATTTAACGACTTTCATGATATTTGCCTTCCTTATTTTTATTTATAACCAGTTTATCATTCCACTTGGGAGTTTATTCCTACTCCTAGCAATAATATCCATCATCCATGAAAGTTAAGTTCATTAACAGCTAAGCCAACCCTTAGTTTGTACTATACCGGGTCTTGTACCTCACATATCTTTCTCAATCTTGACATGTTTGCTGATGTGACGATGTAAGCTGGTCTTGTTTTTGAAAACCTTATCACATAACACGCAATGGACAGGCTCCTGGCTACCATGAACCCCTACCTGATGTTTTTTGAGGTTGCTCCTTAAGGAGAAGACCTTGTTACATGTATTACAGTGGTGATCTTTAACACCTGTGTGAATTCGTGTATGTTGAAGGAGGTAGTACTTGAGATGAAACTTTTTTCCACAGGTGTCGCAGTGGTAACGAAGGTTTTTATTGTGCAAGCGTCGGTGGTTGTACAGAACATCTTTGCGGCGAAAGCTTTGTCCACAGATATCGCAGGTATTAGGGCGATCTGTGAGGGGCCTGTGGACTGATAGGTGGAGTTTGAGACCATTAATTTGATTAAACCCATGGCCACACACATCACAGGTATAAGGTCGGACAAGATCATGAATCACTTGGTGTCTCTTCAGCAATCGATGAGTTGTGAACAGCTTCCCACAAATAGGACATGGCACTGTTCGTTCTCCACACTGGACCTTTCGATGCATCTGTAAAATAGAGCATGGTAATGAGCAATTTGGTATAAGTACTGGTTGGTTAAGCAACAGACTAAGCAAGCTGCTTTAGTTGCTTTTTTATTTTATCAACAATTGTGTGTTTTTTCCTTAAATTAATTTTAGCAAGTTTAATTTTCAATTTAAAAAAATAAATTTTAGGTTGTTGGGGTGAGGAGTAAGCCTGGCGTTTTTTTAAACTTAGCAGATTTTACTTGATTTAAGCGAATACATTTAAAAGAATAAGTTAGAGGGAGGAATTTATTTGACAACATTTTAAAAGTGTGATTAAAAAGTTTTAATTAGACCAACATTAAACAAACAATCCTCAAAGGCACCATCTATTTTAATAAAAACATGCTTAGGTCAGTGAAGGTGTGTTAACAACCAAGCCCTATACTTAGTATAATTGTCTTTATCTTAAAATATCAGCCATCTTTAAATGAAACGCCAAACTAGCCATCTATTTAGAATTAGCTTTGGGGTGTTTCATTTTATAATTTCATCTGTCTATAATGTGTGCTCATCTAAAAAGTAGTTCCTTACATCATCACAAAATAAATGTAGCATTAATTAAATTCGATGGTTATATATAAAAAAAGTTAATGGTTTCAGATTTTATTTTTCTCTAAATCATTTTTAAAATTAGTATGCTTTAAAATTTTGTTGAAATTTATCAAAATAGAAATATTTCAATAATTCGGTCTAAGAATCACATTTTTTAATCAATGGGTCATTCTACCTGTTCAGGTTGTATGCATATATGATAATTACTCTAATGGAGTAGGGATGAAGAAGGAAAATTTTTAGAGGTAATCTATCGGTATTTGCGTAGAAGGAAAGTGGGAAACCATTTAGGAAAAGCTATCCTTAGTAGACCTGACCGAAAGTCAAACTCCGATCTTCCTGTCATCAATAGGTCAGTCTAACATGAGTATGACACCTTAGACCAGGGGTCCCCAACTCCATGCAATGGCGCCCGCCGAATCTTTTGCGTCTGCCCAACACCTTTTGACCATAACCGGTAAGTTCTTGACTAATAGTTTCAATCTGTCACTTTTCCGACAAAAATCAAGTTTGTGCTTATCTCCAGGTATGCTGTTTTCAAGAAGTTGGAGATTAAAAGCCCCCCTCCCATTTCTCTTTATTTGCCGGCTCATTTACAAAGTGTACTTTTACTCGGAACTACAATTCTAATAGTTTCAATCTGAATGGTTTTGCTTTTTCCTAATCTCAAAGACCTACCCTCTTCCATCATTCTACCCACACACACTAATACCATTCTAATACTTCCTATTTCCTTTGTAAATATCTTGACATGGGTCTACCCAGCTTTGTTGCCTGAATAAACACAGAATAAATATATATTTTAAAAATATACCTAAGCATAAAAATGGTGGTGAGTAGCTAAATATTTCCTTGTGTCTTTATTTTGGTCTTGTTAAAACCACAAATAAAGCAGTATTTTTTAATTTTATTTTTTGTCAAATTGGAGGGGGCTGAAGCCCCCCCCCCCTCGGCTACGGCCTTGAGTATTACCCACAACCACATTTAATGTCCCAATCACTGTTGGAACTTAGCATGGCAGTTGATTGGTCGTGTGTATAGCGTTGACGCTGACCTCTGAACCTGGCGGGAGTTAGTAAATTTGCCTTATAAAAGTGATTGGTGCCCGCGGGACTACCAATAATTTTTAATGAGCTCTAAGGTACAAAAAAAGGTTGAGGACCTCTGCCTTTTGATGTGTATTATTGTGTTAACATATACCCAGTAGCTCATGATGGATTACTTAACTATTTACCATAGGGCATTGGGACCTCAAAAGTTCATTGCTGCACTTACAAAAGTATGCTACCTATCATATATTGAGCTAGTTCTATACAATCCACCTCATTACACCCTATCTCTTTCATGTCCATAAGCTCCTAACATTAAATGCCCAAATCCTAATCTTGTTCCTAGTTTTACTTTCCCATTACTCCCCAGAGTAGTCCCTACCCAGATATGACAGAATACGAGACTATTTTATCTCAGGAATATTTTATTCCAGGAACAGACATGGCAAACTTTTGGGTTTCTTGATGTATTTTTTTTACAGTGAGAGCTCATCCCCAACCATTCCCAACCCCCAAGCTGATGGCCCAACCTAATCAGATGTCCGTGACTACCCTTCATATCTATCCACAACCTGAAAACGCACTGTTTCGTGGATCATAGGAATCCATGAAACAGCATGATGGATTAGAATTCTTTAATATTAGATCTATCTTGCCTTTATAGAATTTTGGAGGAGAAACTACTAATAGTGATGTGAAAATAAATAAAACAAAGTGGTATTAAAGTGTGAACATCTAATGACAACATCTAATGACAAATTAATGCACATTAAGGTAAGTGAAAAGAATATTCTGATTGTCCAAGAGAGAGAGAGAGAGAGAGAGAGAGAGAGAGAGAGAGAGAGAGTGTGTGTGTATGCCAAAATCAAGAAATGACGAAGAGGTTTACACAAATCGATTTTGTACAAGTTAAGACATAGTTATTGTTATTTAGAGAATTCTGAAAAATAATTTTTCAAATTTAAGAATTTATAAATCTGAGTACTAATGAAAAATTCTATACAACTGAATGACCCTGGACAAGTTATTTATAATCTTGGAATATCAATTATAACGAAATTTCATGACATTTAAAATATATCAATGACTCTATAATTAGTGGATTTAAAAGAGTCAATTGATAAAAATATCCTTAATAACATATTAAAATCACAATAAAGTGTTGTTTGATACAAAGATGAAAAATATAAAACTTATTTAAAACAAGAAGTTAATATAAGGTTAACATCTCCTTGTATTGTAATTTTGGTATGTTATTAATAATAGTTTGACCACTTGACTTTTTTAAATGCGCTAATTATTGAGTCAATGAAATATTTTAAATATCATGAAATTTTTTTATAATTGATATTTCAAGATTATATTGTCCAGGGTCTTTCAGTTGCATAAAATTTTTCATTAGTATTCATTTTTATAAAATCTTAAATTTGAAATCATATTTTTCTGAATTCTTTAAATGACAATATCTAAGTCGTGGCTTATATTTATTCACTCCTTACTAAAGATTTATTTAGAATGTTTTCTAAAATGTTGAATAAATTTTGAGTAAAATAATTTGATGGGCAAGAATGAAGAGAAAAAGTGTCCACCATTAATAATGGGTGATTGAAACAGCATTTTTGGGGAAAATAAGTTGAGCAATAAAATATGCCAATATCGAATAGTAAAGAGGAATATAAGGGTTAACATACTTATTTATTTATAGCTTATGAATGTACTGGTGGTCACAAATACATGCTTCAAGAAACATAAGAGATGACTATACCCAAGGGAAAGCCTAGGAGATAGGGTCAGGTGTTGGATAAACTAAATTAAATACTCGCCAAGAAAAGATTCAGGAACAGTGGTAAGAATGTGAAAAGAAAGCCATAAGAGGAAATTCACTCAGACCAAAATATGCTGGTTGCAAACATACATACTAGACTGATCAAATTGAGAGCATGGAAAAATAAATTATAGTGAAAATAAAATTGCTGGTGTAGAGTGCAATAGCATCAAAAAGTGTCTACTGGAAATAATGGAGGAAAAAGTTGGTAAGATTAAGTGGAAACCAAAGAAACAATGGATCATACAAACAAAGTTTGATAATATTGTAGACAAAAGGTAGTGGAAGAATATCGCCAGTGAACAAGGAGGTTGAGTAAGCCGAACTAAGAAGAGAGAATGATAAGGCTAGAGAAAAGTAACTAAACTAGAAATTCAAAGAAATAATGGAACTACATAGAACCAGTAAATACAACATGATATATATGAAAATGAAGGTAGGGAATTATCTGAAAGAAATAGTATCAGTATAAAAGCAACTCATATAATATTTATTTGAGGTCTTTAACAAGCAATATCTGAACAGACTGATTATACCAGCACACAATAATTTATATGAAAGAAAGCAAAAGGCCTACCAATTTACACGTAGCTTCAAGGGTTATTTTACATGCCACAATCAATATAGGACTAGCGACTTTAATTTCCCTGTGAAGGGAGTTGTGCTAAGGATATATTTATCCCCCAAGAAAAATTTGCCAACTCCGGCTGGGTTTGAATCCACGAACGTTGGGTCCTGAGGCGAGCACTTAACTCCAAGACCACTGAGGTCGACGATACATATAAGAACTGTATAAAAAGGAGCAAACATGCTGAAAAGTGAGGTAGAATATACCATACAGAATATAACTTGAAGAAAAGGTACAGGTGATGATGAAATGCCAGCAGATTTACTGAAAGAGTCATGTGAAAACATAATCAAGGTCTTATTTGATTCATAAACAAGATACACAACAAAGAAGAATAGTCCAAATACTTCCTAGAGGTGAGAATGATTGCACTACAGACGAGAAAGAAAGCTCATAAATCCAGTGACAAAAGGACCATCAATTTGATATCCCACATAGCAGAGAGAGTGACTAGAATATGTGGCTCTGAGAGAGAGAGAGAGAGAGAGAGAGAGAGAGAGAGAGAAAGAGAGAAAAAGAGAGAGAAAAAGAGAGAGAAAAAGAGAGAGAAAGAGAGTATCAGGTGAAGAGCAAGCTGGTCTCAGGAACTGAAAAAGAACCAGAGATGCCGTTGGAGTGCTAAAAATAATATCAAAAAGAGTCCTAGATGTTAAGGAAGAAATTAATGAAGATGCTCAAGGAAATAGGAATTGATTGGAAATAGAAAATTTACAGATAGCTTGTACATGAAGGAAGAGTAATATTAGGAGAGGCTAGAGGGAGAGGAGTATGGAAGGGGTGTTGCTTATCACCAATTATTTTTAATCAACCTGTGCAAAGAATGGCTGCTGAAACCAGAAGAGCATATGGAATGGAAAATAGCATCAAAAAGTAGAATGTGGAGCATTTAAAATATTTAGGAAGTTAAGTGAGACAGATGTGCAGTGCACATGAGAGATAAAGTCAAAAATAGCAGTAGTGAAGGCTGTGTCACGCAGCTACTTACTTGCAACCTGGACTTCGAGATGAGGAAATGACTGGTGAAGTGTAACAATTGGGGCAGTGCTTTATATGGAGCTGAGACATGGACCCTGAGGGAAATAGAGAGTATAAAGTGGACCAATTGGGTTACTTATTAAGAAGACCTAAGAAGAGTAAATAAGGATCAGGATATAAAAAGGGAAGCTACTGGAGGACTCATATTTTACACGGCAATGGATCTGTTGAAAGACTAAACACCTAATAATATTTAGAATTTTTAAAATCTTAAGTTATAACCCTGCATAGCCTATGTACAGTATGTATTTGAAATTATTTCAATTTTGATTAGTTTAACGTTCTTGTTTAAACAGAGGATTGTGTTTGTACATGGTTGGCAGTATGTTATTATGGCTGTTATAATCAGATAACTAATATTGGTTTAGTAAATAGATTTTATTTTTTGATTATTTATGTATACCCTTGATTTATTTTCAAAAAGATTAACTATCAATAATGTTTGTTATTTAAAAGATATTTGTTGATTAATATATCTCATATATTAATTTAACTAGACAAAAAATAGTCTAGTTTAATGTAATCTGGGGTAAGGTTTCATCAAAAAAATAACAATTTACAATTGTGCTCCCATAAAAATATTCACAGTTATTGTGTTATGGTAATTTAATTTGTTTTTTTCCTAGAGTTGGGTCAAATCCATTACTATGCGAATCCAAATCTCCAATTTACCTTGAATCCGGATTAAAACCTTGGAACAAGTTATGAAAATAAGAATTATTGATAAAATATAATATAATGTAATAGGACATACAAATAGAAACTAAATATTAGCATTTTTCTTATAATCCATTCTTAATAACATTAAAACATTTGGTTAAGAATTAAATTATTGGTCTGGGGTCTGGTTGTTAAGTTTGTCCTATAATTATAATTTGTTTTGAACCAGCAAATATAAGCATTATTAGAGCTCTAGTGCAAATTTTACTTGAAAAATATATTTTTAAAATAGGGATGTGTGTATTGAATCCAAAAATGTATTGAATCTTCAAATCTAGAATATCCTTAAGGATTCAAGGGTCCCATAACTGTTTTTTTCCAAACACAATTTGACATTTAAATAATAAGAGAGATAGTGATTGTGCAATCAGCGTGCAAGTCAAAAATGTAGCCCCCAAATGGAGGTTTGATCAATGACTATGACTGGAGCATTTTTAGAAATCGTAATTTCCTTGTTTCTTAATTTTAGTTCTCTTTAGTTTAGATATTTTGTAACTATTATAGCCACTTAATTGGTTTAAAATGTAATATTAAATAAATGTATTACTGAACAAACTTTAATTATGAATACAAATTATTATTGGCAGTGGTAGTCGTAAATTTAGCAGTGCCAGAACACAAGGCTGTAGCCACCCCAAAGTTGAAAGGGGGAGGTCTGCTATAGGCGAAAAAATTTCACAAACATAAATACCTCTAGAAGATATGTGGGGCATTTTTTAATGGTTACTAAGGCAGAAACTTACATAGCGCACTTCCCTAAGATTCCAAAAATTCGCATAGAACACAGTAAATTTCAACATAACTTATTGATTCATAGTATGAAAAAAAAAGAGGTTTTAGCATAATATTGATATAAAATCAATTAGTTAACTTAGAAATGCATAGTATAAAACTTAACTAGATAAAAAAATTATTTTTAATATTTGTCCATGAAAAGCAGTATCGGAACAGCTTTCCCACACCATTACACCCATGATTATTGGCTATCTAAATCTTCTGTGTGTAGTGTGTATATGGCTACTTGCAGGATAACTGTTTATTATTATAACCATAAGAGTATATTTGATGTAATTCTGTCAGTTTTCATGATACACTCTACAATGAGACATAACATTTAATAAGATGCTGTTGAACAGTGTCTACAATTAATGGTCAGCATATGGGATAACATGATATGTAGCAGGATTAAAGTAATTTCATTCATTTAATTACAATGCAATATGTTAAATTCAAAATTAAAATTTGTAAGATACATTCATGTTAAAATGAAAGTATATTGTCACTAAATTAACTATATCAGCACTTCTTGACAAAATAAAAACATAGTGTGTTCTAATATATAAAAGAAATGTTAACAGCAAAGTGAATATGATTGGAATGCGATATCTAAGAAATGTATGTGGAAAAACTTGTATGTACAGTGTCAGTAATGAATGGAAGCTGAAGGAGTGCAGTTTGAAAGGGAATCCAATAGGTCTGTGTGAAAAAGGTTTCTTGCGTTGTTTTGGGCATGTTGAGAGGATGAGTGTAGATCGAATGAAGAAGTAAATATATGATATAAGGGTGTGAGATCAAAGGGAAGGGATGGGCCATATAAGACATGGTTAATTAATGTTGTATAAAAATATAAAAAAAGAAACTTTAAACGTTTTAAGAATAAAAGAGAATGTATGACTCGATGTATGGATGTTGTTGAAACGAGGGGAATACGCATGGAGAAAGTTATTGAAAGGACTCGAACAAGAAACTTCTTGTTGCCAGGAAACCACAGCAAGTGAGCTTGACTTTACTGTGTGTGCTCACCGAAGCAGGTAACTTTTTTAAAATAATGTGCTACTATTTGTTCAGTTTATACACTTATGTACTAATCACGCTAATATGTTAGGGATGAGGAAAGTTTAATTTAGATGAAGTGTACCCACATCTTCATGGAGGGAGAGTGGAAAATTATTTGGGAAAAACAACCCTCAGTACACCTGACAGGCATTCAAACCCCTTTCTCCCTGGCAATGGCAATCCATTCCTGTGAGATTTGACACCGTAGACCAGGGTTCATCAAAAATTTTGGGCCCCAATTGAATTATAATCTTATTAAAGGTTCTCACGATGACCCATCGTTTTTCCATTTTTTTTTTTTTTTGCTATACATCCTTTTACTTTTCATGAAATACAATATTTGCCCCGAGAAAATTTTAAGAAATTGATTAAAGAAAATATACTTTCATATTAAACTATATCAATTTTTCTTAAAACATTACCGAATATTACCAATCAGTGGAATTTTTGTCACACTCAAACATTATTTGAAAGTACTTTATAGATTTGCGATTAAAAGATTCAAACATTGACCTTTACTGATGTAGTTTTTTAAGTAATCAACCAAAAGTTGCTGTGAGATAGATGAGTTGATCACAATCAACCAGTTGCTGACCCCTACCTTCGAGCATGTGCCATCAAAGCAGGTCAACACGTATGTTATTCTAAAGATTATTTTAGCCAGTTCTCATAATTGTCTATTTATAAGCAAAAGCTTGTAATAAATTAGCTATACAAATAAATCTCTATAAGGAAACCTTTTTGTTTTAAGATGTAATTGTATTATATTTGGAAGAAGGTACAGGAAATGTGAATAGAAACGTATAAAAGGAACAGACACAATATGGCTTTTATAATGAAAAGAAGAACACAGTTCTAACTTTGCATTGCTTCCAATGAACAAATAGGTAATGGCTGCCTCTTTGTCTAGTGGTAGACATGTTAAGTGTGAACTGTGTTCTTCTTTTGACTTTAAAACCATGTTGTGTTCATTCATTTTATGTGTTTCAATCCAAATTTCCTGTACCTTATTCCAAATTTTATCATAAAGTAATTGTTATTTTTTTATTATTGATTCCATTTGATAGTTAGAGTAAAGACTCATTTTCTTTTTTTTTTTCTTTTAGCACCATGTCTAACTATTTAGGTTATACACATTACACATATATAATTATTCTAATGGGTTAAGGCTGAGGAACGAATCATTTAAGAGGGAGTATGCATGAATTTGTATGGAAGGAGTGTGGGAAACGATTTAGGAAAAACCACCCTCAGTAGACCAGACTGAGATTAGAAACTTGAAAACCACCCTCAGTAGACCTGAATGAGATTATAAACTTTAAAACCACCCTCAGTAAACCCGAATGAGATTAGAAACTTGATCGCCCCATCTTCAGCTAGACAGCCTAACACAAAAGTGATGCTTTAGAACAGTGGTTCCCAAAGTGGGCGGTGGGATTGCACAGGGGGGGGTGCTAAGAAGCAAAAGGGTTGTAGAGGGGCACTCAACTGCTATTTTTTGAGTGTGTTGTTTATTTATATTTGACCACCAAAATACCTTACTTGCTTCAAGTTTCTTCCTCCCTTTACAAGGTCATATTCCTCGTAAACCCTGCATTCTCTAGGCCACATCATGCGTTCTCACCCCCTCCCCTAGACTATGTCACATGTTATCCCTCCTTTCTTGAGACCACGTCACCAGAGCTAGTCAGACCATTATATCTC
Organism: Timema cristinae; assembly: GCA_039000515.1. Classification (NCBI taxonomy): domain Eukaryota; kingdom Metazoa; phylum Arthropoda; class Insecta; order Phasmatodea; family Timematidae; genus Timema; species Timema cristinae. The sequence continues at coordinate 61,135,916 of JBCFYV010009882.1, forward strand.
ATTTTGAAAAAGTGTCATGCTGTGTTTTTGTTTCTTTGTTGTTTCCTCAAGATTTTACTGGTAAGTCCTGAACAAAATAGTATTGAGTGTGATACTTATTTTCCTGTGTTTTAAATTATTCAACATGTTGATTATGAATCGAGATTAGAAGCTACAAACGTGTTATTTTTGTTGCAGCCTACTCAATATTATTATTATTATTATTATTAGCACCGCATCTTACTACCCGTTCGGGTTATACGCACTTACGCTAATGTGTAATGGTAGGGTGATAGTGAGATGAAATGAAGGACCTACAGTTTAACGTGGAATCCGAACCACGGTGGAGGCCTGGCATTCCTCACATTCACAAGATGTCTTGTCAGAGGTGAAGGAAGGGTTGGGAAATCAGATAAATCTTTGCCGGGACCGAGGATCGAACCCCGGCCGCCAGCACAGAAGTCTGACACCTTACCCCTAGACCACCAGGTCACCCTACTCAATATTAAAAGTTTAAAATTTAAATGAACGTTATAAAGGATATAAAATAATTAAAATCAAATTCAGTACCTATGCTTAATCTAGAGCTTAAATTTTTATCTGATATTCCCTTACAAAATGTGTACATAATAATTGTGTAGCAAAATCATTTTTTAAATGTATATAAAAAATTAAGATAAATGTAACTCTGATTTTTTTTTTGCGTTAATAATTATTCATACATATATTATTGAAATAAAATTTAATGTTATGGCTGTAAATTTCTGCAGGAAGCAACAGAAAAAGGTTTTTATTTAAATAGGCCTAAAATCTTATCTCTCTTTTTATTAGAAATGGCAGAAGCATAAAAATCACAAAAGAAATGTGGACAATATAGTTTGAAATATCTTAAGTATGAATTTATATCTGCATCAACAAACCAGCAGCTGCCAATGTGCCTGTTATGTGAAGGTATTTTCTAACGAGGCCATGAAGCCTTCCAGTCTCACTGAACATTTAAAGAAGGCACATACTGACAAGGCAGATAAGAACTTAACTTTTTTTCAATACCTTCGCGAAAAGTTTCAAACGTGGCCAACATTGTTAAACATGATTCGCAATAGTTCACAACAACAATTGATGGTTTGTGTGCATCATGCAACATTTCGTTGTTGATTGCTAAGTCTGGAAAGCCCCATACAATTGGTGAAGAACTCATCCTTCCAGTGGTTAGTGAGGTTATGAATACTGTTTTGCACAAGTCACCACATGATATAATTAAAATGATTTCTCTCGGCAACAATTCAGTGCAAAGACGCATAGATGAAATGGCTGAGAATGTGGAAGATCTACTGTGCAACACACTAAGGACAACAAAAGTTGCATTACAGCTGGATGAGTCAACTTTGCCAGGCAATGAATCTTTACTTCTCGCTTATGTGCGTTTTATAAAAGACGAGAGTTTGGCTCAAGAGTTGTTATTTGCAAGGCAACTAAACATCGATACTAAAGGAGAGTCAATATTTCATGTTGTTGAGGATTTTTTCAAAGAAAAGGAAATTCCACTTACTAACATATTTGCTTGTGCAACTGTAGGAGCAGCATCAATGACTGGTAGCTACCGTGGGTGTGTTGCTTACTTGAAAAAATCAGTGCCAAATATCTTTACCATTCACTTTGTCATTCCTCGCCAACGTTTGGTTGCAAAAAATCCCAGTGGACGCCTACACAATTCATTACACACTGTTATTACTGCAGTAAATAAGATTAAAGCACATGCTCTCAATGATAGACTATTCCAGGAACTTTGTGCTGAGAATGATGAAGACTTTGAACGTTTGTTGCTTCACACAGAAGTTCATTGCGTATCTAAAGGAAACTGTTTGAGACGCTTTTACAACATTTTTTACACTGTTGTGGAATATTTTGAAGACACGAATGCTTTGCTCAGTAATGAACTCAAAGAAATCAAACATGACTTGTTTATTTGTCTGAGCTATTTGCAAAGTTCAATTAAATGAATTTGCAGTTGCAAGGCCATGACACCAATCTTATTAAAGCCAAATCTGTTGTATCTACAATTATTGCAAAATTAACTATACTGAAGCGCAATATAGACTGTCGCGAGCTATACTAATTTCTGAACTTATCTGAGCTAGAAAAGAAAGTCGGGATACAAGATGACGATCTGCAAGTTTTTTGTGACCATTTGAATATGCTACATGAAGATCTGGCTGATCGATTCAAAGATCTTGTTATGATGAAAATTCCAGACTGGGTATTAAGTCCATTTTCAGATATTGAAGAAGTTGGAGCATTGAGGGAAGAACTAATTGAGCTGAAACCAAAGTTTAAGAAATCGCACCAAGAGTTTTGTTTACAAAAGAAAATTCCTTATCGCTATCCTGCATTATGGAGAGTGGTTAAGCGGCAACTGATTGCATTTCCAACATTGTATTTGGTGGAACGTGGTTTTAGCGTGATCAGCCTATGTCTATCCAAGCAATCAACTCCAGATTACTAAGTGTGGTGATTTAAGACTCATGTTAAGTGACATTAAGCCAGACATTGGGAAACTAGTATCATTTCATCAAGCTCATCCATCACATTAAGAATTTACAGAATAGTGATGTACTCTACCTAGTTACTAAATGTGGTATCTAATAATATGTAGTATTTAATAAATTTGAAAAGATTATCACTGTATCGAGCTCATCAATCATGTTTAGTCAAATAGACTTAAACAATATATTTTAATTTTGAATAAATATTCAATCAATAATTGTTCCACACTTAAATCTTATTGCTATTTTATTCATTGTGGGTCGTTTAAAACCACTATTATGAATATTGATTTTTTAGAGTAAATGATAGGGGGCACTGAGCATGAGTTTTTGGAACCAAAAAAGTTGGGAACCACTGCTTTAGACCATTCAGCTACTGAAGCAGGTAATGACGTGTGCCTAGCTTGTATTTAAGCCCTCACTTCCCAAACGGTTTACAGTTTCAAGTTGTCAATCAATCTCATTAGTTAAGTGAAAGGCCTATGTGCTAGAGAAACTGGGGCTTGGAACTCTATCTTGCCCACTTTCTCATATGCAGCTCACAAGAAATAAGGAAGTTTTTTATATCAAAATGTTTACAAGTGGTTCAAGTAAATATTTATTATTGAATATCATTATTTAAGCTGACTAGTGAAAAAGATCTTACCACCAGCGTGTTTTCAACCCTAATGAGCCAGATGTAAACATTGCAGATATATTTCAACAGTTAAGGAGGAGGAGGGGCTCATTTTATCATATTTATTCATTTGGAACTCAATTCAGCTCACAACTAATTTATAACGTACACAATTCTCCTTGATTTTTTTATTTTGATCTAAATAAAAACTGCTTTTTTTCATCCAAGCTGTTTTAGGTGAACAGGGTAGGTTCTTTGTTTTAGTCATATATGTATAAGTGATGTTTCAGTAAAGATTTAATTTTAACTCAGGTATTATTTTATATAAGCTCCACAATTAGTTAAGGAAAATATGTGTCTTGGTTATCCTGCAATTTTTTTAAAAATAGTGTCTTACTATTATTTCAGGTTATACACAAGCCTGTATTTAGTAGTACGGTACACATTTAATTTTAATTTAAATATTTATTTTGTATGTAAACTCCATAAATAGTTTGGCAAAATGTTTATTTATTAGCAGTAGCTTACTATTCTTTTGCGTTATGCACGAGCCTGCAATAAATAACTATAAAGAGCAGTAATTAGAATTTTTAAAAAAATATGTATTCTTCATTAACCCTGAAAGGTAGAAAGCTTACCTTACATGTTTCCACTATGGCTCAGCTTATGATATAGGGCCAGAGTGTTATCTGTCCAGGTAAACAAAGTGTACAATATAAGGCTCATAAAGAGTGAGCTGTGTAAAGCATGTTTTATTCAAATTATTCTTCCAAATAGTAGATACTTCCTAATATTAGACATATTTTCAATGCTTGAAAGTGTTGGCTACTAAGAGAAAACATTGTATAAATCTACTCTTCTGGGAGGATTTAGCCATTCACTAGTTGTTCAGGAGGCTTAAATGTTTAAGGCGAGGCTTACACATTAAAGAGATAAATATACAGACTCTTTTGGGACCTCATGAGATATAAATAAACCTTTTCCTATTTTTGTGTTGTGATCATGATGGATTAAGTAAAATATGGTGTGTTCAACTATTGATGTGTGGAACTATGTCAAGTAGATAAATATATGTGTGTATAAAGAGAAATCAAATTATATAAACATAAACCATGTTCCTAAACTAAAGATGCTAAGGTAAGAAATAATCCCAAAATTTAATGTAAAAAATCTTGTGGGAAAAATTACAAAGTTAAGTTTTAACATAAGAGAAAATCGAAAGAAAATATTACTAAATACTCAGTTTACATTTACTTGTTTCATTGATTAAATATATATGAGGGGACAGTGGAATAAAATCTATTGTTGATTTGAGAAACAAAGCAAACAAAATGGTGCATTATTTTCAGTTTACAAAAACTTGCAGTATTTAGGACTCATCAAAAAAAGAAATGTCAAGATGGATCAATATTTAAACTAGATGGGGGATAGTGTTGTCATCATGAAATAAATGAAAATGAAGAGTTTGATATTAGTTCATCCATTTAAAAAACTGTTCTTATTTATTACATTTTTTTGGCATTGACTTTTTAAATTGAGCTACAATAGATTAAAGTGTATTGAATCTGGTGATGTGTGTTTATGAAGCACTCCCAGAGCATTTTGTATAGGTTATAATCTACATCTTGTAACAGTGATTCTCTTTATGTGAAAATAAAAAATGCAGGGCAACTAACAAAACAGATCAATTATTATTAGCATTATGTCTTACTACTTGTTCGGGCTGTACGCACTTACACTAATGTGTAATGGTGGGGTTATTGCGAGATAAAACTGAAGACCTACTGTTTAACGTGGGATCCGAACCACGGTGGACACCTGGCATTCCACACATTCACAATCTGTGATCAATACACATCTTGTCAGAGGTAAAGAAAGGGTTTGGCAATCAGATAAATCTGTGCCGTGACCGAGGATTGAACCCCAGACTACCAGCAAAGAAGTCTGACACCTTACCCCTAGACCACCAGGTCACCAACATAACTCAATGAGCATTCAATATTTTAAATCAAAGAAGACCTATTAGATTTATGGTTTACTATTTGAATGATGATGAAATGAAAATCTATTGATCATATTGTGATATATATTATTCAATAGTGACATTTTCTTGGTAGGAAATAACATATGATAGTAGGACTAGATACTCCAGAATAGGGTATATGGTATTAGGAACTTGAAAATTGATCGTCACACTCACTAAAGTAGGCCACGTATTTCTATCTCGAGCTGGTTCTATCCAGTTCACTTTATTACACCCTATTTCTTTCAGGTACATTCTAATGTTATCCACCCATATGCATCTATGTCTATCGTCTATTCCCATTATAGTATACCAATTATAACCTTGAACATAGTTCTTCAGTCTTCCATCTAAGCTGCACATCCTGCTCACCATAACTGTGAGATTTGATTATCTTATGTCGTCTTGTGATGAGTACATGGTATGCGACTCTCATTGTGTAACTTCCTCCACTTCACAGTACTTTCATCCCTTTTTGAACCAAATAACTTCCCAGGCATCTTGTTTTCTAACACCCTAAATTTATTTTATGTATCATGTAGGGAAAGAGACCATGTTTCACAAATCTAGAGAACAACCAGTAAAATTGTTTTGCATATTTAGTTTCACATTCCTTGACAGCTGGCGAGAGGTTAAAAACATACTGACAAAGTAAGAGTATACATTTCCCCCAACTGTATTTTATCCTAATTTCCACTAGAGTATTGTTATTGCTAGTTATAATGGTTTCTAAATATTTAAAATCATTAAAAATGTCAAATGACATGTTGTTCTCAGTAAATTAATATCCTCAATCTGTATTCAAGTCTTTCTAGACTTCACTTCTAAACCTATTTCCTTATAAGCTTCTAATAAAACTTCTGCATTTTTTGCAACAATTTACTTACTATTATCTAACAAAGCTAATTCATCTGTGTGTCCTGATAGCTGCATTGTACCGTTTAGTGTCAAGCCTTCCCTTCTCTCTTGCATTACCATAATAGCATACTTTAAGGCCAGATTAAAAAGTAATGGGGAAAAAGTATCTCCCTGTTTCAATTCATTATAAATTTCGAAAGTATCTGATAAATTACATCCAACCCTTACCCTGTCACGCATATCTGTCAAACATACCTAAATTATTTATGAATCACTCAATATTATATGAAAAAATATAAACATTATAAAAGGTGTCAATATAAAGTTTAAATACTTAACAAGCTTGTAAACTATATATGAAACATTATTAATTATTATATCTTATAGAATAATGGCCAAACAACTATTAGCATTGGAACCCTTGTAACAATAAAACAAAACAGATTAAAATAAAAATATATTATTTAAAATTAATCAGTCTTGTGAACAATGGTAAAAGAGATTATTTTTTTACTTATCATTTTATAATTTAATAATACCTAGAGCTGTGAATGATGATCTATATTTATTTACACAAGTGAAGCAGAGAGAATAAGTGAAAAATGTGATAAAAAAAGTTTTTTTTAAATCAGCAAAAATCGAATTAATAAGAAATCATAAAGAATAATATAAGTAAAAAAAGGTGGAGTTTAAAAATTAACGATTCCTTAGTAATAAATCCCACTCTCCTTGTGTTGAGAGATTGTGTGAGTGGCCCACATTTGCCAAATGCCAGTATTTAACAAATGATATAGTAGAAAAGTTAGTTTGAACTAGAAACCACTAGAAACAATTCTTTAAATTGAAATTATTGGCCGTAAGATAAGAATTCTAGGTTTACCTGGAGAGGTTTGGTTTTCTGTTTTGAAATTATTTCTCTATGTTAATGTATATGCATTTCCTCAAAGCTAAATTTAAGCTTGAGTTGTTATTAATACAATGTTATGATTAAAAAATAATGACCACCTGGCATATGCAAAGTTTTTTTATAGACAAATGGAATTGTCATTCTTTATATTTAATGATTACAGCTGCTAGTCTTTTATGTGTTTCACAATCAAGATGGGGATGGAAACCAACGCAGCTTCTCCTTTCAAAACTTTTGGCTAAGACACATCCATGAGGAGACCTCCTCCATACTTATTGCCTTTCTTACCAACTTTAAAATTGTTATTTATACTAACAAGTTTAAAAATTGTATACATATAGTCTAGAAATCACTTATTAAGGTGGCCAATCTTTATGATTACTAGATGTGAAATAAGATTTTGGTCAAATAGATCAAACTAGTGTTAATACAACATTTCCTGTGTTTTACAGTTTCTCAAAAGGAATTGGCATTTTTACAGATACTTTAGAGTAGTGACTAGTAATTAGTCTATAAAAGGATGCATTTATGGCAAAATATTCGTAGTCACAATACATTAGGGAGAGAAGGAAAGAGGTGGTTGGTTAAGATTTGTGTTTGAATTTACAAATATTGCAGTAATATTTAGTATTTTTGTGAAATTTCATTTTTTCCTGACAATAAAAATTCAAATTTTTCAGTTCTCCCAGATTTTATAGGTGCAAGGCAACTTAGAACTAAAATAGAGGAAGATAAATGTTTATTCTTGTACAAAAAAATAAAATAAATAAATAATGAAAATTTAAACTACTAAAAACTCGTACAATTTTTTATTTAATTAGCTTCAGAAATGTTTAGTAGTCAAATTGATTAATGGAGGAAGCAATGCTTTTATGATTGATTATAAACGACTTGTGAAGCTTATGAGATTAAAATCATCTTTAAGTTATGGATATAGCTGCATCAAATATAATATTTATAATTTTTTTAAAGAAATGACACGACACAGGAATAGAACTCAGAATTCTTTGCTTAAGGCGCCAATGCCCTATCAATGGACTATCCAAGGATTCGTCATGTGCTCAAGTTTATTCTTCACCCATTGTTTTGTGGAAATCATCGACTATTGAACTATCATTTATACCAACCCCACCAGTAACTCAAAGAGATTCTTTATGATGCCATTTGTACAAATTAAATAATAAATTTAAGTGAATAAGAGGGAAAGAGCATACAGATGTACAGCTAATTGTACATGACTAGAAACCCGCCTCGGTGGCGTAGTTGGCTAACGCGCTTGTCGTGTTGAGCTCGACTGCCGAGGACGGGGAGAGCGAGGTGCGAATCTCGGTCGGGTGAACTGGGGGGGTCCCTAAATTATTTCCCACTCTCCCTCCACGCAAATGCGGGTTCACTTCCTCTAATTCAACGTTCCCAATTCCTAATCCATTAGCGTAATTAGTACTTAAAAGGTTCAATCCTCGGTCCCGGCACAGATTTATCCGATTTCCAAACCCTTCCTTCACCTCTGGCAAGACATCTTGTGAATGTGTGGAATGCCAGGCCGCCACCGTGGTTCGGATTACACGTTAAACTGTAGGTCCTTCATTTCATCTCACAATCACCCTACCATTACACATTAGCGTAAGTGCGTATAACCCGAACGGGTAGTAAGACGCGGTGCTAATAATAATAATAATAATAATAGTACTTAAAAGCGTATAACCCAAACGGGTAGTAAGACGCAGTGCTAAATATTATTATTATTATTATTATTATTATTATTATTACATGACTAGAAAAGCTTGGGCGATCAAAATGATATTCATAAATTTTGAAACATCTGTAACCTAAAGATAATTTAGTATGACACCTTTGCAGATAACCCTGTTATCATAAAGAAGTCCATATTACCATCACTAACACCTTCCCCTAACCTATACAGATATCTTGTTATAATATATTTAATTCAAGATGCAAGATAGCTGATAGCTAAGGGTATAGTGCATGACTAAGATGAATTCAAACACTGAGCTATGTGTGACAAAATAGTAATGTGGATACTTTTAATGATGTCTAATACTCCAGACTAGCCCCTTAGTTGCTCTTTGACATAGAAGTTCATACTAGATCCCGAGAACTCCTAACAAAGAAGTGTCTAGTGTGTCAGTAGTCAAAGATTAGTCCCAACTCTAAGCTTTCAACTTCATAGGAAGTATATTAAATCTCACCTTGAAAGCTAGCTGTGAGTAAAACCACTTGCTGCACACATCACACTGGACCTGAAGCTCTGCTGTATGGGCCACCTCTTTATGGTAATTCATACCACCCTTGGACAAGAACACCCTGGGACAGTCTGGGCACTTGTAGGAGTTTTTTCGCTCGTGAATCTGACGGTGCAATTGTGCAGAGCTGGCTGTGAGGAACATGCGCTTACAGAAATCACAGCTGTGAGTACGTTCACCTGTGTGAGTTATGACATGAGCATGCAAATTGGAGGCATATAGGAAACGCTCATTACAAAGCAGACAGTGGAATGGTCGCTCTCGCGAATGTTTCCTGGAGTGTTCCTTGAGCACAGTTTTGTTGAGGAATGTCTTGTCACATTGGTCACACTTAAAGTCTCGCTTTGTCATGTGGATTTTTTCATGCGAGTGTAGTCTGCCTCTGCTTGCACAGCCACGACCACAAGTACTACAATGGTACTGGAAAGATCCAGTGTGGAGAAATAGGTGATTTTGAAGATTGTGTACAGAAACAAAATTGCGCTGGCAAATAGAGCACGTGTGGGGACCTTTCTTTATGGAGTCATCAGTAGACTGTACATTGGCTTCAATTGCAGTAGGTCTTGTCTTGGAGCTGAATGAACTAGCTTCTGCTTTGGAGTCAACTTTAGCAATTCTCATCTTGGATATAGCTGTAGACTGTGTCTCGGAACTGATTGGAGTAAGCCCCATTTTGGAGCGAACTGCATTATTTTTTGGCTTGTGTGTCTTGGAGTCAAAAATGGATTGTGTCTTTGCGACAAGTGTAGATTGTTTCTTGGAGTTGACTGTGGATTCTCTCTTTGTGCCAAGGGTATTTTGTTTCTTGGAGTTGACTTTAGATCGTCTCATGGCACCAGGTGCAGATTTTTTCTTGGAATCTACTGTAGATCGTCTCTTGGCACCAGGGGTTAATTTTTTCTTGAAACTGACTGTAGATTGTGTGTTAGAGTTGACTTCATTAAACCTTATTCTAGTCTGCCGTTTTTTGGGACTAGATTCTGTTGTGATCCTGTATTCTTCACACTGAATATGTTTTATTACCAGTTGGTAAGTCGTGGACTGCACTGGTCCATCCTTCCCTTGGGCTCTTAGTATGTTTGTCATCACCAACCCTGGAGACAAAACTAAGTATTAGTTGCTGCTGGACTAGGTTAGAGATGGGTACTTATTGTTTAAATTATATTATTTAGTTGTATTTGAAAGGTAAATAATCCTAACAATACAATATAAATGTATTGCAGTTTAAATCTACTTACCATTAGCTGGTCTGAGTTAATGAAATGAACTGGTATCAAAATGAGATGTCGCCGACTAGTCTGGCTCCCCCTTCTCTGACTTGACACTGCAAAAGTCAATAGGGACTGTGTAAACATTGTGATCTTGTTTAAATTGTCACTGTAAAGATTAATAACCTAGATTTTAGTATTTAGCTCTAGTATTAATATCAGTTATACACAAAACTATCTCCAGGAATACTTAAGTTCTTCTCCAGTCCAGGGTTTGTATAGCAGGCTATCATAATCTTCTTCCTGGCTTGTGGCACATACCACAATAATGGGCTCATTTTATACAAGGATATTCAACCAATTGTCACTCTTTATGTGGATTGTGCTGGCCAATGTGAGAATCTGGTACAAATAGGAACAAAACTGTTCATACTAGAAAAATAAAAGGCTAATTCAATATTTGTCAGAAAATTAAATTTAGATCTGATATTTAAAATAAATAGATCGGTTTGTTAAGTTTTCAAATTATTTGTTATGTCCGTCTCAACAAAATAAACAAAAAAAGGTTTAAGTGCATTTATCAATTAAAGGTGTGACTTGTTTAATATAAATCTTGCTGCAGATATAAACCTAATTTTCATTTCTTTATCATGAATATTTTTAGCATGATTACTTATTCTTTCATTAATAACATATATTTAGAGCCATAGTCTCAAAGGTCAGCCAATCTTCCAGTGTATTATTCTATCACATTCTAATTTGGTTGAATGTAATATTAGTTAATTTCCGAATATAAATTAGATACTTGGTCCATAGTCCAAGCTTAGATTAAGAGCATAACAGGCTGTTAGAAGAAACAAGGGCCAACTAAATGACCTCACCTGAGTTTCAAGGTTGATGTTTGTATCTCCAAGAGCTTGTTGGTCCCTTGAAGCTGTTCTTGCCTCATGAGACTTGAAGACTGTGACACACTTTGACATATCACCAATCACACTGAAATCAACACACAATATTAGAGTTCTACACTTTGACAAACAATGCTTCACTAAAATCAACATATATATAAAGGTTATACGCTTAAACTCTTGTGATTTATTGAATCAATATCCTTCATCAGTGTTTCCCAAGTGAACATAATACAACTTGTGAAAACATGCTACTTTAGAATTATACAAGTGGGCATTCTAGGTTCAATTAAACAAAAAAACAATACATCAGACTTTTGGATTTGAAAATGACTCAACTCTTTTGAGTCAAATCACATTATGGTCTACAATTCCTATTTAGCATAGTTTTAAAGCCACAAAACGTTTCTTACATAATAATACTTAAAATTTCACAAACCTTTCGATAATATGTATATGAAATAAATAATCATCATCATAAATAAGATCTGAAGATGGTGTAACATATAACACCGAAACATGTTGTCAAAGAAGACTAAGGCTCTCTCAAATAAAAAGAAGGGAATAAAATAATAACAAAGAAAATTTAATTTTATAATTATTAGTGTTCACAACTTGGAAAATGACCAATGGTGTAACACTCAAAATCCACGAAGTGACCAAACTATAGTCAGAACTCATTCATCTAAATAGCTTCTAGAACAGGTCTGCACAACTCCGAAATAGGCGAGGGCAAGAAAATTATTACAGTAGGCTTACTTGAGCCTGTTTTGGGTGGCAGTTAATTTTTTTGTTATTACCTAATGTTTTTCCCAATTGTATAGTTTCTGTGCTTGTTGCTTGCCCTTATATATAAAGCTTGTGGAGAAGACTAAAAATCTCCGACTCAAACTAAATAAAATTACTTTGTTCCTTATTTAAAAAATGGCAAAATAATAAAACTTTTAACATTTCAAAGTGTTATGTAAAGTAAACCATTATAATGTTATTAAAATATTTTAAACATTTTGTCAGCAGAAAGTTACTCATAATCCGAGGGTGGATGCACCTAGATAGTATTCCAAATAATCGTCAGTTAGCGATAGTTCAATGATACTTATATAACCTGTTTGTTTTTATATGTACCTAAAAATTCTTCAAATAGTGACCCTGATTTATTTTCCTCCCCAACCAATGTTGGAACATTATAAGTAAAAAGGGCCACTTATTTTAAGGTTTTGAAGTTGAATTTTAAATTTTACAGTTTTTTTTTTTTTGCTCATAATGGACCATAATTTATGATGGGAAGGAAAGTACCTAAGTAAGGTGCTGGATATTTCCTTGGTGTTGGTTGTACAGAGCTCCTCTAATGCACCCAATGTTAAAAAAAAAAAAAAATCCAGGAGAAGACTCCTCAACCACACTAGCCTCCAGTGGTTAACGGCCCTGAACCCAATGGCTTCCAGCAGTTAAGGAATTTCAGTACCCAAATTCCCCCTGCAGCATTAAAGTAGGCCTATAAAGGTAGGCAAAGTTTTTAAAAATACACCAAAGATGAAATCAGCTTAGGGATTAATGACGCATATAGATGGCCAAATACAGTTCCACCCTGTTGGTTAAATAGCTTAAAAGGCCTCAATCTCGGTTTTCACATACATTTTCAACAATACAAATGGGTAAAGATGTTAAAAGGGAAGAGTTTATTTCAGTTGTCAAAGAAAAAAGCCCTGCAAATAAAAAGGAGATAGTAGGCTTAAAAAGTGTGTTTATTTTTTAAGTTATTGGACTTTTGTTTAACATATTTGCGAGCTGATTGAAATGGAACTAGAAGGGACGAAAAAAAAGCTAGTTTAGAGCCAGTAAATGAAGAGTGAATGAAATTCAGCGAGTTTAAACATTTTTGATTATTATTTTCCTTGGGGGAAAAAAGAATAATAAAAAGTTCGTTATTTATATATAAATTTCATTAAAGCAATAATTTCAGTTCCAGTTCTCTTCCCGAACTCACATATCAACTAGAGCACTTGAGGTTGAATACACCACTAACATTGTGTTTGCTAATAACCAAATATTTTAATGCTTCAATACAATAGACAAACCCTTAGCAAAAAAATTATACCCATTATCCTCTTCTCATGGGATTTAATGATTTGGAAATGCTCCTCTCTACCTATCCTTATTTGTTTGGATTTTATTTTCCATACATCATCAAAAAGGTAATTAGAATAATTTTAAGGTTGGCTTATGTATTAGCTAACAAATGTTGCCCTGCCCCCATTCACCCCATAACACACTATTTGATGTATTTATGGATATATGTAATAGGGACTAGGTATCCTCTCACCTACCCCCACAGTCTAACTCAAACCCTTCACCTACTTAGTAGGCAGCAAGCCACCAACCACTTCAGCACTTCAGAACATTTTCATCTCCACCCCCAATGTGCCTGGCCAAGATTAGAACATAGGCCCTATCACTTGCAAACTTGTAAGCCTATAGGCCATTCCACTCTTAAAGTGCAGTACAGGCTCTGATTCAGGGTAAAGTTATATTTACTTTTTTATTCCACTTTATTTAGTAGAAAGGACAAATGCCAATGAATCCGGAATGCAAATGTTTATATAAATATTGTAACACTATCTTGAATTACTTGTGCTATCTATATTAAGATATCCGAAGGTTTCAACTTTATATTTTAGGCTAAATGACTGTGGCCTGCTAAATTTATATAAGCTGACTCTTGATGAGATTAATTTTTAGGCCAAACTAATTTAGGTCACCTGACTTTCAAAGTTAATTACTAAGCCAAATGAATATTGGTGAAATTTTTTTTATGACTCGATAGGCCAATTGATTTTTGGACAAGTTACTGTAGGCCTAATGCCATGTCCCGCTATTATAAGTGGTCTTTGTACATCCTTTTTCTTTTAAATTAGGATACCCTACAATTTTTTGAAAAATAAGTTACTTTAAACAAGTAAATGAATTAGTCCCCCTAGCATGGAAAATGTTTAAATCCTGAATGATGCCCTTAAAAGCACTATTGATTGGTCCTCCTAGAGTGATTATTTAGAACTAGATACTCCTAAGAGCTCTTTAGATTTGCCCTTTCCTGGCATAATTTTGAAAATCATTTAGCTCTAGAAGTTATCTGGATTCTCTGTTTTTAATGGGAGTAAATCAGTGTGACCTTCTCCCTTACACAGTCAAATAATTATTTCTTGTGTTTGTGTGTGTACCAGGGGTCTTGCCCAGAATATCCGCAGCTTACATCATTTTAAGGGCACGAGACGTGGAGGGTGAAAACACCTGATAGGAAGAAATTTTTTAATATGTCTATATGTTTATTTTATCAAAGAGAAATAAATAAAACACAGAAATAAAATTTGTTTGTAAATCAATATACTTCAACACAATGCTGGACAGTTGGCAATAAAAGCAAATTTATTACTTTTAGCAGTGAGCCTTAAAATACTACTCATTTGGGTTATATGCTTATGTACTAATTAGCCTAATGGGTAAGGGATTATGAAGGTTGAATTTAGAGGAAGTGTATCCCCATTTGCATAAAGAGAATGGGAAACCATTTAAGAAAAACAACCCTCAGTATACCAATTCAGGATCAAACCATGATCTTCCAGTTATCGTTAGTATAGTCTATTGCAAGAGTAGTGCCTTACACCATGCGGCTACCCCATAGTGGGTAAATTTATTATTGTTGTGCAAGCAATACCTTGCAAGATTTCTTGTTAACACATTTTTAATGTTATTCTGTGTCAGTTAACAGCAGCTGTTGGTCAAAATAACTATCTTAGGGAACGGTAGTCTCCCCCACACATCATGCATATTATAGATTTTAAAAAATACATACAAATTTTAACAAAACTGTGTACTTTTTTTTTAAATATACCCGCTTTATATTCGGGAATATCACTGGAATAGAGTGAAATAAATCTATAGGAGGGCATAATGTTTTCAGGGGGATGACAAAATTTTTCCAGGCGAGCAATGACCCCATCACCCTCTCCCATTCCACCACCACAGTTTACAGTCTAGCTTTGAAGATCTTGATTAGGTTAAGTAAAACTTTATTTTTTAGCACAGTATTGTTTACCATAAAGACTGTAAAGATTATTATTATTATTATTATTATTATTATTATTATCTTGTCCAGTATTTTCAATCCCTTGCCTCTAACCACACACTGATATAGTTTGAAAAATCATGTGGTTCAGTGTTACAGCAAGCAATAGCACATAGCAGACTACTATTTAAATGTTTATTAATAGATGGCAGTAAAATTGTTTCTGTTAGTAATCTTTTGTTTTGTTTGTCATCAGTACCACTCTCACTAAGGCACAAGGGAAAACACATTTAGGTTTTAGTAAACTTCAGACATTGTAAACCAAATATCTGAGTCTGTAAGTTTAATTTTAAATGCAATTGACAGCATATTGAGAGATTGATACCTTGAGGCCTATGACCTCCGGTGTAGATAGCAGGGGTGGCCCAAGGTATATTTTGTTCCCAGATGGGCTTGATTTTTGGCACCCCCTTATATAACTGTGGAATAATAAAAAAATTATTCTCAAACCAAAAAATTTCAAACATCTTAACCTGTGAATGATATCAAAACAATCCCCAAACTTAGCAACTCCAAACCTAACGTAGCCTGGACATGTTAAAAAAGATAATTCCCAAACCTAACAACTTCTAACCTAATGTAACCTGGATGTGATATCAAAATAATCCCCATACCTAACATAACTTGGGCATGAAATTACATTTCACATCTTTCTAGGAATTTCTACAATATTTTATATACTCACATACCCCAGTATTAACTTTGATTACATAATGGGCCTATATGCTACATTTATAAATTTATATACCCGCCTCAGTAGTGTAGTTATCTAATGCGCCAGTTTTGTGTTGAGCTAGACTGCCGAGGAAGGGAAGACTGATGTTTGGATCTCGCTCAGGTGAACAGGGGGTGGTTTTTCCTAAATGGTTTTCCACTCTCTCTCCACACAATTGCATGTTCACTTCTTCTATATTCAACCTTCCCAATTCCTAACCCATTACCGTAATTAGTACTTAAGTGTATAGCCTGAACGGGTAGCAAGACGCGGTGCTAAGTATTATTATTATTATTAATTTAAAATATAAGTCTTCATTTATCAAAATTATTATACATCAAAACTGCACTTTGTGGCCCTTTATTTCAGCCAAGTCTTTAATGATTAACTCCATGTCAATCTCTTGAGCTTTCATTCAATTGACATCATTGCCAGTTCTACTAGATGTTATATTTGGAAAGTATTAACTAAGACTGTATTCTAATATAATAGGTTAACTGCAAGTCTCAAAGAGTTGCAAATCGCGCTTGTGGTAGAAATCTCGCAATCTTAATTTTATTTCTGTGCTTGTTAAGTATGTATTTTTACAATCAGTGATATAATACCGTATGTTCAAAAGGTGGACTTAAAAGTTTTGTTTTCAATCGTGCAAAATTAAAAACCTATCAACAAGTGTTAGCTGCATTACTGATCTTTAAATATAAAACAAACTGTCTCCAAGACAACATTACGATTAAAGTTGTAGGTTACCTTTAGTAGTAATAACTTGATAATAATGTTTCTTATACATTATTATAAATGGATCATGTAATAACGGTTAATTTTGTAACAGGCCATCTATAACATGTCACAATCTTATAAAGATGTAGGCCTAGATATTTTCACACCCAGGCTGCACTAGAATAGAAGTTTGAGGTTTGGGAATTATTTTCGTATTGCACCCATCTTACGTTAGAATATATATACAAAAAGATTCTGAAGTTTCCGACTATAACCAAACAAAGGTGAGGAAAAGATTCTAAGGGTTAGAAAAATTCTTAAAAACTCACCTAATTGGTATTTCTAAGTACAAGTCTTATAGATCATCAGTTGAATTTTTTATTTATTTACTCATGAAAGGTTAGGCAAAGCTCAGAATTTTTTATTTATTCATACAGGAAAGGTTGTGTTAAGCTGAGTTGTGTTTTTTAGTGAAAACATCATTAATACTTAGCATAAAAAATATTAACATGCACCAAAAGATTTCCTATGCAGTTGAGATGTTGGGAAATCTGCTATTGCGCAGTGCAGATGAGAAGTGTGACAATCTGCTTAAGGTTGTTTCTTTGGAGGACGCTTAACATTTTTTTAATAAAGATGATAAAACAATAATTAATCATATACAAAATGTAATAATAATGTACCTTTTTATTTGGTCGAAGTTAAGGCCATCACCTTATCTTACACCTAACTCAATAATAATGAACATACAAATACTTATATGCTAGACATTAGTAATAATAATATTTGTACAAACAAATTATTCACTACATAATTGATTGTACATTTATGAAAATATTGAAATTAAATAAATGAGGAAAGTAGAATTAATTAAGAAGTGAGATAGAGAAAAGAGAATCATCATGGCACACGATCATTCCACACACATACATAATGTCATTATGTAGGTCTATTACTTTAAAAAAAACTGTAGTGCTTGTAGATGCTTAATGTGTGCATTAATAAATATGTAAAATGTGGGAATGCAGGGAACACTAGAAAAAGTTGGAGTTTTTGCAGTTATTAAAGCAAAACATTGTTTGGTCAAAATAAATCAAATATCGCTTAACTATAAAAACCAAGAGTTTAAATTCTTTCACATAGTGATATACATATTTGTTTTGAATATATCTTGAGTATAGTAACATAACCTTTTTAAATTAAGAGAAAAGGTTTTCATGAATTTCCAGGACAGTCTTGACAGATTTATTCAACAACTGTTGATATCGTGTGAGGAAAGTGTGTGTATAAAAGCCAGATTTGATTCATTTTGTCCAAAAATGTATTTTGCTATAAAAACTGAAAAAAAAACACATCTTTTATCTTGCTCCATGCATCTATACTTTTTTTTTAGCACCGCATCTTACTACCCGTTCGAGTTATATGCTTGTGTACTAATTACACTAATAGTTTTGGTATTAGAAAGGTTATATTTTAAGGAAGTGTACCCACATTTGTATGGAGGGAGAGTGGAAAACCTCAACTTTTCTACAAAAGTTACGTTAACTCTAGGAATGTCTCATTCCACACAATGCTACGGTATATGGTGGAACGTTACCCAATCAATTGGGTGAATTTTAGAATTTTTTTTATGATTTGGAATTTATTGACTTTTTTTTTAAGTGGAAATTTCTGAATCTTGTTGTGTATATAGGTGCTGGAAAACATATTTCTAATAATTTGACACTGGAATATAAAAACAAAAAATCTCGTTCTCATTGCACACTATACCCAGACTTATCTTATCGTTTATTTTCCTATCCCGCCCAGGCTACATTGGGTTTGGTTCAGAGATGATTTTTTTATCACACCTGGGTCAAACGTTAAGTGAGTTATGATGTTCAGGGATCATTCTCATATCATACCTACTTTAAATTAGACAAGAAAAGGTGAGCTTTGGAGATTATTTTCCTAACACGCCCAGTTTACGCTAAGTTAGGTTGATACTCTGGTTAGCTGGCGCCGCGTGCAGCCGCACGGTTTGTCTCGCTCTTAAGCCGGCCCTGGTAGATAGTTCAAAAATCAAGAAACTTAGAAATATTTTATTTTGCATGTAGGTATACTTGGTGAAACTATAGGGTGTGTAACTTGGGCCTATTTTTAAAAATCAAACAGGTCTATACGTTAAGTTAGTTAGCCTTAAACCATATTTTGGAAGTGTATCTTTAAACTCAATCAACCATGTAGTACTAAATTTTTAGATACATAAATACAGAATTTAGGGAAATCTCTTAGGTGTGCACCTTAAGAGAATTTTTTACACCCAAATTAAGCCTGACACCCTGGCTGGGTCAAGAACAATTATGTTTACTTTTGAGAAAATATTTTCTTACAAAAAACACCTTACCTTGCAACGTATTCAATAACAAAATAAACACAAAGTCAGCCGTTCCTACACTAAGAAGCCGGCTGAACTTTTACACAACATAAAAGTTTTTCTGTTGGTAAAATAGTATATACTCAAGGTGACAACATAAGATTTTATAACCAGATACTACCACATTAATAAAAAATTAATAGTTAATAAATGTGTTTATAAGTAATATAATTGAACGTACAAATTGGTTCAATATTTAAATCTGTGGCTCGAAAATCCCTGGTTCTTCTGGAAACTTTGTGTGATGATAGCGCCCTGCGGCTATGTGAGGAACTACACTCTCTATCCAGGACCAAGCTGAACGTCAGAAGTGTTACCCCAAGGGCTTGCTATCTGTGGCTGTGCATTTTAATGTCTTATGTCTTCAACATGTATTAACAGAAAGAATAGACTTCGCCTTGTACCGAGTTGGACTGATATATATATATATATATATATATATATATATATATATATATATATATATATATATATATATATATATATATCGGATATTGTGCTGTATTTAGGTATAACTAAGGTGAAGTGAACAGTTCCAACATAGATAAAAATAAAGTTCCGATATGTCGGCTCCTGTGTATCAAATACCGGGTCGAGACCCTTTCGATTTCAAATCGACATTGGAATGGAAATTATGAAAAAATCGTTTTATGCGTTTCATACGTGCTTCAGGTATGATGAAGGAGGAAGAAGATAAGGTAAATTCTTTGATCTATTTGATGGGCCCTCAAACTGAAATTATTTTTCTATCGTTAAAGCTATCATCAGCCTATCAAAAGACGTTTGATACAGATCTTCAGATGTTTGACAGCCATTTTATTCCCATCAAAAACTTAATCTTTGAACGAGAACGGCTCCCTACTAGATTCCAACAAGAGGGCGAGTCAGTAAGCGATTATGTTACAGATCTTCACACTGTTGCTCAAGATAGCAACTTTCCTCTCACTTTTTATGACGTAGCCATTAGAGGTAGAGTCATAGCTGGTATTATAAATAAAAATCTCTCGTTTAAACTACAATTAAATGCAAAGTTAACTCTTGAAACAGCTGTTAATTCTGCTATACAATCTGAGCAAGTGAAAAACAGCAGGAAACCTTAACAAGAGCTAATCAAGTTGCAGCTGACAAGGTTAATGCTACAAATAATATTAAAAAATAGTAGAAAATCTTTTTGTGATATTAGGAACACTTTTTCTAACGTAAATAAAAGTTAAACTAGAAAACTTTTGGAACTATTGGAAAACGTACATTCGAGAAGTCTTTTCAATATAAGAAGCTATTGCCATCAAATAAACTCTTATCTGGGGCGCTTAGCTCAAAACTATTGGCAGAATTCAAGGGAAACTCCAATACAAAAACAAAAATATTTTTGAGACATCCTATGTAGTTCAAGGAGCAGATATAATTCTTTTAAGCCACCATACTAGTGAGAAATTAGGCCTTATAAAAAGGATTTCTGGAGTAGAAAAAGTTAATGTTGTTCCAAAAGCTGTGTTCCCCAAGCTTTTTACAGGACTAGGAAAAATTCGAGAGCCATATCACATAAAACTTAGAGAAGGGGCTCTACCATATGCTATTAGTGTTCCCCGACGTGTTCTTTTACCTTTAAAGAAGGTTCTTGTTTAATAAGTTGTATAGTAGCGCCTAACTCAGCTGAGGGTTGATTTTGTTGGTCAATTGGCCTCACTGTGTACGATACTTTTAGTGTTGGTTCTAACATGGATTTATTTATAACCTTCATGTAGAATTCATTCATAGCTAGTACTTTAGTTAAATGAGACGTTTTGAAATTGCTGATTATGTCTGAAAGTTAATTTGTATGTGATAATAAAACAGTTCTTAATAAAGAACTGGATAGGATGGTTCGGGATGTAGTCATAGAAAAAGTCGACTAGCCATCAGATTGGTGTGCTCCCATGGTTATAGTTCCAAAAGCCAATGGATCCTCAAGATTGTGTGTTAACCTGACTCAATTAAATCAACACGTAAAAATAGTACTTTCCCCTATGCCAGCAGTTGATTATTCCATAGGTCAAATAGAAGAGGTTAAGGTATTCTCAAAACTAGATGCCAACTCAGGATTCTGGCAGGTTCCCCTCACAGATTATTCCAGAGCTCTAACCATATTCATCACACCGTATGAAAGGTATCGGTTTCTTTAATTGCCTTTTGGAATATCCACTGTTCCGGAGATTTTACAGAAGGTCAGTGCACATTTTAAAGGATTGGAGGGAGTTGTTTGCCAATTTGACGATATTATAGCATATGGGTCAACTATTGAGGAACATGACTCACGGCTTTATAAGGTCCCTTCTAGGCTGCAAGAAGCAGGTTGGACTCTAAAAGAGGAAAAGTGTTCGTTTCGGCAAACTTCAATAAACTTTATTGGCCATATCGTATCTGCGAAGTATGTTACTTAGGACCAAAAGAAAGTTGATTCTATTATCAAACTGAAAACTTACACTAATGTAACTGAGCTAAAAGGATTTTTGGGTCTTGTAACATTTCTGACCACGTTCATCCCAAATTTGTCTACCTTATCGCAACCTCATAATAAGCTTCTCCGCTCAAACGTTGACTGGTTATGGGATTGTTCACAGGCTCAAGCATTTGAAAAATAAAGGTAGCCATATCAAAGCCACCTAGTCTTGCTTTATAAAAGTGCAATATTGACACTATTTTGTCAGCTGACACATCATCCTATGGCCTTGGTGCGGTTTTAATACAACGCCAAGATGATGGATCTCAAATACCTGTTAGTCACGCTTTTCTAACACTCAGTGAAGCCGAGAGAATGTGGGCACAGATTGAGAAAGAGGGACTGGTTCTCGCTTAGGCATCTGAACGCTTTTCTGATTTTATTACAGGAATTCGTATACCCATAGAGACTTATCATAAACCTTCATTTCCTACTTCCACCACCAAAGACCTAGATTCTATAACCCCTAGGATACAAAGAATTAAGCTTTGATTGATGAGGTATTCGTTTGAGATTGTTCATGTAGAAGGTAAAAATCTACTAATTGCTGATGCTCCTTCCCGAAATCCGCAGCCACTACTTGTTGGGGAAGATGAACAAGATGAAGAAGTGATGGCTTATGTTCAAGAGGATGTATGTGGTCTTCCTGCGTCTGATACTAAGTTGACAGAAATTGTTTAGAATCTACATAAGGATTAGGCTAATATCCACCTCTTGCAGTTTTGCCAAGACGGATGGCCTCTAAATTCACTAATACCAGAAATGATATTGGTAACATTGAAACTAAATATCTCTACTAAATGTCCTTCTACTAAAAGGTAATAGAGTAATAATTTCTAATTGCATGCGTAAGGAAATAATAAATAAACTACATGAAGGTCATCAGAGGATTACCAAATGTAGAACACTGGCTAAACAAAGTGTTTTGTGACCAAGATTACCCACACAACCTAGAGATCTTGTTGAGAATTGTGCCAAGTGTGCCAAATTTAGGATAAATCGATCAGAACATTTAATACCTAACGGTACTTTGTTTCCCGAGCAGCCTTGGCAAACAATTGGCATGAATCTTTTTAAGTTGAAAGGTAACAGGTATCTTCTTGTTGCTGACTACCACTCCATATCCAGAAATGGCTTTTCTGAGGTGCCATACTACTAGTTGTGTCATAAATAATCTTAAATCTATTCTAGCTTGGCATGGGATAACTGAAATTATTAGAGCAAATTGTGGCTCACAATGGATCCATAATAATATAATAAATTAATTTTTTTTCCAATTTGCTAAAGAATATAATTTTAAACTGCTTACATCCAGCCGGAAGTACTCACAATGCAACTTCTTTATAGAGTATGAAGTAAATTTTAAAAATCATATTGAAAAGAGCGAGGACCCATAGAGATCCTTACTTATGCTGCGCTCTACACCTTTAGAATCTGGCTATAACCCTGCTGAGCTCTTGATGGGGAGAAAATTTAGGGGATTTATACCAACATTACCAAGTAACCTTGTTCCCTCACCGGTTAATTTGGACCAGCTGTTCCACATAGAAGAACACAGACTGTCAAAACAACAAGAAAACTATGATCGTCCCCATGGGGTTAGGCCTCTCACAAATTTGAACCCTGGAACAAAAGTCTATATCACTGATCAGAACCAGAAAGGTACTATAATGAAGAAACATGATACACCAAGGTCGTATATAATCCAAACAGAGGACGGACAATTAAAAGGAATCGAAAGTCTCTCCAGCCTCTTAATGAAAATGGTCCTCGGGTTCAGCAAGAGCCAGATGAGTTGGCAAATAACAGCTCATCATCTCCAAGAAGAGAGTCAACTCTATCATTTCATCCAACACATTCAGAAGTGGCAATTGAAGTACCTCAACTTGATGGTTCTTCTCCCAATTCACTCACTCCCGCTCGAAGAAGTCAATGGTCCAGGAAACCCTTAGAACGTCTTGATCTTTAGAGGGGAGATGTGATAATAGCGTTCTGCGGCCATGTGAGGAACTACACTCTCTATCCAGGACCAAGTTGGGCGTCAGAGGTGTTACTCCAAGGACTTGTTATCTGAGTCTGTGTATTCTAATGTCTTATGTCTACAACATGAACATTTTTTGGGAAAGTTAACCTTAAACTCACCAACTTTAAGATTATTTATTTGAAATTGCGTCACGAGCACACTTGTTTGGAACTGTAGTACAGGTGCTTACGACGACAATCCCACATAGATTTAGAACCTTGTACAATTATGTACTTATTTATTACTATGCCAATGTAAGTTATTATGAAAACAGAAGCTTGAATTTAGAGGAAGTGTACCATTTAAAAAATATATATTCCTTAATATCATATTTTCATTTGTTGATCATATTATTAACTCTTCACTATAGTTTGAACTTTAAAATAGTGTGTTATATGAAAAATTATTTTTCTGAATTCTCGCCTTTGGTTGTATGTTACAACCAGTTATCTCTATTGTCTACTATACTATACTGGATGGATATAAACACATCTCTTGCAACGGACCAAATCGTGATGCTAAAGTTTGTAATCTGTTTAGTTGCTAGGGGACAATGTTCTTATACAAAACTGTTTCTGACGAATAAAATTATTATTGTTTGTAAGTAGTGAAGTATTATATCCCACTTTTCTGAAGACATTTATATTAAAGAATATTATGCAATTCTGTTTTAAAGGTAATATTGTACAAATAAGAATAACATCTTTAATATATTAAAATAAGTAGCTATCGCCCATGTTGTCTACATTCTGCCAAGACTAGAATATATTTAAAATTTGTTATTAGGTTATATATAGGTTTCAGAAACAATATTATATTTAAAGTTCGAAAACTAAAATGAAAAAAGGTTGCATAAAACTTAATTATATTTGTTTGAATGACAAACTTTGTGTAGTAGTTCTACATTCAAATTATCATTTATGTTATAGGCTTGGAAGACGTATTACTATATTACAATATATTTAAATTTGACTCTTAGCTTGAAAAGCCTACTGCTTTCAGAAGCCATTTTATATATTTTATTGTTCGATAACTATAATGAAATAAGGTAGCTTAAAACTTAATTACGTGTGTCTGAATAGCAAACTTTGTATACCTAATTGTTTCACATTTATACTATAACTTGGGTTATAGGGCTTGCAGGAACTTGTTATTTATACTGTCTAATTGCAAATGTATTGACATTTGGCTGATTTGGGCCTACCTCGCATGTAGGTGCCGTTGTATTCACCAACTGAATTCACTTTTAACGTTCACAATCAATGAGGTCATTAGTGTTATGACCTGACTAATATCTTCCCTTCTTTATGATAACTTCTTGCTGATATTTAGACACAAGTACATACCAAGAATCCACAATTTTATAGTTAATAGTATAAATAACACACTCACTTTCTTGCTTAAGCCTACTAGTTAGTTAATAAAATTTAGAGAAAATAAAAACACTAAATGAGAAAAGTATAAACACTAATATTGTGAAAAAATAAACAATAATTGTTTGTACAATAGTTTTTCAGCAGCCTCTGCTCTGCTCACATGTTTAAGCTGTTAGGAACCTTAATGAGCCTACCTGACCTAGTCTTATACCGAGAAGTGTCTTATTCAAATGGTTGATCATGGTAGGGTTGTGGTAGGTGTATTGCCGAGGGCTTAGGACTCTTTGATTGAGTAGCTGTTGGGTTCTTTGGTTTCGAATCTGGTATCTTTAATTCTGATGTTTCTTGTGTGATATTACGACAAAGATTCGTTCTCTGAGATTCGAGCCACCAGGTGTTTTATTGAGCTGCCTTTTTCAAGGCAAAACCCCAACTGTCTTTTTTAAGTCAAACCTGCCTTTTTTAAGGCAAACGTGAGCAGATTGTGTAGGAGACAGGTTTACTCCGAACACACACACACTAGACTAAACTCGGAAGGGACGTTTAGGTGGTAATTTCTGTGGTGGATACCTAACGGTGCCAACAAAGCCACAGTAGGCCGTAAATCGAGACCGGCTGCGAAACAATACCTCGCAGTCGGCGCACGTCTTCCGGGACACCAGACAACATCACAGATCCTCCCGCACTGCACAGAGGAGGGTATCTTAACCCTTCCACACTGGCCACTAGCCTACCCTTTTCAGGGCTGAGCGAAATGGCCGCCCCCGACCACACCAGACCGAAAACCAAACAAAACGACACGGACATGGACTACTCCTCTACAGACAATTCAGACATGGAAGCCGACACTGACGGACAGGGAACTTTCACGATGGCCGACAAAATAGGACGGAAAAGGAAATTCAGACCTCACAAGCAACCCCAGACAAAAAAGACACCAACAGAGTTGACGAACAAGTTCGACGCCCTGAAAAGGGCCGAAAACAATACTCCCTCACCACTCGACCAGAACACTGACAAACAGCTGCCTACAACAACCACCACACGCAAGACACACTACCCACCAATAGTGACGCTAGGAACACAAAACTACTCTCAGATAGCCAAGGTAGCAAAAGAGATAGGAGGGGACATTAAAATCACGTACATCACAAACGGACTAAAAATTCACACCACCAACAAGCAGGACTACGACCTAATACAACACTTACTGAAGGACCTAAAACAGGAGTTTCACACTTACACGCTACCGAGGGACAAACCAGTTAAAGTTATAGTCAAGGGGCTCCCTCCAAACATGGCTACCAGTGACCTAGAGGCAGAACTTAAAGACATGGGATTCCCAGTGACTGACGTGAGACAATTCTCCAGGAAGTCGGCTGCGGACAACACGACTCAGACCGTAACACTTCTCCCTACTTTCCAAGTGACTCTAGCAAAGAGCACAGACACAAACACCATCTTCCAAGTAAAGTCAATTAACCATACCAGAGTTAGGATCGAACCCTACATACCACCACTCAACACAGTCGTACAATGCCACAAGTGCCAAAGATACGGCCATACTAAGAATAACTGCCAGAACAACCCCCGGTGTGTCAAGTGCTTAAAACAGCACATCACCAAAGACTGCCCCAAAAAAGACGCCACCACTCCTGCCCGATGCGTAAACTGTATGGGAAGCCACACGGCGAATTACAGCATGTGCCCGGTGTACTTAGACTTACTAGAAAAGAAGAAGACGGCACAACTACCAAAGACAAACACACAGAACAAAACTTTGACCCGGACCATGCCCCCACCCTCCAACACACAGAGCTTCCCACCAATGCGGCAGAGACCCGTGGCAAACCCCCCCGTCCCTGAGGCGGCCAAGATCCACCGATCCTACGCCCAGGCAGTACAGGCAAAACAAACACAAGGCCCCCACAACAAGAAGCCGGTTCAACCGGTTCTGACATAAAAGACTTAATTAGGCTACTCAAAGACTTAAACATAATGAAGATCATTACACATTTCAAACCTTATCTCAATAGGCTCAGACAAACAACAGACTCAACAGAGAAAATGTTTATCATGATAGAGGGAGTGACTGACTACTTTGTAAATCAGGATGACTAGACAAGACAAGACGCGGACCAAGGACATTCTACGCGTTTTTATATGGAACGCGAACGAGATACTGACGCAGGCTCATGAATTAGAAGAACTTTTTAAAACATATGGAATAGATATAGGACTAATCAACGAAACCCATCTAAACCAAAACAAGAGACTTAACTTTTTCGGCTACCATCTATATAGAACAGATAGACCCGGCAGAAGTGGCAGGGGAACAGCAATATTCATCAAAGACAATATTCCCCACTACCAACATATTTTTCAAACCTTACAAAACATAGAAGCAACAGCAATAAAAGTAAATACAAATAACGGAGGTATCCTATTCGCGGCTATATATAAACCACCGACCAAGACAATACTACAGAGCGACCTAGACGAACTTACGAACTTCGACAAGATATTCTTAGCAGGGGACATGAATAGCAAACACTTGAACTGGAATAGCCGACTGACCAATAGGAATGGACGCATACTAAACGATCACGCGGACACTAAGGGTTACACGGTAGTCGGGCCTGGCGAACCGACATTTTACCCCTCAAACCCACTACAGAGGCCAGACGTAATAGACGTGGTCTTGAACAATATAGGGTGATACCGGAAGAGCTCTCAGTTCTTAAAGAACTAGACTCGGACCACAACCCTATAGTGTGCGAGATCACAACAAACACAGAAATACAGATAAACAACATCAAAAAACTAAAAACTACTACTAACTGGAAAGAGTTCAAAAGAACACTAGACGAAACAGTACCCGACAACATAAACATCACGACCACCGAAGAAGCAGACACTACACTCCAACTCTTTACTAGCACAGTACAGGAAGCATACAGAACTAACACCGCAATAGAACAGGAAAAACATGACTTGAGACGCCAACACCCAGACCTTGACTTTCTGCTCGCCCAGAAACGAGAGGCAAGGAGAGACTGGCAAACATACAGAACACCACAACACAGAACAGCCTACAATAGACTCACTGCACAAGTAAGACGTACAGTTAAAACTATTAAATGCAACAACTGGAACACATACATCACTGACGCTGCCATGGACCCCAGTAAAGTCTGGAAAGTCACAAAACAGCTTAAATCATCAGGCAACAAACGGTCGGTACCCGCAATACACGGGGAGCACGGTATGGCCTATACAAGCTCAGAGAAAGCGGAGGCCATAGCCGTGACTCTGGAGAAACAGTTTACACCAAACCAAAACCCGAGAGACGCAGACTTCAACAGGGACGCACAGAGATCAGTACGGGAATACCTATTTAGACCAATAGTGTCACGGGTGGACCTAATAACACTAGATGAACTAAACTACACAATGAAACAACTCCCAAAAAATAAAGCGCCAGGCCACGACAGACTATCAAACGAAACACTACAGAAACTACCACCGAGTGCAATACTCGCGCTATTGACAATATTCAACGCTCTACTTACACTCTGTCACTTCCCAGACGTATGGAAACTGGCGACAGTAATAACTCTTCCTAAACCAGGAAAGGACCCAATGTTCCCTCAGAACAGAAGGCCTATTAGTCTCCTCCCCACTATGAGCAAACTATTTGAAAAACTAGTTCTAAAAAGGATAGACAAATTTAGCGAAAAAAATGAGATCATCCCAAAAATCCAATTCGGTTTCAGGAAAAATCACTCGACTATTCACCCCGTACTAAATTTAATTGAGGACGCCACAAAAGCATTTGAAGAAAAAAAACACACCGTAGCAATATTTCTAGGCGTTGAAAAAGCATTCGACAGAGTTTGGCACATAGGACTAATTCAAAAACTAATTAAATTCAACTACCCACAATGGATCATCCACATTATCGCCAGTTACCTTGCTCGAAGGAAGTTTCAGGTAGTCATGGACGGAACAAAATCACCCATACACGACATAAGGGCTGGGGTGCCCCAGGGATCTGCACTAGCACCACACCTTTATAGCATATATATTTCAGACATTCCTACCAATCCACAAGTAAAAGTACGACTCTTTGCAGACGACACCATGGCCTACACCATATATAAAAACATAAATTTTGCCAGCTTAAAAATGCAGAGGTACCTAGTTGAACTACAAATTTGGTTCACGACTTGGAGGATAAAAGTTAACCCCACAAAATCAGCAGCTTTGATTATTAGCCGAGGACGCAAACAACTCCAGCACCACTCACTTTATTCGACACAGAAATACCTGTTAAAAAAGATACAAAATATTTAGGCACTACAATAGACTCGAAACTAACCTGGAGAAGTCACATAGAGGACACAAGAAAAAAAGCCACTGGGAGATATGTACAATTGTACGCTCTATTCAAAGGAAGGGAACTAAACATCCACACAAAAACTGTCTTATACAAATCCATGATACAACCGATTATACTGTACAACTGCGCAGTATGGAGCTACGGAGCCAAACACCTCACAGATAGACTACAAATCACACAAAACAAGAAACTCAGAACCACCACTGGAGCACCCTGGCGAACTAGAACAACACACCTACATGAAATGACAAATTGCAGACCCCTCCATGACAAATACAGGGAAAGGAACAAAAAACTCTACGAACAGGCAGACACACACACTAACGACATAGTACGGGAACTAGGACGTTACGACCCTGCTGAGACCAGACGCTACAAGAGACCACGGCTGGCGTAGGAGAGCATTATTATGATTAACTAAGTGTCTCTTATAATCTTGGAAAAAAATCAAAAAAAATCCCGATACCTAGATTTAGGAAAAAAAATAAATTAGAGTAGTAATTAACCAAATTGACAATCGACTACGCCAGACCAACGGGATCGACGACAACCCACCACCCAACTATCCCATCCTTGCTCCAACCCCAGACCTGACATTCACAAGTCGCTCATTTCATGCCATCACAACCTTAGTCACGGCCGGACGCCACTGGGATAACCGCCTAGGTTGTCTACTAGCCAGAGAATAACGCTGGCGCCGGGGGCGGCCCCAGATGGGGAATGGAAATGTATCCACCTCACTCCTAATCCCAAGAAAAGAAAATCCTACCCCAACAAGAAACTCTTTATAACCCTTGCCACCGCCGGACTCAACTGGGATAACCGCCTAGGTCAACCTTATAGACAGAGAATAACGCTGGTGCCACTGACGGCCCCAGATGGGGAATGGATATGTAACCATCCACGCCAAACCTATTCCCTACAGTCAAGTTAAACCTTTCGATCCTCCTCCTGGAAATTGACTCATGAAACAACAACATATATCATCATCATACCTTATACACACCTTCCCACATCCCAACAAAAGAAAATCCTCCCCAAATCCCGAGACCCAGCGCGATCGCTCACTATCACAAACTTCACTCACAGTGTCAATAATCATACAATTGTTTGTACAAGGTATTAATTCATTCAAGAGGCCAGGAGTCACGATAGTGACTCCGTACTCTAACACAAATATAGCCCTTTCACAGGCGGCATAGCTTGGCATCAGAGTCAAGGTAGAAATGTCCTGCGACGGGCTACAAAAACCACACACCTGTAGTATTCTACAGACTCATTTCATCTGTTCCATTTCATCAGGTAAACAAGTTCATTCGCGAGGTTAAGAGTCATGACAATGACTCAGTACTCAAACAACAAATCAGCCCTTTCATAGACAACCTGGCGTGGCATAACTGTCAAGTCAGATGTTCTATGTCGGGCAACAGCCGAACGGCGGCGTTTCTTGTGTGCGTGTCAGTGGTTCAGCTGTAGGCTTGATTCATGCTGTTTCTTCGATAAGATTGGCCTTCAGCTTCTACTTTATATGATCTGTCACTTTTGGTACTTATCACTAGGGGGCGGATTTATAGCCACTATTTTTTTTTAAAGGCAGGCAAATAGGCACTAAAAATCACATAATTAGCAACATAAATAGGTATTATAAAGTAAAAAAAGGCAATAAATAGGCACTAAAAAAAAGGCACATAAACATGCATAGTAATGCTAAAAAAGGCACCAAAACACTCAAAATTTTTACTATTCACTCTTAAAATCCAACATACACTTTCCATAAACACATATTAATTACTGTTAGAGTTAATTATCAAATACTTCTCAAGATTTTCAGGTGTAAATTTTGTTCTGTTGTCTGACAAAATGTTTTATACTGTGAAAAACTTCTCTCGACTTCACATGAAGTCATTGGGCAAAACTTTAGACCAGCTATTTCAGCTGGGCTAAGCTTGACTTCTGGGAGGGATGTAGTTTGTCCTTCTAAGATGTCCGCAATACTTGCCATCACTTTTCACCCAGGGTTTCGCTGCAATACTCTGTTAAATTTGTCGACGATGGCTGTGCCAACTGAGCTAGAAGCCTGATTCAGGTTTTCTTCTGTTCCCCACATTATCTTCTCAGTTTTCACAAGAGGCAAATCCCTCGCCTCTAAAGCTGTGATTGTTCCAGGAATATTTCCAAAATTGCTTTTTACGTATGCCAGATCCGCACTGACACATGAACAGGAGATGGCAGCATTTGCTTCTGTAATGGTGACAGCTTGTTCCTATTCAAATGTTTGGACTACCTACAAGCAAAACGGTTGGTATAGCAAAACTCACCATTATTTCAATATATTGTGTTCTACAAGTATAACCATTAATTTTTTTCCCCAATAATGTGGACGGACGGGTGAAATCAATAAAACTATTGGTAAACGCTCACTGCAATTTTAATTTGGAAACGCACCTAAAGATAGTGTATTGTATAATACCTTTTTAATGTCACCCAGGTAATCTGCATAGTACAACACAGCATGAAGCCATGTACCCCAACGCGTTAACACTGGTTGTGGTGGCAAAGGTGTGTTGGGCAGGGCGTCCTTAAATGAGAAGATTCGTGATGAAGCCTTCAAAAGCACTTTCTTGACTGTGGAAATAATAGCGTTAACATTTGGAAAACGTGATATAATATCTTCTGCAACCCTATGAACAGCATGCGCCAGACAAGTCACGTGAATTATCTTGGTGTAGAATACTTTTAAGCTCACAGCCGCTTTCAACATGTAGGCCGCACTGTCTGTCAGCAACACCCAAAAACCTTTCGTCGTTGTTTTCTGATGGCCACAGGACACCTAATATAAACAAACTAACTTATTTATAATTATAATTTTTACAAGACTAACACTGCGAATCATTAAATTAACACAGTATATCTTGTGCAATTACATTATATACTTACGCAAAACATCACGAACAACTATGGCAATTGTCGAGCTGTTGGTTGCCTCAAGCATCTTTGAAACAACCAAATGAAGTTTCCCAGGACCCGTAGAGTCTAGTTTTCCAACAACAACATTTGCAACATATCTGTCACAGCGGTCAGTGGCTTCATCAACAGTAGCCCAGATGTATTACTCTCCAATATCTTCTCGGATTTTCTCAACTGTCTTAAACGAAATAAAAAGAATGTTTACTGTAAATAGTTTAAATCAATAAAATTCAGTTAATATTTTTTAATGTCAGAAAGAAAAAACTGATATTGTAAAAACTTACGGATAAATAGGTTGAATGCAAGTCGTGTTTCCTCAGAGTTGATTCGTCTGGTATCTTCATGTTAGTATATTTTTTGAGAAAAGCATTGAAATTTGGATTCTCCAGCTTCTTCCAAGAAATATTTGCAGCTACCATCACAGAGCATAAGTCAGCAGAAAATTGCTCTTGGGTTTTATCGGTATCGTCAACTTTAGGAAAAAATGGTTGAGATCCTAGTTTCTTTCCGGAATTCTTCATATGTATTGTAGTATTTTTTGTGTTGTTCTAGGTGATACTTCTTCTCGCATTCTACCTAAATATTAAAAATGGAAATTTTCACCCAGTAATATATGTGGATTCTACAAATTAACAAAGCATCACCTAACAAGAAAACTACGATTGCTTTTTTTTCGATCGTAATGTTACGCTTTGGTAAATATTTCCACTTTATCGTGAAATCCTTCAATAAGAAATGAAACCTAGTTTGAACAATAGCAAATAATCGTGATTTACTTTTAAGGAGTAGACAATATATTTAATAAAAACCTTGACTTTCAAAATTAATAATTTTATTTACCCTTTTGAAAAGATAATTTACCTCCTTAAAACATGGCTGACAAAAAATTATTTTGCCATCCGTTGTGAAATTCCTATCACCACCAATCCACTGTTTGAATAATACACTTTTACACGATTTCTCCTTAGGCATTTTCTACTAGTTCAATAATTTACACTGAGTCCAATACAAAGAATTATTAATGAACAGATATGCACATCTAACAACAGCGTAATATACACAACCACTGAATGAACTGACACTGTTGTGCGCTAGAAAAAATTCTTTGTTGCCGGACTGACCAGTCTGAACCTATCAGACCACTGGACACATGGGTTTTTCCTACCTATCACGCGTATCCACGTGGACTAACCTAAGGAGTGAAGGAGGAGGGTTTAGGGGAGTGCGGGGCAGCCACAAGTATTTAGAAAGAAAAAATAGGGTGGGAGGAAGAGAGAGATAGAAAAAGGCACTTTAAGGCTCCCATTTATAAAATAGGCACTAAACAATTAAATAGGCATCTATAGGCACTTTAAAAGTTATCACATTATCTTCGCCATCATAAAAAAAACACTTATACTTCAAAAGTTTACTTTCCAAACCATAGGAATAAAAATGGAATTTAGGGCAAAATCCGCCCCTACTTATCACTCTTCCCCTTTTACATCTCTTATCATAATTATTGGGAAACGGTCGTAATCGGACCGCCTGTCCTACCCGCAGCTCTGGAAGCTCCTTGGAGGTTTTGTCATAATATTTTTGTATTTTTCTTTTCTTATTGACAAGGTCTTCATGTACATGTTCTTGAACTTTGGATTTCAGAAGTGTATAGTTGATTGGAATCAGAGTTATGGTTCATTGGGACATCAGTCTTTGCACTGGACTTGAATATAACTCCACTATTGGGGTGATTTGCCAGTCAAGAATGGCTTTCCAGATTACTATCTTCGAGCTGGTGGACTTTTTAAGGATAGTTTTGACTATTTTAACAACCGATTCTACTTTGCCATTGCCTTGGCTATGATATGGATATGACGTTGAATGATAAAAGTTCCAATCCTCGAAGAAAGTACTTAATTCAGGTTGTACAAACTGTTGTGTATTATCATTTATGACTACTGATGGAATCCTATGTCTACTAACATTTCTTTTAGTACACTCAATGATAGTTGATGAAGTAATGTGGGGTAACTTAACGCTCTCCCTGAAGTCAGAGTAGTAATCAACAGTTATTAAGTAATCGGAGTTTTGAAAGTGACATTTGTCCATATCTACTCGTTGCCAAAGAAGAGTTGGTACTTCACGTGTTTGGAGTGTTAACTTTTGCTGTCTTCGAGAAAACTATTTATAAGCTTGACATGTCTTGATATGGTCGGTAATGTGATCTGTCATGTGGGGCCAAAATAAGACATCACATGCTTTTCTCAGACTTGACTCTACTACAAGGTGACAGGTGGATTCTTTGCAGCATTAGGGGCCTCAAGTCTTTTGGAATAATAACTCGCTGTCCATGGTATAGGATTCCTTCCTGAATACTTAATTCATCCATGTAAGGCCAGTATTCACGGATGAAGGGTGATGTAAGTTTTTTTTCGTTTGGCCATTATTATAAGATAAGGCGAGATAACTCTTGTAGATCCGGATCTTAATGTTTGCCAACCTGTATGTTAATCAATGTTGTATTCATCACATTTAAATTTTAAGATATGTTGATACACTCTATTTATTCTGATAAATTTGTAGTCTGCTTTAAATCAGGATTAAATGCTCGTGACAATTTATCAGAGACAAACATGGTTTTTCCATATTTGTAGATTACATCGATGTTGTACCGTTGTAGTCGCAACATCATCCGTTGAAGCCTTTTTGGAGAAGTTAAAAAGATTTTCTAAATATAGTCTCTAAAGGTTTATGGTCAGTTTTAATTGTGATATTGTCTTTGCTAAATATGTATTTGTCAAGTCTCTCACAAACACTATGACTAGTGTTTCTTTTTAAATTTGGGTATAGTTCAATTCGGTTTTTGCTAACGCTCTTGAAGTAAAAGCTACAGGTTGTCCCTTTTGTAATATTGTTTCTCCTAGTACTTTTATACTTGCATAATTCTCTATCGTAACAGGTTTATTTGGATCTCAGGACCGGAGAACTGATGCTGAGGAAATTAAAACTTTTAGTTGCATAAAGGCCTTTTCCTGTTCATTTGTCCACTTAAATTCAATGTCTTTACCTGTCAGTCGACGTAGTGGTTCGCATACTTCTGATAACCTTGGTAAAAATTTAGCTAAGTATGTCACGAAACCTAAAAAACATAGCAAATCTTGCACATTTTCTGGTCGAGTCATTTGTGTTATCTCGCTTACTTTCCCTGGATCTGGTCTAACTTCTTCCCGCGATATCACATTTCCGAGGTAGGAAAATTGATCGAGTTTAAATTTTAGTTTTGTAGGATTGAATATAAGATTAGCTTGACGAGCACGGTCAAACAATTTTTGAATATTAGTATCATGGCCGACTATATTTTCCTTGTCTGACTCACCACTTCCATACACTAGTATGTCATCAGCTATAATGCAAATTTCCTTCAAACCATTGAAGATCTCGTGAAGACGTCTTTGAGATTCTTCACAAAAGGTAGTCTGATCCACTTGTATCTTGAAAAGGGTGTCCAAAATGTTGTTAAGTCCCTACTCTCTTTGTCTAGTTTAATATTCCAGTATCTATCTTTAGCGTTCACAACTGTAAAGATACTCGCCTTCGTCAGATTTGGCATTATTTTTTCAATCGTTGGAATTGGGAACTCAGACCTCCTGAGATCTACATTCAAATCTCTGGGATCTAGGCAAATTCAAAGCTTTCCGGGTTTATCAACTAGGATTAAGATACTAATCCACGAGGTTGGCGTTGTTACTTTTTGTATAATCTCGTCTAATAATTAGATGAAAAAAATATTTTTCTTTGAGCTTTTCTCTTAACGCAACTGGTATGCATCGATGGTGCTACATCACTGGATTTACTCTAGGATCTATCTCTAGATTACAGTTGCCTTCGAGGCAACCTGTTCTTTCTAATACATATTTGTATTTATTCTTTACATTTTGGTGCGTTAATCCCATTCCCACAGATGTACTGCTTAGTAGATGAGCTTTCACTTTAATTAGACTTAACCTATTATAATTTTCTGTCCCTAATCGTTATTAATGGCTTTTCTTCAGTGTAAAGTATGTGAGACTTAAGGCCATATTTTGTATAATTGTAAATGCAATATGCCTTTGCTACCCCTTGTGATTGTACCGTTTCACTATTGTAAAATTTCAAAATTGTGTTTACTTGGATAATATGAATGCACCATCCTTTTCTAATGTGTCTATGAATTTCTTTTCCATAACATTGCAGGACGCTCCACTATCTATTTGACAAGTAATTGTGTTTGTCATCGTCTTACCTGAAGTGGATTACTTTAACGTCGTATATAAATGTTTCATTGAGTTTATTTGCTGCACTTTCTATAATGTGACGGTACCTTCAGAAAATTCTGTTCCTTGGTCAGAGTTTGTACCATCAATAGTGTTTATGTTTCTAGCCCTACAACATTTACTAAAATGATTTTTCTTCTTACACGTGTGACACACAAGGCCGTATGTTGGCCACTTTTCTTGGTTAAGTTCATAAGAACCAGCACAATACTTGGATTTTGATATGTCTAAACTTTACTTTTGTTTATATTCACTTCTATATTTACTGCTTCGTTTGGTATGATATTTTATAATCTTTTCTAAGAATTTGGTTAAATTTTTTGACCTATCCTGATTTTTTCCCATTCTTTTTTAGGCCTATACCTTTTAGCACTTACGTATTCCTCCTGATGCGAAATTTTCATATTCTGTGCATCAACTAGTTTAGGGGTTCTACAGTAGTCCAACGTGGTGTCAAATGTTAAATCTGGCTTTGAAATTAATTTCTTCCTAATTTCATTATTTTTAATTTCTACTACAAATTTTCCTCAAAGAAATTCTTCTTCTAAATTTTGGACTTCACATGTATTAGCTAAACTTCTAAGCCTGCAATAATATTGATCATACGATTCTTGATTCTCTTGTTTAGCTAAGTTGAAAACATATCTTTCTCTTCTCTTATGTAAATGGTCAAGAATACTATTTGCGGTTTTACGTTCAATAACCAAGGGTGACCTGGTGGTCTAGGGGTAAGGTGTCAGACTTCTGTGCTGGCGGCCGGGGTTCAATCCTCGGTCCCGGCACAGATTTATCTGATTATCAAACCCTTCCTTCACCTCTGACAAGATATCTTGTGAATGTGGGGAATGCCAGGCCTCCACCGTGGTTCGGATTCCACGTTAAACTGTAGGACCTTCATTTCATCTCACAATCACCCTACCATTACACATTAGCGTAAGTGCGTATAACCCGAACGGGTAGTAAGACGCGGTGCTAATAATAATAATACGTTCAATACCTGCAATTGGCAAGTCTGGTAAAATCTTAAACGTTATCGGACCTATCACCGATAACAAAATAGCTACACGGATAATATCTTCTTTTTGCTTGATTTCAGCAGCTATCTCATAATTTTCCCATGTTTAACGGAAAAAACTCCCAATTTTACGCCACGTTGGAACCATCAACATTCATGGGCAAAGGAATTGGTATAGAAAACATTGTGCCTGTTTGTTAAATACCTTATTTGATTGAAATGATAAAATAATTACTCATAATTTGACACTTGCTCATTTGTTAAGTGACATATATTAAATATTTTAACCTTACAGTATCTATGTGTACAAATTATTAATATTTTTGTTTAATAATCTTTCTGTCAACGCATTCTAAAACGCTGTGAATAATCTCAAAATTATCCTGACGCCATTTTAATTGGTTAGGTTATTTGATATTAATAAACTTTAGTTTTCCAAGTCAAAAACCTATTAATTTCACGACTAAACTAATCTCAGACAAATCTTTTAATATAAAATGTTGATGGAATATAAATTTCAACTATAATATGTAGATTTATAATATAACTTTTCAAACTCTGGATTGACGTATGTGGCGTTTGAATCCATTGTTCTTGTATCACCGGCAAGCTCGTGTGTTTAAATAAAGATTGTACTCACAGTTTAAAAAATTCATAAACTAATGTCATACGCACTGATATGTTTCACACATGTTTTTAAATAAGTAATAATAAATAATGCTATTTATACTGTTTAATTGCAAATATATTTCCATTTGAGGCTACCTCGCATATAGGCGCCATTGTGTTCACAAATTGAATTAATTTTTAACTTTCACAATCCATGACGTCTTTAGTGTTATAAATTAACTAAGAGAAGTATTACTATATTACAATATATTTAAAGTTGGTTCTCATCTTGTATATTGCTTTCAGGAACCATATTATGTTTAATATTCAATAACTATAGTGAAATAAAATCGTTAAAGACCCATTTACTTTTGTTCGAATTACAATTTGTTTATAAGTCTTACGTTCAAACGATCATTTAGGTCATAGATTTGTAGGAAATAATACAATATTACTCTACATAGACTTATTTAAAGAAACAAGTCACGAGTGTTGAACTTAATTATGATTTTCAAACCTTTACTGACACATTTATTTTGTTTAACTAATCATACATTGATATATCTCATATATTCATAAAGATTAGTGGACAATGTCGAAATGCCACGTTGCTTTGCATGTGTGCAAGAGACAGAGATTCCCGAAAGTTTTCTTCTCTCTTACACAATACTGTGCAGATGACAGCTCGAAAATTTTATCCGCAGATGTTCATCCATTTATATTAGATATAAATGATTGCTACTATAATATATGTGACGACATAAGTTCCAATATTCTAAGAAATTTGAAAGTGCCTGATAATTATTTTGATATAAATTTAATTCATATATATGTTTAGTTGTTTATTTTGAACAGTTGTTTTCAAAGTACAAAACTTTCTTTTGTTTAAATATTATAATGTATAAAAAATTTTTACATTTCACTCGACTCTACTTCTGTACGCTGTACTGTTGTGTAACTTATTATCTAAAATCAATCTCTTTGCCATGGAAACACAGCTTTCTTAGGTGGCCAATAGATAGCCCAAAGTGTATTGTGATGTCCGAATAGTTTTATGCAACCTATGCTCTTAGTGGCGCCAGAAACGTGTTTTATTAAAGAGTTCCGTAAATTGCACAGGTGTGTAGTGCGCAGACTATTCGAACATGTTCTATATTTTCATACCAATGGTAACTTTTGTTATATTATACTTAATTTACACAAAAAATATTTGTTTCACAACACGTAAAATTTTATATTACCGGTACCTATAGTTTGCAATATATCATGGCAATTTATGTAGCTACGTAATATTTACTTACCTACTTTTAATAAACAATTTTAAACATAGATATAATTTTTTATTGGTATAGTTTTGCTTTTATTGATTTCACAGCTTATGACGATTTAATATATCTTATAGCCCAGGAAATAAAAGGTAAAAACAACAACTTAAATATCGGGAATAATTAGATAAGAGCTGAATTTTGGCCAGTTGTTAGACCACTATAAATGGTGTATTTTCTCAAAACTCCCCACACCTCCCCCCGTACCGCACCAAACTTTACATTCACAGACATTGAGATAGTAGCTTATATCTCCATAACCATTGGTAGTAATAATGAAATGTATTTTTTAAAAGTTAATATACAATTTTAACGTTATGGCGTGTTATGGCAATATGGCAATGTGTTTTGTAAGAAAGTTGTGGGTTGATTCAAAAGCTTTAAAATGATATATTATATAATTACTAATATTTTTGTACCTATGACTTTGTCACACAATGAGGCTGAATGGCATCATAAGCACAGTTAGTAGTTTTCATATCACACCCCCTCATTGTAATGAAAAATATTGAATTGACAAGTAGAACTGCAACGATATGGGTAAATCTTTTGAAAGCTATTGATCTAATTTTTCAGTTTATATTTGCTGATAGGTCAAGGAACTGGAATATGCACTTGAGTACTACCACCGAAATGCTTCCGTATTTCCATGGTGCAGGACACTTAACTTATGCCAAGTCTATCTTTATGTTCAACAAATGATGAAGATTAGTTCAAAATTTTAGAAGTTTTATTTTGTTTTAGTTATTGGATATTGATAAACTATTTTAGAAATGAGCTTTTTGCTTTTATTTTAATGTGCAATAATAATAGGAATTACATTTCCTGTCACAGACCTAACTATTATTTTATGACAGTGAAAAATTGCCTTTTATTCCACCATGTTTGCTTATTATAAACTGAGTGAGGATAGGACCTAAGTACCTTGACATATTATAATACTGTAGTTTGGTTAATAGGTGTGTGGTATTTGACAATAAGAAGAAGAAGAAGAAGAAGAAGAAGAAAGAAAAGAAACTGGGTGTCTACTGGCAGAGGCTGGCAGCCTGACGCAACCGAAAAGACGGAGAAAAGAGAATGGAGAAAATTGGTGACTTATAATGGCCGAGATTATGGGTAGTAAGCTTTACTTTAGCCGGAGCAATATCCATTTATAAACGTTGCATCCTGTGGTGGATAGAACATAAATGGTGACGAGGATAATAATGAAAATTGCGTGAACAATGTGTGACAATTCGCGAGTGGTTTGCGAATACATTTATGAGAAAAAAAAACGGGAAGCCTTGTTGTTTAGTGTGAAAGAATGCTAGGTGGTATTTTTATTAATAATATATGCGTTACAGGATATAGTTTTTTTGAAAATACTTTGTAAACATGTCGTCGTTTGGATTTGAACATTTTGAAGAAGAGATGGAGCCGTTGGTTTATTGTCTAGAAAGGCTCAAACTGACATTTTTAGTTAATAAAACTGAGGAGGTGGAGAAGTTGCCACTTCTATTAACTAGAGTAGGGCCTAAAACATGCGGGCTTCTTAAAAACCTTTTAATGCCAGAAGCACCTAAATACAAAAGTTATGTGCAACTATTTAGGGTGTTAAAGAGTCCACCGAAATATGTGGTATCAGAGAGGATGGTGTTCAACCAGCGTTCACAAGCAGTGTTTGAAATAGTAGCTCAATATGTAGTGGAAATAAAACGACTAACAGCGTCCTGTGGTTTTGGATC
The DNA here is from genome assembly GCA_039000515.1 of Timema cristinae. Lineage (NCBI taxonomy): Eukaryota > Metazoa > Arthropoda > Insecta > Phasmatodea > Timematidae > Timema > Timema cristinae. Next base: position 61,177,405 of record JBCFYV010009882.1, read on the forward strand.
ATTTCTCAAAGATATTATGTGATCAGTTGATAAGTGGTCTAAGGGACATCTATTCAATGCCAGTTAGCTAGGAAGAAGATTCTCACATTTGAGGAGGCGTGTGAAATGGCAGGGCATTTAGCTTAAGACCTTTCATAAGGTGGAGCCCCATTCTGAGAATTTTGTTGGGAAGAGAGAACAGGGCAGGCAAATCTGTAAAAGTACTGGAAAGGATCTGGGATTGCAGGGGAAGAGTTAGTATTTTAGGTATAACAGTTCTTTCCATTTGGCTGCGGAGTGTCCTTTGAAAAATAACAAATGCTACTCATGTGGCAAGGTAGGGCGTATAGCTATGACGTGTAGATTAAAAAAAGAAAAGAATGGGCCTAAACTTAAATAGGTTAGTGAGCTAGTATTATGTCATGTGGATGAGGTGAGGGACAGTGATCCGCAGTTGGCAACAGCAGTGAAAGTGGATGGTAAGCCAAAGAAATGGTGATGCCAGAAAGTGTGTATAAAAAAGGCTTTAGGATGAAAACTCTAGACCGCCATCTGTGTGTCCGAGTTTATACTCGGGTCATGTTCTAGATCTGAAAGGCCGAAGTAATGCATGGATCCTCCAAGATGGAGTTGCCAATCTCAGTTGTTTCCTCTAATCGTAAAGGAGCTCTGACATTGTTGGGGAGAAATTGGTACCATTTGTTGAAATTGGACTAGCAGTCAGAAGTTAGGTATGTTGGGAACATGCTACAGGACCGATCAAGTCTGGTGAAATCACTCATTTATAAACATGCAAAGGTGTTTGACGGGTCATGGTGCTTTGTTATAACCTCATATAACCTAAAAATATTGCCTTTTGTTATACGATAATATAAAACAGTACAGTGGAAGAGGTCATGAAACGTACAAATAGAGTGCTTCAGAGTTCTTACGTATGATCATAGATTTTTTTATTTGTACTCATTGGTTAATTATGTCTGGGTAGGTTTGGGATGGGACGTTGGAGTTTTTTATTTATATATTTATTTATTGGCGTGTAGTCCACGGTGCCAGGAGCTCCTCATTCGGCATCGCTAGTGAACGTTGGGAACATCTTCTCGGCTCGGCCGCTTAACAAAGGGTGTGACCACCAAGCAGCTGACAGCGTATCACCACCGTAAAATCCCTTTCACTTTTCCTTCACCCAACCCTCCTTACATCGCCACGGCACAGAACGAACTAAGTTACACTGACTGCTCCCTCGCTCTATTGGACGGCCTTTCACTTCCCGGAACAAACAGCATGAATCTCTCCTGATGACATTAGGGGTAGAATGTGATAAATGGTTCCCCTGCCTTGAGTCCCCTTTCATTTCCACTCACTTCCCTGCCCCCTCTGGTAAAATTGGTAGGTCATTTCACATCACTCATAGAATTTTAGAGGTACAAGAGTAAATGGATTGGCGTATGGGAACAGCACTGTGATTGGCTGCTATTTATAAAACTGGCTGAGTACAGCACTGTAATTGGCTGTTATTTTTAGCACTGGCCGAATACAGTTCTTCCCCTCCCCTCCAAGTTTGACCCCTTTTCCTCACCCGTGAGAAAATTTCCCCTCTGGTTATTTTCATAACGACATGAAGTTATCGACCTATTGTCCTCCTTGATGTGGCAAAGATTTATTTCTGGTGTTTTTTCCCTTAGATCTTCTATGTGACAATAGGTTTTCCCTGGTGACGTCATCGTTCTGTCGCAACCTTAGTTGGTAACAGCTATAAATATCAGTACCTGTTTTGAAATCCTTTCATTGTATAACTTATCTTCGAGTATTAAACACGCAACACAGGATGAATGATTACACTTCGCTGACGGATCTGGGTGAGTAAATGTACTTTTATAACAGGCACACTTATTATTTATTTGTTGTTTAATCAAAGTGTATACATTTAATTTATTTAAAAATTACAATAAACCATGGCAGAGTTGTCTAAGTTTATTAATTTATAATAGGTATATGATAACTAAAACTATAGGCAATTTAAAGGTGTCAAAGCAGCCACTTTTTTGAATGGCATTTGGATAAAGATAGGCTGGAACAAGTGTTTATTATCATCAAGGGTAATTTATTGAAAAAACTTGATTCCTAGCTATAGTTAAATGGTAATTAATTTTTATGTTAGTTTACTAATGGCTGAATATTATTTTAAAATCGTATAAACAAAAGTGGTTATAGTAAATTAAATAAGTTTTTTTTTATTTAAAAGTACTTTATTGAATACATTTATTACAAACTATTAAATTATTTGAGGGTAGTTTACTAAAAACTAAATTTTATTTAAAAGATGTTTTGAACACGTGTTTATTAAAATTAACATAATAATGTGTTTATTGATGGTAGTATTTTAAAATACTACAATGCCATCAGTTTCTAAGACCCATGCATTTATGAAAAACATTGCATGGTTCAGCCTAAATGCACAAGAAAACAAACCATTTTAAAATAAGTTTTGGTCTTAAAAAGCACTCTTGTATTGTTATAAAGTATCTAAACACACATTCTCACCACTAAAAAAGGCTGTCTATTTCTAAACAAAGCGAATAGATCAGCAACAGTCACCAACCTGTACATGGGGAATATATGTAAAGCTCGGCTGTCGGCCGAGGACGCCTTTTACTGTCGAGCTTTTAAATACATACACCAAGAACAGGCTAACGCCTCAAAGTGAAACGTGTGTTATCATAAAGTACACATGTATAAATCATTGCCCTGGATGAGCTAACGCTTTAATTGTCTCAGGTTCCCTGAACACTCTGGAGATTATTATATCTAACTATTTTATAACGTAGATAATCTGTTTAATATTTTTAAAGTCAAACTATACGGAATATCAAACTAAGCTGTTGCGTTGTATTTTTTTTTTAAGAATGAGCTGTGGGGAGATCCGCGGATCTGATGGACCTCGGTGTATACCTGGAGGAATTGACCGCAAACGGCTGGTAAATGCTGGGCAATGAAATTCCAAATTTGTAAGGAAGAATAGTTAGCTTTAAAAGCCAAACAAAAAACAAAAAAAAATATCACCATACAAAATGGTTTCGAAATATGAATAATGTACTAAGTTGGTGGGTTTTTTCATGAACAAAATTGTGGGTTATCATTTTTTTGTTTAGTAAATGCTAAACGATAAATATTATATTTATTTAAAGTGATTTACTTGTTGCAATATTATTGTATGCCACCTTGGCTCAATTAGTATTATTATTATTATTATTATTAGCACCGCGTCTTACTACTCCTCAATTAGTAGCATGCCTACCTCCTGATCTAGGCGTCCAGGGATTGAGTCCAGGCAGGGCCATAGCTATTATTGTGAAAATGGCTATGCAGTTTAATATGTAGTTTCTGAACGATTATTCGTGGCCATCACTTTTGTTAAAAGATTCTAATACAAAGTTATTTTTGTTTCAGATGCATGTGACCACTCTATGATATCTCCTGCAAATCAGGTGTCTGCGGGGGTTCCGGAAATATCACCTCCACCACCACCCCTAGTGCCACACGCGCCTATAAAGAACATATTTCGGGTCTGGATCCGATTGATGCATCCATAGGTGAGATTATTATTTTACTTTATAATAGTAAAAAATATTGACGTCTAAAATATTGTTAATATTATAAGTTGAATGAGAATATAATGAGCAGATTGCTTAGTAAAACTCTATAATAGAATACTAATATGTGTAAACTCAAATATAACCTTAAAATAACTGAAATATCCTGCACATTGTGTGAAATGAACAAGTGTCTTTTAAATTGGGTAGTTAGAGCAATATTGGGGTCATTTTTAATATTTGATATTTATACTGTCCACTCCAAGGACAAAATATAAATAAAATTGACATTTTTTCAGGGATTATTTTGCTAACTTATATGATAAATAGATTGATTTAAAAAGTGAAAAGAATGCATTTTTTAAACTGACTTTGGTTGGAAGAATATTGTTTCAAGTGCTTTGAATTTAGTTTGGCTTGTGTTTAAATTCGAACTCTTGTGTTTTAATTCAAATTATTGATGTAGATGGCAGTCCAAGCCACGAGAAAGACTCGGTCTCGAGCACAACACCCGCAGCACCCATTCAACAGGTGGGCGCTTTTCCGCCTCCAGGCAGTGGTGACGTTATCCCAAAAGCCGGCGATGCCAAAGATGTCGGCTCCATCCACCCGCTTCCAAGCCGTGTGAAAGACTCTTTCCCAACCCCAACATCCGCAGCCCCCATTCAGCCGGCGGGAGCATTGCCTTTTCCAGGTAGTGGGGGCGTCTACCCACAAGTCGGTGGTGTAGGGGCAAGAAAGGTGGGAATTACAACCCCCCTTCAAGGATTTGATATGGTTGTGGCGGGGCCATCATCACCACCACAAACGGGAATTTGTGGCCTGGTAAATCAGGTTGGTGGAGCATTGTCGAATGGTATCTCTCTTTGTGTTTTCGAGGAGGAAATTAAACCACTGAGTAGTTATTTTCATACTGGTAGAAAAGTTACCGTACATCTTTATTCTCAGCAAGCGATCGTGACGCATTAATCTGGCTTGAAGAGCAAATTACTGTTTTTCTCAATCGGTTGCTAGATCAAGGTGTCAGCGCCAATGATCATGTAGGATTATTTTTGAAGAGCACGGACTCGACGTTGAATCCTGTATTCGTCAGTTTAGGCGGTGGGTCAGTTAGACACTTGAGCCGTGCTCGATAACGTAAGTCGCGTGTTGCAGAGTAATAGTTTGTATTTGAGTACGACACAACTGTACGATAAACTCAGTCATTTTAAGGAGCCTCGTGGGAGTACACGTTATTGTGATAAACTATCACCTGCTAGCACATATAGTCGTAAAAAGCAAGGAAGCATTACGATTAAAAATGGCGACACACATTACCTTGCCCGTGGGTTGAATATCGCCAAAGTTATATGTGATAATAAAAGAGATTCAGGATGTATGGACGTGAACACCTTCAAACAAATCAAAAATGGTCGACCTATTAAAAAATTCAAAGTAGAGGAACTATGCAATGATGCCCGTGTAAATCTTTTGAAAAGTGGTGGGCTCATTGAATTGAAACAATTTAAAACATACCTCTCCGAATACAAAATCACTGTGTTCAAAGAACGTCGCGGTAGGGAAGTCCTATATAAGGAGCCTACCCATCCCAAACATTCCTTTAAGGTCTACCTTGATTTATATTTTCACGACGATAAGCAAAACCATGTTGATGTCATAACATCCTTGACAGCCGCATTTAAGTGCTCGTACTATTGCCTCGAGTGCCGTGTGCCGTTCAGTAATATGAATGCGCACAGATGTGAATCTGCGTGCAAAAAGTGCTACGCTAAATCTGTTTGTAGTGGAGGTCAAATTGCGGTGTGTAAAGAAAGTGGGCGTTGGTTCACAAACCAGTCTTATTTTGATAAACAAAAACGCCCCGGTTTTTGCAGAGGTCACATGTCGATCTGTGATGTCAAGAAAGCTTGTGAGGTCTGTGGGCAATATTTCAGTTTGGAAAAGTCAAATTATTCACACAGGTGTTATTAGACTTTTTGTAGAATATGCGAGACACATTACCCTTTTGGTCATTTCTGCTTTATGAAAAAATCTCCATCGACCCGACACTGAAAAAGAGCAATTTCAAGTTCGTATTATATGATTTTGAATGCAGACAAGAAACGCTTCTTCAAGATGCGGCCAGCACATACTTGCACGAACCTAAACTCTGTGTCGTGCAGACATGTTGTAAGGCCTGCCTTCATATCAATATAAATGACCATAATTGCACTGAATGTGGGTACTATAGGACGTGCATATTCAAGGGTGGTGCTACAATGGCCTAATTTTTGGGATTTCTAAAGCAAGTTAAAACAACAAAATTTAAGGACATACCCCTACTAGCCCATAATGCCAAGGGCTATGTTAGACATTTTATTTTAAATTTTATATTAGAGGTAAAATGGAACTACAGAGCTCATAATGAATGGTGGGAAAATCACCTTCATGCGTTACAGCTCGCTCCAATTTATTTACTCGCTGAACTTTCTCCTGATGTCGTTGTCCAAGATTCCCAAAATATTCGGCTTGGATGAGTCTTTGGCCAACGGACATTTCCGCCATTTTTTTCAATAAAAAACGCGAGGTATAGGGGTCCCTTACCGCCAAAGGAAGACTACGGCATCGGTGAGATGTCAGTTGAGGGACAGGAGCACTCTGAGAAGTGGTATGACGCGCTGGTCAAATAAAATTATGTCTTTGATTTCAACCGTAAGTTGGAACTGTATTGCGTGAAAGAAGTAGAGATCCTACGGAAGGCCTGCCTAAATTTTAGAGACATTCTAATGGAAAAAGCAAAGGTGGATCCTTTCAGAGAGGCATGTACGATCGCAGGAGCGGCCATGTTGGCTTACCGCTGAAGTCATCTTAAGGAGAATACCATCGGTATCATCCCTAATGGTGTCTACCAGTGTGCAGACCAACAGTCACACGTCGCTGTAAAATGGCTCTGCTGGGAGGCCCATCAAAGCCATGTATCCTCAATGTGGGCAACGGCCGTGAGGAATATACATTAGGGTGACGTGTGGATGGTGTTGTTAAAGCTGGAGATACCACCACCGTCTTCAAGTTTTAGGGTTGTTGTTGGCACTGGTGCCCTCTCTGTTATCCTTACAGGATCACCACTATCAAAAACCACCGCCACGAGAACATGGAGACGCGGTATGAAGCAACCATGGTCTGCGTGGAAAAAAATAAGAATGCTGGCTACACGGTCGTAGAGATAAGGGAGTGTGTGTTTAATGCGATGAAAGACACATACAAAGACTTAAAACAATTTGTACTCCAACACAAGGTGTACATCAAGGAGCCCCTCAGTCCCAGGGACGCATTCTTTGGCGGGCGTATAAATGGTATAAAATTCTTCCACAAATCAGACCTTTCTTGTGGAGAGAGGATCAAGTACTTGGATGTGCGTTCATTGTATCCTTACGTTTTCAAGTACAAAAAAAAATCCCACCGGACACCACAAAATTCACTTAGAACCAAATTTTCAGTCAAGTAGAAGGCATAACCAAAGCTACCGTGACGCCTCCGTGGGATTTATTCATGTCCTTATTGCCTACACGGTTGCACGACAGGTTAATGTGCATCTTGTGCAGGAACTGCGGGAAGTGAAAAACCAAGGTGCATATCAGGACAACGACAAGAATGATCGCTGTTTGACAGGCGTCTGGCTAATTGATGAGATCCGGAAAGCCTTTGAGAAAGGCTACACCATTGAAGCAGTACATGATGTGTGGAGTACAATGTATTTGTAACGATAGTCAGACACGATCTGGCGAATTGTTTCACGGGTACATTGATACTTGTTTGAAAATTAAACAAGAAGCCAGCGGATGGCCAGAGTGGTATACCTCACAAAATGAGAAGTTTGCATATATTCAAAATTATGAGGAAAGGAGGGGTAAAACTCTATTTCGTTTCTGTTTGTAAAAACCTGGTCTCCACACGCTAGATACACTTTTTTTTTTTAAATTCGCTATGGGAAAAGTTTGGGCAAATAACTGATTTAAAGTTTGGGCAAAGAACCGATTTACCACACGTAGCCGTTGTCAATGATTAGCAGGGCATCCACTAGTACCTGGCGGATCAGTACATCACCGTGGACAACGTGATTGATGTTAATGAAGAGGATATGTTCTTCAATTACAAGGATGCGCGTAACACGTTGTGCCCTAACCCTAACACAATTGTGGCGGTGGCATGCTAGACGACTGCAATGGCTAGGTTGCACTTATACACCATCCTTGAAAAATTTGGGAATCAGATTTTGTATCATGATACAGATATAGTTCTATTCACGGTAATTGGAGTCCACCAAAAGGATCCTTTTTAGGTGAAGTGTATAAATATATATATATATATATATATATATATACATAAAAAAGACATATGGTTTCAATTTAAAATATGTACAAATTATAAACAAAATTGACTGGAATTAAAATATGTACAAAAATAAATATATATACAAACAACTAATTCTATTTGGCTAGAAATAATCAGGTAAGTGAAGGATTCTACTGGTGGATAAAAAGATATAAAAATATTCCGGGTTCATAAAATAGACCAATAAAAAATATGCGTGTTTTCATGGGGAAAAAATATGAAAGAAAAAATTAAAATATTTGAAAACCGGTATGTCAGTGAAACTGTCTAGAATGAAAGAAAAAAAGATGATTATTCAGGCCGTATAAATGATCACCTTTTAGTCGTGGCGAGCGCGTTTACAAGGATTCAAATACTCAAACAGCAACGTAATAAATCATCAAGACTTTTTCTTACAGTTTTTTGTGGTATTTGTATGTATCTTTCCGCAGCCTGTTCGGTGACCATAACTTTCAAAAAGTCAAAATTAACGTCTTTCTGGTTGCCATAGCTTCTGGAGATCCCGCGAACCTTGCAAACAGTTTTATATTTGGCAGAATTGCCACCAACATAAACTTAGTATGCGTAATTCATGGGGCCACCAGATATAAAGGCGCTAATATAGCCTCCCGGACCGTAATCAGATTGTCCAGTGAAAAATAAGCAACACATATTATGTTGATAAAAATTACTTGGAAATAAAGATAATTGCAGTAACCTAAAATTATTAAAAATTAAGTTGATAAAACCCCCTATCAACTTTTTTTTAGAATGTAGACAAAAGTTAAAATTCATTCAACCACAAAACTTTTTCAATTTTTGCATTTCTGCAAAACTGTTCTTCTTTTCACTTCTAATTTTCTTATTTCTTCAGATGCTGTTTTTCTTTTTTGACTGAAGTCTACTTCAATCTTTTTCTTCTTTTCATGCGCTTCTTTCCTTTTTCCTGATGCATTCCTCACAGCATGAATAATCTTTTTGAAATTGTCATATTTAGAGGTCCCCTGGCTGCAGTGACTGCATCATAAGTTACACTTTGAGCAATATAGCTGTAGGTTTGAATCAGAAATTCTTTATTCACAGAAAAACTTCACTCAAAGGCTGCATTGCTATGGAAGAGAACAAGAATTTTTTAGTTGAAATATTGTAGTTCCTGGGATGCATTTACTCTAGAAAAATTATTCATGAAGAACTTATCAAGCTGGTCACCACTTGAATTGAATGGTTTAAGGTAGTCAATAACGTCTTGCTTTGATACAAAGTCCAAGTAGTCTCTTTTTACAACATAAGCTTGCACGCTAGATAGCTGTTTCTAGTCTATTAGGACTTTTAATGCAGAAGTTATCTTATAGGTCCTTACAGATGGATTGTGCATGACTGCGGGAGAGAGACAACTAGCACCCTTGACAATTTTGTAGGAGAGAGGACACTTATGTAAAAGTTTGTTGCAGATATACACTATGAATTTTCGGTAATTTCCTCTGAACTGAATTATCTTAATGTCTTTAATTCCTTTCAAAGTTGCTGATACTGCGAACCCAATATCTACAGTAGGGAGTGATTTCATGTTGGAGTGTTTCTTTAAATCAACGGCTAACAATTTTTTGGAAGTATTTGGTGAATTCATTACAAAACATTTTACAATTCTGTTCATAGAGTGCTCAAGTAGTTTATTTAGATCTGCAATCATAAATGGCAATAGAGGTTGATTGCTCTGATATTCGGTGAGAAATTGCTATAACTCAAGTGAAACTGACAGCATGAATCCAAACTTTGATGTCAGAGGTTCATTCTTCAAAAAATTGCTTAAGGTTTGAAAATTATCAGATTTTGGAGGATAATTGTAAGAATAAAAATACTTTTTTAAATACGGCAGCATTGACATTGCTCTCTCTAACACCCTTGTGTTTTCTACCCATCTAATAGAACAAAACTTCATCGGGAAAAGAGATGATCTTATTTTTTATAGTCTGCACGTCTTGTTGGAAAATCTTTAAATAAATAATATATTGAGCATAAAAACTGGTTAATAGTCCAACTAGAGTTAGCATGTGCTGTTTTGTAAGCACCATGGACAATGTTTAAAGAACAAGTTCCAAATTCCAATAACTCAGGATCTTGTTGAGAGTCTTCCTTCAAGTAGCTCTTGAAATCAACTAAAAATTTAAGGTTTACATTTGGTCCATCCATGGAAACTTTAAGCATTTATTTATGATCCAAGCCCTCGTCTTTTAGTGTAGATATAAAGTTCACTAATATATCTTGACCTGTTGTATTACCTAGAAAGAAAGATGTTAAATATCTTGTTTGAATTTCATTTTCACTCCAGAAGAAAACAAGAACACCCATCTGGGTCTTCTGGATCACAGTATTTATGCTCTCATCAAATGAAATACAATAAATTGAACAGTGCTTAACCATATTCGCAAGCTTTCTTTTGAAAAAAGGACCTAGTCATTCCACGATGACATATCCAAGTTTATCTTTATGCATTTGAGATTTCTAGGCAATATCACTATCGTAAAATATCACTGCAAGCAGAAAAACTTCTAGCAGAAGAATGTTTTATTACTTGATTAATAGCCCACAATATTTCAGCATGAGAAACTTCATCTTTGACAAGGAAGCTCTGAATAGAACAACTACGTCTAGTTTCAGGTTTCAAAACTACTTCATGGCCATTAGCACTAAAAGGTACATATTCATGTAGGCCTACAGATGACACTGCATTTTTAGCAGTAGGAACCAAGCCCAATATTTTATTCTCCCACTAGTAGCTTTCACTCTGTCAACATGCTTCATTTACTTGGCATGAGATCGGATTGAAGATATTCCCAAGTTACTTATATCAAAGTTAGTTTCACACAAAGAACTATGTCCTTTACTTTTAGCACAATCCACTTTTTGTAACCACAGCCAATCTTCAAACATGCTGTAATGTCCAACCAATCATCTTTAAAATAGGTTTTTCCTATGAGTTTAATAATTTCTTCTTAAACAAAAAGGTCACAAGATAAACAAGTGGGATCTTTAGAATACTCACACCGGGCCAAGCTTAGGAATGGTAGTTTTTCTTTTGGGATGGTTAAAGGGGGGGTGGAGGAGCGAGAGGGGAAAAAGTGAGAGGGATGGGGATGAAGTAAAGAACACAACAAATATTGTACTTGCCATTGGAATGTCAAGGTCAGGCAGGTACACCAATAGTTTTAACTGGTGTTTGAACTTGAGCAATTACTAGTATTATTATTATTAGCACCGCGTCTTACTACCCATTCGGGTTATACGCACTTACGCTAATGTGTAATGGTAGGGTGATTGTGAGATGAAATGGAGGACCTACAGTTTAACGTGGAATCCGAACCACGGTGGAGGCCTGGCATTCCCCACATTCAATTACTAGTAACTCATCACTCATAATGGTTATTGCTGGAAAAAAGTTTGTTGGGAGCGGGTAAGGGGGATGTTGGCTCGTAGTGTAGTCAAAACAGTTATTTGTTTCTTTTTCTAGTATGCAAGATGGAGGGGTGAGGGAGGGCTTAGTGTAGAGACTGAGAATAGAAAAGTCAGCAAGTGAGGCAAACATCACTACTTCAAGGTCATCTACAAGGACAACTAATTGTGTGGCTAATAGCCTAGACCAGAGGGGAGTAATTGAGGGGTTGTCAAAATAGAACTATCAGTAGTCCAAATAATATCAGGAATATTCAAAATGCTTGATCCAACATTTCACTCAATGTAAAAAGGTTGAATATTTTTCCAATATCGGACTCAAAATTTTAGTATATTCCAGTATTTCCAGTATCAAAAATAAAATCAAGTATATTTTCAGTATTTCCACTATTGGTAGACACCTTGTTTTAACGTATAGGTTTTAAATACAAATATAGAGTATGCACAAACTTAAATAATAATACAGGTATAATAATAGATTACCTTAAAAATTATAGACTTAGGCCCTATGTATCCTATCTTATAAAAAGTGAGATAGCTTCTAATACTTTTCACTTGCAAACTTGCTTACATTATTCCTACCTTAAAAAAAAGTGTCAAATATTTGGCGTGTTAACTTAACATTATTGTGTAAAAACATGATTTATTAATATTAAACTTACAATTGTGCAAGGCTATATTAAAATCAACACTCTTCAAGTCTAAAAAATATTTCAGATCCTAGCTTAGTATAAACATTTGAAACGGATTGTTTCTGTATAATTTCTTAGCTTGAAAAATAATTGGATTATATTTGGTTGATCTTATATATTTTATTATTTATTTTAGCTTTGGCTTAATTATTTTTAGTCATTTGAGGCACATTGTGGCAGAAAGAGAACAACATAATTTTGTAGTTACTAAAACCAATGTGGCACATAACCTCAGCATATCACTTGGATTATTACATTTTATCTTAATATCAACGTTGCTTTGTTTTGTATTTAATATAAATAGAAATAAACTATTTTTATTAATACATACGAGTGTTACATTATACTCTTTACGTTCACAAACAAAACACATTTAACATTAATAATATGACGTACAAACTCTTACGTACCGTTGTAAATATATATTTAATTCCTACCGCAAGCTAGCAGACCCCTCGTTACATTTCTTGTTGGTGGAAGTTATCATTCAGAAACTCACTCAAAAGCAGATCCGGGATTGCGCTAGGCCTGCAAAGAAAGACTATATTCTCTAAACCACACGAACGATAGTTCTAAAAGAGCCGGAATCCCAGTGCCTGGTTTAATGCAACCAAACCAGCTACTTGCCATGTCGGAATCAAAAGGAAATAGTGTGTACCTATTAAGGTCTAAGCAATGGAGGGGTGTGGGTGGGGAGTTTAACTCCCCGGGCATAAAGTTGAATATAAAAGATTAACACTGTCCAGTTTTACGTTTTAGACATAACAAGAAAATTCATGTAAACGGTAAACCCGGGTAGTTCCGCAGTGGGTCAATTACCTTCAACGTCTACTTGAAGTAATAAATAAATTTTACAAAATCAGTAAAATTGTATTAAAGAATATACTTGTGTGCTTAAAACCCTTTAAAATAATATTTCACAGTATAAACAATCTTAAAATCATAATTTAAAATGATTTATTTTTGTGTGTTTTTAAGCACCCGTTTAGGTTCACAATATTCTCCGGTCAATTTCACAATACTTCTAAAGATAGTTTCAAAATCTTCTAACATTTCAATAAAATATTACAAATGGATAAAAATATCATTCATACGTTATGTTACCTATAAAATATATATTTAGTTATTATTGAAGAAAAGTGAGGTGTAAATTTGTATTTTATAGCAAAACAAAAATAAATTATTACTAAATACTAAAACATACCAATGAGCATTTTGCTTATTTTAAACCGTTTTAAATAGAAATAACAAAAGTTTTGAAATGTAAATGGTTAAAACATTATCTTTAAGCCACTCACTGGAATTTTTTTTTATCAAAATCTCTCATCAAAGTAGGCATCTGTGTAAAATAAGTAATACAAAATGCATACTTCTCGTGAAACCAACAATTTTATTGGGTGTCATCTTTGTAATTTTCATCATATGTAAAATAAGTATTTTCATCACCTTTAGGCATCTACTTAGATATGGATCCTCATTTTAAGACCAGAGATGTCAAAAACATTAAAAAAGAGCAATTGTGCTTATTTTGTCATCGTGAAAATAATTTAGGGCATATTGCTATATTATTAAGGGATTTTACATCCCTACTTTAAATACCACTAAATGCCACTGAAGTTTTTTTAAAAATTATTTTGACCCTAGCTCTAAAATCAAATGCAGTTTACTTATGGGTGAATTTTTTTAATTACAAATTTTTTGAAAATGGCTATAACGATTTTTTTTAAAAGAAATATATTGGAAGTGGTTAACCTTCCAAATACACAAATAGCACTTTAAATTTGTGTTTTGGATGAAATGGGTAGTTTTATGATAAGTGATTTTCGAATATTTGAAATAGGTATTTTAAAAGGCTCTAACGATTTTGTTTAAAATGTGTATCTATGGATTGCTTGACATTAAAAAGAAAACATTATACTTGATTTTTGGGGGAATTATGTTTCCAGTAGTTTATTGATATCAGTTTGTTTAAAATTTGAGTATTTTAAAATCTTACTCTAGTGATTTGGTTAAAAATGGGTGTCTGGAAAATTGTTTACAGTATAACTTAAAAAAAAAATGTTTATTTTACTATAACCGACTTTTATAAAAATTTGAATTTTTTAAAAGTAGCTTTAACGATTTTGTTCAAAATTGGTATCAGGGGAATATTTTACATTTCAAGGGTAATTTACTTACTACAAGTTCTATAAAATTTGAAATTGTTTGTAATTGTCCTCAAATATTGGCTTCAAATTGGGTCTGGGATTAATTTTTCATGATAAATAACAGTACTTTTTTTTATCACAAATTACAGATAATTTTAGGATAATTTGAAAATAACTTACTTTTGAAATTTGAAAATTTTTAAGAACTTTTGAATATTTTGGTTTATAAATTATACATAACTGGTTTATCATTAAAAACTAGATGATGTGACCCGTTTCAATGGCTGTATGGTCTAAGGCTTTAATTTCCCAATAAAATGGTTGCCGATATTGGGGATATAGGGGTTCAATACTTGTCTGCTGCACTGAGGGTGGCTTTTCCTAAATGGTTTTCCACCCTCATCCCTTCAAATGTGGTTACACTTTATCTAAATTCAACATTCCTCATCCCTAACACTTTAGAGTTATTAGTACATAGGTGTGTAACCCAAAGGATTAGTAAGTCACGTTGTTAAAAATAATAAATAATAGATGATGTTAGGCCCTATTTACTTCACTGTGTCAACGGGACTTTTAATTCCAATAATAATAGATGATGTATTTGTTTTTATGAAGAAAACTAATCAAAGAGTAGTTTACTGAAAATCTATTTTTGGAAATTTTCTTCGAAGATATAATACACAATATGATAAATTTCATGTTTTTATATAATAATAATAATAATAATAATAATAATAATAATAATAATATTTAGCACCGCGTCTTACTACCCGTTCGGGTTATACGCTCTAAGTACTAATTACGCTAATGGATTAGGAATTGGGAAGGTTGAATTAGAGGAAGTGAACCCGCATTTGCGTGGAGGAAGAGTGGAAAACCATTTAGGAAAAACTACCCCCAGTTCACCCGACCGAGATTCGAACCTCGATCTCCCCGTCCTCGGCGGTCGAGCTCAACACGACTAGCGCGTTAGTTCATGTTATTGATTAGTATTATTTATTTATGGTAGTTTTAAAGTGAGATTTCTGGTTAAACTGATAGTATCATTCATTACACACTAATTGCAATCTGACCTTTTTTTCAGAACCAGCATAAAACGCATTCCCTGGCGGGCAGTTCATCGATGAAAATATGGATGCTTTATTTTCTTAAAGATACCATTTTTGGCATTATACCAATTGAATATGGTACTCAAACACTCAGTAGACATGCATGATACTGACTTGGCTAAAGACTCAAGACTCCTGTACATGTTAGCTACCAAATAGTTCATTTATTTTCCCAAACTATCTTATCAGGAGCTCGAAAGTTCATTGCCGCATTTACAAAGGTACGCCACCCATCCATATCTTGAGCTAGTTCTATCCGTTTCACTTAATTACACCCTCTCTTTTTACAGGTCCATTTTAATGTTATCCACCCACCTTCGTCCAGTTCTTCCCATTTAGTTTACCAGTCAATACTCCGAAAACTGTTTTAGATTCTTCCATTCACGCTACATGTCTTTCCGATAGTAATTTACGAGACTGTACTATCCTAAAAATGTTTGTTGAGGATAACAGGGTATATTATTCATCATTATATTATTTACTTCACTCTCCAGTAGCCTCATACCTTTTTGGAACAAATATCTTCCTAAACATCTTATTTTTGAACACCCTAGATTTATTTTGGTCGTGTAAGGTAAGAGACCACGTTTCACACCCATAGAAAACAACAAATAAATTATTGTTTTGTGTAGTCTGAGTTCTACACTTCAACAGCATGCGAGATGTTATGAACTACTGACCGAATAATAGCACGCATTTAAACTCTAGTACATTATATCAGTTTATTAAACAATATTAATATTTTTAATAAGAGACTATTTTTTTCTACGTTTTTGAAGTTTTGGTATCAAAAAGGTTAGTTTCGGGACTCAACCAGCCAGGTTTTGCCAATACATAAAAAAATAGGAATTATATTCAATCAAATCGTCTTTTGTATTTTTTGTGGGGTAAATGCCACATAAATAATCACGTGATAACCTCTCTTTGGAAAATTTTTTAGTGAAAGGGATACTAGCTTTTATTATTTACTAATTTAATTTATATTCTTAGATAGATTTTCAGAAAGAAAAAAAATGCTAATTGTAATGTTAATATTGAGGTAAACTTTCTTTAATTATTTATTATAATTAAAAATTTCCAATAAACGAGCTATCCCTCTCCTCTCCCTAATGGCGTTTTCAATATATCATCGGTAAAATCGGATAGATTGGCTTAAGGTTTTAATATTATGTGATGGCCCATCAAGGCTTTTCATGTGTGCTTCATATTACTATAGTTTACTTAAGTGGTTTTGGGGTAAAGTGTTCACCTCATGACTTGATGTTCATGGGTTCAAACCCAGCCAAGGTTGACGGATTTTTCTTGAGCGATAAAAACCCGTAGCACAACTTACTTTGGTGGGGAATTAAAGATGTCAGTCCCTTGTCAATTGTGGCATGTAAAATACCTTTTCCGGCAAAATTGGTAGGCCCTTTTGCTCTCGCTCATAGAAATTCTAATGTGCTGATATTATAAATCGATTTAGAAAGTGCACATTAAAAACATAAAATAAATTAAAAAAAATATTATTGTAGACATAATCAAAGTATTTGACCAAATTTTTAATGCTCGAAGATACACCGCTATAATTATACCTAAGATTTTAAAAGAAAGTGCCCACATCAGTGAGCATGCGGACTGAATGACAGGCTCATATAATTTGGTTTGCTGACATCCCAGTCAGTGTTGTATTCGTGGCTGGATAACTAACGCTGGGGCTTCATAATTTATTTACCACTCTCCCTATATTTAAATGAGGGTAACTGCGTCCAGCCTGAACAGGTAGTAAGACGCGGCTATTAAAATAGCAGGTAACCTTTATATATATTCTACATTATTAGCTCCAATACCATTTTGGTAATTAAAATGCATAAAGCTAGGATAGACTAGAATGAAAAACAAAAACAAAACAAATATGTTCACTAAATTTTATACTTTCGTATATAAGAGAGAAGGGCGTAAGATGGGTGGAGAGACGCAGGGTGTCATTTCTGGAAGGGGTGGAACGGTGGCGAGGCCGGTCTAAGTTGCCGAGCCTTCCGTAGTCTAGGCCAGCTGAGCTTGTTACCATGGTAACGGGCAGTGGGAGATCCAGGCAGGCAGGGGCAGGGCGACACACCGACCAACACACAGCCGGGGACTCCCGGTAAAAGCGAGTCGAGCCGAACTTCTCGCAGTTTTACTGATCGCCACACTGAACCGGACCCGAATAACGAAGCGTCGTCTTATTTATTATAACTTATAAGAAAAATCACGCTAGTTATTTACAAAGCTTCAGCCGTTCTTTTCTGTCTTGTTCAGTTCTTTGACTACCTTTCTCTTAATGTATTTCTTGTTTCATTTCACTTATCGGATAGAAAGTAATAAAATCAAATAGCAGCATTGTTTGCAGAGCTAGAGTTGATGGGTGTTCCCTTGAGATCCGTTCGTCGGGGGTGGTGTTACTGTGATTTAATTTATTCCCGCCACTACCTGTAAAGAACGTGTTTCATTTAGCTTGGTTTGCTAAGCAAAATACAAATACATGAATGTTTAAATAAACTACACTCAAACTCTTGGTATAAAGAAGAATTTTTCCTTTTTTCTATTTCACTAGAAAAACTGTGTACTTTTTTTTTTGCGGAGATTTAAGACAAAGTGTTTATTTTCTCATACATTAATAGTATTTAACGAAAACAAATACGTGTTTTGAATATTTCATCAATACTTGATACGTTAAAAAAAAATGCTGTTTATGAAATTTAACTTCTACGTGCTGTGTGGAACACAATAAAAAGAAGTGCACAATGTGCCTAACAAAGCAATAAATTAATTTGTTTGCGTTGGTTGACTCTTTCATTGAAGAAACTTTCACCTGGTTCAATCAATGGTACGTAAACAATGATAAAAAACTTACTAAATTTTATATTTCGTATCATCATAAAAACAAGAATATATATTTATATTTAAACACAAATTAAGACCATATTACGAATGTCATCATGCGTTTAGTAGTGGTTTTAGGCAAATTGTTACGTTGATATCTACTTTATTAATTAGTTTAAGAAAGAGTTTAAATATTTGAATGTGATTATGCGCCAAAGAGCTATAATCGTGTCACACTCAAAATGAATAAACACATTCATAAATTTAATCATATATCGTTTGATAAGGTCTTTGAAAACTTAAAGTTTCCGCATCGGTGGGCTCATGATCAATGTTGTCAACCTTGTCTGAGTCTAACTTGGCGATGATGGAAAGGTTGAGGTTTGAGTCCCGGCTGGGCGTACTAAACGGTTTTCGACTTTTTCTCCAAGAAAATGTGGGTAGGTCTCCTCTAATTTCTATCTTATTCATCCCTAACCCACTGTTGTGAATATACGAATATCTCGGGTGGGTAGTAGAACAATGCGCACCTAAATAAATCCCTGATTTCTTTAGTAAATGAAGTTTTTTTAATTACAATTCATAACATCGATATGTATCAAATCGTGTTAAACACAAAGTACTGCCGTATTATGTTTATATAAAGGAGACACTGGAACAAGTTACCATATTATAAGCTATTTTCAAACATTTGACCAATGTATAAAAAAATTATAAATTAGTTGCAAAATAAAATAATTATTACCTTTTTTAAATATAATACGTAAAAAAGTTTTAATTTATGATTAATTGATTCTCTATTCATTAAATGACATTGCATTTGACAAGTTAATCAGACCATCAGTTGATAACTTATGCTGATCTTTCTTTAATTTTATGAATACTTTTTTTTCTTAATTCATTGAAACAAGTTTCTAAAATAAATCATTCATCTAATGACCAAAAATGTCATTAGTTGCTAGAAAAATTAACTCTTTATTTTAAATGTAATTTTCCCTTGACACAAACACAACATAATATTTCCTAAAGACTAAAAATAAATATTTTTAATTTATATATATAACCACCACTGTAGATACATTCGATTATCGGCCAAATAGATCTAGTGACGAATTACATTATTTTGTTAATTAAATCTTTAAAAAAATACAAAAGGGTTGGAATGGAATATAGGCGAGTTTTACATTTCTTAATTATTGTAATGGCACATCACTGGAGAAGGGTTTATGTTAAAAAAATATTGTATTATTGATGGTGTAAGTAAGATTACGCTCATAAATTATTTTCAGTTATACTTTTATCTTTTTTTGAAATGCTTCTCAGGGAGGGGTGTGCTCTACTTGAGTCGACGGTCAATAATCTGGTTCCTAGCGTGCTTGTTTTGGGAGGGGTAGTAGTCTGGAGCAAGCTGGGGTTGTTTGCCTCGGGTGAAAAATATAAATTACTTTTGGACTTGTAAAAGTTATGTTTATTTAATTTTGGCAAAGCTTGTTTGATTTATCGTGGGTTGTAATGTGTGATAAAAGACAAACTAATGAAACCAAATGACATACTAAATATTATTTTATTTTATTTTAACTTATATATGTTTATATATAAGTGAACCACTTGACCCTATCACTGGCGCATGTCTTTTGTACCCTCGAGGAAGAGTTAATTTTCTAATTATTAAAAATACACATATAAGTTTCGTACAAAGTTTAATTATGTGATAAGACTTTTGAATCTTTAAAAGATACAAGACATATCCTTTCATAAATAAATCTCAAAAACTATAAAATATATTGTATATGATCAATCTATAAAATAACAAATCTTGATTTTTTTTTTATCTTAACTCAATTTTAACTCAAAATTATTTTGGTGGTTTCCGATTTAATCCTTTGACCATTATTAATAAAAGAATGTACAAGTTTATACTCTAACTTTTTTAGAAGTATTTACATTTTACATTATTGAATAAAAGAAAGAATTTGTCACAAATATAAATATAGGTAGGAAAAGGGGAATTTTAATCCCCCTTGTAACAAAAGTTTAAAAGCAGATCAATAAAAATAAACATTTACTTCATGTAGAGCTTTTGGAATTTGGAATTTGCTTTTGGACAGTCTCTATTATCAGCTCATTGAGTGATTTTAAGTAAATTTTAGTTGCCATTAGCTATTTAAAAAAAATCTAGTTTATGATATAGTAATAAAATATTTTCGCGCTATATTTGTTTGATATTTACCTTCAACATCTCAGTCTTGCTCCAAAAGTTTCACCAATGGATTTGATTATCAACTTCACTCATAATCACACATTTTAGAATTTTAAAAACATCATCAGTCCCAGTCTCAATACTATTATCACAATCACTTATTTAAGTTTTTTTTAATACTTGTTATTTATAGAGCACTTATTAATGTGTTAGGGATGAGAAAGGAGGAATTTAGAGGAAGTGAACCCAAACTTGCGTGGAAGGAAAGTGGAAAATATACCTTCAGTACACCCGACCGAGATTCTAACCCCGATCTATCTGTCATCAACAGTCTAGTATATTGCGAGAGGGACACTTTAGGCCACGAGGTCACAGAAGAATGTTACAGGAATGTTATAATAACTACCCGTATGTATAGATGGTGTACCTTAACATGTGGGATACATTTGAAGTGTGGACTCAGGACAAAATAACCATGATAATAATTCATATAAAGAAATGTCATATTTGAAAATGTTTACAACCCGCCTCGGTGGCGTAGTAGGCTAACGCGCTTGTCGTGTTGAGCTCGACTGATGAGGACGGGGCGATCGAGGTTCGAATCTTGGTCGGGTGAACTGGGGGGGGGGGTCCTAAATGGTTTTCCACTCTCCCTCCACGCTAATGCGGGTTCACTTCCTCTAATTCAACCTTCCTCTAATTCAACCTTCCCAATTCCTAATCCATTAGTGTAATTAGTACTTAAAGCGTATAACCCGAACGGGTAGTAAGATGCGGTGCTAAATATTATTATTATTATTATTATTATTATTATTATTAACATGTTTACGACCCGCCTCGGTGGCGTAGTTGGCTAACGCGCTTGTCGTGTTGAGCTCGAGTACTGAGGACGGGGGGATCGAGGTTCGAATCTCGGTTGGGTGAACTGAGGATGGTTTTTCCTAAATGGTTTTCAACTCTACCTCCACGCAAATGAGGGTCACTTCCTTTAACTCAACCTTCCCAATTCCTAACCCATTAGCGTAACTAGTACTTAAAGCGTTTAACCCCAACGGGTAGTAAGACGCGGTGGTAAATAATAAATAATAATAAATAAATAACATATTTCCGAGCTAGCATATACTAATTTTTGCTTTCTCTCATCTTGTAGCTTAATAACTTTGTATGCAGTGATCAAATTGACAAACTTGTCTTTGATTGTAATACTTTAATCGTCGTATCATAAAGATTTTTGTCCATTCAAAAAAATTAGGGAATTTTTAGAATTCACCTGTAGTTTAAGTAACTATGTTGCTGAAGTATTTTTCAACCCTATCATTGACTTTCAGATGGCCTCATGAATAAAAATCCACTGGATTTGAGTTTTGGGCGCAATATGTCCTGTTCAACCTACCCACTTTTTAGGAAATTTCTCACTAAAGTAATATACCTACCTAGCCGCCATGCATAAACTTCATGTGAGTTATGACATCAAGTCAAAATTATTTCCACAGCACACTCAATTTATTATTTAAGAAATGTACATAGGATTTTCCTGTTAATCCTCTACCCAGAAAAAAATAGGCCAGATTAAATGGTTGACATCTATTCCTGCCCATACATTACACAATATTGTTATTTGGGTCTAAAATGAAGAATCCACATGGATCTTAATTCAACCCAATGATTAGCAATTTGAAAATTGACTGCCTCGTCTGGAATGGAATGACTAATAAACATAATAAGCTTTTAGTTTTTGTTTACAGAATAGTCTTAAATGTTCTATATGATATCTCAAGAATTGTTTATAACAGTTCAATGGCATTAGTTATACTAGCTCATATTGTAATAAGAATTACTGAAACACATATATGACTATAACTCGAAAACAAGATTAAATTAATAAGACACATGTTTGTATAAACATTGGTCAATGTGTGTTTGCCCTATGTTCGCCCTTGAAGTGGATCCCATATGTTAAGTACATACACATATATACATATTCATACAAAGTACAAAGTACAATATTCCTTAACCAAAAATAACATAGCTTGTAATTTGGGTATACCAAAGTATAAAGTACAATTCATATTATATATAAATATATATATATAAAATTATATATATGTATATCTATAGTTATATATATAATTATATATATTTATGTATATATATATACCGGGTGTTCATTTTCCCAAAAAAATATCTCGAAAACAACGCATTGCAGAAAAAAAGGTTTTAAGAAAATATGCTTGGTTCTGTTGGGGAAGTAAGATGGTAAGGTTGGTATGCTTCGGTGGCGTTGTTAAGGCGACGTTAAGGTCACGTTGATTTTTAAAAATTGGACTTCCTATTTTTATTACATATTCCTGTAGATCATGCTATGACCCTTTCAAAATGGTGATTTTAAGCTTTTTTAAAGTAAAAGCTATCACGAGAAATGAGCCTCACAAGTTCCTGAGTCGCCGGCACAACATAGCTCGGGAAGGTACAAGTGTTTGTGCGCTGTGGTGGCAGAACGTAATTTGTCTAAGGGGGGGGGGGGGGGGAGCAAAAAAAAGTTATATTAGGGACTTGCCTTGCAATCTCCCCCCACCCCCCCGCAACCATACTATCATTTTTGTAAAATGGATATATCTAAAAATATTTGAAGTGGTCATCTAAATATATATTGAATAATACAACAAAATAAAATCATAATATTCACTAAAATTATATTATTATTATTATTTTATTCAGCCGTTCTGGTATTGCCTACAGCTCAAAAATAATATTTGGACACTTGAATTAAACCTCGTGCTAAGAAAAATTTATGAGTTCACTTTCCCTGTCATATTTTAAAATAAAGTATATTTCATTAAATCATGAACGAGCAATGCTACACAACAATCATATAAAAAATAGTATATATATATTTATTTAATCTTATTTGACAAACAAAATTTTAATATCACTCTAGTTAAATGTTTACAATTTAAAAATAAGAATAATAGAAACACAGTTTTAGTCATATATTTATACTACAGTAACTAGGCCTATAACAAAATTAAAATATTTATTTACATTGTCACAAATAAAGTTTAAATAATCATAAATAGAACTAGACCTAACTACGATGTGCATAGAATATCTCAAATTAAGTTTTTCTTTTCTTTTAAAATTTAACACTTGTGAATGGGTATGAATCCATTATAATTCATACAAAATAAGTTTGTCAAATGAATACATGTTATATATTATCGCTTTCCAAATACACTCACACGATATGTGTTAGCTTTGACAAACTCATCACACAACGCATCAATATCAAGATTGTCAACTCGTTTGTTGTAGACATGCAAAATGGCCAAGTGATTTAACCGATCTCGATCCATGTTGTTACGTAGGTATGTCTTAAGTCGCTTTAAGGACGAAAAGGTTCTTTCAGTGCTTGCTCTTGATGATGGGACGACTAAAAGCAACTTCAAAGCTCCCAAGTTACTGGAAATAATCTCCTTGTACTCTTAGGCATCGTAATGTAATGTCAACTAGCTAGATCTTTCAAACACTTAGTATGGGTGGGAGTAATACATGCCAAAATTTTTGCATCTAGTTCAACATAATCCATTTTTAAACCATAGTCTCTAAGTGTGTGTCGTGTTTCTTCGTCACTGGCCTATTCCTCAACTGCTCTTAAAAGAACCCTCTCTAGTATGCAAAGTTTCTTTAAATCAGTTTGAGTAAAGCGCCTCTCGATCTGTACTGTGACTGTATCAAATATATCGTTATACGTTTACTTCATTAATTCTTTTCTACTGAAAATCACTGTCAGTTCTATGGCCCCTTATTTATGTTCTAGTTTGGAACTTGCTTGGTTCTTGATAGGCGGATAGGTATAAGATCATATTTTTTTTAGGCCTCTTACATCTCACTCCAAAGTGAATCAAACAGATCTGATACACTTGAAATATTTTACAGTTGATATATCTGCTTCTATTCCTCCATTAACTGTTTGCTTATGGCTCTCTAAGATTAAGGCAAAACTTTTCTGTGCAGCCAAAAACATTTTTTCCTATTAGCATTCTCAAATAAACTTCACACTTTAAAAACTGACTGTAAAGACCTCTTGCAGTGCTCGACACATCTTCACCTGATACACTGAGCTGTTCTAGTGCTTGAAGTACAGCTGGATATGTTTTAATGACACTGACAATATATGAGTATCAAACGGTCCACCGCGTCGAGCGGAGTGCTTTTGGAGTAGTGTTTGCAACATCTTCAAACTCACTTGTGATACGTAGAAACTCCGATTTTCTTTTACTTGTGCTCATAGCTATAGCCACATCATGTACCCATTGCAAACAGTCCTTCATAAGAGGGATCGCACGAGCAGTATCTTGCCGCGCTAAATTCAAACAATGATTAGTTCAATGCTCATATATTGCTAACGGTGGTTTTTCTTTGATTTTAGCTTGGACACCATTATGAACTCCTCACCTATTTGAAGCGGGATCATAGCATTGACCACGAACATTCTCCAGGGAAAGGTGAAATCGCGTATAGGTATCCATGATCAGACTTGTTAGGACAGAACTTGTCTCATAGAAACCTAAAAAGTACTCTTTTGGTTCCATATTTTCATTTACAATTCTTACAGAGATTGAAACTAGTTCCCTCTTGGAAATGTCTGTTGTTTCATCTACAATCAAACTAAAATGCTTTACGTTCCGTATTTCATTCAATATTTATCTTAGGACAGCGTTTGCCATCATTTTTATCATTTAATTTTGGGTGTCATGTGTTATGAAGTCCTTCGATCGAAAACTAAACTGTTAGAGTTCAGGAATCTCACCAGTTCGCAGAGCAAATAACGCCTTATAGTTCCCATCACTGTTATTGTGACCTCGTATTGGAATTCCTTGTCTTCCAAGATATCTAAGAGAGGTCATTTGTGTATGCAATGCCTTTTGGCTACAATTTGCTGTATTTCCTTTTCTTTATCAATTTGTTTGGCCACTGAATCACGTTTTTCTTTCGTGTTTTTTTTTTCTACAGCCTTCTCGTGCATAATACTCTTTGCATGTATTTTAAATTTACTTTCAGCGTTTTAACAATTCTTGTTACCTTTACTAATGAACGTGGTTTCAAGTTTTGAGCTGTAGCCAAAGAGATTCTCATTCTTTGATTTCATACATTCGAAGCACAATATGCCAACTTCTTCACTTTAACATAATATCAGCGTTAAATAAATTTATGGTCATGAAATTTGATTTTCTAATCACCTTTTGCGTTTTCAATGTAATTTGGCACAAGGAAAGGTTGGCGCTGGACGAGACCGCAAATATATTATTACTTCCATCAAACTCAAAATCTACATTCTCTCTTTTTGATTGACTGGGACCAGCAACTGCGTTCTTATATTTATCCTCATTTAATAGTTTAAAAAAAGGAAAAATCTTATTTACTAACAAAATTTAACGATGGGAATACAAATTTATTTTAAATAAAAAATTTGATATTTAATTTTTATTTATAGTAGTTTTTTTGTAAAAAAATATTTATATATTTAATAACATAAAGGATCTAGATTTCCGGAGGGAGCCTGGCCCCCCAGTCCACCCTGCTAAGTCCCTGAGTTCTAGTGTAATTTTATTAACGATCGTTCATAGTGTCACAAAAGTTTGTTAAACTCACAAAATAATAATACCATACGTTTATATTTAACATAATTTAATTAAAAATTCAAATCATATAGAACGTTTTTTAAATATCACGTTGATTTCCCATTTTGTATTGTGTTATTGTTACTCAAGTGTAATCCTTTTACTTTGTAATATATTAAGTGACCCGCTTCAGTGTCAGAATGATCAGCTGAACTTTTTTTTTTCTGGCGTGCCAATATCTGAGATAATCTTGGGCGTGCCACTCCACACCAAAATCTCTAACCTAAACGTATCTTCGTACTACCTCCATTTTTCGAAAAATTTGTATTGTGATATTTATTTTTTTAATTCCTGTTTGGTTTAGGAATTGTGTATCTTTTTGTTTTTTCCTATCTATAATTAGAAATAAATATTTTGAGACTGGGGATAATACAATACATATCAGTCAGTATGCCACCAAATATCAACTTTGGAATGTGTACAAGGTGGCACGTGGCAGTTTGAGGGGGTGTAGAGTATGTAGCGGAAGGGGGAGAGAAAGGCAGCTTGAGTGGCGGGAAACAATACACATAGACGGCCAACTTAATAGCTAAAATTCTAGCAATTTATTAAATTAGATGATTGATTTATTTATTTTATTTGACATTGTTATAATTTACTTTTTTTAAAATCCACGGTAGTTTAGGCGTGCTACTAGTGGCACGCATGTCACGATTTGGTCCCCTTTGGTCTAAGAGGTCACTCTCACCATATACCGAACTGCAGATGACGGGGAAATCTGGGTTATAATCCTGGTCAGGGGTAGTAAGTGGTGTTTTCCCCAAATGGTTTTTTAATCGTCTTCCACGCAAATGCGGGTAAACTTCCTCTAAATTCAACCTGGCTCATCCATAGCCCATCAGTGTATTAAGTTCATACGTATATAACCCAGAAAGGCAGTAAAACGTGGCGACAAAAAAAAAATCAAATGTTAAAGTTCTGATTTTAAAAATCAAGTACAAGTATACTTATCTGGTATTGTATTACATTCTTGAACGATGTTAGTAGCCTTAATTACGGTTGGATAATATTTATCACTTTGGAGATCATGATCGAGAATGACGCGAGACTCTTTCACTTTATCAAAACAATCGAACAAGGATTTTCTCTTAGACATTTTGCGATAGTTCGAGATAGAAGTATACCGATGAAGCGCAATTGTCCAATTATTATTAGTCCATGAGCGTTTTTAAAAAAATTCAAACTTTGTATCACAAGTCACAACAAATGTATTCTCTCAGGGAATGACCAAAACTACTTTACAACGACAAAATGTACTTCTATAAACACTCTATTTAAGAAAAACACTAGCATCACATGCACTTGACACACTAAATTCAAAGGAAACGTGAAGAGAGGAGTAAATGATGAAATGGCCTTGGAAATGAAAGGGGACAAAAAGTTGGATTTAGCATGGAATGTAGGTGGCTTTCATGACTCATTGCATCGTGCAGGTGTTTGTCGCATAATTCCATTAGTCAAAAAACAAATTGTAGACAGTCATAGATAAATTTAAGTATTTAACAAAAGGGTTAAAGACTATTAACGCTGTAATAAAACAATGTTTGAGGTTGAAGGAAGGAGCAAATTTCCTCCAGGGGGGGCAATGCCCCCTGACCCCCGATTCCGCAGCCACTGTGCTCACACACGTTCACGTTTATGTGTATTAGTAAAATAATTACGGTATTGAGAATAACACTTTTTAAATTTTAAGTTTAAAGGAGGTTTTCAAAATGGTCTCAATTTTGAGCTAAACAATGATATAGTCTATTTTCAAACTACCTTTTGACTTTTCGTAGGGTTGTTTTGTAATACTTCTAAATGCCATTGGTAACCTCCCTCCTCCCTTTTTTTTTTAAACTCGTCCATATTATCATCAAGCCCCATGTTTCCATGATTGTTTAGTTGATTTTCTAGGGTGTGAACTATGAGGGGATGAATAACTTCTTCACTCATTTCCAAGTATTTTCCCCCTGTCAAATTTCCGTCAGTAAGAATTGGACCAAAAATCATTTCACCTAAAATACCTGCCGGCTATTGTATGTGTCCATCAGTATCAGTATTAGGATTTTGATCACTCTAATAATGACAGTTGTTTTTATTTATAAAACCACTTAAGAAAAAAGGGCACTCATTAGAAAGCAGATGCATTTTAATAAAATTGGATTTGTATTCAATGATAATTTCCTCGCAAAAACTGTACTTGCCTATCAGGATCATCTTCACTTAGTATTTGATGTACCTGATAGACACTTCCCGCACTGAACTTTTGGGATTTGCCACATAAGTGCCCAAAATTTCTATTTGAGTCAATTCATTCAATACTGTACGCACAGTCCATCTTTTGTTTGCGACAGATCCAGTTTCTTTAAATTTTGAAACACGATCCAACACATAGCTATGTGATACATTTTTATCCTGGTGTCTTTGGTTGAATTTTGCTGCTGTACTTCAAGCACATTGAGCCTAGGCTCCATACAGACAAATCAATTCTGTTTTCTCTTTCAAACTGTAAACAATTTTTCAAGATTGGATGTTAACAGCAGGAAAAAAAAGGAGACAACTAATTGATTTGTAACTGAGATTGTTAGTAAAAACAATGTTTTGTTTACGATTTTACACAAAAGCACTTGTACCTTCCTGAGCTATGTTTTAATAGGCCAAAATCTAATTCCGCGCCCGGTGCCGGCGACTCAAAAACTTGTGAGGCTCATTTCTCATGATAGCTTTCATTTTAAAAAGCTTAAAGCCATTGTTATGAAAATGGCACAACATAATCTACATGAATATACAATAAAAAATAGGGAGTATCATTTAGAAAAATCGAAGTGACCTTAACGTCACTTTAGTAGCAACGCCACCCAAGATAATACCAGCCTTACGATCTTACTTCTTCCTCAGAACCAAACAACTTTTGTTTAAAATATCTTTTTCTGCAACGCGTTGTTATCGAGATATGTTGGTGGAATATTATCAAATGAACACCCAGTAAATATAAACACACAAGCATTGATAGTTATTTTAGATAGTAAACCTGGTTGCCAAAGCCTGAAGAATTAGTGTCTAATCTTGACCTTTACATTATGGGTCGTAGTAAATTCTACCTAGTAGAAGGTATTTGTTATTAATATGAAATTAAGCTTTGCTTCGATTTCACATTTTCTTTCTCGCTAAAGAGCTTCACAAAATAGATTGCTAAATAATATAATTCAAATTATTATTTGTAATAATTGGTGAAATTCATTATCTTTATGGAATAGTAGTTGTTGGTGTATGTGTTCATCTATCACTAAAATGGTCAGCGTGAACATTTCTTCTTTCAAAGATTGCGTAGTATAACTTCGGATGAAGAGGAAGGATGATATTATACTCTTCTTTTTTTGAGGGGCATTTAAGATGCTCATACAAAAATGTCTATTCATTATATTTAAATGTAAAATTTTTCTTTCAAACTCTCTAATTATTATACAATTTGTTTGTAAACGTATCCACTGCGTATTTACTAATACGATAGCGTAGTCAATTTTTAATTTTAATTGTTAAATCTCGATTATTGTACAATTGATGTTCTATACCTGGTATTTATGAAGGTTTCGCTAAGTACTGAACTTTAAGAAAATGATATAAGGTTTATTTGTTTATGCTAAATGTCTGAATGATTTTACATAGGTATACAAACGTAAGTAAATAACTATGTCTAGATTAAGATATTTATTTATTAAAACTTAGCTAACTTTGTAGTATTGCCATGCGAATACGATACTGTCTACAAGTCCCAACATCCCTAAATATAAATATATTTAGTTTAAAAAAAATGTTTATATATAGAAGTGGCTCGCAAAATTATACATCCAAAATTGTTTGTGGGATAAATATCTCTTTGAAAATAATCTCGTTTGGTAAAGAGGTGGGAATAACTACGTGATGGTTTTAACGATGTTATGGATCGGCACGCTGAAGTCAGGCCAAGGTCACCATAATTTATTTAATGGAACTAGATGAATCCAACAACCTATACCACAAGTTTTTTGAGATTCCCCATGATAAAAAAAGAAAATAAAGTGTATTAAAGTAAAACATAAATAATTTGACGATCACACCGTTTACTATAGTTTACAGTAGATAAATAGTAATATCAGAAATGCAAACAAAAAGCGATGCAGATATGTAAGTAGTAGGATGATTAATGGAACCAGTTTGACCTTTGACCTCTTCAAATTTGAATTTCTCTCCCATTTGATTTTTGCCCAATTTTTTGTCACATTTGATTTTATGTGTTCCCTATTAGATTTTAATGTGTGACCCATTAGTTTTAATGTGTGACTCATTTGTTTGTGTGTCCCGGAGGGGGCAAGTGTTTTGTGTGGGAGTTTTTTTATTTATTTATTGGCGTGGGAGATTCTTTATCTATTGGTAGGGGGAGCGTGCAGTTTCAGGCATCGGGCTCTCCTCCCGTGACGTGTTAGCAATTCTGCCCGTGAGGGCGGGGGAGAATCATCTCTCAACGACTATCTAACATAAAGTGTGAGCTATTGGAAATGTCTCGCTGTGAGGGGCCCTTGTAACAGTATGTGATGCCACTCCATCCCTCCAAGTTCGACCTCCTTTACCTGCACCCATAATTTGATTTTTCGCCAGCACCCCGAGGCCCCAGGTCATTACACAGTGGTGATTATATTAAACATGTTCAAATGTAAAAATAAGGGCTAGCTAACTAATTATCACGTAACGTGTACATCCTGATGACACGGATCTTTGGGGTAATGAAAGTGAATGTTACCATCATGCCACTGGTACAGTAGAAACCAACAAAATTGTAGCCTCAACCACTGCCAGTTGGCACAAAAAAAAAGTAGCCTCAACGGAGTGTATCTGCAAGTGGAGATTTTCGGTGCACACTTATATATAAAAAAAGAGATATACACTCAACGGGTAGCATAAAAGAGTGACCTTAACAATGTGTACCCACAATCATGTAGTGTGGAGAGGTGCACACTTATTAAATAATGTTAACGTATTATGTTTGAAAGAGAGACAGGGCCATAGTGAACAAAGGGGTTTACCCAGTTATTAAAATTTATTGTTTGGTACCTACAGTTGACAGGTGGGGTTGTAGGTATCCACCATAACAACATGGACCACTATTGGCGAAGATAAGGATGAGTAAGGTAGAAAGGTTCCGGCGTTTACGTGAAGTGAGGAAGAGGGAAATCAATCATTGACTAGTGACAGTACACCTCTGTGGATATTAGAATCCCCGACCTCCCTTCCAGCCGTAACTAGATTAACTACACGCACCCTTTCTGGATAAAGGTCTATATATTAATTAATATAGTGCGGTAGGGATGATTAAGAAATTGTTCCAGCATTTTACATGGACGGAGAGCTAACAACATTTAACCTAGCAGGGATTCGATTTCACCCTCCCCCACCAGAATTAGAAGAGTCTGACTTTTAGATGGCGTGCCCACCGGGATTCGAGCCTTTATGTCTTTCGCAGGGCTGTTATAACGGTCATTCAATCAAATACTTCATTCCCGTGGTTGAGTGCACCCCAAATTTGCGAGTCCCCACCAGAAGTAGATGAGCCTGACATTTAGACCGTGGGCCCACACGGATCCACGGGTTTCGCGGGACTAGCACCGCTAATGTATGTTAGAACGGACATCCAATCAAACGCTTCCTTCTAATATCTTTAGGCTGTTAAGTGCACCCTGCATTTGCGAGTACCTCGCCAGAATGAGATGAGCCTGACATTTAGACGGCGTGCCCACAAGGATTCGAACCTCTATATCTTTCGAAGGGCTAGCACTGCTTATATCGGTTGGAACGGACGTCCTATAAAATGCTTCTTTCCCACATCTTTACGCTATTGAGTGCATCCCACATAAAGTTAAGGCGAAATCAAAAAGGATTTTATCGATTAAAGCTGGTTGACCAGATTTTCCATTTGATATAATTAGGCCAGCTAGAATGCATACCAGCATTTGCACGGGAGCTATTGGCCTATCTCCATAGATTGTTCACCGTAAGCTGAGTAAGGTAGAAATGTTCCAGCGTTTACGTGGAGTGAAGGAAGTGAAAATCATTTATTGGGAACTATTGACAGTACACCTCAGCAGAAATTCGAGCCCCCAAGATCCCCCAGCCATAAATATATGAGTTACACGCACCCTTTGTGGCTAAACGTCTATATATTAATTATGATTATGTGGTAGGGATGATTAAGAAAATGTCCCAGAATTTTATCTGGAGGGACAATTACCAACAGTTTACCCAGCAGGGATTTGATTCCAACACCGCCACGAGAATTACCACGTGTTACAAATAGGTACATAGTTTTATTTCACCCCAAATATTTTCTGATGTTAAGGCAGAGACGATTAGTTAACTAATAGCCGGACACACCACATTAGCTGTATTAATCACCTGAAAGGGTATAAATACTGTCGGGGAAAAGGAAATAAACTTACTGATCATGTGTGTCAACGTCAATCTGCGAGAAAAAATGGCATCTGAAATAAACTATAAGGGTAAGATTTTTTTTAGTCGGACACTACCCTTTTTATCACGAACAAAAAAAAAGTATCTTTTACAATTATGACCCTCGTTAATTCACCACCATGAAAGTGAACACATATATTTCAAAATTTGGCCATACCAGAAATCGAGAACTTGACCTTTAGTTCAGTGGACAGACACGCTACCAACTAAACTAAACTAAACTAAGGTGTTGGACTTAATGGGTATCTTGGTAGTGTTTGACATTACAAAAACATTCCTTACAAGAGAAAACTTATCTAAATATATTGCACTCAAAAGTTGAAATTAATTGTTTGATTTCTCTCTCCATAGTGAATATATAAAAAAAATTCCCCGTAACAACTAATTAATAATTGAATTATATATTCCAAATAAAATTATTTTATTGAAAAATGTGAACATTCTGTTATATGTAGATGATGCTATATTCATGGCTGAGAATGAAAGTGACTTGTAGAATTCATTAAATTGTTTGAGTGTGGTGACAGACAGAATGGATCTTCGTATAAATGTCTCCAAAATGAAGCCATTGGTTTTTGATAAGGATGGATCAGGAAATGATTGTTAGCTTACAGGAGAAACACAAGAGTAAGGTGAGTGCGGTTGAAATAAAATATCTAAGAAATATGTATGGAAAAACTCGTATGGACAGAGTCAGTAATGAATGGGTGCTGAAGGAGTGCAGTTTGAAATGGAATCCAATAGGTCAATGCAAAAGAAGTGTCTTACTTTGGTTAGGGCACGTGGAGAGAGAGGATGAGTGTGGACCGTTGGCTGGGCACTCTTATAGGACTAGCTGATACCGTAAACTAGTTTGGGGCACTATTGATAGGAGCAACTAGCAATTACGTCACAGAGGAATGCGCATGCGTGGACGTGAAGTCCATAGAAAAGGAAGTGTGAAGTCTATGTAAAATTAGATAATACTATTTTGTTAGAAATTTGTTGTTTAATTTAAAGGAATTTAGCTAGATTTTAAATTTAAAAATGTGGTTTATTTATAAAATAATGGTTTTAGTTACATTTGATTGAATTCGATGTAAGTCTTGATGATTTAATATTCAGCAATAAAAAATGCATTGTGTTCCAAGTGTAACGTCCCACTTTGAATAATTAGGTTTGGAGCACTAACCTCGTGAGCACTAGCGAAGTGGCTCAACTTGTTAATATTAGAGTGGCGTTTCTATACTCATTCCTTTTCTATAGTGTGAACCGAAGGTCGAAGCTAATATATGAAGGTAGAGTGGATGAAAAGGAAGGGGTAGGCCATTTAAGACGTGGCTAATTGTTACAGACGAATGTTTGAAAAATAGAAACATTAAGGGTTTTAAAAATAAAAGAGCAAGCATGACTCGGTGTATGGATAATGTTGAAGCGAAGGGAATATGCAAGGATAGGGAAGTGTGTATAAAGTAAGTGAGAATTGATAAGTACGAAGTGATTCTTTTAGTCATATGCACAGTTTCTTACCTACCACGCAAGGGAACGACTTGGTTAGTTGTGCACTGTGTGTATGTATTTATGTAATAATAATACTTTACTCAAGGGGTCATTCCAAACATAACGTTCATTAAACGCAATATTAGAAAAAAGACACTGTATTTTAGGGGCGTCTGTACTATTTAATCAACCAGCCCCGTGATGTAACGGTAATAGTACCTGGCTATGAGTCTTAGAGTCCTGGGTTCAATCCCGAGCTGATACCTTTGGTGTTCTTCCCGGAAGGGTATTTACACCAACAGTCACCAGAGTTCGGTTAATTAGGCTTTAGTTAGGTTCAAATGTTTCCACGGTTTTCACACCCTCATACTTACTATCGCCATCACCTCATCTCATCGAGACATGGAAAGAGCCCCCACAGAAAAAGTATACGGTTGATTAGTACATATGGACGTCATTTGGCCAAAGGCACATTCGTACTGGCTAATATTTCCACTACTGACCCAAGAATGATGAAGACCAGACGCACAATATTATCATACCATTAATTTAATATTGATTTTTAGTTTGTTCTGATTTTATTATTGTCATGAATATGATGGTGGAACTACTACTAACTAACAAAACAAAGACAAATCGTTAATAGCAAACAAGTATGGCTACTACAAGACAATTACAAACATCAACAGAATATATTTCTGTATATAGTGTATATTGGTGCTTTAATTGACTGGAGCCTTTATTCACATTTTCATTGACTGATTCATATCAAGTTCAAGCAAGATCTGTTTATGCTCAGATCTATGCATAATGCATAAAAAGGTAAAATTTAACAAATGTTTGGAACTATTCACCTTGTCATGAACGCTACTATCGAAAATAGTGTGTTTTAACATATTACATACTATTTTATTTTCGTTATTAGCCTTGAGCTATAATCAGTGGTGTAATGGGGCCAGAACGCCATTCCAGGACTTATTTTTGAGCCGAAACGTCGTTCACCCGATTTTCCTAGTATTTGAATGGTTCGAATGCCTTCCCAAAATATAAAAAATGGAATCTTTGTGATAGGAAATATTGTAAAATGAAATAATATGTATGCTCCTTTATTAGTCATTTTTAGAAAATTGGGCTTCTTACTTATAAGTGAATATAACCCCAGTCTAAGATAGAGCTAAGTGTAATGATATAGTCATCCAAGACAGCCGTGCCTGTAAGGTATATATTAATAAAATAAAACATGACTCCTCAACCTAATCTTGAAAAAGAAAATAAATAGGCATAGTTTTATTTCACTTTTCGCTCCATGCCAAGGTATAATAACAATTTTGCTAAATTAAACTTATACGTATCACATAGAGATAATATTATAGAACTAAAACTCTGATTAACGCATTATCCATCATTGGCTCATGTGTTTAGATTTTCCACATCTTATACGAATATTCTATTTACCATCATTTTCATCATAATCATAATCATAATCATCATCATCATCATCATAATCAACAGCTTCCAGCCACTGTCCAGCCACATAAGCCTCTCCACCACCTTCTTTACTCCAACCACCTCTCTTCCTCCACCTCGGACAAGTCCTCTCTCTCTCTCTCGACACTCCTCCTTACTTTCTTCAGCCATCTGCCCCCTGGTCTTCCTCTCAGCTTCCTAACTCAACCTTATTAAACATTCTCCAGGGCATCCTTTCCCTCTCCATTCTTCTCACATGGCCATAACACCTTAATCGTCCCTTCTCTATCCTGTCCTGAACTCCCTTTACTATTCCCCTTACTCTCTCATTTCTCATCCACTCTTTATATTTTTCTGAAATACAGTTTTGTGCATACCGAGATTTCAGCATCAAAATTAATATAAGCTATAACTAAAAAGATTTTTTTCTAGATACAAAATAATAACTAAAATTAAATGAATTTAAATTTGATTTGATTTTAAATTTAATTTATTGTTATTTATATTTTATATCAATCTCCTAGTTCTAAAAAAAATGTAAGAGTTTGTTTAAAGTAATATAAC
This sequence comes from Timema cristinae, assembly GCA_039000515.1. NCBI lineage: Eukaryota > Metazoa > Arthropoda > Insecta > Phasmatodea > Timematidae > Timema > Timema cristinae. The sequence continues at coordinate 61,213,440 of JBCFYV010009882.1, forward strand.
GGAAAATTATGTTTGTATAGGTCGATCATTATCTTATTATTTATTTTTTACTGTTATGTCTTTAAATAATTGAGTTGAAGAATAATATCTAGACTAATGTAAACGGTATGTATTGTATTTGTCCAAGATACATGAGAATTCAGACACTTATTTTACTGCTGAAATATTTCATAATGTTTGGTGCTTTCAAATCATAAGTGTATAAAGGAAGAATTGAATAAAAATAGATGGCAGGGCTTTCCATATGGTTGGTAAATTATGAAGCAGGGTTTATTAACTAACTGGTTTAACTCTAAATTTATTATATTTGTTTACTCTTTTCTAATAATAAAATAATTTGAATGATTTTAGTATCTTACGTAAATAAGTTTTAAGTTATTTCTTATGAAAGTGTTTTAACATTATACCTGGGCTTTGTTTGTAAGGATTTATTTTTGTTTTTTAAAAATCTAATATTATACGTAAAAAGACAGGAAGCACATTGAATAACAGTAAACACCAGCCTCGAAGGGCTCTCGAACACTAAAATGACATTGAACATATAATAATCTTAAATGGTAATATTTGGCGCCCTGGCGGGCTGATTTGGTACCACCTTTGGGCTAGGGGCGGGAAAATATAATAAAAACCCGCCCCATCGCAAATAATGGGTTGATTTGGACCATGGAAAAATACAAAGTACAGAGAAAGAGGGTAGAGACAGAAACAGTGGAAAAAAGTAACCAATGAAAATAAAAAGAAAGTTGAGGTTGGTTGGCCTCGGTCAGACGAGCCGCCGGGGACGGTCGGAGAAAAATAGTCGTTCTACATATATTTGTTGATAGTTTTCTCCCGCGGTGTTCTATTGTCTGTATAAGGCTTAGATTAATTTTTTGAAATATTTATTGTTTACAAAGCTGCCAAATGTTGATTACAAATTAATTCTAGAGCAATAAATGTGGCAAGACTTCAGAACATTATTAAATTAGCTTATTAACGTGAGGACACTCTACTCTTAATATTGATACGAACCAAACTTTTCCACCAACCCACGATTAATAAAAACAGGGTGGAAACGATCAGAAGCATCATTTAATGACTACTATTGAATATGAGTCCAAATTATTTTATATGTAAAGAGTCACTATAAAGGCAAGAGTGGTGAAAAATATACACTATGTGAAGATTTTATTAATGCTCTAAATATTATAAATTCAATACGAATATCTATCTATTTTAACAATTTGATTTTATATTGAAGAATTGTTTTATGTTAGCTATACGGGTTGGTTGTTTAGTTAATTAATGCTATACTCTGGCAAAAGGCGGTGATTTCACAAGAAATAACAATATCGAGAGGCACGTGCGTTCTACACAAAAACGCAATATTCTATAAAAAATAAATTTTTAAATAATAAAAACTATGTGGTCTTGTTTTAAGATCTTTCATTAATGAATACAATTTAAAGGTAATATGAATCGAAGTAATATTTAAAATAGTCACAACTCACGGGATTCAAACCTGTGTGGGCAAAGCTTATTGGACTTCAAGTCCAACTCTTTAATGACTTGGACAACGCGACTTGGATCCAATTAGGTCGACAATGCATTAATTAATTATATTGAATTTTCATATTGCAATTTTTGATAATGATGATATTATTGTACTTGCGTAGGTAATCTCTCTATGCTGATTCAAATCAGTAATTACTATAACAATCTCAAAAGTGTATCTTGTTATTACAAATTATTTACCATCTAAAGTGAAACGATTATTTTGGTGTGAATCAGTGCACACTAATAGCGGAGCTCATCCGAGCTAGGTAATAACCTTACACGAATTGCGGGGTAAAAATTAAATTCATAATTAATTTGTTCAAAATGGAACCTGGAGGTTAGTATATGTTAGGCAAGGTAAGATTAGGCTAGGCTAGGTTAGCTTAAATTAGTGATTAGAAGTTTAATGGGACTACAGGGGTAAAAATTAAATTCATAATTAATTTGTTCAAAATGGAACCTGGAGGTTAGGATATGTTATATAAGTTAAGATTAGGCTAGGCTAGGTTAGCTTAGGTTAGTGGTTAGAAGTTCAATGGGACTACAGGTTGGTTATAACTCACAGCTAATAGCGAAAAGCAAATAGTACGCAATATGTTAAAACAAATTATTTTCGATAATAGCGTTCAAGAAAAAGGGAATAGTACAAAATTATTATTAAATTTTGCCTTTTTATGTGGTATGCAAAGAGCTGAGCATAAACAGGTCTTGAACTTGATGTGAATCAGTCAATGAAAATGTGAATAAAGGCTCCAGACAATTACAACATCAATATACACTATATACAGAAATATATTCTGTTGATGTTTGTAATTATCTTGTAGTAGCCATACTTGTTTGCTATTAACGATTTGTCTTTGTTTTGTTAGTTAGTAGTAGTCCCACCATCATATTCATGACAATAATAAAATCAGAACAAACTAAAAATTAATTTTAAATTAATGGTATGATAATATTGCGCATCTGGTCTACATCATTCTTGGGTCAGTAGTGGAAATATTAGCCAGTACGAATGTGCCTTTGGCCAAATGACGTCCATATGTACTAATCAACCGTATATCCTTTCTGTGGAGGCCCTTTCCATGTCCCGATGAGATGTGGTGATGGTGATGGTAAGTATGAGGGTGTGGAAACCGTGGAAACATTTGAACCTAACTAAAGCCTAACTAACCAAACTCTGGTGACTGTTGGGGTAATTCTCCGTCCTTGAAAAAAATACCCAAAGTACCAGCCGGGAATCGAACCCAGGAACCTAAGACTCATAACCAGGTACACTGACCACTACATTACGGGGCCGGTTGATTCAATAGTACAGACACCACTAAAATGCAGTGTTTTTTTGTCTCCAAATATTGAGTTTAATGAACGCTATGTTCGGAGTGACCCCTTGGGTAAATTATTATTACATAAATGCATACAGTAAACACCTAACCAAGCCGTTCGATTACGGTGTAGGCAAGAAACTATGCAAATAGTTAAAAAATAACTTCGTACTTATCAATTCTCACTAACTTTATACACACTTCCTTAGCCTTACATACTCCCTTCGCTTCAACATTATCCATACAACGAGTTATACATGCTCTTTTATTTTAAAAACTCTTTGTGTCTCTCTTTTCCAAATATTCGACTGTAACAATTAGTATTCTTAAATGGCTTACCCCTTCCTTTTCATCCACACACTCTATATTCATATGTTTGGTTCGACATTCGGTTCACAGTACAGAAAAGTGATAAGTATAGAAATGCCACTCTAATGTTAACAAGTTGAGCCACTTCGCTAGTGCTCACGGCGTTAGTGTCCTAAAATAAAAGATTCGAAGTGGGACGCTACACTTGTAACACGAAGATTTTTTTTTATTGCGGAGTGTTATTAATCAAGTCTTACATCAAGTTCAAAAAAATGTAATTAAATACATTGTTTTATAAATAAACCCTATTTTAAAATGTAAAATCTATCTGAACTCCTTTAAACTAAACAACAAATTGCTAACATAACAGTAATAGCTTGTTTTACATAGACTTCACACTTCTTTTTCTATAGACTTCACGTCTACGCATGCGCATTCCTCTGTGACGTAATTGCAAGCTGATTCTCGTGATCTTAATACAAATCACAGATTTGTAGTAGACGATTTCCACATGTCCATAATAAGCTCTGCCTTAAAATACGATTGAAGAATTACCTTGAACACTGACGATTCCTGGATAGCTCAGTGGTTATAGCAGTGGCGTACTAAGCCAAAGTTTCCGGATTCGATTTCCGTGTCCAGGTGTCATTTTTCAATTTTTGGATATTACATTTAGATGGTGAAAATCCTCACTAAAAAAACCTATATAATAGCAATGGCTGTTTGATTCTTATATAAATATGTATTTATATAATATCGTATATTATATATTTACATAGCGTATATTTATAAGTATATATTATAATACATAAATGTTTATTATAATATATAAATATATGATATGTAAATATATTCTATATTATATATTTAATATATTATAATATCTATAAATATATAATATATTTGAAAATATTTATTATATTATAATATATAAATATATAATATATTAAAAAATTAATATATTATAAATTTAAAAAAATACATATTATATATATTATATATATAAAATATATATTATATATATATAAATATAATTATAATGACTCCAATCGATTCTTAACAGGGAAAATTCCCTTGATGAATGCTTGGACCGAAACGTGTCACTACAGCTTGGGCCCTCTGGTCTTCATAACACAATAGGTCCACATCACTCACCCATTTCTTTATACGAGTAGTTTTTATGATAATATATAAAGTTTTCCACTTCATAATTTATGATTATAGTATAATTTAAAATAATTTAAAAAAATTCTAGATAAATCTCATGAGCCAAGCGTTTATTTCACAGTCTCGGGTGTATGAATGAATATAAGCAAACAATTACTATCATTAATAAATCTAATTAATGTTACTAAATTGCTATTTTTGTTGATTAATACTTGCGTCTATTGCTGAATGTAAAATAAATACTCAATGCCATAGAATATAATTATTTTATCTAGAAAACCACAAATATTATTAATAAGCTGTTTACTTTTATTTGGGTGACCTGGTGGTCTAGGGGTAAGGTGTCAGACTTCTGTTCTGGCGGCCGGGGTTCAATCCTCGGTCACGGCACAGATTTATCTGATTACCAAACCCTTCCTTCACCTCTGACAAGACATCTTGTGAATGTGGGGAATGCCAGGCCTCCACCGTGGTTCGGATTCAACGTTAAACTGTAGGTCCTCCATTTCATCTCACAATCACCCTACCATTACACATTAGCGTAAGTGCGTATAACCCGAACGGGTAGTAAGACGCGGTGCTAATAATAATAATACATTTATTTTGATCCTGGTATTATTATATGTTTGATCTGTATTCATTTAATTATATTAACAAATTAGTAATGAGAGTTCTAGAATTTGAATGGAATGTATCCACATTCATGTGGAGTGAAATTGAATAATTATTTATGGAAAATCCCTATCTGTACACCCAGCTAGGATTCGAAACCAGACTTCCTCCTCACCCGAAAAACAATACTAGATGAGGCATATAAGTGATATATAGTCCACGTGCCTACTGGTGCATATGTATACATTTTAATGCAAGTAAATATGATTAAAAACAGTTTGTATACATTTAAATAATTATGAAGTAAAGCTACTTTAAGTTGATCATTGTTTAGACTTACATAAACTGGCTCACCGACAGAGGTAGAAAATTAAATTTTGGATAACAGATATAGAAACAACTCCAAATAACCAAATTATTACGGAAAATTTAAATTTATAAATGTTAGTCAAAACATAGGGGTTGGGAGTATGGTTTTAAAATTTCCAAAACTAATAGAAACAACTACTTCCCAGTGTGATAAAAAAAATGAAAATCGGGAGTAAAGTAAATGGCACCACGACAAATAACCATTTTAAATGTTGAAAATGGGTCCCCAGGAAATATGGTAATAGAGGGGCTGGGAGGGGGATATGGAGGTCTGCATAAAAAGAAATAATCTTTTTTGTGTGATAGAAAAATGTAAATTGGTCTTGCAGGTATAAGGACCCTTCATGTTAATCAAATAAAGCTTAAAATTTAAAATATATAAGTGGGAGCTAAGAAAATGGTAGGGTGGATTGAAGTGGGGGTCAACATATCCAAAATTAATAAATGTACTCCATTACTTCTCTGTGGGGTAAATAACTGAAATTCGTTAAGCAGGTATAGGTACTACTACAAATAAACACAATAAATGGTATGGCACTATCATACAAACTTTCTCATCTAGTCTATTAGTGAAAATTCACTCATCATTAAAATATCTTTAAACGACTTTTTACTCCAAAAACCAGTATCGAGTGTTATTTTTAATGTAAAATACTCCCAAGAGATCCATTTGTAACCAAATCGTTAAAGCCATTTTAAAAATATTTAAAGTTTAAAATAAATCAGTCATAAGTAAACTACCTTTAAACAACTTTAATTCAAAACCTAAGCATACAATTCTATTGGTAATGAAAACACCCCCAATATATCGATTTGGAAACAAATCATTAGAACCGTTTTCAAAATATATCCAAATTTTGAAAAATCAGTAATCAGTTACCAACCCTTAAAATACTTTTTATTCCAAAAACAACTATACATTGTTAATGGTAATACAAAAAACTCACAAGATACCCCTTTGGAACCAAATCGTTAAAACTATTTTTTTTAATGTCAAGCTTTTAGAAAATCAGTTATCAGTAAATTACTCTTGTACGATATTTTATTCAAAAAAACAAAACAAGTATACCATGGTATTTCTCATGTAAAACACTCCCAAGATATCTATTTGAAACCAAATCACTAAAGCTATTCTAAAAATATTTAAAGATTTTGAAAAAATTAGCTATAAGTAAACTACCCATAAAATACTTTTTATTCAAAAAAATAAATATACAGTTTTATTTGACATTTAAAACACTCCCAAGTTTTCCATTTGGAACCAAATTACCATTGCCATCTTAAAAATATTTTACCAGCCTCTGTGGTCTCATTTTATACTAAACTGCCGAGGACTGGGAGATCGGGGTTTGATTCCAGTCGGGTGCACTGAGAGTGATTTACCTAAAAATGGTTTCTCACTCTCTCTATCCACGCAAACTTTGGTGCACTTCCTATACATTACACCTACCTCATCCCTAACCCATTAACGTCATTAGAATATAGGCGTATAACCCGAAAGGTTAGTAAGACGCGGCGAGAAACATAAACTGTGAGTGTGATGTTTTGGTTGTCTCTATACTACTATTAATACAACCTCAGCTAAGGAGGCTAAAACAGGCTTATGAAATGATAAAACATTATTGAGGACTCGTTAAAAAGACTAGCATTGTTACGTGTACATTGAAGCGTGTTAGTTTTAGAGAAATTCACGTACAAGAATAGGGGGGAAAAAATCCATTACAATTTTAAAATAAGAATTAAGTTTGATAAATTTATTTTGTGTTTATTAACTATATTGAGCATAAGTATTGGGACAAGAACTACTTGCTAGCTAGTGAATCATACTATTTCATTTTTGTAATTTTTAAAAGTATTTTCTAATGGTTTGATTGATGACCCAAATAAAACTATTTTAGAGTTTTAAGATATATTTAAATATACTGTTTATAATTAGGCCTATGTTTTTTCCCATTGCGTCTTAGTAGCCATTCGGGTTGTATGCATGCATTCATTAAATTGTGCTTACATAATAGTAATAAGAATAGTAGACTTTAAGAGGAAATGTACCCGCATTTAAGTGGAGGAAGAGTGGGTAAACGTTTAGGAAAAAACATCCTCGCACACCCGACTGGGATTTGAACTCCAATATTCCCATCACTGGACATTCAGTTTCATAGTCAAATTTAGTACGCCTCAAGTGCGGCGCTACACTAAGTACATGACGACACCTACCTAAACCAGAATGGAATGGGCCGTTCTCACATATGAAACTGGCCCATTCCATTGAATTTCAGGTAGGTGTCGTCACTTACTTAGTGTCGCACCGCACTTGAGGCATACTAAATTTGACTATGAAACTGGCCCTAACACGATAGTGATGCAGTAATTAATGCGACCACCGATAATGTTTACATTTCTCATATTCAGATTTTATTGTTTTAAATAGTATAACATTTTCATCACTTTTTGTCACTGCGTCTCAAACCCCGTTCAGGTTATACGTATCTGAACTATAAATAAATCGTATGTGTTAAGTATCAGGAAGCTATACTTAAGAGAAAGTGCACCCTCATTAGCATGGAGGATGAATGGAAAGCCACTAGTAAAAAACAACACCCTCAGGATGCCTGACCAGGATTCAAACTCCAATTTACCTCTTCCCGGCAATACAACCTATTGTGAGAGTGACACCTTAGACCATCCGATCACTGAAACTGAATTTATGGTTATGTTCTTACCCATACTGGTGGGCACGTGGATTAAATATCAAGTTCATGTAGTCTGGTTTACTGATGACGGGAGGTCAAGGTTTAAATTATGGTTGGGTATACTGAAAGTGGTTCTTTATAAATAGCTTTCCACTCTTCTTCCACGCAATTACGAATACCTTTCTTCTGAACTCTACCTTATTCATCCCTGCCACATTAGCATAATTAAAATGCAAATAGGCTGTACGGGTAGTAAGATTAACTAATTTGGATATAAGAGGAGTGCAGTTCAAAAAAAGCTTAAACTAAATAACAGACTGTTACATAAACATTTTAGTCACTGCAATTAAATGCGAAAATTCAATTTTCTATCACAACAATAAGGGTTTTTAAAATAAATTGGGAAATGTGAAGGCTCCTTATTTTTTTAAATATAATTAATCCACCCCTCCCTCTACTTATTATAGATACAACACTGTATCTTTTAGCACCACGTATTACTCACTACCCTTTCGGGTTGTACGCCAACAGTGCTGTGTACATTTTGGCAAGTATAATTTTTGCCCCTTTATTATATTTTAGTCCAGATTCAATTGACTAAAAGATAGTTCTTGGTCACATGGTTCGGTAATCGACCACAGTAACACATTTTCACTTCTGACAAGCGTATTTTATTGTCACACAATAAACTAAAGAAAAAATTGTTCAAGGTTGGGGAAGTTTGAATGTCTGAGGACTATTCCCCCCTCCCACTACTATTTAAAAACCGCCTTAGTGAAAGAGCTTTAAAATCTGTCCATAGGTTTCAGTAAGATAGCGGAGTAAAAATAAAATCTTGCGGAAAAGAGCAACACATACCCCACCTCCTTGAGGGGTTGTCCTCTTTTGAGTCCTCTAACGTCAAACACAGGGTTCACTTGGTTTAAAAAAAGTTGTGCGGGAAGCTCCTTAAGGACACAACTAATACATTTGTCCATATAAAGTGAATCTGACGTGTGACGATTATTTCGAACACTTGGTTTAAAAAAAGTTGTGCGGGAAGCTCCTTAAGGACACAACTAATACATTTGTCCATATAAAGTGAATCTGACGTGTGACGATTATTCCGAACACTGCAACAGCCTTAATAGAACACGTTCCCAGTATCATTTTTAAACTCTATTAATGTTTTAAAACCTTGCCCCCATATCATTTCTTTTTTTGCACCCATGCATTCCATTGGGCCAGACATCAAGTGCCACTACTTAAAGCCACTGCACTAAATAACTAGAAACTTTCGGAAGTTTTAAAATCACATAGTAGGGGGTATTAAGAATTTCATAAACTAATACAAAAACACTTCTCAGTGTGGTAGTAAATAGGTACAAACAGGTACAAAGATCACCTAAGATTAATCTTAAATACCGAGATTTGAAATTTGCAAAATAAATTTTCAATAAATAGGGAGCTCTACATTTCCCAATTTATTAAAAAAACAACTTATTATTTTGATAGAAAATTGAATTTTCGCAGTTAATTGCAGTGACTAAATTTTTTATGTAAATCTGTTATTTAGTTTAAACTTTTGTTGAACTGAGATCCTATTTTATCAATTTTTTTTCAATAAAGTATATTATAGATATATTAAATGTATTGTATATATATCATATATTATAAATAAATAATTTATAATTTATATTCAATATAAAATATATACTATAAATATAATTATGTTATATAGACTACTATGTATTATTTACATGTACTGTACATATGTTGGTTATATAACAAACGTATTATATTATATATGATACATATATGTTTATGATGTATTATTTATATGCGTATATTAGATATTTAATGTATATGTTTATTATGTATTTTATATATGTATAGTAAATTATATATAGTATTCATTCCATTCAATTCAATCTCTGGCCAGATATAGTATTTACGATACAATATAAGTTCTGGTATAGAGTAGAGGAAAATGCTACTTTTATTGATCTGTGTCAGTCTCACTTATAGATCTGATATATATGAAAGTGGCAGAGTTATGAACGATACTAGTAATAACATTCAATATACACCCAGAATGGAGTTGAGGTGTCATTTGTGGTGTCAGTTGGTGTATGCATTTCAGTGGGCCTGGCAGACTGATGTGTTAAGTACCTTCCTGGCTCTTTAGCCTATCTGAAACAAAATTTTAAACATAATTAAAAGTACTTATTCCTAGTTTTGGAATGTTATCGATAATGTGTCATATAGTGCATACATCATTAATACATTTTAATAAAAATATAATATTTTGTTGGAAAAGAGAAAATACCTGTCATTTTTTATATATATTATACATTATTTTATAATTTTTTTCTAAATGTTTAATTAATAACAATATTTTATCAACTACGTGAGTGCACCATTGTAAATATATTGTTTGCTTCATTATCAATAACATTATTTAAGTTCGTTGTTCGTCATTTAGAAGCTATATTCTTGTGAATGTGGGGAATGCCAGGCCTCCACCGTGGTTCGGATTCCACGTTAAACTGTAGGTCCTTCATTTCAGTTCACAATCAACCTACCATTACACAGCGTAAGTGCGTATAACCCGAATGGGTAGTAAGACGCGGTGCTAAATAATAATAGAAGCTATACTTATTAGAGCTTTTGTGAAAGTGCGGTGATTAGTAATTTTTTTAAGTGGGATGAAACGATAAATAAGCTTTGTGTACAACCTCAAATAAATGTAAATAATATTGGCCTAAGATACTGTGGTTAACTATCAGATCCATACATTACCATCCGTTTAAATTACAGTTATCGAAAGTGACAGATATTAGCTGTTGGCGTAGGGATACTTTAGGGAATATTTCTAGTAACCTTTGAACTGTCATTCAAGTAAACTTAATGGTGAAAGTACTCTACACATACATAATTAGTATATATATATATATATATATATATATATATATATATATATATATGCAAATGTGCGAGATCTGGGTAGTCTCGCGATTATCCGGGAGATTTCAACATTTTTCAATTGCAGTAAATAAATTCAAAAAAAGAAAAAATTTATTTCATTTCCAAGATTATCTGGATAATCTCTACCTCAGCCAAAATACTTGTATAACGTTGAATACTATTTGTAAAAACAAGCACGTTTCTTTAAGTTAATACTATCCAAATAATGTTGACATATTCCAAAATACGTGGATAATGTTAAGTGAGCGGTGAGTGAATAATATTGCCCCCTTCTCCCCCCCCAAACGCCTTCCTACGATTGAGAACCAGTGTGTGTGTGTGTGTATATATATATATATATATATATCTACATATATATTATATATATCTCTACATATATATTATATATATCTCTACATATATATTATATATATATATATATATATGTAGATATATATTATATATATATATATATATCTACATATATATTATATATATCTCTACATACATATAATATATATACATATATATTATATATATCTAAATATATATTATATATATCTAAATATATATTATATATATCTAAATATATATTATATATATCTACATATATTATATATATCTACATATATATATCTACACACATATATATATATATCTACACATATATATATATATATGTATACAACGTGTATCTATATATATACAACGTGTATCTAAAACATTGCATAAAACTTTGACAGGCTATTCCTTGGGTGAAAATAGAATAAATCACACCAGCAACTTAGGGTCCATCTTGAATATTAAAGGTGGTATACACCCCTAAACATAGAGCTAAAAACGACTATTGTGTGAAATATTATGAAAACTGATTAAGGTATCACAACGAATCCTTGTATACTACACATTGAAACCTTGATCATTAATAAACTAAATGTGCTGTTACAGTTACCCACCCCATCATGTAAAAAAGGGGGGGTTGTAACATTTTTTCTGCAATAAAATATGACAGAGTAAGTATTACTAACTTTGACTTAAGATTACAAAACATGAAGTAAAAATTAACAAAAATTGTGTCTTGGAGAAACTGTCTATCATTCCCCGTTTCCGAGATAATCATGCATGTTTGATTTCAAAGAAAACTGTTAATTCCTGCCAGGTAGGCAACCAGTATAGCTGTTGCGTAGCCACCACGCTCTCCTTACCTTAATCCGTTAGACTTCTTTCTGTGGGTCTTTTTCAAAGCTTTGGTGTACGAGAAAGCCATTGAATCCAAGGAAGACCTGTTAGCCAGGCTAGGTCCTGCATGTGATAATGTTCAAGAATCACCACGTGTTTTCGAAAGATTACGCCAGTCATTGATACGCCACCTCAATTATTGCAATGACGTTAGGGGCCACTATTTTGAACACTTGCTATGAATCTGCTTTTGAAGCTAGGAATTAAAACATACAAGAACTACGGTTAGTATTTCTTAATTTAGCTTTCAATACTCCAGTGAGTGTAATTATTAAAATCCCATCCGTGTGAAATGTGTAAGCAAAACTTGTTAATGTGATAAATAGCAACACATCGGAGCTTATGAAGAAGGAAGAGTATCTGAGTCTCTCCATCATTACACACAAACCAGCCTTGTTTACCAAATTTACGTGATAAATAGTCACACGTGCCGGTAAAAATGGTTAAACGACTGCAGTGCGAAGTAACACTGCGCTTCTGGTTGCCTACCTGGCAGGCATTTACACTTGTCTCTGAGCTCAAACTTGTGTGATTATCTCGAAAACGGAAAAAGCTAGACAGTTTCTCCAAGGCACCTTTATTTGTTAATTTTAATCCTTGTTTTGTAATCATTAGTCAAAATTAGTAATAATTACTCTGACACATTTTATTGCAGAAAAAAGTGATACAACCCCCCATTTTTTACATGATGGGGGTGGGTAACGGTAACAGCACATTTAGTTTATTAATGATCAAGGTTTCAATAAGTAGTATACAAAGATTCGTTGCAATACCTTAATCTGTTTTCATAATATTTCACACAATAGTCGTTTTTAGCTCTATGTTTAGGGGTGTATACCACCCTTAATATTCAAGATGAACCCTAGGTTGCTGATGTGAATTATTCTATTTCCACTCAAGGATTATCCTGCCAAAGTTTGATGCAATGTTTTAGATACACGTTGTGTATAAAGTACAAATTGATTGTAAACCCATAACTATAAAAGCAGTCATGGTTAATAATACTTGAAATGATTAACAATCATTCCTAAAGAGATTTGAAGCACATTTGGTCTTTCCTGACTAACATTTTGCGAGAAAACAGTTTTTCTTGGATTCTGTAAAATTATAATATGTAATGTAAGCTACAACGTAGTTCTGGTCCACTCTTCAAGAGTTAGCTCACCACGTGAAGAAAATAACACTTTTTGTCTCTACTGGGGCAATGTTTTATTTATTTTGGCCCAAAAAGTTCTGATATAAAAAACCACTGATTTTTATCACATTCCCTACAGTCCCACGTTAACACAAATAGTTATATGAAATTGGTACACCAGTGGCAATGCAATACTAATTATATTTTGTAAATTATTTGAAATATTCAGTTAGCTAGAATTGTTTTTTAAAATACTTGAAAGCTGAACAAAGCATAATAGCAGGATGTCTAGTTTAATCAATTAAATAAAGTAATCAAAGTGATGGAATTGCCATAAAAATAAAATATTTGCGGTGGTGATAGTTAAAAGAATTTAAATAACGTGTCCTTATGATAGGCTACGAATAGATTGTTTATTAATATTCATATTAAATAGAAAATAAGAACTACTACTGTAGTTAAAATTAATATTACATAATAATGAAAGATTAATTAATCTATTTAATTAATTCTTAGCGTATATTCCTAACAGATAATAAGATGCGGCGCTAATTTTGTTTTTTGTTTTATACATTATTTTCTAATTCTTTTTACCCTCTACTACCCCCATCCCCCTATCCTCACGCAAAATTTCAAATGTGCATTGCCATTGGCTTAGGGCCTTAGTTATCAAATTAAGTATAATATGGGTTTTGTCTCAGACGCTAATTTTAGTTTACGTAAGAGGCGCTTAGTCCATAATGTGTATATTGGCCGTGGACTTGGCGAAGCCTAGCCCCTAGTTTCAGGAGTGGTCTTAGACCCTAAGTATGTAGAGGGATATTTGGGACTAAGCTCTATAACGCTGAGAGGTGGTAGGTACTCTTAACTCCACGTGCCATGGCTCAGTAAAGTCTCAAACATCATTAAGAGAAACTACCCATTTCATATTTCTCTTTAGACCAGCCAGCCCTAATCCAGTGGAAATGTTTGTTGAAGTCAAACTTTTAACCTTTAATTTTGACATGAATAGGGTAGCTTTCCAATTTAAGCATCAGAATAGTCACTATATTTGAACAAGGTTGGTAGGGGGATGGGGGAGTTGGGTTGAGTACACAAATAAACTAAATGAGAAAATCAGTTGTTATAAAGATATAAATGGTGAATTGGTGTCCACATGCTTAGCAAAATGGAAGCTGTTAGCAATAGTTTTTTTTTTAAATTTCAAACGTATCACCAATAACAATATCGTGATTTTTTTTATAGTATGTGTCTATAGGATAACGGTTCATTTATAAGTTATTCATAAAAATAATGATTCCTAGGATTACAATACTAAACTATTTCACTATTAAATACTATTCCTCAAAATATTGCTATGGAGATGCTCTCCTGATTAAATAGCTGACAAAATGATAGTATTATGAGTGAAACTAATAATAGCTCATATAGTCAGATGTCATTAAAAATCCTTTGAATATCTCTGGTTTATATATGTGCAAGGGTTGTAAAAAAAATAGTTTCCCAGTTATTGTAAATGGACATCAATTTATTTTCACAAATGAAACATACATTAAAATGTAGCCACGCCCTTTCTCTACTAATCAACATAATCACCTTATATGCACATATTTTTTTCTTCTGTTATTATTATTATTATTATTATTATTAGCACCGCGTCTTACTACCCGTTCGGGTTATACGCACTTACGCTAATGTGTAATGGTAGGGTGATTGTGAGATGAAATGAAGGACCTACAGTTTAACGTGGAATCCGAACCACGGTGGCGGCCTGGCATTACCCACATTCACAAGATATCTTGTCAGAGGTGAAGGAAGGGTTTGGTAATCAGATAAATCTGTGCCGGTACCAAGGATTGAACCCCGGCCGCCAGCATAGAAGTCTGACACCTTACCCCTAGACCACCAGGTCACCCCTCTTTTTCTTCTGTTGAACCAACTTATAGAACGCCTCAGCCAAACAAATAATAACTAGTTTATGGAGGAATTAACGCATAGTTTCATCAATCCGTGTATTATTTCCGAAACGATTACATTTCATATTCTCTTTATCGGAGATAAAATTGAAATTTTTAATGACCAGGAAAGCTTTCTTAAAATAATTTCGTAGTTTTGTGGTAATGTGCAGATGGGCTTTGTTATTAACCAGAATGACGTCAGTGCTGAAGGTGCTCGAGTGCTGGTGTTGGATAACAGATTTAACTAGATTCAAGGTTTCATGATAACAAGCGGTGTTGACATTTTTTCCTTTTTCTTCTTCAAAAATTACATTAATTAATACTTTTGATAATCCAAGATACCATTAGCGTATATTTTATGTAGACTAGTTCACCTTAAATGTTCTTTAAGTAAATAAGTAAGTCTCTCAAAAAGTTTTTTTTCCTTTAACCTCTTTTGGGAAATGTTTGTACAGCAATGACCTATCTCTATCAATTTATACTCAATAGTCAATATTTACCTTTTTTATTGGTTTTAATTTATAAATGAGGAGCTTAATAGCAATGCAATAACCATAAGATGTGCAAACTCACATAAAATGTCGAAAATTTTAAACGCAAGTCGAAATTTTAAAACGAAGTATTGACCCTTGTGGACCCAATATCGAGCTTTTTTTTGGTTAAAATACACAAATGAGGAATTAATTATTTAAAAAATAAAATTATAAAATTTAAAATTGGGAGTCGAAAAAAGTTTTACCTAAGTAGGCCTATAACGCAATTTTTTCTCGGGTTTTCTAGTGTATCTTATTTCGTATCAAATATATATTACGAGTTTTGAGTAAATATCTCCATTTATAAACAATGGAGTTAGAAAGACCGTGTGAAATTCCGTACCATTTATTATGTTATTATTATTGGTATTATAAATAGTATTGATGATTTTTAATTATATTTGTTACCCGATTGGTTTCAGTGCCAGTGTAGTTGAATTTAATCCAAGTGGGTTTATTTGGGTTTGGGCTTGGATAATTTTTGGAAAAGGTAGTTATTGATTTATGTTTTTTTTTAACTTTGAAAGATTTTCGAAACTTTTGACCACGAATAGAATTCGTAACTGCGAAATGATTGAAGACTTTTAGACAATTTTGAGATTTTACTTGGTTTGATGGCTATGAGGGAGTTTATAAATTGGTCTATTACACTTTGCTAATCTTTTAGCTTTAGGATCATTAGACTCGTAGGTAATCATCCGTGTGAGTAGGTTTTCTGTAAAATTTGTATTCTCTTTTGTTTCGAATGTTTTTTTTTATAGTAGTGAAATTTAAATGATAAATGCTGTTCTGATTACATGTTCAGTGGTAAAGCAGAGCTTTGTATAGTAATGGCCTATGCACTATTGGGAGGAGAACTCTGGAATATTATTTTAATAGATGATGAAAAGGTTATATACTCGTTCATAAAAGCAGTAAAATCTTATTTTGAGAATGTTGTGCAATTAAGTGAAAATGATTGAGTCATAATCTTTTACAAATATTTAAATCACGTTAAACATGATATTGGAAATCCCATGCCTAAACCTTTATTTTAAAAATACATTGTAACATTAAATTTGAAGTATTTTAATTGTGATAGTTCTAATTATCTTGGTAACATTTTATGAAAAATGTATTTTATGTTGTTGATGGTATCTTAGACAAGTACATTGTTATAGAGTGGGCGTCACCAAACTTATTGAGTATTGTAGCTACTTTCATGTCAAATTGGTTTACGAGTTATCCAGACTAAAAATTTGCAGTACTACGTATTGGCCTTTATTGTTGAATCGGGTGTGTGGGGGATCTATATCTTATACTCTTAATTGTTATGAAAATAATGTAACAATATTAGTACACTTCATAATAAATTGATCTTTTTAATGCAATAAAATAATAGAATAATAATTAATTTTTTGAAACAAAATTATAGTCAAACATAAAATATAACTTAGTGTGTAGCTTACTTAGAAGAGTGGCAATCACTTTCATTCAAAATGTTTTAAATATTGATGAGTAACTTCTCATTCTCATTCTGATGCAACTATTATCACCTGCTTCTATATATGTTTTTGACCAGCTGCAGCTGAAATTTAGGATTACCATAGGTAGAGTAAATCAGAACAAGACCTTCACTTAGAGTGTATCTGGAACTATACGAGGATAATTTTTCTTCCTGACAAGGTGTCATACTTATCCTAAACTTAATTCAATACTTTTCAACGATCTGTTACTTTTGAAAGCGCAAAATAAATTTTCCACGTGAGGTACTGAAAATGTAAGCTACCGATAAATCCCGATCGGCCGTTTGGCTATCTCTGGCTATAGAAGTTGGTTATATCTAAATACATAAAACTAGTATTGTTGCTAGGCTTGACTATTTATAATTTTACTCTTAATTTAAAGGCAACTTTTACAGAAAATATACCTGGAAGTTGAAGGTTGTCATGTTTTTAAAAAAAAAATTGTAGGCAGGAGCATTTTGATAATATTGAAAATGATCTAGTGAGAATGTTAGTTTCGTTTATTTTGGGTAACGAAGTGAAATTTGTTGCTTATAATATCAAGTACTATATGTGGTAAGCTCCCACCCGTGGGATGTTAGGGTAGCTTGAGGGAGGGGCTATGTTTGTAGGCAGCTGTGGACTCGAAATAATATGTAGGGGTACGAATTTTTATTTAATAGACGTGACTACAAAACGTGATGTTAAATGAAATATTAAAGAAATATAGTGACTGGATGCTCGTTCTCTTAGAAGAACTGGCTTAACTTGTGGAAACTTAGACTGATGGACTTGATTGACATTGCACGTGACCCCTACAGAACTCGATCTCAGGACCCTGGGCTCGATGAATGCCATCTAAGTACAAGTGCTACTGATGACCAGAAGATGTAGTCTGATATGGTCCAATGTCGGGTAGCGTGACTGCCTGCAATATCGATGGAATCGTGACAGCCCTGATATATAATAATAAAAGGTTTTATAGCCAGCTATTGCCCCTTTCTGGCCAACAAGAACAAATATTGTTGTGAATGGTCAGCATTCTTCTCTAATGGTTCTAGTCCGTTACATCATAAAAGCTAATCCAGCACTTTTTAGCCCGTGAGTACACTCAAGTTATATAGATCCAAAATAAACATCCCAACATTGCTCAGTGGTTATGAAGTATAAATATTTCGCTAGGCTGAAAAGTGTTTTCGTGAGAGTGTTTTAGATAATTGGTGGAATCAGATTTTAATTAAGTAATATTGTTACTGTGGATAGAGTATAACGCTTGTGTTATCTAAACGTCATGTTTAATAAGTACATTTATATTGTTTTTATCAGCTCTAACTTCGATTACGACATTGGTTTGAGTTTATATATCAAAAAATCTTATAAAGATTAGCGGATATAAGTCGATGTGTTTTAGTTGTGGTGAGTGGAAATCATTATATATAGGTTTAATTAGTTAGTAAGTGTAAAGTTTGATTTATTCTCTAGATGGGATGTGTTTTATGGCATCCTCGCTGTAGATTACATCATAAATAATAATAGATGTAATAATTTTTTAAATTTTGATTAAGCACTTATGTGGGCGCATGGTCTAAGACGTGAATCTAGAAATAGACAAGACTGCTGATGATTGGGAGATCGGGGTTTTAATCCCGTTTGAGTATACCTACCTAAATGGTTTTCTACTCTCCTTCTGCATAAAATGCTAATACACTTTCTCTAAATTCCCTAATATATTAGCGTAAATAGTAAAAATGCGCCCAACTCGAATGGGTCCTAACACGCGATGCTGAGAAAAATGAATATGAGTTACCAATTTAACAATAAAACCCCGAGAGATATCAAAAGTAACAAAGTAGCGGTTATACCAGATGAAACTACTGCAAATGCCAAACCTCCCTTGAACTGAGCTTAGCCGAAAATAAATTAACTATAAAAAAATTTCCTTTATCCTCGGTGCATCTTAAAAGAAAACTTTATTACTGAACTGAACAAACTATATTTTCTATGTGTATACGTTAAGTTCTTCAATGTTCAGTATAAGCTTGTTTGTATTCAAAATTTGTACTAAAAATCTTCGGTCGTTTGTTGCCTCTCTCAAATAGTCTCTAAAGAATATAAATCCATACAAATGGTCTTGTAGAAGAAGATCAAAGTCCTTCATGGTCTTGCCCAAGAGAGAGAGAGAGAGAGAGATTTTACAATTTGGTTAAGTTCACTCTAACCTGCACTAAAAATATCTTAATTGAAATTCAAACGTTCAACAGATTCCGCTGTTCTGATTCTATCTTCAATAACTTCCAACAGGTTTTCCCTGTGGGCGAGCCAAAGTGGTAGAGGATCTGTCACGTGAAATATATTAATATGATGGAGAGCAAATATCTTAGTGAGGAAGAAGAGCAACACAAAGCGGCTTTTGATAAAGTACCGCTCCAATGTTAGTCATCCCCAAAGAGTACTCGTGCTTTGAAAACTAATTGGTAGGATTCCTGGGTTACGTTGTTATCTGTACGTAAGTTTTCAAATTAAGTTGAACCTTTAATGAAATGGAGCCGCATTCTCACATAATAACACACTGTGTTATTCAGGTGTACGATATATACCTGGCTGAGGGAATAACCCTTCATAATTCCGGGGGTTCCTCAACAGAAACACCTTACTTTCGATAATTGACTCTTAAGTTTTTCAAGAATTATATAAAACTATTTCATTGTAAGCAAACATTTTTGAAAAGGGATCTCAAGCTCATAATTTTAAGAAGATTTTTATTGGTGTGTCACGTGTTATTAGTGACGTTAGTGACAATACTTGTAAAATATACATATTGCTCATTTTATAGATGAAAATCTAAATGCATAGCATCAGGAATAATCCCAACGGAAATTTGTGTCATCTCATTGGCTTAGTTGATACTAAATGCCACTTGATAATTTCCCTTATTGATCTACTAATATACATACTTAATGAATTTGATGAAAGTACACAGCTCTACATTAATTTGAGAATCGAGTTATATCAACAGGATGGGGTTTTGTAGGACCAACAAAAGAATATCTATCATCAACGCTCGAGAATGGATTGTGGCCGATAAAACCTTCATCAACGGGATGCAGTCCGCAGTATTTATAATATCCTTCATGCCTATCGAAGTAGCTCTTTGAAAGCTCTTTGGATAATTTTTTGTTGATGCATGGGGAATATCGACTCAAAAGTCAGTATAGTTAGTATACATCATGTTTATTTACACTTTCATGCAGCTATTGATCATTGTTTGAATCCTAATCTCCGAATTTATCAGCAAATCTATATTGTTGGGTCTGCATTTTTCCTGAAGTCATAACAGTAGATGAGCTTGTGGTGGACCTCAATTTTGTCACTTCACAGTGAACATTAAGTACTTACATTGCTTTTAACGTCACTGCACACCTCCTTGAAGACAGTAATAATTTATAAATAGCTTTTAACCTATATATATAAATTCAACATAATTTAAAATAATACCACATTCAAATCTATCCAGTTATAAGTGAACTTATAAATACAGAAACTATCCTTTTTAAGTATATGTGAATTCAAAACAACCAACTAAACTAAAATATGATTTATCTTTTAATTTCATATTGAAATGTATTCTGTATTAATTACTCTTTGAATTTGGCGATCGAGCTATATATAATGATAATGAATTCTACATTCTATGAGTGAAATCATTATTGATCAAGCGTTTTAAGACATCTTTTAAAAAATATCAATTTATTTGATTTAATTCGTTTCATCAATTACCTATATTATAACCTACCCGGTAAAAATCTAGTTAATATATAAAAACTGTATCGCAATCAGTAAAACGGTCCTATAAATGTTAGGAAATATACATACAAACCGGAACTTTGTTTTAAAGGTAATATATATTATTTAAAATTTAAACAACTTAACAGTTACCTATTTTAAAACTAGTTGTTAGAGAAATTTAAAAAATATATAATTAAAAAAAATTAGCCATCTGTAGGTAGACTGCCCCTAATTAACAGGTTAGAATTTTTTTTTTTTAAATCCCAAGCTATAGCAATATAATATTTAAATAGCAAGTTTAAATCAAATCCAGCAAACCTATTTTGATCTAGGCCCAGGGGCAGCCAGACAGACGGAGAAGTTGACAAACAATTATTAAATCCACTTTTCTCGGTTCGGGGCGAAATTAAAAGTAAGAATTCATTATAATCTAAAGGTTGAAAATTTTCACTATTAAAATACATTCTATTTAACTGAGAAGGTAAAAAATGGTGTTATAAGAAGCTCTTTCTCTATTCTTATTTGGGTTCTAGCTATAGTTAGATATTTATTTAATTAAATGACTTATAGTGCCAATATTTGCAATTAAGTTATGTGTCAATTGCTGTAAGAGAGCTTATCTTAATAAATATAATTACGAGGCTCCATTTCATAGAAAATTTCCTTCATTACCACTATCACCAGCAACGGTGGCGATGCGGACCAAATGTATTATTTAGTCTGATTTTCCAATGTGGATAAGTTGATCTCAAATCTTGGCTGAGTATTGATTACTTACCTTATTGTTCTACCACTCAACTTTAACTTAAATGTGTGTATATTTACCATAATTTATACCTTGCTCATATCTACATTATTGATTTAAATAAGCCCGGATGGGTAGCAAAACGTGGAGAATTAGCCCACGAAAAAACAAACAAAAAAACTCCACTGTCTTGAAGAGAGGATAGAAAACTTGTTCTCAGTATTCCTGATTAAATGAAGTACGCCATAGTACCCTTTGCCACTGGTAGTCTAAACTATAAGCTTATCAACACATTTTACAAAAATTGGAGCGTACATATGAGCTTATGCCGGGATATCGTAACTTAACGTTGACTTGAAGTTAACTTAACGTAATAGATGTCTTGGAAGGTCTTTAACTTTAAGTGAACGTTACTTGAAGGGTATCACGTGATATAACCAGCCAATCACTATGCAAGTGACGTCAACAGGGCTATTTAGTAAGTAATTTGTTGGATTTAAGACCAAGGTCTATTTTTTAGCTTT
This sequence comes from Timema cristinae, assembly GCA_039000515.1. NCBI lineage: Eukaryota > Metazoa > Arthropoda > Insecta > Phasmatodea > Timematidae > Timema > Timema cristinae. Next base: position 61,235,795 of record JBCFYV010009882.1, read on the forward strand.
AGTTCTAGTGATCGGACATTTATTTAAAATAAGCGCTAGCATAATATCATTATAGAACGCTATAGAACAGAATTAATTCAAATATTGTAAAGAAGTTAAAACCACAAATCTTTTATTATATAAAATGGTATAATGTGTTGCTTTCAAAAAAGATCCTTGTTATTAAAATATAAATCAACTAACAAAATCATGATTGTAAAAGCATTAAAATCTGCTCGCTAATGCTAGTTAATATTTAGATTATTATTATTATTAGCACCGCGTCTTACTACCCGTTCGGTTAATATTTAGAACTGTAAAAATATTTACTTTATAATATAGAATTAATTTAACAGTTCGTGGTATTACTAGGCTAAAGTAGATTTAAGATTAAATTATAATAGGAAAGCTAAATTTATCTAAAAGGTTAAATGATAAATATCTATAATATCGGTAGAAAACAATAAGCCTTAAAAGATCATAAACACTAATAAAAATAGTACAAATCACATTTAAAAACACATAATCTATAATGAAGATGTTTGGTTCGAGTTGTTACGTTAAGTTACGTGAATCGTGATCACACATGTGTTTTCTTAACTTAAGTTAACTTTAAGTGAACGTTACGTTAAGTTGATCGTAATCTAGGCATTACTGGTTAATTTGGTTTAAACAAGGTACTTCTTTTAATGTTATTGTACACAAGTTTTTAAACTGGATCGTCCAAGACCAGGTCAAATTACTTTTTATTTTGTCTACTTTAGAAATATATTTTGTATTATTTTAATTAATGTTTTTAATTTATTGGTAACATAAATGTTGAATTTATCACCAGGAACAGCCAAGATCAGTTAAGTTAGTTTAAATATAGTGGAATATGCTAGGTATGACCCTTCGGTAGGAATAGGTATAAATTGATTTTTTAAATAATCATTTTGTAAAGTAATCAGGTTATTCCGATTTTAAACCTCTAACTTTAGAGTTGCACTGAGTGATAGATTATGCTAACCTTATATATATATATATATATATATATATATATATGTATACATTTTAAATATATTAACCTAGTTTAAACCTATTCTAGCACTCTCAAATAAATACAAGCCAAATATTGGTACGGTAGGTGCCTATGTAAATTCATGAGTTGTAGGTTTTTTTAATATTCAACCTTTTGGTCCCTGAAATTATGACTAAGAGTAAGATACAAATATAAGCTCAAATATGTGGTAAAGTGTTACTAGCGCACCTCTTTGTGTATAAATTGTGGTTCAAATATTTGATTAAAGTCAAGCCATGAGAGATACACGGAGATTTAATGTATAAGTTTTTATTTAAAATGAGAGTAGCAGATGCTTTAAATACATTTTAAATGGTAATGGATTAAATTAAATAAAGTGATAAATATAAAATTGCCTGATTACGAAACCTTTCGGTGATATATTTCTATAATCTTATAGCATTCCTTAAAACTGCACTAAATCATATTATTTATAAATTGCAAACTAGCCTCTCTTTATTACCGACACTGTCTGTATTGTACGTAGTCATATTATCTCGATGAGGTAGTTTTTATTTTCAACGTCTAGCCAAACATAACAATAATATATTATTTAGTTTCCTACATCTAATTACTACATTCTTGTTACGCTCCATTAAACTTAGTTCAACAGTGCTTTGATATTTCACATCTGCATCACTACCTAGATTAGGAATTAATTAAAGGTGGGAGGGAAGAGAATGCAATAAACTTATTTTACAGCAAACATTTTAGCCATCTTTAGCGTTTCAGCTCAACAGTGAAACCTATCGCGTGAAAATTGTACTACGGACGCAACAACTGCGTACTCTAGCGGCAAATGGATGAGCTAATGCCAGTCTACTGCTACATTCGATTGCGGGAGGTTGTATACATTGACGTTAATCTGTTGCTTTTTTATAGAGATATATAAAAAAACTTACTATATTAAGAACATAATAAACATCGAAAATACACTCTAAACTACACTTTTGTTTATTAAAGAGTCTGTGACAAACTACATCTTCTTGTTGCGATCATGGGTGCTAAAGCAAGCGTAATTGAAGCCAGCAAAATTCACGATCAAAATTGGGAATCAGACCAGGTAGGATAATGCATAGGTATTTTTTGATTCCAAATAAAATATTAATAGGTATTTAATATATTATTATGAAAGAAAAAATATCTAACTTAAGTATATTGAAATTGATTTAATTTAAAATATTTGAATTAAAATACAAAATACTTCTTTTAATCAACTATATTTTATTGTTTGATGATAATATAAATAAGTGGTATAAAATGTTCTTATAATCAATAATAGTTTGGATTGCAATAAAAATAATGTCATAAAAACAACATTTTAACCTAAATTACAACTTTGAATTTATATTGAACAATATTAAAATTATATACTTTGGAATATATTTATTTTAATTTTACATACACATATTTATATTTTTATATATTTTACTACTCTTATAAGCTATTTATTATGTTATTTACAATTTTCTAAGTTTCTCATATAACTCATAAGTACTTTATAATTAGGTTTAAATATACTTTCCTAAATATATATGCAAACACATTTTCCTCTTTTAGTTCATGAACATGGCAGTTCATATTAATTATTTTTCATATTACAACTTAAACTGATAGGCCTATTTTATAAACACCTATGAAACCTGTTCTTATAGCATGTGTTTTTTGTTTCAATTTTGATTTTAATTGTTGACATTTTAACCTTTAAAAATATTTACTTTGCGAGTGATAAGATCCGCACATACCTGTATTTTTCAAGTATTTAGATCGATAGGTGCTAGGGTAAAGTAGTAAATGCTTTAAATGTCTGATTTCAGATTGTATTTTATATTTCTAAAAAAATTGAGTTATTAAAATAAATCTTATGCTATACCATTCCATAATGTATTTGTGTTGTTTACCATTTTACAAAGGATTATACACTTCATGCTATAGTTTGTTTGAATTTTTAAGTTACTATTTTAAATATTATAATTGCGATAGTAAATTGTCATATAGTTCAAAATGATGTATACAATTGGCTACTCAAAGTAAGAAATGTGTAAGTTTTTTCAAAGTTGATAATTTTTCTGATTGCTAGTTGGTTTGCGTAAACGGAGATTTAGTTAAACAAATTAATTAATTAAGACTGAAATATATAATATATAACTAACCAATACATAATTTCTGTGGGATATAAATAATAATCTCATGATTTTGATTTTTACCTATAATTTAATAATATTTATGTTGGTACCTCGTCATTGTAGTGGGTGGGGCGGGTTGCTTACCCCGGCTCTGCGAAAAGCAGGCATAACTGAGGGAGTGGTCGAGATATCGATCACCAGCCCTTCATGACGTCACAGCTATGCTCCAGCTGTACTACCACTACACCAAACCGTCTATTTCCTTCTCTCTCATAATGAAGGAATCTTCATTCTCTTATTTTGAATGCAATTAGATATCCTGTATCTCTCTTTATTTGTGCATAAGGCTATCTTTCTTTCTCTTCATAGAAGCTACAATCTCCAGATTTAGTTTAACTCCCTTTTTTCAAAATTCAGGATATGGTATTTTATTATATTTATTTTTGTGTCTCGCTTAGCTTATCTTTGGGAATTAGTTAACCTCACACTTCTTCATTAGATTTTTAAAAACTAAAGATTTAAAATTTCAACTATTCAGAGACCTGCTGATAATCTTTACCTAGATTTTGTTAAAAACAATATAAAAAAATATAAAAAAAACTTCCTAAAAATGGAGGATTTCTAAACGTCTGCAACGCCTATGAAGGATTTCCCATGTAGAACCCTTAACTTCTTATTTTTCTCTAGAAGCAAGAAGCAAAGTATTTGAACTCTTTGTGGAACTCAGGATATCTCATTCCCCCATACCCCCTCCCTTCTGCAGACACTAGGCCATGGGCCTCTGTTTCTATAGCATTAATAATATGCTCTAACTTCACTTTTGACGTTATTAGATTCTATTCCCCTCTTTAAGAAATTAGACTATCAAATCTCTCATTCAACGAGCCACCGAGCGTTATTTGTTATTTTAAAACAAATCTATAAAGGAATATGTTGCACAGAATACCTTCTGTTTGATAGTAAAAAAAAACCTACATCGCGTGAACACACAAGAGAGCTATACCGACCGAACGGCCACCACTGTTAGCGATGATAGTACCAACAATTATAGCTAGAGGGTATCATGTGGTCAGCACAATGAACCATCTGGCCACTAATCTCAGTTTTATAAACCAGAACTTCTACTTATGTATACAAGTAGCTCCCCATTTTTCCTCACGAGGCTGAATTTGACCCCGTACCAGATCCACTGCTTCACAGATACATTTTTGGAAGCTCCTAGGATTGAAGCCCGGACCTCTGGGTCTGCACCCAGGAATTCTTGCAACTAGAATACAGAGGCGTTTACGCTTAAAGAATATTAATCATATGATTTTGGTACTATTATATTTTTCAAAAATAGAAACTACACTTAGAACATACAATACCAAGATGATGTTGATTATAAACCAGTGTTACCTGTTCTACTTTCGCACTGGGAATTACCATTCTATTAAGTGCATATTTAAACCAAAGACAATTTAAAAAATTATTAGTAAAAATAATATATACTTTAAAGTTATACTAATATTTAAATATCTGGGCCTTCTTTTTGGTTTCATTTTAGTGTGTTCTTTTTATACTACTCAACTTCGATTCCATCATGTTAACTCCTCAGTTGTGATTAAAAATATTTAATTTGTTGTTTATTTACTTACTATTTATAAATATTCTTAGAAAACACTTGAAACAGAATAACATCACTATCTTCACTTAAATTAGTCACATCAAGAGGCCCTAAAATTAATATTTTATTAAATGTTTTAGATAAAATATCAATATAATTTTTTTCATTTTCATTTTATTTATGTGTATTGGTTTTACATTTTCATTATATAATAGGCTTTATTCAATTAACTTAAGTGATTTTTTTTTCATATATAAATATTTATTATTAGAAACGCTTTGTATAGTAAATTTCTCTATCACATCATGATTAAAATTATTTTTGGTTATTCCCAAAAGATCTATCACCAAAAGATTGTTAAGTACGTGTAGTAATTAATAGTATTACTTATTTATAAATGTCTTTTTTTATGTACTGTACGTAGCATTGATTGAGGTTTTATTAATCTTTTGAATATCTAGGCCAAAATATGTAATTAAGGATTTTATAGAGGAATATAAAGAACCAGTTTTATGTTTAAAATAGATTTCAAAATATATTAAAAACATCTGAGTCTTTGATGAATTCTTTTTATCTCTATAAAAAAGTTTCACAATGCAGGAACAAAATAAAGACTAAATGTTTTATAATGTCACATTCTGGATAGGTATGCATTTATTTTACATTCAAAAAATCAATCAGCGACTGGAGGAAGAAATACATTCTATTATTACTTTACACTAAATAAATATCAGAAACTTGTAAATTATTTGACTGAATACAGATGTTTGACTGCAATGTACTGTCTAACATTCTGTTTTCGCTAGTTCCTAGACAAGAAATCTGGAAGATAACATTTTTTCAGCTAGGCAATTCCTTAAATTAAAATCCCCTTCACTTTTACATTGTTAATAAAATAACTCAGTTTATTTTAAATTTTTTTTCAAATAGTTAATATTTTCATTCCTTCTGTGTCGACCAATAAAATATAGTAAAAGCTCAGTTCTTTTAAAATTTAAGTTTAAAAGTAATAAATGTTAAACACTTTTTTAGTTCAATTTGTATTCGATCTGTCTGTTACAACCAAAATGTTTGTAAAGTGTGTAAGTTTGAATTCTAGATTCAATCCCTAAATGGCAGACTAAGATAATATTACATTGATTTCTCTCGAACCTATTACCGGGTGATTTTCTTTAAACTAGTTCTCCTCATCCTATATGCTTGAATTAGTATGTTTAAGTTTTGGATAAATCCAGTGAAAAATATAACGTTTAACACAAAAAAGAATTTTTTAGCCATTTAAAATAATTAGGCATCTCTTACAAATTATGTAAAACTCTATGGCATGCACAAAAACGTTAGTAAAATAATGAACAATAATTTTCTTCCTGTGAATAAGGTTGATTACAAACCTTTTTGAAAGTATTTTATGCCTCATAATAGCCGTCTCAGTCTATGAAACTTTTCCTTGACTTTTAAATGTTATCGTTTGAAGCCACGTCTCATTTTTCAAATTTTTGTTCATTACGCTAATATCTTGTTTTAAACATAGTTTTTAATATTCCCTGTATAATTCCTTTCCGGTTAACCACCCTACTGTGGTAGGAATGAGGAAGGGACCTATAGCTTATTCACTCCTGTTTGATTTGAGGGAGTGTGATAAATGTTTTATGAAAACAAATTTCCAGAACACACTGTCAGGCTTCAAACCCCAACCTCACGGTCATTGACAAATCTTATTTGATGATATGGACGTTTATTCTGCCTTGTCACTATAGTAGGTTAAATCTTGTTGAAAATTTCCGGATACAGGAATAAAACCAGAATTAAATCTGAACTTAATTATGATTTCAATGTATCTTGGTCTAGTCATAATGACACATTGTTAAATAGCTTTTTACTTTCTCGCCATCTTACAGGTATAAAAAGTATTGTGATTGTCAAAAATATCGATTTTGATGAATCACGACAGTTCATGGACCCCCGAATCCAAAAAAGTGTTTTTTGAATTTCTGTCTGTCTGTACCTCTAACTAGAGCCTAAATTATTCTACCGATCAGTCTAAAACTTGGAATCTAGGGTTTTCATAGGGCTGCCCCGAGGAATTTCTGGAATTGGATATCTAACCATATAATTAAGGGGTAGTTTACTGAAGGTTAAAAAGAGAAAAAGTCGATTTTATCAAAATCGGCTCTAACAATTTTGATTAAATCTCATTTCAAAACATTTATAAATATTCCAAAGATAATGGCTATTCTCAATATTTTGGCAAAATGACTTTAGGGACTCCGATCCGATGCGTAAATTCTCAAATTTGTTTTTATCATATCTTCGAAACTATTTGAGATAAAAAATAACTTATCATTGCAAATATGTAGATATATTTATATTATAAATATTTTATTCGAAACATATTTTATAAAAAACCAATTAATTTCAAGCTATACGCATATATATATTTTAACTTTTCGAACACTTAAGGTAAAAGTATTGCGACCGTAAATAAAATCTAACGTGAAACGTTAATGGCAGTTGACTTTTCTTGATCCCTCGAACCCTAAAAAGTGGTCATTGCAATGCTGTCGTGTGTCTTTTTAACCCCAAAATTAAGGTTAGTTTAATAAAAGCGAAAAGGGAAAAAATCGATTTTCTCAAAATCAGCTTTAAAGATTTTGATTAACATTCGTATCTATGTGTTGATTGAGATTATAAATAAACTGGTTATTTTCATCTTCCCATGAAAATAACTTTTAGGGTACTTTACATAAGCTGAAATTTACGTATCTCCTCAACTATTTGAGATACTAAATAACTTATCATTGCAAAATTGTAGTTCTATTAAAAATAAAAAAACTTTTAAATGAAATATAGTTTTATAAAACCCAACAGTGTCTGAAATATTGGCAAATATAACAATACAATTCTGTGAGCTTTAGTTGTAAAGAGATACGCTGAAGTTTTAACGCAATAATTCTCCAATGCCAGAGAGTGATTAAACATAAGTAAGTCTCTCAAAAAATTTATGTTATGTAATAGGAGAAATATTTGTACATCAATGATCTATCTCCATTTTAGACTCAATAATCAATATACTCATTATTTATTGGTCAAAATGATTATAAACGAGAAATTTAATAACAATGCGATGACATGAAGATTTGCAACAACTAATAAAATGTTGAAAATTTTAAACGGAAGTCAAAATTTTAATACAAAGTATTGACCCTTGTGGACCCAAAATTGATATTTTTTTTATCGGTCCAAACGTACAAATGAGGACATTAATTCTTTAAAAATAAAATTATAAAATTTAAAATCGGGGCTCAAAAAAGTTTTATACAAGTTTAGTTCAATTTATGTTTGGGTTTGCTAGTGTATATTATTTTGTTTCACATATATTACGAGTTTTGAGTAAACATATCAATTTTTAAACAATATAGCAAGAAAGTCCGTGCGGAGTTCCGTAACATTTTTTTTTAGATAATGATACTATGCTCATGAAAAATATTCAACAATTACTGATATCACAATGTGAAAAAATTAAATTCGGGGTTTTTTTTAGAATAAATATTTGATTTATTTTGAATAAAAAATATTTGTTTGTTAAAACTGTAAAAACACTGGTATTGTATCGAGTTATCTATATCCCCACCTTAAATTAATATATTTAACTTTCTTTCCTTTACTAACTTAATGTAGAATTTCAACGAGATATTATTGAAAATGAAGCACTTATTCAACACAAATATTGCCAGGAAACTTCTGTTCTTTCAATATATATATATATGTTTCATTTAATGCAAGACTGCATTTATCAAATTATTTAGTCAGGATATTTTACTATCATTAGGTCAAATTATTATAGAAAATCATTATTTCTGTACTTCCAAAAATAGGTTTCAAGCCATGTTTTATGTTAAAATATCTAAAGCCAATCAAGGCTAAGTCTTTATGGAAAATTGTTTTCGACAAAATACTTTTTAATTTTTAATGTAAAACTAGATTAATTTTAGTGATTATGCATATAATTATTACTCGTAATACTTTATAAGCGATAACTGATCATGTTTAATTCGAAAAGAAGATAGCAAAAGTGTGTATTTTCAAAGTGTCTGTTGCTCCTCACTCATATCATGCCCATGACGAACTAAACATTACCCGCTTCGGTTGACTCATGGTCTATGGCGTTACTATCGCAGTAATCTAGACTGCCGGTGACAGGGGAGGTTGAGGTTAGAATTTCGGTCGGGTGTACTGAGGGTTAATTTTACAAAATGGTTATCCACTTACCATCAACGCTAATGATGGTATATTTCCTCTAAATATAAACTCCCTAATACCTAAAAATCATGATCCTAATTGCTACGTAAGCGTATAGCTCGAACGGGTAGTAAGATGCGTTGCTAAAAAAAGTCCTAAGCATTTCATCCACAACCCCTTTATATTTAGGGCCTCATAGCTGACCTTGGAAATAAATAAGAATATATATTAATATGTTTTTATTCTATATTATGATGACCCTCCCTCAAAATTTTTATTCCAATCAACAAAAACAAATTATTTGATATATGCACTACCCTTAAATTGATATTACCAAGTTTAATATGCTTGTAAAAGGAAGTAAGGGAAATATTTTTGCGGGGAAATATATCTTTTCTAAAATCTACAGCTACAAAAAGTATAAATTAATTATAATAATAACATACGTTCTTAATCAATTAAATAAAAATTAAAAGTATTTAGTGATTATAATAGCACCTTAATACATAGGCTATCTATAAAATATTATGAAAGTAGTTATAGTTCATTTTATTCAAACTTAAAAGACAAACAATTTTAAAACTCACAACAAAGCTTATTTACTTGGAGTCAGGGGCTTTATGGGAACTTAGTCTTACTACCTTATCTGATGTGTTGCCAATTTAAGTTCTGCTCTTCTTTTATGACCTCTTCAGACTAGGTTCGTATACATTTTATGTCTAAACAGGAGCTCTTTAGATTAGGATAGTACAAAGTTTGCACTACTTGAAAACACTTTTAAGAAATATGTAATAGGGCTAAATATCAATGAAGATAGTATTCAAGGTGTTTTTAAACACTCTGCCCAAACTTAAAGCTCAGCATCTGTGGGCAGAAAGAAACAGAAAATACTAGTAAAATAGTGTCCGGAAAAGTCATCTTACATTACTAAAAATTGAAGTTTTGTGCAACAATGCCAGGATTACGCAGCTGTCAATACGTACGTGTACAACCAGTTGCATATTATTAGGCGGGTCCATTAGAGTGTGTGTTAAAAACTCCCCCCCCCCCCACCTCTTATACAATACACAGTTTGTCAGTTGCATTTGACGCACGCTCTGCTCTGCCTTCTGACACGTTGCTTGCAGCCAGGCATTTCTTCCCACCTATTGTTATGCAACTTGCTGTACACGTACGTACTTACAGCTGCGTGGTCCCGGCGTTGTTGCGCCTGACTTCAACTTACATTTAATAGTACAATATGACTTTTCCGGACAATCTTTTGACAGGAATTTCTATTTCTTTCGTCCCACAGATGCTGTAGATTAAGTTTGGCAGAGCGATAAAAACATCCTGTGTAGTACAAGTGAAAAGAGTGTTTGGTAATCCAAATCAATATTTAAAAACCCTTTTTGGTGGCCACATGTTCTACGGTGATACTTTCGCAGTAGACTAGACTACCAATGATGGGGAAATTGAGTTTAGATTCACAGGCGGATGTACTGAGTGTGGTTTCCAAAATGGTTTCCCACTCTACCTCCAAGAAAATGCGCATACCCTTCCTATAAATATTACCTTCCTAATCCCTAAAACTATTAGCCTTATTAGTATCCGAACGGGTAGTAAAACGTGGTGCTAAATAAATAAATATATAAATATATATAAAAAAAACACGTCATCAAGAAGAAGATACTTTTTATGATTCAGAGCAAGACTTCATTTTTTTATTTCTTTTGTATAAAGGTTAACAGAGAAACCCTGCCCTCATTATCATATATATATAAGATGGAGAAACACAGAGAATAATCAGGTGAGATCTTCTACTCTAGCGTATAACCCGAACGGGTAATAAGACGCGGTGCTAAATATTATTATTTTTCTACTCTCCTAATACGTCTATACTCAAACCTAAGCCTTACCGTCACCAGCAATTCAGTCCATGGGATATTTACGCCTTTTTACACGTGGCTACAAACACTCAATTTTTCTAAAGATCTATAAACATAATTTTCAAAAATAAAATTTGTCAGTAGTTCAAATTAATAAGGCTTGAAATTTCAAGTTTTATTAATTTATATTGTGACTCTTGTTACTTAAACTATTATTTTAGATGATTTTCTAAAATGTAATCAGTGAGTCCTTAAAAATACAAGAACGTAAGCTGTAATATGAATTATTATAACTAAGATCAAAATGGAGAATAATCTAAGCCCATCAAAAATAGTCAAACCTCACAAATAGTACTATATAAGTCCGTACAGTTTCTTAATTAGCTTAAGATATAAATATGGTCATATAAAACATTAATTCGGTAGTGATAAATTCTTAAAAATTCTTAAAATCTTTCAAATTGTTGTTTGTCGTCTACGTATGTTATATAAATTACAGCTACACAGTTAAACACTTTGGATCCTCTTTATTTTTATTTAATTTCTTGTGTATTACTACTGGTCGTGGTTATCTGAATTTAACTGAAATAGGGGGAGGGAAGCAGGGATAAGACATAATCAGGGTAAAGAGAAAATGCATCTCCATTTGAATGTTGTCAATATAGGAAATCACTTAGGAAAACCCCTCCAAGTACACGGCACGGGGAAAACCCCCGACAGTTCCGTCCCTGAAAAACCAGAATAGATAAGTTTGGCGTTTATTCCACGTGCATACCGTTGTGAGTTAGAAACCTATCTTCAAGATTTTACTATAATCAGAAACCATCTCAATACATTCTAAAGAATATTTAACATTCATATATCTACAAATTCAAATCGAACACTTGTAGGCATTTATAAAAGTTATTTTCTTTTATATACATAGTCACACTCCTTTATGTTCACATTTTATAAATGTCCTTTCGAAATAAATAAAAATGTTTCCTTTCCGCTTTCGATTCTCGTGGTAGATTTCTCAGAAATAAGTATTTACTAACGTCAAAGAGATATATAAAAAGGAAATATCCGTCAGATCAAGGTCAAAGTTACAAACATTTTACTACAATTAATTGTTTGATTCATTTATCTCGTATATAGTGAGTGGGCATCCAAGAATAAAGTGTCTTTCCTCTCTTACCTTGTTGACAGATAATTTTTATTTTCAAGAAATAGAAGGAAAGTTATTTATGTGTGTTGAGATCGTTTGTTGATGTGACAAGATGATTTATCTTCATGTCTCAACATATTTCCTCGCAATGTTTGACATTTATGGGAAAATTTTAAAAATGCTATCCATGTCTGTGTATCAGCTGAGAGTTATTCATTATATAAAAATACTACAAAAATGTGAAGAGAGATTTTATGAGAATTAAATATATTATTTATGGTCATTTTTTTCCCTACACTTGGCATCGTTCTTAGTAATGTCAAATCACAGGAAATATAAGTTGGGTGGTAAACTCAAAATTGAGTATATTTACAAGACATGTTTTGCTCCTCAAATATGTTTTAAGAAAGTATTAATAGCTTAAAATGTATTTTATGTGTAAAGCTAATATGACATGTATTCTAATCTTACAAAATTTATTATATAGTGAATATTTACATTGTTTATTTTGTCATTCGTGTCAATAGTGTATATTAACCTCAAACCTATATTTAGGTTTATCTAGAGAGAGCTTTAATGGTTTATTTCCTTTTATAAAATAGGATTAATTATTTAATTTATATTTTATAACATTTATTTAGTATAAACATTGTAAATCTCTTTTCATTAATTGTGTTTATACGGACATAGGGGTTAGAATGTGTGACTAGACAGGAATATATTGTCTTGATCTCAATACACGGAACAGATTATATATTTGACACAATGTATCTCTTGTTTAATACCAAGGGAGTATTTTTAAATGTTTCCTTCTCCACATATTCCATAAGGCTATCTAGCAAAATCTGCTTAAATTTAAGGATAAATACTACTTTTAAAATCTGTAAAAATAATAGAGGGGTTTTACGACATAAATTTAAAAATAACAAAATTTAATATTAGAAGTATACTTATATAAAGCCATACATAGGGCTAGGTGTTAAAAATAATTAAATTTGTAAATAATATATTAAGAGAGTTTATGTTGAAATTTTAGAAAACTTTTTAAATATTTTGTATAGATTTAGTGGCAGAAATATCTAAATTTTATTTCTTGTTTTAAATAATATTCAAAATAAAAATTTGGTTGAAATTAATATAAATAATAAATGACAACATTAACATGGCTTAGTTAGGCCTTTACATAATGTATAGGATTTATTAGAGTAGGACTTTTTCGCATACTATATATAGACTTCTATGCAGAGTCTATATTTAACAAATTTTTACTACAACTATCACCATTATTATTATTTATTATGTGTTCTGTCCTTATACAGGTTCATTATCGTGTCCAAATTGAGTATTTCAGCATGCAGACTCTGAAGATTACATTTTAAGTTATTGAAACTTCATCTATTTCTTATTTTAAATCATCAAAAAGTTGCATTCGTGGCCTTACTGTTCCCTCCCCCTTACATCTTACCATCCATGACATCACTCAACAAACGATTAAAGTAAGGACCCCGTATTCGCTGATTCAGTATTCACGGTTTCAGTTATCCGCGGTTTACAACCGCCTTATTTTATTTATTTTTAATTAAAAAGAAAAAATTGTTTATAAGTAACAACGCCTATACCATAATCCCACTTCATCTCCTCATTGTGGGCATTGTGCTAGCATATCACCATAATCATCATCATCATCATCGTGTGATCGTCGCAGCAAAAATAATGGAGAATAGTAAGTAGACTGTAGTGTACACGTTATTGTTACCTATTTATTTTTAAGTTGGTAATGTCTTACTGTGAATAATTTATTAATTAAACTTTACCGTATTTATGTATTTTACATGAATATTATTTTGTATAATAGTTCGGTACTATCCGCGGTTTCACGTAACCGCAGTAGATCTAGGAACTTATCTCCTGCGGATATGGGGGCCCCCACTGTTCTTCTCATAATGTGAGTCACCCAGCTGGACTTTCTTCTTAGAATCACCTGAAGAATGGGTTTCTTTTCATTAATCCTTCTGCTGTATTCTTCATAAGTCATTCGCTCTATCCACTTTATCCTCTCTATTATCCTCTTGTACCATATCTCAAATCTCTCCAGTAATTATTTCTTCTGCTTATCCTCAAGGATCCCAGGATTCATACAAAATGATGCTCCATTAGTTAGTTAGTTTAGTTTAGTTAGTTAGCACCGCGTCTTACTACCTGTTCGGGTTATACGGTTTAAGTACTAATTACGCTAATGGATTAGGAATTGGGAAGGTTGAATTAGAGGAAGTGAACCCACATTTGGGTGAAGGGAGAGTGGAAAACCATTTAGGAAAAACCACCCCCAGTTCACCCGACCGAGATTTGAACCTCAATCTCCCCGCCCTCAGCAGTCGAGCTCAACACGACAAGCGCGTTAGCCAACTACGCCACCGAGGCGGGTCTCCATTAGTTAACTTTACAATTTGGTTCTCATCTCCAAGTCTAGTTTGCAAGCCAGTAGTGTCCTAGTCTTGATGCATTTAAACATGTGATTCAGTTATTGTATTTATAAATACATTTTTCTTTATTTTTTCAAAAGAACAAATATTATTTATTTGACTCTATAGTGTTTTTTTTAGCGTAAGACACCGTTGAACGGGATAAACATACAGTAGTATCTAGTTCGGTCATCTGTGTGTGTGTGTACACTTCAAGATGCTCTGGTTGCACAGAACATTGCCCAGGGTACACCCAATGAGGTTGTCTACACTTCATACGCGCATTGAGATGATATAATGATAGTGATTATGAAGGTGTGGAATGATTTTAAAGCTAATTTAAGCCTATCTGACCAAACCCTGGTGAGCAATGATATAATTCTCCTTTCGGGAAAAATACCCATGGTACCAGCCGGAAATAGAAACTGGGATCCCCAGGTTCGTATCCTGGTGCACTAACTATACCCGGGGCCGGTTTTATATGGTGGTAGTAAGGAACTTACACTATAAATACTAAGGGGACAAATGGTTGACTAAAATTAGGTTTGAACACACTTAATCTGTAATCTTTTGTATGTTATCGCAATAGTAGTATATGCGTTTTAGGGTTTGTTAAACATATTGAATATGTTTAAATCCACAGTAGTGCAAGTTTATTGTTTGGAACCATGGCTACATGTTGGATATACAAACTATTCATGGTTCTCTCAGTATTAAGTGGTTAATAAGAATGCAATTTTACTAGAACTAACTATGGATGTGTTCTTTTTCGGTGGGAGTGTAGGGGACATTATAAAAGGTAAGTAATTTTGTAGTTTTTATAGCAACACATTATTCTGGCCAATATAAATAAAATTTTGCTCTAATCCAAAATTATATTTTAAGTTTATTCACATGGTTATATTAACAGTTTTTGAATATTTGTTATTCGCTTTGCAGGAGTAGAGGAAAATCTTTTTAAATGAACATACAAAAGTTTTAATTAAATTCCATGACAACCTTGACAGATATTCAAGAACTCCATATTTATACTACATATATATTTGATTACCTTTGACTGAAAAATTTTCTTAAACAGAAACTGCAAAAACATTTACCTTTTCTCTCGTCCCCTACACTCCCACCTTAATTGATAGACCGTTGAGTGTAGGACAGTAGGAAAAAAGGGATTGGTCTATTATTGGGCATTCAACAATTGTGGTGGTACATAAAGATACTCAACTTGTTACGTCTCCCTACAGTTTAGCTATATCACGCATTTTTTTAACAATCTATCTCAGTACTCCTCAATTACGTCAAATATCGATCAAGCCAGAAGGCATCTGAGTCAAGCCCCACGGGTGATTGATTCTATAACACTAATCAACATGATTTTTCCCACAAAATTATTTTGTATTTTTTAGTTCATTTTAGTGTATAGATCTCGGAAACAACAATACAAATGTCACATTATGTTAATATATAAATACTTTCATGTTCACGCATAATGCGTGTATCTTGCTATGTTATAGTGAAGGGAATTTCATACTGATCTGTCATATGACCTACAGTATAGTTGTTGCATAAACATAATAATTAACTTAATTAAACACGGCACTGAACAGAATAATTACCAAATATTTTTCACGTTTGCTCATGAATGGCAGTAGTGTCTCAAGATTATCGTTGTTTTACTGCGTACATACTCACGCAATAGTTTTTTTTTTTGACGTGAATACGTCTTTAAATTTGCTACCATACGGGGGCAATCCAAAAAACCTAATGATAACAAAATCGGGGGATACAGTTTGGCGTTGTAGTTTCAAATCTATCCTCTACATCCAAAATTAAATTATACCACTGGATAGCTAGAGGATCAAAGAATTCATTACGATAAGCGAATAAGCGAGAACAGTGATGCTTCGCTCACGGTGGAGGGGGAAGCGCCGCCATTTTGAGGTTATTTAGTTGTTTCCTTGCTTTTATCCTAAATACACAAATAAAAATATTTTATTTAAAAAAAACCCGTTACATAAACGTATTCCCGTACAATACACGGCCGTGTCCATGACACAGCCACACCCCACTTTTTCAGTCACAAAGATACAGCTATAGCTAGAGTGGTTGATCCAAGTTTATTTGGAGAGTATTTCTATTTTCTGATTTTCCTACCATTGTATTTGTTAAGTGTCTGAGCAAATAAGTGTCTTAATCACCCTGAAAATTTCTGTCACGTGTGTGACAAGCTTACAACAAAAACTATGGGGATATGAACATTTAGCGTTACTAAACGTGCATAATATTTGTATTTTGATTTCAATATGGGTGACCAAGATGGAAACTGGGTTCCACATATGTATTTTATTAACTGCACAACACATATGTGAATGTAGTTAACTGGGAAATATAAAGTATGCCTTTTGATGTACCTATGGCCAGAACTGTGTAACAACGTACGTACGTATGTAAATGGGTAATAGATACAGGTGCAGCATCATTTCTGTACTATTTATTAGAAATATTTTTTGACAATTTTGTGTTAATTTTTTCAAAACAATCGGGTCAGATGAACCTATACAACAGTTCAAATCTGGCCCGCGGGCTATAGTTTGGAAACTCCTGATTTAAATGATAAGTAATTAAAGTCTAAGATAGAAAATTTAAGATATATTTATGCTTTAAAAATTTAATCTGTTCAAGCAGGAATGGCGTTTGGTTTACGCTCCACTTGTCTTTGTCATTTTGAGTATAACTACAACAGCTACTACTACAGTACTTCCCCCTTAGTAGTCATCTCTAGAATGAATTCGGGACTAATTGAAGGTTTGATAGTTTATCGTTAACATGGAGATTACTTTATTACTAAGTGACAATTTAAAAGAACCGTTTATAAATACACTTTTTTATTGATTCTTTTATGTGATTTTTAATTACTTTTTACTTATTATGTGTTATGTTATATATTCTATTGTTTTCAATAATATTTTATTTTCAAGCAGCTCAAATTTCTTAGCAGTCGGCAATGTTCATCTGCCTTAAAATATACACTTTCTTGAAAATGCTTAATGAAAATAGGAACACTTTTAAACTTAGAGATATCTGTTTGAGCGTACAAGACAAGGTCTTAATTAATTTGTATTTTTAAATAATTTTAAAAAAATATGTGGTAAAAGGCCACCAACATTACATTACACTGTATCAAGAGTGAAGTTTGTACTGGTAGATACCCAGAGGTTCTGTGGACGAGAGCTACCGTAGGAAACACTGAATGTGCTCAAGAAAAAAGAATCGCCAATTTTTTTTTTCCATATAATCCACGAGATAAAATTTTGGTACTGGAACTCACATGTATAAATATTTATAAAAATAATTTTTTTCTATCTTCAGCAACTGCGGAGCACAATTTTTTTTGGGTGTGGCCGGATCGAAGCTCAAGCCCCATCTATAGACTTCGTATCCGTAAAGTGCGTAGTACTCCATAAGAAATCGACTCCACACTAACAGATTGGACTGGTAACAGAGTCATTATCCTTAATCCTTATCACTCCACAGAACTTGACTAAAGACTAGTCTCTACAGACTGCTAGGTACCATCACGCACAGAAAAATATGCATGTGCGCACATCAAAATGAAAGCACCAATGGAATTTTCATAGAAATTACATTAACTTGCACATGTTTAAAATATATTATCTGTGACTTCAATTAACCTACCTTTCACATGTAGCATATCCAAGACTTTTTATAAAAATATGTTGTCTAGTTACGTATGTTATTAATTAATGCATGCTTAAGATATCTTATTTTCAGATTGAAACTTCAGGACATTTTTCTCTGCCCTCCTGTTCAGATATACCTGTGATCAGGCGTAGTGTAGACCCTTGCAGTTGACGCAGAACTTAGGAGACTCACACGGTCTATCGTAAGCCTCCGGCCCACAATCTGCAGAAGTTGGCTTTCCACGGCACTGCAGTCTCGTATGCCAAAATTCCTGGCACCAAAACCACGGCTGAGGGTTGGGAACATACAGCTGGACACTGAGCACGTGAAATCCTGCTCGGACCTTCTTTGTAAGGTTAGGAATCCCAAAATTGAAGATAATCCTGCCAGTATTTTTCTTTTGGTCGTTTTTTTTTGTATCAATACCGTAAACCACGGTGAGAGGCAAGCTCCTCAATGATTTTATCAATGTCCACGCAGTCGAGGTAATAGGAAGTGAACACTTCTTTGAAAACATTGAGGAATTTGTGTTATTCTACCTTTACCAGCATTCTGGTCTTGTTGCTCATTGATATTTATGATATTGCCATGAGGTTGTTGTGCCATTTGGGGACAAACTGCACAATATTCAGATCGTAGACCAAGGGTGATTCAAATTGGTCCTACCACATGAAGCCCTGGTAATTCTCCTGGCGGGGAATCCCATACGACGCTGGACATGACAGCCCTAAAATGAGGCATTGCCAAGAGGGAGGCCATGTCATAAAGGGGGTGCAGGAAAAAGCCTTACATCCGGAACCATCATGAACTCAACCGATCTTTTCTAAAAGTAGGGTAACTGGCTATAGTTATACTGAAGTCTCATCTACTAAGATAGTGCAACCATCTTACTTTCATAACATAGCCCAAG
Source organism: Timema cristinae (assembly GCA_039000515.1). NCBI lineage: Eukaryota > Metazoa > Arthropoda > Insecta > Phasmatodea > Timematidae > Timema > Timema cristinae. The sequence goes on from JBCFYV010009882.1 coordinate 61,254,891, forward strand.
TGCAATAAAAGCCTATAATTTCCTGAGGGTAGCCCTGGATGTTGCCAAGGTCATCAACAGAGGGACCTAAAAGCTTCTGCACAGGGCTGAAAGTAAGGGAAAGGAAAGAAAGAAGTAAGAAGAATTAAACGGAGAAGAAGAAAGAAAAGAGAAGGGGTAAGAAGAAGAAAAGGAGACGAAAGCGAATATATATGAGAGCTTTGTTCTGCACGAGGTACATCCTGTACAAAAGCTTCTTCTTTAAGTCTCCTCTTACGACAAGCATGGGATACTGCGCGACTATTTTAAGCCCCCTCCTGCCGGGGATTTGCAACTGTAAATATGGTTTAGATACTATATATATGGATAACATATTGTGGATTTACAATTTCGGCTTTGAATTCGTTCTCAAATGTGTTGTCTTTGTTAATGTTTGTTGTTTTTCATTTGTGCAGTTAAGCAAGTTCTTTATTTCTCTAAAATTAGTAGACAAAATAGAATATCTAATAAAATAAAACTTGATTTTTAACATACCCAAATGCTTGGAAATAACTTCCATTGTCAATATTGCTGTTATTCTGTTTATTACCTATGTAGGCGGAATATGAAAATATCGTCACCCTTATGCCAAAGACATGTAGGTACAAAATTGATGTTTTGAGATAAATATATTAAAAGTTTCAATTTACAATGATTTTCAATGGGAAAGATTAAGTTTGGATCAGAATTTAAGCTATTTAGAATTTAAAAAATAATTCGTGTCTTTGTTATACGATTAAATATCAGCTAAAAACTTTGAAAATGAAAGTAAGTAAACCAGCCAAAAATGTATAGTACATATGTGCCTTTGACATAAGGGCGATGATAGTGCTCCGTGACGAATTTCTTTCCTGAAAAGTGCAACACGATTTAAAATGTTTGAGAACCGTTGCACGACAGTATTTTTTTTTATCAAAACCAATGTTCGTAATTATGTTGCTTAACATTTAAATTAAATTTGCTCTCTCCCTTAAACGCCACTTTGCTTTATTAGCTAATACTTTAGAGGAAAAGAATTATTACTTAAAGATAGCTTGAGTTTTTTTTAGTAATAATAATGGCAAATATCCATTGCAGAGTTTTGCATGATATACTGCTTTAAGACAATTAAACCTACTGAAGAAGTGATACGTTGGTCTTGTTTCCCCTAAGTCGGCTCTCTATACCTGCGTTCCCCCTCAAATACTGTTAAATTGCTCTATTTTATACCTTTATCCTATCTATCCCATTGGTCTAGTTATGTATGAGTATCTCTGGTGCCTACAACACGTTTGTGGGGGCCTTCAAGACCGAGGGAGGGATAATTGTATATTTAAGTTTATTATAATTTTATTTAACTAATTCAAAGGCCTTAGTACTGTTCGAATAGAATTTAAACCACTTTGTTACTAAATTGTACTGTTGCTATTAACACATAATCCACTGTATCAAATACAATCGTCATACATATTGTTCCAAGCACATAATGTTTTGCAAGCAAATATTAATTTAATAATGTGACACTGACAGAGCTGTTTTATAAAATAACGTGTAAAAGCGATAAATTACCAGAACTGTAATCAACAATACATAGTGGATTCATATTATAAAACACTATCACAATATCATAGTATTTAAATTTTGAAGGAGTCCTCTGCACAAGTAATCAGATTCATAAACCAATAAAAAAACACGTTTAATAAATTTAATTTGTTGAAAAGCTAATAGCTATATATCTATTTTAGCACATTTTATAAATTACTTCACCAATAAGACCAAGTGCATTCTTGAGTTGATATTGAAGTTAGTGTTACGATATCAAACATATACTAGCCAGCCTTTTGGTCAAGTGGTAAGCATTTCTGGCTAGTAATCCAGAGGTTGAGGGTTCGATTCCCAGTGATATCTAAGGTGTTCGTGCCGAAGAAAAATTATTCCTATGCCTGGCATAGTCTGATTAATTAGGCTTGAGCTAAAATTAATACTTCTACTGACATCACACAATCATCATCATCATTATCACAAAATAATGTCATTGGGATGAAGTAACCGCACCTACATGGAACTGTAAGCTTAGAAGACGGGTTACATATGTTTACCACTGCTAGTATGAGATCAGGAATGTCTAGCCGATAAACCATGTCGACATACGCTAAATAAAGAGTTATACTAATAGTACTTTTGATTTTAAACACAGCCTTATACTCTGGCCCAAAATGTTCTTTGTTTGCTTCCGTAGGACCTATGCAGATAATCAAAGTTTTATGGGGCGTGATGTAGTTCAGCTGACTAATACAAGCTACCAAATGTTTATTATCATTAACGCCTTGAGTAATCAAACACGCAAATATATCTCTTCCTTTTAATCCTACTCTCTCACTCTCACATACACATAAACACACACGCAGAGAACTCTGAGACAGTTACACCTCATTTGGTACCCAATCTTGTTTAATATATGCAAAGCAATAAATTTACTTTTTTTTTTTAACAATGGAAAATATCACTTAGTAAATTTAGGAATAAGTGACTGTGACCAATGACATTTTCTCATAAATTAATGAAATATATTTTATTTTATACATATAATGGCTTTTCACTCTATCTTAAATAAATAATTACACATTTCCTCTCAAAGCCTATTTTCTTATTCTTTAATCCATTGATAAATTTATGCAGATGTCCCATGTCGGGGAGTGAGATAATGTGTCTCATGTATTAAAATAAATGTAGTTTTATCTTTTGTGATATATTCTTATATCTTTTAAGTACTACGAGTGAAACTAGAAAATAGTAAAGCATTTATATTGGAGTTTTGTCAAGTTTTTAGAAAATTACAAGAATTTCTTAGCATATAGATAGCATATATTTATAAACCAGTTCTGCTATCACACCACGCCAGCAATAAGAAACATAGCTATAAGTTTCCAATGACTTAGCAGTTTTCTCAAATCTAGAGAGCACAGGGGTCATTAGCCGAGGACAGATCTGCTTCAATTTTCTTTCACCCAATTATTTGCCAAACTTAACATTGCATACAAATTACAAACAATCTATACTATAATAATTACTAGTTCTTCAGCCCAACCAACCCGCCTCGGTGGCGTAGTTGGCTAGCGCGCTTGTCGTGTTGAGCTAAACTGCTGAGGACGGGGAGATCGAGGTTTGAATCTCGGTCGGGTGAACTGGGGGTGGTTTTTCCTAAATGGTTTTACACTCTCCCTCCACGCAAATGCGGGTTCACTTCCTCTAATTCAACCTTCCCAATTCCTAAATCCATAAATATAATTAGTACATAAAGCGTATAACTCGAACGGGTAGTAAGACACGGTGCTAAATATTATTCTGCCCAACCAAAAGAATCTCAAAACGCAGAAGACCTAAGAAGCCTACATTTTGCAGGAAAGTAGACCCAAACATAAAAGGGTGCAGGAATGTATGGTGACAAAAGTTCCCAAACTAAAAAGTTTCCAAATAAACAAAGTAATAAAAATCTCGAATCCTATAACCCTTAGGAGACTGAAATTTTTTAGGCTGATAGCCCTTATCCCAAAAGGATGCAAAGAGTCTTTGTGACCGAAAATTACCATAAAAGCCCCCAAAAATGAGCGGGTTTCTTAAAAAAACAAGGACGATAGATTCTTGATGCCCAGAAGAGCTAAGAAGCTGACGTTTTTCCAGCATGTAATCCATAGCTCATAAGGATGCGTTAATATCTGGTGAAAGAAAATTCCAATTGGGACCCTCTAAATGGTATTCGTCTGTTTTTGCAACTATAATGGATAAACATTACATTTATATCTATTTAATGGAGAAACCCAGTTGAATTATATTATTTAGTAGCTACAAAATTGGCGTATATCCCGAATGGGTTAAGAGACGAGCTGATAGAAAAATAAAGCTACAGTAACTAGACACAGCTCTAAATAACTTTAGAACTAAGATGTGTAATAACAGATATTTAAATTTATGAGTGATGGTTATTCAATAATGTATGAAACAAAATTACCCAAAAGTTCAACTAAATTATATATATACCTAATTTAAACCTATATTGAGTTAATTTAATGAATAAACAATATGTAGATAATTAAAATATGAGTCAAACATCAATTTATTCGATTTGAAATTTAATTTAAATTTATAATCCATTTAATTAGAACATTCTGCGTTATCTAGAGAAGAGATAGTTTTTTCTTATTTGAGAAATGCTCCTCCCCTTTATTTCCTTTGTAACTAAACACAATTCCATGACGTAGATTATACCAAGTATTTACTTGTATAGTTACAACTAGCTTTTACCCATCGCGGCTTCGCCCACAATATTTGATAAAATCTTTTAATTCTTAACTAAACGGTTTTGGTCATAAGTCAAATATATTTTTTCAAATATCAATGCGTTTTTCTCAGTTCTAGTTGTAAATAATTTTGCCGTATTTTAATTTTAACTTTTAAATATTACGTAGTAAAAGAAATAAATTTTATTAAAGTTATCAATTATTAATTAAATAATTTTAAATTTTTACGTTCTTAATTAGTAAGATAAATAAATAAATAAATGAAATAATGATTTTTGCGATCTACATAGCTAAAATTACAGTATGAAACTACGTAACACTAATTACTATTTACTTTAATTACAAAATATTAAACCACAAATTCATAGATAACATAATTTCAATCAAATTATAATCATAACAAACAAACTTTTACATTTATAATATTAGTAATATTTACATTTTAACTTATATAATTACTACAAAATGTTTCTGTAGACGACGTTGTACGATTTGTTGTTTTCAGCAAGTACATGTAAGTTTCGAGCACTTTATACTCTAGAACAGGCGACATACAGTTGACCGTGTGAGAAACACGGCGTGCTTCAGTGGATTCCTGCTACTTTTAAAGTATGGCCCTGTGATTTGTTGATAGTCATAGAAAAAGCCATCTTCAGTGGAAACTGTAAGCGATTAAATTGAAAAGGCAGGTTGTTGGGAATAATAGGAATCCGTGGAATCAAAACTTCATCTCCTTTTAGATCTTCCTGTGATTATAGAAGCCTTTGTGACGTTTCTCCCCAGCTCAATTATGCGTATTCTGGTACCATTGCACAACCTGGGTCCATCAAGATTACGCATCAGCAAAACGGGGACTCCGATCTTCAAGTCAAGACAATAGTACAGCACACCTGATAATTCCAATGAGTTTAAAAACTCTGCGGGATGTATTGTACTATCATCACTTGCCATTACTGTATCTATCAACGTATACAACTTTGTTTCACCGACTACACCGTCTAATATTTTTTGTTAATATTATTTACAAAGTCATTCTTTGGAGACAATTCTGCTCTCTCGTACACAACCACTCTTCGTTAGACATGTTGGTTTGTAAATTTGGGAACACTTTAGAAATGAGCTGCTCCTCCGATGTTACTGGGTTGCAAATTTCCGTCGTAAAAGTAATTTTGCCCTCTTCATTGGTTTGTAAGCGACCCTCTCCAATTTGCAGCAGTTTACTGGAATATGCTCCAGATTCTTGGTCGTTATAAAGCTGGACCCTCATACTGCACGTAAGATGAAGTTTTTCAACTATAGACCACAGTAGTGATACCTTGAGACACGCATTCATTTCATCTGCTGGAGTACCCCTCTCAACAACAGGTAGGGTCTGTCTGAAATCACCAGCAAGCAAAACTACCACTCCGCCCATCAGCGTCTCGTTGCTATAGATATCCTGCAGGCCACGGTTTAACGCTTCTACCGCCTTCTTTGTGGCATCGTGCACTCATCCCAGATGATAAACTTGCACTGCTGCATAAGAGCACCGCGACCACTGCTCTTGCTGATAATGTGATTTGGATTTTCTTCGGTTGCAAGATTAAGCGGTAATTTAAAAACCTAGTGTGTAGTCCTCCCGCCGCAGAGCAAAGTCACAGCGATGCCCGAAGAACCCACCGCCAAGGCTATTTTGCGATATTTATGGATTTCTGAAAACAAAAGATTAAGCATGAATATTTTGCCCGTACCTCCTGGTGCGTCGAGGAAATAAAGTCCATCTTCACTTTGTATGCGCTGCAAGATAGTATCAAAAATGTGTTTCTGCTCAGGAAGTAGACGTAGTATCATGTCATAGATATGATCCTGTAATGCCGTGGAATCATAGTTGAGCTCTTTAACTACATAGCTAAACAACTCTCCATCTTGCTGCAGTGTAGGCAAACCAAAATCTGCGAGTCCCTTTCCTGTCATAGAAATGATCTTATCTTCGATTATTTTCAATGCTTCGTTGATGAATAAGTTATCATTCGCTCTTTGTAATCTGTGCACAATATCCTCTGAAAGTGCATTTTTGCATCTATCCCACAGTTTTCTAGGGTTAGAGAGTCCGCAAGTTCACACTAATATTGCAAACATCTCTCTAATTTTTGCAGGCGAGTGGCATAGCACAGCTTCGTCAATGGTTTCGTTCCTGTTGTTGTCGTTTTACAAAAGTCCGAGTGCCTCGCATGCTTCTCTGTACTTGGCACACTCTTGGCCATCCACAGATTTTAGATTTTCGAAACTCGTTGGGCCCCAGACTATATTGAGCAACATGAGCAATAAGTAGCACTCGTAGTTGCTAACATGCACGGTATATATCCGACCCAGTTCATCCCCAGCCTTCAAGCCTGGCTAGCCCAGCCCTCGGTATGTGTTCCTTGCACGCGGCGTTTCCATTCTTTTCTCGGTGTATTCAAGGTATAGTATAGTGGCACTTCAGAATAGTGCAAGGTTTTTGCAAAATTATCATTTTGGCATAGGTGGAAGAATGCCGTCAATGTCGTTCTAGAAGGTGCCGTGATTCTTTCACCAAAATTTTGCTCATTGAAGTAAACGCGCTCGCCATTGGGCAGGTGCAATGCCAGGTGGACTACAGTGGGATGTCTCTCGTGCTAGGGTAAGCCCAAGATCCGCCACACCGCCTCGTTGCTGCTTACGTACCGGCCAGCCCTGAACGTTTGCACTTCATTCCTAGGATCAATGTTCATATTGCCTGCTTGCCGCACGTAAAAAAATGCCTGATCGCTGCCTTTGTTGATATATTTGCAAATGTATTTGATAGCCTGGACTGAGCTGCAAAACTCCACATTAACATGTGCATAAAATATTTTTGAGATCAGGAAATTATAAGGCACTATCCAGCTATTGTCTACCTACCGAAACGTCATTGCCACCGGGTTTGATGATGGCTGTGCGCCCTCCATCTTGTCTTGCTCTACGACTGTGGAGAGGGTATTCATTTTTATTTGTCTGCGTGTCCTTTAATTGCACTGGTTCCTGTATTCGAGAAATATTTACTTTACCATCAGAACAACACATCACAGGATTTTCCTCCTCCCATTTCAACGCTCCGCATAATCTATACTCTTTGTCCATCCTCTTAATTTTTATGAGCCTATTGCTGCTGTAGTTGAGAGTTGCATCGTATTCTAATGCATGTAAAATTAATGTAATGTTGTTCCAAGACATACTCTACCAACTTATGAAAAAAAAATACTATTGAACTTTTAACATAAAAATAGCAAATGACTGGCAGCAGCATCTAACCTGAAAAAAATATTTAAACATTAGTATTTTAAAATCAATGTAAAATAAAAGGTTATACGCACTTACGCTAATGTGTAATGGTAGGGTGATTGTGAGATGAAATGAAGGACCTACAGTTTAACGTGGAATCCGAACCACGGTGGAGGCCTGGCATTCCCCACATTCACAAGATGTCTTGTCAGAGGTGAAGGAAGGGTTTGGTAATCAGATAAATCTGTGCCGGGACCAAGGATTGAACCCCAGCCGCCAGTATAGAAGTCTGACACCTTACCCCTAGACCGCCAGGTCACCACATTGAGTTACTGTTCAGGTTACTTTTGATTACTCAACTATGATAGACGATTGCTGACTTAGTTTACTGTAGCAGTCTCGTGATAGATGAGTGGAGGTGCTAGCATAGATTACAAAATATCCTCTGGGTTCATTGATTCTATTTTGAGATAACTTGGTCGCATTCTATTGATCATTTTTAAACAATATATAATAATTAAATCAAGCACGTTGAATTAACGTCACTCTTGTTTTGTTTGTCGGTGATGAGGTCAGAATTCAAATTACGACGGGGGGTACTGGGGAGAGTTTTTATAAACGTATCCCCTCATCCCTCCCTATAAATAAAGGTACTGTACATTTTGATATAAATTATATCTACCCAAGAAGTGTAATTTAATGCGAATAACCAGTGTGGGTAGTAATATTCAATGAAAATAATAATTTAAATACTACAATATGAATGCATTTAAGGTTCTTTGGCCTTTAAGTCTAAAATTGGGGGCAAACCATGCAACTTTTCTAATGCTACATGATGTGAAACACATAAACTTATATGATGATTATGATGTTGGTAACAATGTTTTAATTTTCTTCCACTTATCCCCATCCATCCAGTTTGTATGGATATTATTTACGCTAATTGAGTAGGGATACGAAAGGCATAATTTAGAGGAAATATCCCAGAATTTGTAGCGAGGGAATGTGAGAAGACATTTAGTAATAAAATCACCTTAAATTCACCAGGCAGAAACTATAAACTTAACCTCACATTACTAAATAAGCTCAACATTCAGTCTTTATGCCCACCAGTTCCGGCCAATTATGATATCGATGAAAAAACATCTATGGGATCCATTGATGACGTTCATATTCATTGGGTTGAAATATTGAAAAAGAAAATGAACCTAATGAAAAATACTGTAAAGTCTTCTCTCATGAATTAATGACAAACGAGCAACGTAGGGCACGCCGACAAAGGCGTTAGTTTCACATCTTAGTTACTCAGTAAGGTTAGGCTAGAAATACTTGTATTACGGCTGAAAGTACTAGTATATGTATAAATGTTGGCCGTTTGATGCATCCATGGCAATTGCCATGTTCCAATACTCTATGTATATACTCCACAGCCTATTTGATACTACAGAGCTTGACTCTTTACCTAGCACTATGCCTTACCACCAACTCGTAATGTAAGGCACAGCGCTGCCACAAACTCTTTCGTCTACTGTTTTCAGAGATTCCATGCAGTTTTTCTCGAAAACTAAGGGCCTAACGCATTTTTACCAAAGATTAATTTCTATTTATCTTAGGCCAGAGAATCGTATGGTATAGTCCGTATCCATGAATTTTCGGACACCATGTATATAAACTCATAGCACAAACTGTACACATAGCTTGTTCGAAGACTAAGTAATACAAAATCCCTGTACACTTACATCTGGAAAACTATGCTAATACCATTAAATTGTGTTCAAAGTTTCGGCGTACAGCGCCTGGAGATCAAAGCTTTTCAAGCATGCGTGTACAACAAGTTATATAGGAGTTAGGCGCGCGTGGCACTGCACATGTAATAATTGCAAGCACTTTCTGTGACGTAAGACTATTAATGATGACCCTTAGAACGTATTCTCATTCCCAGATGGTCTGGTGTGTTGTTTACTATTAATTGTGGTATGTTTTGCTGCCGTGCTCCAAAATTTCAAGGTGAACAGTGCTGCGCGCCTAACTCCTATACAACCCGTTGTACACGCATGCTTGAACAGTTTTGATCTCAAGGCGATGTACGCCGAAACTTTGAATACAATTTAATTGTAATTGCATAGTTTTTTGGATGTAAGAGTAAAGGGATTTTGTACTACTTTTGGTTTAAACAAACTATATGTGCAGTTTGGGGCTATGAGTTTCAGAACAACAGTATATTTTAATACGTCAGGGTTTCAAGCCTATGTAATTAATACACTAATGTGCTAGGAATGAGTTTGTATTTATAGTGTGCAAGGACAGTAGAAAACCATTTAGGTATAACCACCTTCAGTGTAGTGGCCGGGGTTCAATCCTCGGTCCCGGCAAAGATTTATCTGATTACCAAAACCTTCCTTCACCTCTGACAAGACATCTTGTGAATGTGAGGAATGCCAGGCCTCCACCATGGTTCGGATTCCACGTTAAACTGTAGGTCCTTCATTTCATCTCACAATCACCCTACCATTACATATCAGCGTAAGTGCGTATAACCCGAACGGGTAGTAAGACGCGGTGCTAATAATAATAATAATAATAATAATAATAATAATAATAATAATAATAATAATAATAATAATAATAATAATAATAACACCTTCAGTGAAGCCGACCGGGATTTGAGCCCCGATCTACATGTCTTTGATTGCGAGAGTTACACTATAGATCAGTAGTCTCCAAACTTACTGAGAAGAAGGACACATTAGGATATTGAAAGGAATAGGTGGGCCGGATCGACAACGAGACATATGAATTTGGCCTTCCTAGATTTCTATTCCACCATTACAAAAATGAGATATTTTGGATTGCTAGTAGGACGCGGTGCACATATAACTCTAAGTTTGGATGGATATGATTTCCCTACTTTAATTTAGGAGGCTCTAACTAATTAATTTGAAATATCGAATTATGTTTTTGGCAGCCCTTACGTACACTATTGAACTTTTGAATACTTTTATTAACTATAATACCTGAACCTGAATCAATCATTGGTGCTGAACCCATGATTTACTATTGTTAATTATATATATCTATTTATTTAATTTAATAGTGTCAAGGCTTAAGAATAAGTATCTAATTTAAAAATTATGTAATTTGAATTTGTTTTCAATTGAAGTGCTTCTTAAATTTGAAGTCTCCTTACAATATTCAGCGAAAAAAAAATTCATTCAGATAATTTCTACCCGTAATATTCGATAAAACTTTGAATCACAAATTGTCCGACAACTTAGTTATCTATAGTTTACTTACCGACTATACATTCATTAAATGGCAAACTACAAACCGGCCCAGCGTCTTAACCCGCATTTTCTCCGATGCGGCTTCCTTAATACCAGACTATGACAAGCTTATTCATGCGATGAACGTAGATACATGAGGCCTACAGTATTACTGAATACAACTAACATTTAAAATATAATCTATCGTACACAAGGTCCCAATGAATCTTTAAATATTGAAATGGAACTCTAAATTTAGGAAGTGTGTTTAATTAAAAACTAGATATGTGCTAGCGTCCATGCCACTTAATCAGAAGTAGGAGTTAGATCAATAGTCTACTCTTTATTTTGTATCACTATTACTAACCTAAGCAAATTCTAGTATAATTTCTATATTTTATCTTCGTAACCTGATTTCAATGAATATATATATATATATATATATATATATATATATATATATATATATATATATATATATATAAATATATATAAATAAAATTATAAAGCTAATTGTGATGACAGGTCCGGGAACATTTTACCATTTTCCAAAAGCATCAGTCAACAAGCTAAGAGCACATATCGCTTTAGGTTTATTTTGAAAGATAAAGCTATTTAAAAATAAACATACGTAATGTACATTTGATCATAACATTAATTAGTATACATCCGACACATTAACTCAGTCAGTATAGTGTCTGTCTACTGAGCTAAGGTTCCCTGGTTTGATTTTTGGCATGGCTGAAAAATGTATCATTGGTAAAATGTGTGTTTACCCTTTCATAGTGATGAATTAACAGCCGGGGACAGAATATTATGCCTGTTCTAGTCTTAAGTTATATTATAAGACATATGAAGCTACGACAGGCCTAGCAAGCCGATAGTGGAAAAATATAGGACTTGAATGAAAAATTCATCAAAGCTATAGGATGGAAACAGTAATGGATGTAACGAAATTAACAATTGTATGACCCACTTCAGGTATTACATGGTATAAGGAGTCACCCTTGCAATAGACTGGACTGCCAATGACAGAGGGATCAGGATTCAAATCCTTGTCGGTAGGATAAGGGTGGCTTATCCTAAATGTTTTTACATAATCCTCCCCATGCAAATGAGGGTATACATCCTCTTAATTAAGCGTTCCTCAGCCATAGTACATTTGTGTAATAAGTATATACGCGTATAAATAAAATGAGTAGTAAGGCACGCTGCTAAAATATTTATATAGTTTTTTTTATTAATTAATGTTTCAAAAAGTAGCAAGTAAATGTCTAGAAAAATTACATAAAACATACAGCAGTTGAATCAGGAAAGATATATTTAACCGTGAAATATCACCTTACTTGTCATGAATTGAATTCAAGACTCTTGGATAAATATAAATATGATATTACAGCTAACTTTGTGTGTCCAATGATTAATATTTAAATTCATTAAAGTGTATTTTTAAAAATCTAAATAAACACCTCAATAAAATGATCCACAGCCTTAAATATAGGACATAAAATAATGCATAAATATTTTATCTCAGTGAAACTTCAAAAATATTTGTCTTTTCTTCTCCAACTATTATACGAACGCATATGACACTTTCAAGCTCATGAAGCGATCCATAAGATAGTATCGACTCCAATCATCAAAGCAGAAATGTGCACTCGGGCGACCAAGGGGGTAGAAAACTGCCAGAGTGCAGCCCAGATTCCTCTGCGACCAGAACGCTGATCGATATATGTTTCCCACACCTTCACTAATTCCGGAGCGCAGACTGAACAAAGACCTTGATTCAGGTCTCCAACAGTGAACCCAATCCACAACCAGATCCCCTCCAACAGAGAACCCAATTCACAGCTAAAGCCCACTGTCCACTGGAGCGATGAGACGGCGAGGAGGGAGGTGTGACGTCATGGCACAACGCCAACAACTGAAGGGAGTGGAGGCTCTTGCATCCACTGGAACAGACCTGGGAGAGTTTACATGAAGTTGGATTAGTAATTTTGCACACTACTGTTAGTTTGAGTTCTAGAATTATCTTAATTTTAAGCTCAACCTACAAATTTAGTTGGGGGAGGGTGAGGGGTGGCAATCAAGGTTGTAGCCAGAATTAAATTTTGGAGGAGAGGGAGGGGTGGTTGAAGGGGTTGGTTAACAAATAAAGTTTTTTTTAAAAGAGGTTGGACCTCCAACCCAAAGAGGATTCCGAGAATATTCTCCAGTAAAAGGAAAACATTTTGGATGCACCTAGAAGCTATTAGGAGGGGTCATTACTTATAGTTAAAATAAATAAATTAAATGCTGCTAAAAGCAATAAAGAGTGGTCTTTGCTTGGCAAATATTTTAAAATTAGATGCCTCTAGAAGATATTTGGAGTAGTATTAGGTTGGAAAATTGGTGAAACTATTTGCCTATTAGATTCAAAAATGAAGATTGAATTCGTTTAACAGCTTTAGTGTTCAATTTCAAACTTTAACTTGATGTATTTTACGTTTTTATTAAAATTATTTTGGTCTTGGATGACATTTGCAATAACCCAAACCTTCCCTCCCCCCCCCCCCCCCCTTTCCCGGTTGCTTCACTGGACTTGGATCCAAATATGATTCATATTATTGTTATCAAGTGAACAGAGATCCAATCTTCAATACCACCCACTACCTTGAGCTGCAACTATTGGGGAATAGGTTACCTGGCGGTCTAGGGGTAAGGTGTCAGACTTCAGTTCTGGGGGTCCGGGGTTAAATCCTCGGTCCATGCACAGGGTTATCTGATTGCCAAACCCTTTCCTCACCTCTGACAAGACATGTATTAATCACAACTTGTGAATGTGTGGAATGACAGGCCTCTACCGTGGTTCGGATCCCACGTTAAACTGTAGGTCCTTAATTTCATCTCACAATCACCTTACCATAACACATTAGTGTAAGTGCATATAACCTGAACGGGCAGTAAAACACGGTACTACTACTACTATTACTACTACTACTACTATTACTACTACTAATGCAACTATTGGTGATAGTTATCAAGCAAGCAGAGTTCTAATCTCCAACACCGCCCACTACCTTGAGCTGCATCTACTGGAGAGTGTTTGTTACCAAGCGACTGGAGAACAAATCTTTATTACCATCCACTACCTTGAGCAGCCTCGACTAGTGATTCAGTTTTAATTATTTAGAACAACGGTCCTCAATCAACGACCCTCAGGAAGGGTTGGTATGAAAAAAAATATTATGACGAATACGAAAATATTGATATTCCTGTATGAAGTATATAAAATACTTACCTACCTACGTACAACATAATATATCCATTGTTTCCTAGTGAAATAAAAACTCTCACGATTATTTATTGATTAATTGTTGTATATATTTATATAACATGTTTGTTCTCCACAGTTCCCCAAGGAAAATATACTTACAGCTGTATTTAATAATGATAATAACAACCCCCTTCGGTGGCCGCATGATCTAGAGTGCCACTTTTACGTTAGGCTAGATAGTTGATGATGGGACGATCGTGGCTCAATCCTGGTTGGGTGTACTGAGGGTGGTTTCTCCTAAATAGTTTCTCATTCTCCACGAAACGTGGGGTTACACGTTCTATAAATTTAACATTCCTAATCCTTAAACAACTATCGTAATTAGTACATAGGCGAATAATCCGAATAGATAATAAGACGAGATGCAAAAAAATAGTTTATATATACATATAATAATGTATGTCTATTTATAGATACAGCCCATCTAGCCCTTTCAATATCCTATTGTGCCCCTCCCCTTTAATAATATTGGCAACCTTTTATGTAGAACAATGATCAGAAAATTGAAATGATTATTGTTGTTTTGATTTAAATTTTTCCAGGAAAATGTACATATTATAGAACTATCATATATATATATATATATATATATATATATATATATAATATATATATATATATATATATACACACATACTAGCTCACCCGACAGACGTCGTTCTGTCAAAAGCTATTGGACTGTGGCAGTCCCACAAACTTATCTTTTCTGGTCAAGTTCTGGTGATGGCGTCGCTTATAAAGTGCACATGTCATGATGACATCTTTATTTTTCAGTAATGGTCACCAGAACAGATAAGTTTGTGATACTATACAGTCACAAATGTGTAATTAAAAAAAAAGAAGAATATAAACGTACTTCAGAGTGATCACTTTATTTATTTACAATAAAATAATTACCGTGGAGTAAACAATACATTTGCATAATGTTAATATACTATTCTATGTATTTTAAATGTCATAATCATAAACAACAACTAATTACAAAATTCAGTTTTCTATTTCGTACACTGCATCACTTTAGTAATATTGTGTTAAATAATATTTGCATACAATTGTCCATGCGAAAAATATGGGTTTTCAAGTATAATGCCGCAAACATTCAATGACTGAAATCATCATTCTGACACATTTCAAAAAAACAGGTCAAGGTTGTAGATGATGGTTGAACAGCTCGTTGTAATGCGTTCTGTGCCGTGAAATATAATCTTTGACCATTTTATAAGTGTATGGCTAAGTGAACAACAGTGGGGTGTCTTTCACGAATGGGAAAAGAAAAAATGCGCCAAATTGCTTCATTACTGCTAACATACCTGCCCATATGGTATTGGGTAACTTCGTCATTGTAATTCTCTGCACCAACTTCAATCACAGCCATGTCACTTCCTTTGGTTACATATTTACAAATGTATTTGATAGATTTCACGGAATGGCAAGATTCAACATTGATGTGCGCCTTGAAAGTCTTTGATAGGATCGGTGAATATGGAACAATCCGACGATTATCAATTTCAATGTCTAGTTTATTAACTTTGACAATTGTTGATCTTCCGTTGTGTGTAGTCGATTGACGACGATACAGTGGATAACCATTATTTCCGGTAATTGTTTCTGCTACTAATGCCCTTGGATAACGCTTCGAACATTTACCATCCACCATACACGGTGAATTTTGATTAAGTGTTCCACAGGGACCATGAATCATGTTTTTTATAACTACTTCATGCAAGCCTGGATCTACTTGTACATCAGGGATTTCAGCAAATATCACTTCGTCAACTTCATTTGGTCTTATCTTCTCAAACAACCAAATCAGAATATGAGCATGAGGCAATCCACGTTTCTGCCACTCCACAGAATACACCCAGCAGCGCGTCTCGCCAAACACGCTATGTTTCACAATGAAGTTCATTAAAGATTTCAACTTTTGTTTGAAGACTCTTGCCGTAATGTCATGGCGATCAATGGGTGATTGACCAGAGAATAACTCAAGTTTGATTTCTATCCACTGCGGATTGCACGTGAATGTGATAAATAAATCTGCTGTGCCATAATGACGAACATACGACATGGCATCTTGAGCATATTCATGCATATGTCGAGGACTTCCAATGTATATTGTTGGAAGAATTGTCATCCGGCTGACATTCTCTGCATTTCCATCAGTAATAATCGCATCTCGAAGGTGGATATACTCTTCAGAATGGAGTTTGGTCTGGTTCAACCTGATGAATGTCAATCGCTCTGTTTCAATTTTGACATACATATCAAAAGCATATTGGTGAAATAATCACTGATATTTCAATATGTGAGTGTCTTCATTTTCACGAACCATCAGGCGGTATGAATAATAGTTCATTGAACTGATTTTTTTGGTTGATTTCGGCACCAGTAAATAAATTATTGTTTTAATGACAGTGATTGCACTTGCATATAATACATATAATAGCTGATACAAAATCTTCATTGCTAAACCAAATTTGTAATTACCTGTAAGGGGATTTGTCATCTTGATTGAGAAGTGATAACCATCTTCACCTTGCCAAAACATGATGGGATATTGTAGCGCATCATATGAGCGGCGTGTTTCATACACACGCTGTAACTCATCATTCCGGCGATGTAAAACAATATCATGGGCTTCCAAATTTTCTCCAACTATAACAATGGCTACTTCATCCATTGTTGGTGCATTGAAACGTCTTGCATGTTGGCCCACAGGAGTTTTATCAGCTCTGATTACAATTTTGTGTTTATCATATGGCATGAGATACAGTGCAGTTTTGAAAAATGTAATCAACTGATTGTGTTGATGAAAGAAAGTTTGTAATTCTTCTGGAATAGACCTCTTCACTGAACTGTTATGTGCACAACGCAGATCAATTTCTTGTGTTGAAGTGCCCATGAAATAAATTTGCAGGAATTTGAAGTCGCCATCTGACACCGGCAACAGTGATTCTGCTCGGTGATATATTTGGCCTTGTATCTTTGAATTAAAAAGACAGGTTTATTACTTTTGTTACAAAAACTATAAAATAAAATAAACAAAACAATACGGGGGATAAATCGGTTTGTTGTATATTACCTTGAAAGTTGGCATGAAGTTGTCCCGAACTACATTTGTTGCCCCAAATGAAGTCATTTAGAAGCAGTTGTTATATTTTTGGATATTAGTAAGGAAATGTATTGAAGCCGTTCCTGTTCCTGAAACTAATGAGCACAATGGCTCTGGTGGCGGAACCAATGGCACTAATTTCACTTTGCCACTTGCGCAACACAATTCAATGAATTCATTTTTGTATTTCAATGCCTTAAAATGTGGGCAAACTGAGTCCATATTCCAATAGAAACGCATTGGTAGGCACTGTAGTCAATTGAAACATCGTAACTGAAAGCAGCTGGTTTCAAACCTGCAAGATTATTAGCTGAATGACGTGCTGCACGGGTTTATAATATCCGAATCCTTTCAATTTCATTTAGCTCTTCACATTGCTGTGCAGTCCGATTAGAGTGAAAAATAGCTTAGTTTCTAACATTTCGAGTTCTTCGACCCAAATTGCTCCGCCCGCGTCTTATAGGCGGCATGAGTCTTGGACTGGGTATAAATGGAAACATACAAAAAATAAACCAATCAACCAAAGATAAATCGAGGAACTTCAAACTGTATATCGTAAAGAGAGAAAGTGTCAAATCTACGGATGCATTCAAGTAGTTTATATTAATTTTTAGGTTAAGTTCATAATCAGAAAGTGTCAAATCTATGGATGCATTTAAAGTTACTAATTAAATTTCAATTTTTTTTCTTTATATTATGGTTTGGTATTCTTTTGTTTTATTTGAATAAAACGAAACATTAAGTAAATAAATTGAAAGTCAATTTTAGGGTGTCTGAGATCGATTCACTTAATCGATTCATTGCTCAAATCGATCTTAACGACCCAAAATATCGATTCTTTGATTAATCTATCTCAGTTCGCCATCCATAGAATTGACAGCTAGGAACAGTTTAAATGGGAAAAAGAAAAATGTGGTTTTTACGTTTTTCAATGCAATTTTTCCAATTTTTCTCTTCATAAGAACCTTCCTCGGACTTCAACGAATATTAGAGAGAAAAAATTAGCCGAATTGGTCCAGCCGTTCTCGAGTTTTGTGGTTAGAAACACATTTAGCCATTCATTTATATATATATATATATATATATATATATATATATATATATATATATACCAGTCTAGATTACATCAGTTGTAACCCAGTTTGTGGGAAGTTTAGCCAAGACTAATTTGCCATTGCCCGGGGGACGCCCGAATGTATTGCAACTCCCGTTCCTAAATAGCCACAAATGGGAAAAATAAGGAAGTGGGTTCCAAATTAACAATTTATTGACTAAACAAACAATATAATTTAACACATGCAATAGAACAAGTGACAGAGAGTGTAGTGGAAATGGAAAGACTAAAATGTCCTGGCAAAAGGGTAAACCTCAATTTACACCTCCTTAGCTGAAGAAGTAAATATATCACCTACAATATAATATTCAAACTCAAGCTCATAGTTAATTACAAAGAGTAAAATGTACAAAAAAAAGCCCGTTTCAGAACAATATATAAAGGCAATATAATAAACGAGAGAATAACTAATCTCAACTGACATTATTATTATAAAGGAGCAATTAATTAAAAACTTCCAATACGGTGGTATCAAATTAATTAAGTCATTTCTAACCAAGCTCAATGTGACTGCATTTAAAATAAAGACATTAATTAAATGGCTTATATGGCAGGATCTAAATATAAAGACGATATTAACTTCCATTCTCAACATGGTGGCATTTATAATACAAAGCCATCAATTTACATGCTCGATATAGCTGAATTTAAATAAAAAGAATATATTAGAAATATACTAAAGCTACCCTTTTGCCTCATGACAAAGTAAGTTATAATACACATTCATTTAGGCGACCTTATAAATATGTTAATGATAGCCAACCATTTAAATTTAATATTTGATTAAATAAATAATCATTATTTAAAATGAATGGATATTTTGAATAGCTTAGCAAATAATTATAAGTCGAAAGAGAGTTTTAAATACGAGAATAAAGGCCGGCCTAATGGCAGCGCTTAGCTTACCTAATCACTAAATGGTGGTATTATGAGTACCAATACAGTTTCAGTCACCGCCGTCACAGTTGCATGTTGACATGCTCTAATACAACCTGAAGGGGAGCACGAGAAAAAATTATAACACGTACTGACCAATAATGGGTCACACCGTGGTATTGGAAGAATTAACTGATGGGTTGACACATTTCGCGAAGTTTTCCATCAGTGGGCCTAGGCATCCAAACCTTTGCCTCCCCTTAGTCAGTCATTCAGTCAGGTACAGTCAGTCTCCAAGTCAGTTGGGTGTCCAGCATAAGTACCAGGTACCCAGCACTGTTCGACCAACTAGTATGTTCTCGAAACAACAGGAGAGGAGCTGGCATGTGGTGCTTTCTCTTTCATGTAAAGAGCACTGCTATGCTCTTCTCCACGTTGATACTCATCCACCAGGTGGTCAGCCCCCCTCCAACTGTATCAGGTGCGTCTGGAGTCGCCTCTCTACTAAAGGCCTTCGCCACGACTCTGTTACAAGAGTCGTGTCGTCCACATTTAGCGGTATAACTTGGTGTCTGGGGACTTTGGTATGTAGTTCACATACAGAATGAAGAAAACAGAGCCCAAGAGGGATCCCTTAGGCACTCCAGCCCGGATGCTTCTTATTTGGGAAGTGTCATCCCCAAAGGTAGTGGGATGGATAATATGTTACAACCTTAACTAGGTAAAAGAGAAGGTTGAAGTAAAGTAATTTGAAGAGGAGGCCTTTGTGCCAAACATGGTTGAAGGTCTTTGCCACGTTAAGGAAGACAGTGCTAGTTATCCTGTTGATATTAAAGTTCCTGTAGACCTGCTCCACGAGGTGGACAAGCTGGTGTGACGTAGCGTGTCCTACCAAAAAGCCGAACTGCCCGTCCACCAAAATGACCTCCCTCGCCATCCTCCGCAAACATGTCGGTTCAGTACCGTCATTAGTAGTCTCTCTGAACACCTTGCCCAAACATTAGAGCAAGTTAAGAGGTCCGTAAAACGAGGGTAGGGCTTGGTCCTTACCTGGTTTATGGAGACATACGACGATAGTGTGCTTCTAGAGGTGAGAGAAGTGACTCAGGAGTAGGAGAGCGTTGAGTAACTCCACGAGGAAGTTGATCGACTCCAAGGGAAGCTTTTCGAGGACTCCGTCCCCGTTACTGATACAGTCCGGTCCGGGGGCCTTGTTTAATCTTAGAGCCGGTAATTCCAGTGACATTTCTGTCGCCTCCATAGATTAAGGTTCATTTAAGGGTCTGTACGAGACCGCATCGTTGACCTATACGACGTGCAAAATGTGCATCGGGTCTGACGGGTCGTCATTCGGTACGAATTGCATCTCTAAAGAGTAATCGAAAGTATCAGCCTTCTCCTGGTCAGAGTTGTCCACCCCGTTCCATCCCACAATAGGCGGCCTTGGTGCGGGTACCCACATAAAGTTCTTCATCATCCCCCACAGGGAGCTGTCCTGTAAGCACAGGCTTTCAATCCTGTCATCACATACACTGTTCCGATATTCTTGGACCATATCGCGGACCACATGGGCTTTGTACCAATACAGGCAAAACATATCAATATATAGTCCTCGAAAGACAACACGTAGCCCCAAAAACGGATATGGGGGAGTCCAAATTGAGGGCAGAGTTAAATGAGGGGGGACAGGGCGCATGCGTAGATTTGGTGGAACTGACGCTCGCCCAGAAAGTTCTAGTCATATAATACTCTCGACACTTCTGACGAGATATAGAAGCATCCATAGTATTTTACCGGAGTCTATAGGCATCTGTAGCGTATAAATAATGACGTCAGCTGACAAGATACGCATGCTGGCCCAGAACGGCCCTTGTTTCATTTTAATGGGAACATCGAGGTGAGTAATACGGGCTAAGAGCATTCAGGAGAGTTTCCTAAGTTAAAATTATGTAATAACCATGTTTCTAACGTTTCCATATTTGTTACATTACTAATCATACATCTTTTCCGTGGAGGTTATTTTAATGTTCTGACGAGATTAGGTAATGAGAATATTAAATACGAGGGTATGATGGAATCAGTGGAAACTTTTAAATCTAGCTTAAGCCTAATTAAATAAATCCTAAGTGACCCTTTGGATAGCTCCCCTTACAGGAAAATTACCCATCGTACCAGCTGGTAATCGAACCAGGTACTCCTAGGTTTGTGGCCAGGTGCACTGACCAATATACCACGGCGCAGGTTCAGAATTACTCATGTATATAAATTAAAAAAACCATAGAATTTACGCCTTAATGAAGGGACAAAATCAGTATTATATCTTTAATTAAAAGCTGTCCATAAGTTACGTCACACCAATTTTGTTTTGTTTTCTAACAGCTCCTCTCCTTTGTCACATATTGACACAATTTTGTGGAACCCCCAATAATATTATGTGATAATATCATGTCCCCTTTTATCTAGTTATTATTTATAAATATAAAGCCTATATAGCCCTTTTATTGAAACGTGTCCAAACGTGTTTGTCAAGCTCAACATTGTTTGTTAATACGTGTGCATAGTCGGGCTCATTAGCACAGAACGCTGCAGGATACAATTAATTGTAATGCGACATCATGCATTATCTGACTCCCCTTGTCCCCCTCGTCCCACTTGGTCAAGCCGAGACCTTCCCTCCCCCCTCCCTCTTGATATACATACGTAGTATATGGACAGCCCCTAATATGTAATTTCAATATCGATTAATTTTTGTTATACCAAATACTTTTAAAATAACTATTTCAGACTTTGATCTTAATTATAAAGCTTAAAATAAAGCCACGACCAATTTTCACTGCTTACACTCGGTTTTTTCGGTGTTACTTCGCTTGCTGATGAGCTAGCGTGATGGTATATAGCTTGTCATGTATTCTGAAAAATAAGAAGTTCAAACGAAGCAGTCACGTCTCGATCCAATGAGTACTTTTTGAGTTCACTAGCAACAAACAAATGGGTAGAGAGACAAACATTATAGAATAAAAAGGAAAAGTCTACAAAAACTTGAATGCGCAGACAAAACAATTAATATACCCGTTTTTCGCACGGAGGATCTATAAAGTAATTTTGTTCATTATGTATTCTGAGCTCACACTTTAGCTGGCAGCATAAAAAAAGTATTTCCCATGAAAGTCAAACAGGATTTGCAGTGCTAACAACCAAGTAGCAAATAACTAATTTTTCAGCGCTAGTCATAGAGTATTTTAGATTAATCACACAAAAAAGGCTACTTACGATTTAATACAGGAAGTGGAATTTTTTATAAACATTAAAAATAAAATTGAATTAAATATGTTAAATTATTAATTAATTTAAAGTTTATTAATTTATTTTGTTGAATTAAACCCTTTATATTATATTTGGTTTTTAATTTTGTGAGCTATTTTGTCCTTAAGGAATTAACCTTCTATTAAATAGTTTGTTTCAGTTTTTGACTTTATTTTATTAGCAATAGGACCACCTTCGTAGTAAATAATTATATCTATTAAAATATTTAACCTAAGCAACCTAAGTGTAGACAGACTAATTATTGATCAAGATGTTAATTGAATACATTTTCTTATAAAATCACAGAATAAATTTAGAATTAATTCATTATGTTATCTGAATAAACTTAAGGATGGAATACGTGAAAATAAAAGGTGAACAATCGATATATAGATTTTGTGTAGTCTATCTCAGGTTTCAAATTTCTTTAATAAATGGAGAAATCAGAAATTTTTTCCTTGAGAAATATACGAGGTGTCTATAAATATATTAAATGTTACTTTGGTATTTATTATTAGGTATTCATAAAAATATTTATATCATTTAAAGATGAAACTAATAAAACAAACTATCCGATAACATCACTTAATGAAGAACAATTTTCTAACTCTGTATATGTAATTTTAAATCAAATTGAATCATTTTATATTAAAATATAATTTATATTGTTGTTTTAAAACAAAAAGTAGCGTTCAAGGTATATCAAGTTTAATATTTGAACAACTGTGACAAAATAAAATATGATCAATGTTCAATGTATTCATGGTGTTTATGTATATTTTAATGTATAGTTAATTGTAGTTCTATTTCCGGAAGCACGATTTTTTAAGACGAGTAATAGCGTGGCCTCTAAGCATGGGTTAAACGCTGCCAACTAGACTGTGAATTCATTATGGTATATTAATTTAATCACAGCGAAAAGTAGCCAAATCTTAAATTGTATTTAAATATCAATCATTTTTTGGTTTGAATTATGCTAGAAAATTAGAGAGGTAGGCTGAATAAAACACATTGTCAAAATAGATATATAATTTGAACATGTGTTAACAGCTCTACACCCGCTTCGGTGGTAGCATGGTCTAAGGCACTACACTCGCAATAGACTAGACTGGTAATGATGGGGAGATAGTGTTTCGATTCCTTCGGGTGTACTGAGGGTGGATTTTTCCAAATGGTTTCTCACTCTCTCTCCCCAAAAATGTGGCTACACGTCTTCTAAATTCAACCTTCCTCATCCTTAACTCACTAGCGTATTTAGTAGATAAGCGTACAACCTGAATGAGTAGTAAGACCCAGCGCAAAAAAAAAAAATTGCTCTACACAATATTTGAACTGTTGCTTGTAGGTGCTAATAAAAAAAAAGTAATAAGATTGACACAAAATACAAATTAGCTTGTTAATATCTAAAAGAAAAAGGTATTGTAACCGTTTACAATTTAGAAAAGTAATAATTCATTTTAAACGTTTCATCCGGTTGCACTTTTTATATAATTTCTTCTCTTAGAATGTTAAGATAGCCATGAAATTCCCCCCCCCCCCCAAATTTACGTCAACCAATGCATTTTAAAAACAATCTTTGACGCGAAACATTAATCAGCCAATAAAACTGAATATATAAAGAAATGAAATCCATAGAAAATACAATATTGCCTAAATGCGATCATAAAATAATTAATATTAAAATAAGATTTATAAATATTTTTACTAAAACATATAGGAAATAAATGGTACGGTGCACCGTACAAGCTTAAAATAAAGATACACTTACTAAAAACTAATACGATTTCTGAACGGAATAATGTACAGTACATTGTAGCATCAACACTCCACATAAGAATATGAATAAGATAATATACATCTATATAGATACATTGAGAAAAGAGGTGCTTCTTTGTCCACCAAAGAGCATTTCAAACAATTTCATATTTCAAAGACCTTGATAAAATGAAATTTTAACCATTTGCCAACAGCTTGGAAAATGGCATCTGCTCTACATGTTCCAATTTATGAAAATTGTATTTACTAAAGATGAATGGAGGGAAGTGAAAGGAAATCTAAGGAATAATTAACTAATGAAAGAATGTGAAAGTGTAATATGAATGATTGTGAATACTAGTTTTTGACTATATTTTGTTGCTTGTATAAAAGTAAATTCAAATTAGTAGGGAGCAGTAAAACTTGAAAACAAGACAGAAGATTTAAGAATATGACTAATCTAAATATATGTATTTCTAGATAATAAAGCAATCAGAGGTTCGAGAAACTAATTTATAAAGTCGCAGTAAATTGGTTTATGGTCTGAAAAACAACTTTCATATACTCCAAATCTGGTTATTGTAATATTACTGAAAATTACATCTATCTGCGTATCGTTGTTTGACGTTGACTCATCAGATTTAAGAATGAGTTTCAAACTAAATTTTCTCATTAATTCCAACAAAATAAAACTTTATGTCCAGTAATATATTAGTTAAAATCTCCTAATAGTATAACATCAGCTTTGTCAGAAGGGATGACTTTTTGTATTTATTTAACAGTGTGTCTTACTACTCGTTCAGTTTATAGGTTTAAGCACTAATTACACTGATGGAATAGGAATTGGGCAGGTTGAATTTAGAGGAAGTGAATCAATATTTTCTTGGAGATATAGTGGAAAGTCCTTTTAGGAAAAACCACCCCAATTCACTCGACCGAGATTTGAACCTTGATCATCCCATCCTCGGCAATCTAGCTCAAAAAGAAACTAACGCATTTGCAAAATACTCCACCGAGGCTGGTAGCAATGTAGAAATTAGTTTTATGTTTCATTGTGCCCTATTATATGTTATATTATATTTATATTTAGTTATATTTACAAATGATTTCTTATAGATAATAAACTATTGGTTATAAAATATAAATCACAAATTAAAATATTTGTATTTCTAATAATACTACAACTTTACTTGCCTGAGCTTTAAAATAGTTTCGTCTCTAAGCTGAATTATAGACAAACAAATAGACAGATAGACGGCTTTGCGAATGCCACACTTATGTTTCTGTAGCTGAACAATAAGATTTATCAAAATTTTAAGTACAATTGTTTTTTTTTAACAATCTCAATACTTGTATCTCCGATGGGTGACCACCAAAGAGCATAGCAATAAATCTAATTTTCTGATTTGAATAATAAAAACGCGTAAGATTTGTGAAACCAAATAATATGTCTATACATTGTTGTTGAAATACTACACCAAAGATCATAAATGGAATAATAGACACTTACTTACTCTATGGCATTAAGAACTAGGAACACTGTTAAAGAAAAATTGAGAAAAGAGAATTATCTTTATCCAACAAAGGGTTTAAGAATCAAATTTAATTTTCAAAGACCTGAATTAAAAAGTATATACATTTGCTTATAACTCAAGAACTATTGAGTATATAAAATGATAGTATTAATTAAAGGTTTTTATAATTAATAGTACTACAACTTTACAATAATAAACTATTTAATATCTCAAATTGTTGCGGAGAAATGATAAAAAATTGGAAAATTCACCTTACGTAAAGTACCCCTGTACTAATTCTCATGATAAAATGTGAATTTCCATATTGTTAATTATGATAAACACTGTCCAGATATAAAGTTTGATCAACATCGTTAGAGTGAATTTTGAGAAAATTGATTTTTTCTCGTTCTGAATCTTCAGTAAACTACCCTTTAATTTAGAGTTAGATATCTAATTCAAGAAACCTTTGGGGTAACCCTGGGAACTCCTTTTATACTAAGCTTTTGCTCAATCCGTAAGATAGTTTAGGCTCCAGCCGGAGATACAGAGCGAGAAACAGCTGGACAGATAGATGGCATTGCGAAAACAATATTTTGGATTCGGGGGATCATTAAATGTCAACATTCATCAAAATCTCAGGTTTGGTTTTTTTTACGATCAAAATACTGTCAGGTAACGGGAATGTAAAAATATTTATATTGTGTCCCCAAGTGTTATATTAAAATGGGGACTTTCTCTTAAATTGTTGACATCTTCTTATGGGTTACACATCTTATGGTTATTGCATTGATATTAATTACTCATTTCTAAATTTAGACCAATAAAAGAGGTAAATATTGACTATTGAGTCTAAATTGACAAAGATGGATCATTATTTTACGAACTTTTCCCATAAGACGTTGAATGAAAGAGAACATACATTTTTTGAAAGATTTACTTATTTCTTACTCTATGGAAATAGAGAATTATTGCGTTAAAACTTAAGTAGTATCACTTTACAACCAAAGATAGCAACATTTTATTAATATATTTGCCAATATCTCATAAACTATTGGTTTGATTAAAATTTATTTCAAAGAGAAGCTTTTTATTTTAAGAGTAGAACAATTTTGCAACTAGAAGTTATTTAGTGCCTCAAATTTTTGTGGAGATGCGGAAATTTTCTCTTCTGTAAAGTACCCTAAAAGTCATTTTCATAGGGGAAAAAAAAATCCATTTTATTTATAATCTTAATCAACGCCTGGATACGAACTTTAAACAAAATCGTTAAAACCAATTTTGAGGAATTTTTTTTTTTCTCTTTTCGCTTTTTATTAATCTTCTCTTGATTTTAGGGTTAAACAGACACACAGAGAGATGGCATTGCAAAACCACATTTAGGGTGTGGGGGGTCATAAGACGTCAAAATTCATTAACACTTCGGGTTAGATTATTTTACGGTCGCAATAACTTTAATATTCGAAAAGTAAAAATATATATATTTGCGTATTTCTTCAAAGTTATTGGGCTTATAAAAATATGTTTCAATTAAAATATTTGTATTATATATAACCCTACATATTTGAAATGATAAATAATTTCATATCTCAAAGAGGTACGGAGATATGATAAAAAATGGTACGGAGCTCCGCACAAACTTTCTCGCTCTATTGTTTAAAAATTGAAATATTTACTCAAAACTCATAAAATATGTGAATCAAAATAATATACACTGGCAAACCCAAGAAAAAATTGCACTATCCTTATGTAAAACATTTATTTTTATTTTTAAAGAATTAATGTCCTCAATTGTATGTTTGGACCGATAAAAAAGATCAATATTGGGTCCACAAGGGTCAACATTTAGTATTAAAATTTCGACTTCCGGTTAAAATTTTCAACATTTTATTAGGTGTTGTACATCTTCATGTCATCGCATTGCTATTAAATTCCTCATTTATAAATTTTGATCAATAAAAAATGTAAATATTGACTATTGAGTCTAAACTGAAGGAGATAGATCATTGTTGTACAAACATTTTTCCTAAAGGGTTTAAGGAAACTAACTTAAACTTTTTGAGAGACTTACTTATATTTAATCACTCTCTGGCATTGGAGAATTATAACTTTACAACTAAAGCTCACAAAATTAGATTAATATTGTTATTATTATTAGCACCGCGTCTTACTACCCATTCGGGTTATACACACTTACGCTAATGTGTAATGGTAGGGTGATTGTGAGATGAATTGAAGGACCTACAGTTTAACGTGGAATCCGAACCACGGTGGAGGCCTGGCATTCCCCACATTCACAAGATGTCTTGTCAGAGGTGAAGGAAGGGTTTGGAAATCAGAATTAGTATTGTTGCCAATATCTAAGGAACTGTTGGTTTTATAAAAACATATTACATGTAAAAGCTCTTTATTTTTAATAGCACTACAATTTTGCAATGATAAGTTATTTAGTATCTCAAATAGTTGCGGAGATACGTATATTTCAGCTTCTGTAAGGTACCCTAAAAGTCATATTCATGGGAAAATGAAAATAGCCAGTTTATTTATAATCTTAATCAACGCCTAGATACGAAATTTAATTAAAATCGTTAGATATGATTTTGAGAAAATTAATTTTTTATATTTTCGCTCTTTGTTAAATTACTCTTAATTTTAAGTTTAAACAGACGCACAGACAAATGGCATTAAGAAGACCACTTTTTAGAGTTTGGGGGGTCATGAGACGTCGACATCCATCAACATTTCAAGTTAGGTTTTTTTACGGTCGCAATACTCGACCTTTAGTTTTCAAAAAATTAAAAAAATATATCAATTTGCGTATAGCTTTAAAGTTATTGATTTTATAAAAATATTATTCCTTTCAAATATTTGTATTATAAATTGATCTACATATTTGTAATGATAATTAATTTCATTTCTCAAATAGTTTCGGAAATATGACACAAAATGAGAATTTATGCATCCGACCGGAGCCCTTAAAGTCATTTTTCCGAAATATTGAGAGCAGCCATTTTGTTTGGAATATTTATAAATGTTTAAAAATGAAATTTAATCAAAATCGTTATAGACGATTATGAGAAAATCGTATTTTTCTCTTTTTGCCCTTCAGTAAACTACCCTTAATTTTAGGTTTAGATATCCAATTCCAAAATCTCTCGGGGAAACCCTATGAAAACCCTAAATACCATGTTTTAGGCCGATTGGTAAAAAAAGTTTAGGCTCTAGCTGGAGGTACAGACAGACAGACGGAAATTCAAAAACCACTTTTTCGGATTCGGGGGTCATGAAACGTTGAGATTCATCAAAATCTTGATTTCGATTTTTTTTTTACGATCACAATACTTTATCTACCTGTAAGATAGTGAGAAAGTTATAAGAAATTACGCATCAAACCGGAACCCTTAAAATCATTTTTCCGAAATATTGAGAGTAGCTATTTTGTTTGTTTTATTTACAAATGTTTAGATATGAAATTTAATCAAAATTGTTAGAGCCGATTTCGAGAATATAGAATTTTTCTCTTTTACCCATAATTAAACTAACCTTAATTCTAGGGTTAGATATCCAATTCCAAAAACCCCTCAAGCAACCTTATGAAAACCCTAGGTGCCAAATCTTAGCCCTATCGGTAAAATAGTTTATGTTCTAGTCCGAGGTACAGACAGACAGACGGAATTCAAAAACTATTTGTTTGGATTTGGGGGATCATGAAACGTCAGCATTCATCAAAATCTCGAGTTCGATTTTTTTGACGATCATAATATTTTCTATACCTATAAGATAGCGAGAAAATAAAATAAATGGTACGGAACTTCGCATGGACTTTCTCGCTGTATTGTTTGAAACTGGAGATATTAACTTAAAACTCGTAATATATATGAAACAAAATAATATACACTAGCAAACACAAGCATAAATTGTACTATACTTACGTAAGACAATTTTTGAGTCTGGGGGTTATGAAACGTCGACATTCATCAAACTCTTAAGTTAGATTTTTTTGACTGTCGCAATAATTTCTCTACCTGTAAGACAGCAAGAGTTTAAAAAGGGCAACACACTTTAACAAAGAATATGTTAAGGGGATTCATTCAAGGGGCCTTTTTGGAGAAAATTATAATTTTTCTCAAAATAACTACGGTAATTCTAATTTAGTTTAAATTTAAAACCTGCTTCGGTGGCGTAGTTAGCTAAAGCGCTAGTCGTGTTGAGTTCGACTTCTAAGGACGGGGATATCGAGGTTCAAATCTCGGTCGGATGAACTAGGGGTGGCGTAATTACTGAAATAAAATTTTAAACCACTTATCGGTTTTTTAAACAATAGAAATTAGGCGATATTGTAAAGAAACCACAAAAAAGTATTTATAATTATAAATTACAAGAGGAGAGGGTGGGTGTAAAGGTATTTAAATGATGGGGGATTAGAAGAAGCTTCCAAAATTATAGAAAATACCAAATTTAGGTATATTAGAAAATAAAAATGTAGTAGATAGCTAGAATATTATTTAAGTTGAATTGCGGTTTTTAATCATCTTTAAGAACTTTTAGATTTTGAGTCTATGATTTGGAAATTATCTAAAAATTAGTTATTTCATGAAATAGGTCTAATATTTGAAAAAAATATTAATTTTGACAATTTATGATTAAATATGGTTTTCTTATAGTCATATCCGTCACTTATAAAATATCATAACATTAAAAAAAAATCTTTACAGGCATTTTATTCTCTTAGCTAATAAATGTAATGTTATTTGTTTATTCCAACGAGTCATATTAAGTTAACTAAATGTGTCTACATTCTACAGGCCTAGATATAGAGGAAGGTGATAGAGGCTTGCACCCCAGAGCCTCTATAAACTGTTACGATAAAATATAAAATAATAGTTTGGCTCTCTTTTAAGATCTTTAAAAAACACTTATAGCTTACTATGTCAATTTTGATATATTTCCGACAGAATATGACTTACTAATATAACGTGCGGGAAACAAATATTTTATATTGTAATCTTCAAAACATAAGTAATACCCTCAAATCGCAACATATCTAGTGGCTTTCATATGGCATTATATATTAAATTTATTGTGAATACAGTATTTCCTTATTTATCTAATTTCTCTAAAATTCGGCTACAGTTAATAAACAGTTAATTCTGTAAAGAAAAATATTATCATGTGCAAAAAGTCAAAAAGAAAATTTTTCTTATTTCAATACATATAATAGGAATGTGCATTACGCTAGATTATTCTTTTCAATCAACAAATGGAATGCAGTTCCTGAGCGATTCTGGAGGCCAACTAGAACTATGGCCTGCATTCGTGTGGCATTTTGCATAGCGCATTGAGACACATGAGAACAAAGCAGTATGTTAACACTATGGTATGTGGCTATTTTGTGTAGATATAGGTATGATTTAGCCTCTGAACACATTAGAGCAATTTTTTTCTATTACTGTGCCACTTATTTTATCCAGGGTAGAGGGTGGATACAAAATTTCACCACACATTTTCCCTCAGCCCCACATAAATAACCATTAAGACCACCACCTACATGAAGGGAAATATTCCTACAATATAATAATTTTGATGGGGACTTCACTTATAATGATTTAAAATCACTAAATCAATTATCTAAAATTATTTTTTGCTGTACTTAAAATGAACTTTGTTAGTTGTGAAAGGCTATATCTATGTTTCTAAACATTTGACATCAGAACTGCAACAATTCATATTAAACTTAGTAGGAAATGAATTAATTTCACCTCTTCACTAATGTTTTAATCAGTAAACATATCATTTTTTTTATTCCTATTTGATCATGTTGGTACCTTTTACCTCCCATTTGGTGTGAACCATATTTTAATATAGCCAACCAATTCTTAAATAACGTGGGATTTATGTACGTCTGAAAAATGGCTTTGTGCTACAGTAGAAAGCCATTTATTCATTATTTAATACAATTTAAAAATATATGTACTTATCTATTATTTTTTACTCCTTGATTAACAAATGATTTTTATTATTTATTATGATTTGAGTTAACACTAATTAATTTTTACAATTAAAAGAGCACCCAATAAGAATTTTATAAATATTTATATTTATGCTAGGCAGCTATAGTTTTTTATCTAAAAAATCATTGCGTCTTATTACCTGTTCAGGCTATACGCGTATATGTTAATTATGCCTACTCTAATGGCTAAAGTATGAGGAAGAAAACATTTTATAGTTAATCTACCCACGTTTGTATGAATGGAGAGTGGGAAACTTTTTAGTAAAAACCACTCTCATTAGATCCGACTGGGATTATAACTCCGATATCCTCGTCATCAGAAATCTAGTCTAATGCGAGAATGAAACCTTAGCCCATTAGGCTACTGAAGCGGGTAATCTATATGTTAATAGCTTTCAAAACATTTAGTGAAAATAAAGGTGTGTTCCCAGCTGGTTTTTAAGCCTGTTACCCCTAAACAGTTTTTGTTTACACTTTCAAGTTGTCAATCAATCTCACTAGTTTAGTGAATGGCCTTTGAGCTAGTGAACATGTGGCTTAGAGCTATAGCTTGCCTGCCAACATGAGTCAGTCATGCTGTTCTGCCTCCACTCAAGAGAGATATGGTATTTTTAAAGATAATGTTCTATAAAAGTGGCTCAAGTACATATTTTTTTATCGTGGTATTTTAACTGCAGAACGAAATATATCTTTTCTCTGGGGCGTCTCAAACACTTGTAAGTCAGTTGTGAACCGAACATATATATCTCAACAGTTTAAGAGGATAAGGGGTTATTGGAGGAGGTCATTTTATTATGTTCATTCATTTGGAACTCAATTAGGCTCATGACAAATTATTTGTAAATGGCACGATTCCCCCTAAGGAGATGTATTGGTACCTGCAATTACATGCCAAATCTAAAATAAGTTGTGTCTTATAATAGCTTGTGAAGTTTTGAGCTCCCCATTTCCTGGATGAAGTTATCAAATCTAACTGTACTGTACATGGCTGTGAATATTTCAATTTTCTACTACACATACAGGATGAGGCAGAAACAATTAGACGATCTCTGCTGAGGAAAGTGGTGACCAACGTTCTGAGGTTTGCCTGACGTCCAGTGGAACTCATCTGAGTGACATTATCTTCTAATAGCGTAAAAGAGTAGTATCTAGTTTGCTTTTATTTAGATAGGGTATACTTACCTTTTGTATTAAAGTGTTTATTTTCCAGTTACTAATCATCTAATTGCTTCGCACTTAACCTATAGAAGAATTTTATTGTATTAGTCTTTGAGATTATAGCCCCCTCCCCCCTATTTTTCCAAATACTTATTAAACAAATATCTACCATATAGAAAAGGTTTTATTCTATTGGCTTGGGACATTTTTGAGAGGGGCCCCTTACCATCATTTAACAGTTATTAATTTTGAAAAATATATACATTTTTTTCATGGTGTTTTGGTTGGCTTTTATATCTGACTGACAAATTTTAATCTTGCATTACAGTGAGAAGTAATTTAAATTAAATTTAATATCAGCACCACGTATTACTACCCGATCGGGTTGTATGCTTAAATAATAATCATGTTAATGGATTAGGAATTGGGAAGGTAGAATTTAGAGAAAGTGAACCCGCATTTTCGTGGAGGGAGAGTGGAAAGCCATTAAGGGAAAACCACCCCCAGTCCACCCAACCGAGATTTGAACCTTGATCTCCCCGTCCTCGGCAGTCAAGCTCAACATGAAACTAGCACGTTAGCCAACTACGCCACTGAGGAGGGTCAGGGAGAAGTAGTTTTTTACAGAAGTTTGAAAAATTTCAAAGTCCTCCATTTCACAACCTCTACTTAGAAATTTCAAATATTTAAGAATAATGAGTTACTGGGAGCAATACTCCTCCCTATATTCCTGACATTTTTAATTATATAATAAATCATTAAAAAATATACAGTGCTTTGGGTGTGATTGAGCTACAAATAGAGATACATTCGATTTATATATACATTATTAGTTTGATTTAATGTTTATATATATATCTTGGTTTTGAAGTTATAGTGCCTACACACATCCCCAAAACATACATACCAAAAACAAAATCAAATATACATATTATATTATTTATATGAGTGATTATTGATTCCATTATAAGGATTCCTATAGTTTATGAATTAGACCTTTGGATGGGCTAGAAAGTAGTATTCTACAATCACAATTTTCTTCAAGTTAGCCGTCATGCCTTATTTACATGTATGAACCTTTAAAAATTGGTCAAATGAAAATATTATGAGCAAAAGCTGAGACAAAGACAAAAAATTACTTTTATCTTGAAAGAAAATGGACGACGTTATTTGTAAATATCCTGTAATGTTAACATGACGTTCAAGCTATTTCCTTGTAAAATTACAGCAAGAAAATCAGTCCAGTGGTTTGGGCGTGATTTAGCAACAAACAAACAGAAAGACATCATTTCATTTTTATATAATTAGTCAGATAAAAGTAAAAAAAAATCCCCAAGTAATAATTCAAAGTTAAATATTTTCATGGTCCTTCTTTTCGCATCCTTCCGATCTCAGGTAACGGGCAACTTAGGGCTCACAATATTTGTAGAAACAAAAACAAATGTTTCTAAGCGAACGTGGTAATTTCAAGTTTTCACTTTATATTTTTCTTGGTTTTATGGCTACCCAAATAAATAAGTCTAATGTGTTGAGCTCACTATGGATGTAAAAAAAATATTCTAATGTGCAGACCCTAAATTCTTCCCTTGCTACTTATTTAAAATTTAAAATGTTTTAGTTAATGGAGCTTAAAGATGCACTTCCCAGTAGCCACCTGGTCTAAGACATTAGGCTAGAAATTTTTGATTTAATAAATACGTTATAGGTGCACACCTTGGAGTTTCACTAAATATACCTGATAAAGGCTTTTTTTTACTTGGGTTTGGAATTACACTCACCAAAGCATTGGCAGATTTAAATTTTTTGCGCCCCTAGGAAAAATTATAATATGCGCCTCTCCCCCTACCTATTCCCAATTATTTTGTCAAGAACTTTAAGAAGTTTCGGAGGAAATTGGTGTTGAGGGGGGAGAGGAATTAATATTAAAGAAAATATTTTTATGAAAGATAATCAGGCATATATATGCCCTACAGTAGCTTGAGTTAACATTATGAAGAAGGGGAGGCTGACGTCAGTTACAAAGCGATTACAAATTATAGTTATTTAAAACGAAATACTGTCGTTCTGACTTTAACTTGAACTTTTTCAATAATGTTAGTCAATAATTTTTATACGTAATTATTAAAAATAAAATATTATATTACAAATAAAAACATTGTCATACAAAATATGCCACCCCCTAAGGCCACCACCCCTAGGCCCATGTCTAGTGGGCCCTTAGTGTAAATCCGCGGTTGCAACAAAAGACACAGTCTTTAAGGCGTCAAGAACTCAATATACAATCAATTCCGCTTATAATTAACCATTATGAAACCAAATGTTTTGTTCACATGTCTGAAGTCACTAAAACCGAAATGAGTTTCACCTAACCCTAAGTGACAGGGATATGGATAAACTAAACAAAATATCACAATTCAAAAACTAAATAAATATTATCGAACTCTTATAATTTACATTTAAATATTTAGCTACGTACTGTTGCTTGCTGAATACCATTTTAATTAATACAATCTATGAATTCTTCTCAAAAGAGACCGAGTTTTTTCCACACTTGATTTTACAATGTACATACATTCAATAAACTTTAGAACTGTTCTAAAATCCTACAACCACTTTTTTCAATTTCAGGACACTATTATGACTCTAGTCTTGGTCATATTTACTATCTCTCGGTTCAGTGTTGAAACCACGTGTGAACGACTCTATTTTGTTGACCAGCCATAGTCCTAGATCACCGCCCTACTCTGGACGTCCTGATTTCAGAAGCCGTGGATTCACTCTATCACAACGAACACACTTAGGGCGGTATTCAAGAACGTTAGTGGACGCTTAGTGGACCGATCGTGTGGTCCCGAGCACACTATCGGTCCACCTTTTAACCTATGTTGACGCT
This sequence comes from Timema cristinae, assembly GCA_039000515.1. NCBI lineage: Eukaryota > Metazoa > Arthropoda > Insecta > Phasmatodea > Timematidae > Timema > Timema cristinae. The sequence goes on from JBCFYV010009882.1 coordinate 61,290,761, forward strand.
CGGTACACCTTTTAACCTATGTTGACGCAAACAAACCAACGCTAGTGTCAACAAATTATCCACTTAGTCAAGTTATTGCATACGGCCCATAGATTAGGTATACACTAAGATATTTTGCGCATGGCATTATTGATTGAGATGGACACTACTTTCCGTGTGGTCACCTGTATGTAAACTACGCGCCTCTGGTGACACAGAGCGTTTCCCAAGTTACACTTATGGAGGTTGTCTACACGTACGCGTAATAAGATGTGATTATAGTGAAAATGAAGGTGTGATCCAATAGAAGTCTTAAACCTAATTTAAGCCTAATTTACCAACCCCTGGACCGTTGGGAAACTCCCCTTAAGAGAAAACTACCCAAGGTACCAGCCCGAAATCAAACCTGGAACCTCTGGGTTCGTAGCCAGATGCACTGACCACTACAACACGTGGCCGGATTACATTCAGAGGACTACTTCCGACTGAAGGAGTCTCGTGAGTTAATTGTATTTGTGGTTACAGTACTACCAACGACTGGTGGATTCTTGGCTACCAGTTCCCACAAGGTCATGCACATGACTGATGTAGTCCTGAGTCGTACACATGATCCCGCAGGAACCCGCCTTTATTCTGATTTTCAATGCACATCAAAGGTCATCTTTAAATTTTCAAGTTTAAATGATTGGAGATTATCAGCCAAGAGGTTTTTATACCTGAAGAAGCTGCGCTTTACATCCACTGATGTAACTGGAGTATACTCAAGTATGTAATGTCACCTGGCAATATGTGCTTTTTAATCTATACTTATAAAATAACATGTCCTGATTGATTGACTGACTGACTTACTGACTGACTGATTCATCATCGCCGAGCGCAAACTATCAAGGCTACAAGCATGAAATTCGGACTGTATATTCATTTTGTTATGTAGGCACCCACTAAGAAAGGATTTTAGAAAATTCCACCCCAAAGGGGTCAAAATAGGGGATGATAATATGTATGATAATATGTATGAAAGTCCGTCATTTTTAAAGTTACATAAACAAAATTTTGTATTTCGGTTATTGACGTAAAACAAATAAATACGTGTTTCAGGAATTTTGGAAAATTTATTTACTAAGGGATGAAAAAAGGGGTGAAAGTTTGTATCGGACTGACTGACTGATTCATCATCGCCGAGCGCAAACTATCAAGGCTACAAGCATGAAATTCGGACTGTATATTCATTTTGTTATGTAGGCACCCACTAAGAAAGGATTTTAGAAAATTCCACCCCAAAGGGGTCAAAACAGGGGATGATAATATGTATGAAAGTCCGTCATTTTGAAAGTTACATAAACAAAATTTTGTATTTCGGTTATTGACGTAAAACAAATAAATACGTGTTTCAGGAATTTTGGAAATTTTATTTAATAAGGGATGAAAAAGGGGGTGAAAGTTTGTATCGGACTTGCATTATTTTTGATCTGAGGTCAAGTTATGGTCATCAAAGTAACGTAATATTTATAATTAATCTGTAAATACATATGTATATTTTCGTATTTGTATATAATCAACTTCCACGCGAGCAAAGCCGCGGGCAACAGCTATCTAGTGTTATATAAAAAGTCATCCTTACCTTCAGAAAACATTAAACTATGCTCATTATTTATGTTGGGCCATACTACTAATTACACAAGAAAATGAATCTTTCAATTAAATGGAAATAACGAATTGTGCACACTAAAACCAAAAACCTTCGTGTGTTAAGATTTTTATGTAATTATTTTAAAAATGACTCACAATGCATGATACGAGTAAAAGCAAGAAGAAATGCCGAAAAAATACCCCCAAAAATTCTACAAAATGGTATGATATCTAAAATCCTTCAACTATGTCAAAATATGCACAATAAAATTAATGTTTTCATTATCAGGGTTGGGTGACCTGGTGGTCTAGGGGTAAGGTGTCAGACTTCTGTGCTGGTGGCCGGGGTTCAATCCTCGGTTCCGGCACAGATTTATCTGATTTACAAACCCTTCCTACACCTCTGACAAGACATCTTGTGAATGTGTGGAATGCCAGGTCTCCACCGTGGTTCGGATTCCACGTTAAACTGTAGGTCCTTCATTTCATCTCACAATCACCCTACCATTACACATTAGCGTAAGTGCGTATAACCCGAACGGGTAGTAAGACGCGGTGCTAATAATAATAATTATCAGGGTGTCATGAAATGGGTTTACATACAAGTTACCATTACGATCAAATTCAGAGAAAAATCATTCAATGCATCATCTTCCGGACCCTGGTTATCACAAAAATATACTGTACCATACATAAGATTTTGTTTGATTATTTCCTTGTATACTCTAGTATTTTAGCTGTTTTTAATGAAATAATTCATATTTCTGGTTGAATATTTATCTGTGTAAATGTAAAATAAAATAAAGTATTAATTATGAGAGTTAAGTATGAGTATTTTTATTTCTTAAAGAAACACGATTTGCCTAATAGTGTGAATACAAAACAACCAATACAAAATATAGTTTCTCTTTGAATTTAGTAGGATGTTGGTTTACATTTCAAAACACTCTTTGCCAAAGAGATTTGTAAACGGTTTGTTGAGCTTACCAAACCACTTGTTGGTAAGGAGACTTAGAAATATGATTTATACTTTAAAAGTTAATATATTTTAATTATTGCACATTTAGGACGCAAATATAACTAAATTAACAGTCGGTTTTTCCTACTCTTCTTTGCTCGCTGATGAAATATTGTATTGGAACGTGATCTAGCTTAAGGAGTACAAGAGAAAAAATTCTCGTCTAGTTTCAATGAATACTTTTTGAGTGCACTGGCAAGGAACTATATTTTACACACAGATTTAGAGCTTTATAATATGTACAGTAAACGGTGACGTTTCGTTTTGCTTAATGGTTTCAAACAACTAAAACTACTTCTTAAGGAAGGTTGATTAACTCATCTATCTGATTGTGTGAGTGTCTTTTCCCTATCAATGGCATGAAACGGGATTAGGAAAAAACTCTCAGAAGGAGCAATTCTGATTGGAGTCACATGGAACTGTGAGCAACCAAGAGATATATTTTACCTGGCTCTAGCTCTACGTCATTGGAAGAGACTTGATTTAAAATCATGTTACGCGAATTCTTCCTTACGGTCCCAAATTTTCCACCCATCTCCAGTCCGCTCAACTCCAGACCAGTTTTCATTAATTCTTGAGCCACATACTCTATAACCCACTGAATAAAGAGTAATAACATAATTGTGAACGCCACAACGTATCAAATTTCCCCTAATACACTTGGCCAGGATTGAGTCCATACCGTATTTCCAACCGTGATCAAGTATGTTGTAATCCTAATGCTATATATTGCTTCGCTACTGTTGAGAATTTTATAATGGCCCTTTCATAATCCTGTATATCTATTTTAAATATTCCTCTCATTAGATGACTAATTTCAATAATAGATTTGGACCGAATTAAATAAGAGTAGACAAAATGAAAATGAATCTAATTTTATAATTTAATTCAAATAAATAATTATTTAAGTTTTTAAATATCTAAATATACTATAGTATATACTATATAGTATTCATTTCATTAAAACATGAATTAAAATGTTTATTTACTTTGTTTGTAAAATATAACAAAAATAATCGTTTATTGGTAAAGAAGATTTAGCTAACTCAATTTTTGATTCAAAGTAATATACATTTCTTTAAAAAAGATTATTAAACGTAATTTGGAAATATATTTACATTATCTTACTTTAAAAAGGGGGTAATGAAATATTAAGGAAAAACACCTCAGTACATCTGTCTTGGACTAGAACCCCAACCTCCCACTACCAGCAACCCAGTCTATTATGAGAATGGTTGGGTGAGAATGAGTTGTTACATTAATGTAAGAATACATGTCTCTAGGAAAAGTTCTTATTTAATTTACAATAATAATCCACATGTGATGTAACCCAACAACATTTTAAAGTGTTTAATGTGTTTTTTAATAATTTGAGACACGATTTAACATTTTATCCACGCGCTTTATTTTATGTTAAGAAATGTTAACTTTACGACATCAAATAGTTTGAACAAAATTAATTAACTCACTTTCACGCAGGGTAAATCAGTTCACTAATAGAAATACCTTTTTCAATATACGGTACTAAACATTTAACGAAAAAATCTCAATATCTGCATTCTTCGCCAGAATTTTCTTTAATACTTTCTCACAGCAAATGTATTACAATAATACACTTAGCCATGAACGTTTATTTTGAAATGTGAATAAGTTTTTCTACAAAATAATTCTCTTCAAATTTTATTCTTTTTTCAATTATTATAGTTATTTCTCGTGCACAGTCAGAACGGTATGATTATATCACCTCACGACCTAAGTAGCCCAAGTCTATAACAGACGCATTATGAAACTCCTATTCATTAATTAATCATTGGGAAAGAGTAAATTCACATTTAAACAATTACAAAATATTCAGCCATGCTGGGAAAATAACTCAGGACCTTTTACTTTTTGCATGAACACACCACCGACTGATATAAGATGGTGGACAGTATTCTCTAGAAAGTTTTATATATTTTATTTCGTTAGTGAATAAATAGAGATTCAGTAAAATAAGCATAGGTCATTAAATGTATAGGTAAAATAAATAGCATATATGGCTGGTTTGGTGGAAATATTTTTAGATTATTTGCAAAAAATATGAGCTCTCAACGGTCCATTGCCTACAAAGTGTTGATATGAAACCTGGGTCTACATCTTGGCTTTGGGCTGTTCTAAGCTCCACATTAAAGCATTAACCCGCTGTCCCATTAGATTACCAAGGATGGTGTTCATAGAGGTGCTGACATTTTGAGTTTAAGACTGCCTCAGAACTCCTTATTATTACTACTCTTAACAATATAAATAGTAATGATTAGGGACCGTAGGAGACAATAATCACATTTTATTTTGAAATTATGAAATAAGTCAGAACCATAGAGATAATTTTTTTTTTGAAAGCATTATAAATAAAGAAGCCTTAAGTTTTTACATGTATTAATATTACCTATTAGGTACATAGTTATAGCTTGTTAAAATTATTTTATTAATGTACGTGATCATATTTAATACAAGATCACAAATAAATTTTGGGAAAATGATTTCCTGTGAAATAACGTACAAGTAAATTTAATAAAAACTAATCTATATAGTGACAATTTGAAGCAAGTGAAATAAAGATAGTCAAAAGATCATGAAATGCAACCATAGAAAATTTAAAGTTTTAAAATTCTAAATACAAACTAATTTAACCAAGCCTATTTTATATTCTAAATAATTTGATGATTATAAATTAATAATCCCTTTCATTTTTAGTTTTATATAATTTTTTTTGAGAGATACAAAATATAAGCTAACAGTCATATGAAATTTTTTGTTTTAATAGTTGTTGAAAGATACGCCCTAAAAATAGTTTTGTAAATATCCTATTAAATTTCGGACTTAAGATTGTTTGATTAAACTAAACATTAAAATAATAACTACCATTTTGATTGGCGTGTTTAAAACGCATACACATAGAATATCAGCTCTAAACTTACAAACTAATTATACCTAGGACAATAAACTTAATACAACACACCTAAATATTGTATTCACATATTTATTAGAATTACAATAGGATGATCTTATCTACAAAAAGTTAGAATGTTTGTATTTTAACCCGGAAAACAACAAGGTATCCTAAACCTACGATAGACAACTCAAACTAATTAAAATGGTGATGTAGGGGACGCGAGAAAAGGTAATTTTTTTTACAGTTATTTTAGCAAAATTTTGGTAATATAAATAATATGTTGCTCCAGTATCAAAGTTTAGTTTAATTTTCTTCACGCGGTTATATCAACAGTTGATGAATATCTGTCAAGCATAGCGGCATTAGATGGGAAACTTTTTAAATTAACAGAAAAAGGGTTCATAAAATTCCAGGACATCCTTGACAGATATTCAACAACTGTTGAATTCACCATGCGAAGAAAAATTAAACAATACTATGCTACTGGAGCAATATTTAATTTATTTTGGATAAATAAATGTTTTGCTATTAAAACTGCAAGATCACTGGCATTTTCTCGGGTCCCCTTCCACCCCACATTAACATATTTATATTTTAATTTAGTGTGATTCATTTAAGAACTGCAGGGACAGGACATTACAACATTATTGGAAATAGTTATTTTAAACCAGTTAGCATATTTTTATTCATTTGTGTTTTAACTTAAAGGTCTTAGATGCTTATTTATAGATAAAAAAATATAAATATGGAAATCAACAAATTTATTTTATTTTATTTGGATATAGATAGATCCTACCGGACTAACTGAAGACACTTTTCCATTTTGTGATTTTCCCTGTGTTTTCTCCAATGCTTTCCCTCCAGGGAAGTACTGGTGTATTTCCTTATTTGTTACCTTTTTCATCACCTGTCTTTAAATTAATAAACCCTCCGTTTATCCTTAATGGTAATAAGCTTGCCTTGCATTATTCCTCTATTGTATGAATCAGTGGTTCTAAAAATTTTTGGTTGTGAGTCCTCTCATTATAAAAAATAAAATAGGATAAAATTACTTTTTTTGATCAACAATAAATACCTTCACGCTGCCGAGAATTTCATGGCACAAATAGTAAAAAGTTTATAATTAAAAGTATATTATTTGATTATTGGAGTAATCTTCGTAAGATACATCAAGAATAAGATACTAGTAAACATTGAGCATAGGTAGATATTGTAATAGTCTGAGATCCAATAACAATTATAGATACAATTTATGTATATAAAAAACAACTATCTTTCTACATCATTAAAATGTTGGTGTTGCTGTTTTAATTAGTTGTTCCTAAATATAATCAGCAGCGTATTGAGAAGGGGGAGGAGGGTAAAGAGCACACGGGTTTAAACCCCAAGGCCACTTAAGGCCTCTTAGGGCGACTTAGACCCTCTTAGGAGACGAAAATTTAAACAAAACTCAAGTGACAAATATTTAGGAATTATTATGTACTAAGAAAGAAAGTATTTTTGAAGTTTAGAAAAAGATTGAGTTTTATTTGAGTTCAATAAGATCCAAATTATTACATGCAATTGATTCGAGTACAAGCGTGGATATTCGACCAATCGTTGCCTGCTTCCATGCATAAGCCTCGTTCACATGGAGACAGTAATGTCGCGCCTGTAGAAGCATTGTCGGCGACAGTTACTCCAAATGCAGTATCCTTTCACTCGTTGGACTGAAATCAATGAGATAGTGTTACAGTGAATACCGCAACCACCGTGATGATGGTGGAACTTGTTCAAGTAGTTACTAGAGTGGTTGAAGAACTGATTGCCATTGAGTTAAATTAAATAGATATATGAAAAAGAAAGGGAAGTGGATCATAAAATGGGTAGCACAAATAAATAGCAGGATTGCATCAAACACGTTTTAAAGGAGCCGATATATTTTTATTCTGTGTCCTGTAGTCACTACTATACACATAACAAACAACAAAAAAAGTTATAAATTCACATCAACTCACAAATAACACATGTCTTCTACACAACCTGTGCTTGAAGCAAAGAGGGAATGACTCACTATCGCACTGTTGTGACAGTTTGCTACAAGCCTGTTCACACAGTAAAAGTGACTGTGGCAGTTGACGGTACTATCATGGCAGGGCTAATCTAACACTATTCTACATCAAAAGATTCAATCCGTTTTTGTGGCCGCGGGGTCTAACGCGCTACTCTCAAAGTAGACTAAACTGATGATGACGGGGAGATCGAAATTCGAATGTCGGTCGGTTGTACTGAGGGTGGTTTTTCCAAATTGGTTTTACACTTTCCTTTAGTGCAAATGCGGGATCACTTCATAGTGGTGAATCGAATTTAATATAATAACTTAGTTTTTAAAGTAGTGCAATAATGAAAAAATAAACGGTTGGTTACAATGGTACATAGTTTTTCATGTTAAATATAGAAACTGAATTTTTATTTTCTTTATTATTAAACTACCCATAGACAAATTTTCTTTTAAAACACAGAATTTAAACAAAGGTATGAAACTATTTTTGAATAACATTGCTGGAGCCAACTATAAAAAAAAATCTGCAATTTTTTTTAAATTATTTATTTGTTGAAAATCCTTAAGTACTATATATTTAAAAAGCAAGAATTCATTGTATTTTAATGTGTGATAAACTCACAAATATACATTGTGAACCAAATTGTGATAGCTCAGCCACCTCTAAACTAAAATTCATTTTAAGGCTAGGATAAAAGTCACAATTCAAACTTTATGCGTGACCATATTGCATATAAATATCATATTTGACCGGAATCCACAAAACTGTTTTCTTTAGCCCCTGGCACAAATAGACAGTACTCACGGAATTGTTTAGTCAGTTTTTTTTGAGTTCAAAGGAACGTCAAACGTCAAGATCTATTATAATTTTAGGGTAGAAAATTTTCACAGTTACTATACTTGCTCTATATGATAAGGTAAAAATCCTATCTCTATATACATAGATCTGAAATTAAAACAATTGAATTAGAATTTCTTTATATTCGTAACTTTACTCCTTCAGACAATTTTTCACATCAAAAATCAGCTGAGACTGAAGTTTCTTTAGGTTAAATATAATTATACTTGTGTACGCGTCCTACTACCCGTTCGAGCTATACGTTTAAGTACTAATTACACTATTGGATTAGGATTTAGGAAGGTTGAATATAGAGTAAGTGAACCCGCATTTGCGTGGAGGGAAAGTGGAAAGCCATTTAGGGAAAACCACCCCCAGTTCACCCGAGCGAGATTAAAACCTCGTTCTCCCATCCTCGGCAGTCTAGCTCAACGCTAAACTATAATGTTAGCTAACTATGCCACCGAGTCGGGTTGTCTCTTTGGATTTAACTAATCACCTATACATATCATTAAGGGACAATAAACGATCATACTCAAGATAACTTAATGCTTAAAAAAACCTCAAATCATCAAAACTGAGATACACAGCTTGCACCCACTTAGGCAAAAAAAGAAAAAAAAAACACGAAAAAGAAACTTTGTAAAAAACATTTAATGTATACTGAATATTCACTGGATATCTTTAATTATTTGATATCTTAATATTTACAATAGTCATATAATCTCTCAACCCCTCCCACTCTATATGATTAATATGTCATTCTTAAAATTGTACAAGACATGCAAAAATGCTATTCCAAAATGACATGCTCTACTAAAAAGGGGTGCCCTAAATATGCATGGGCCCATGTCCTCTGAATTCCTTATGACAGCATTGAATATTAATCTCCAGAAATCAGTGCAATGATTTCAAGGAGAAGGGTCTTGCTAGAATGAATGATTCGAATAAAGTTACTTCGTTTTACTTGATTTGCATGTGAAACACTGACCCACAAGTCTGTGAACCTTTATAAAATTTATATTGGGGAGGGGGGTGGTTAAGGGAGGTGGGGGTTGATTGGTAACAAGATAATTTAAAATTATTATAATGACTGATGAATCTTTTGAGGGAACTATTAGCTTCTTAAACTGTATTTGAAAATACTTGTCTTGAAAATGATATTAACATTCAAATACGACTTTGGGATGTGCCTGACGTGAAGGAATATAAGCCAATTCGAACTTGCTTCTGAAGAACTCAAATGGCAAGAGAGAAAATAAATGGTACGGAACTCCACACGGACTTTATCGCTCTATTGTTTGAAAATGGATATATTTATTCAAAACTGGTAATATATGTGAAAAGAAATAATAAACACTAGCAAACCCAAGCATAAATGGCACTATACTTATGTAAAACATTTTTTGAGTCCCAGTTTTAAATTTTATAATTTTATTTTCACAGAATTAATGTCCTCATTCGTATGTTTGGACCAATAAAAAATATCGATATTGGGTCCACAAGGGTCAACACTTCGTACTAAAATTTCGACCTTCGACTAAAATTTTTGACATTTTATTAGGTGTTGCACATCTTCAGGTCATCGCATTGCTATTAAATTATTCATTTATAAATTTTGACCAATAAAAAATGTAAATATTGACTATTGAGTCTAAAATGGAGATAGATCATTGTTGTACAAACATTCCTCCTAAGAGATTTAAGGATAAATAACATAAACTTTTTGTAAGAACTACTTATATTTAATTACTCTATAGCATCGGAGAACTATTTCGTTAAAATTTAAGTAATATCTCTTTACAACTAAAGATCACAAAATTGTATTAATATATTTGCTAATATCTCAGAAACTGTTAGCTTTATAAAAATATATTTCATATACAAGTTTTTAATTTTTATTAGTACTTCATTTTCGCAATGATAAGTTATTTATTATCTCAAATAGGTGTGGAGATAAGGAAATTTTCACCTATGTAAAATATCCTAAAAGTCATATTTATGGGAAAATAAAAATAGCCAATTTATTGAAAGTCTTAATCAACGCCTAGATACGAATTTTAATCAAAATCGTTAGAAGAGTTTTTGAGAAAATCGACTTTGTCTCTTTTCATTCTTTATTAAACTACTTTTAATTTTAAGTTTAAACAGACACACAAACAGACGGCATTACAATGACAACTTTTAAGGGTTTGGGGTGTCATGAGACATCGACATCCATCAAAATTTCAGGTTTTATTTTGTTTTATGGTCGCAATACTTTATCTTTAGTTTTCGAAAAGTTAAAAAATTTATATATCTTCGTATAGCTTGAAATTTATTGGTTTTATAAAAATATGTCTCGAATAAACTATTTGTATTATAAATAGATCTACATATTTGCAATGATAAGTAATTTAATATCTCAAAAAATAGTTTCAGAGATTGATATAAAATGAGAATTTATACATAAGACCGAAGCCCTTAAAGTAATTTTGCCAACATTTTGTGAGTAGCCATCTTTTTGGAATATTTATAAAGCTTTTGAAATGAAATTTTATCAAAATCGTTAGAGCCGATTTGAGAAAATAAACTTGTTCTTTTTTGCCCTTCTGTAAGCTACCCTTAGTTTTAGGATTAGATATCCAATTCTAAAAAGCTTTTGGGGCAACCCTATTAAAGTGGTTTTTGCAACGCCGTGTGTCAGCCTAACCCTAAAATTAATAGCAGTTTACTATAGGATGAAAAGAAAAGAATTCAATTTTCTCAAAATCAGCTATAACGATTATATCTATATTATTTTAGACTCTTTAGTCAATAATTACCTATTTTATTGGTCAAAATTTATAAAAGGTAAATTTAATACCAATGTGATAACTATAATATGTGCATCCCATAGTAAAATGACAACAATTTTAACCGGAAGTAAAAATTTTAATACGAAATGTTGACCCTCAGCGACCCAATATCGATATTTTTAATGGTCCAAATATACAAAGGAAGACGTTAATTATTTAAAAATAAAATTATGAAATTTAAAACCACGAGTAAAAAATGTTTTACCTAAGTCTAGAGCAATTTGTTCTCGGGTTTGCTAGTGTATATTATATTACGAATCTTGAGTAAATATCTACATTTCTAAACAATAGAGCGATAAAAATGGTGCGGAGTTTCGTACCATTTATTTTTATCTTATTTTATTGGGAGATATTTACTTTAGTTAAATATAAATTTATATTTTAAACACATGTCTGGGTAATGTGTAGTGTGTGGTTAGCAAAATATTAGAAACATCCTTTTCAATTATTCGTGGCTTTCTAGAAAAGTAAGATTGTTTGATCTAATAGACCTGTTCATAATTATTCATAGTTTATTTTCACTGACAATATTTACTAAATGCATTGTATAAAGTTATATTATATTAATTTTGTACTACTAAAATCATTTAAACCAATAATATTATGACAACAATTACAAACAAGCCTTGGACAACTTTTACCCTGCAGTTGCTTGCACAGCTCCAAAGCTCATTAACTTCCTTTCATTATTGAATACAGAAACCTTAGTGATCTTCAAAATTTAAGAGACTTTCGCTTCAGTGGCGCATACACATTTCACCTCTTCCTGAAATAGTGATTTGAATCAGCTATGGTAACATGAAAATAACATTGGGGATAGAATTTTATGACGTCATAACAACAATCTTTGACCCAAAATATGTCGCGCTCATTTTGAGACGTGACCATGCATGTCAAATGTGGGTTAAAATAAATACTAAGCAAAGAGAGAGATGTTAACATCTTACGGACTGATTAGTAACTAATAATATTATTACTAACAATATTATTAATAATAATGTAATTGTCTCAAATTATTTGCGTTCATTAAGCCTATCATATGATCTGTTGTTTGCAGTAATCTCTTAATGGTCATCCTCAATCTACGTTCTCTTTGTATTTGAATCAATAGCATATTATAGAATATAATTAATCCGTTTAAACACTTGAATCTGAAACTATATTAATTTATAAGGAAAGCCAACAACAACATTTATAATCAAGTGCATATAAAACATTTCTCCAAAATAAAATACCATAAATCAATTTATGTAGAACATTTATTAGCCTACGAGACCTTCCTTGTATATTACTAGCATGAGAATTTAAAATTCAATTTGTGATGTCACTTTATAGAAAGAAGGGGATTGTGATCAGAATACATGAGAAAAAATTTCCTCCCGTTTTAAGGAATCTAGGGTAATCTACTAATACCTACAGTCCGTGTTATATCGTATTATCAGGATGAGTTAAATAGGATTCCACAACGAGCGGAAACGGCCATAGTAACATATCGTATCAAATTTCTACGTAATAAATGGTTAATCATTCCATCTCTACATGCGACAGAGCACAATATTTTTATTATTCGCAGTATTTTTACGGTGCTATAGTCGAAGTGAATTTGCATTTACTTTTAATCTATTATTAACTCTTCTATCCAGAGAATTAAACTAACTGATTTAAAAAATTGGCATAGGGAATGGAAATGTTAATAAAGTGACCCAACACTGGGAAAGGGAGAGAGAGATAGCGTATAACACAAACCGGCGCAAAAAAAACAGAAAGAAATCATTGGAGGGAATGATAATACATAAAGTGAGAAATTAAAATTAGTGCTCATGGCACATGGTAAGAATTTAAACCTGACTTTCCAAATCAAAATCATCTTAACTAACTAGACCTGTTCGGATGATTGGGGAACTAACCTGTACTTTGGAAAATCTTTATCAAGACCAATGATTATTATACAACTTGTATATTGTTCCTATATAATAGTTTCAGTAGTCAAGTAGAACTTCCTATTCGTATTTTTGACAGTTCACGGATTTCAACTAAAATTATCTACGATCTCAATAAATGAACTACTATAATTTTTTTCGCCCCTAAACATAAACAGTTATAAAAAACAAATCAGCCTTAAATTGAAATAGTCACAGAAAAGAAAAATTTGTTTTTTCAATGCTCAATAAACTCTATTATTTTGTCATTTAATAAGTTTCCGACACTCTTTAATAAAAATAATTGCACAGTAGAGCAAATTCTTTCTAATTTTCTGATGCATGAGATTTTTCAACTGATTCTAAGTATTTTTTCAACAATGATTTCAAGTTTGAAATCAGTTTTCCTCTTTATACTATAGTTTTCATGCAATTTGAAACTTGCAATTTTCGCAAAACAAAAACGGACACCCATTGCTATTCACACTACGGATAGCTTGTGAACTAGGCTTAGATCTACCCTAACCGTAGGTTATTTAGATTAACATTTTACAAACATACATTTTCTTAATATTTATTGTTAAATTTGGATTCTAAAGATTTATGTTTTAATAAAAATAACCCATGTTTTTCTTAGTTTACTAGAACAATATCCCAGATCTTCTCAGGCAATTAGGTGTTACCTCGTATAGCCTAACAGAATGGTAATTAATTCTGGACAGCCTAGAGCACAGACTCAAGTTTGTTCTCTTGCACTATGGTAATGTTTATGGAGTGGTTCCAGAAGAACACAATAACATAAAAATGGTCATAGACTTACTCAAATATCACGAGCACAACTGGATCATTTGTATGAACCTGAAAATGGTCAGCTTCCTCCTTGGACAACAGAGAGGATTCACGAAGTTTCCATGCTATCTCTGCATGCGGGACAGCCAAGTGCGAGAGAAACACTATACTCAGAGGGAGTGGTACATTCGTGAAACTCTAGAAGCTGCATGCCAAACATTGAGAATGACCCAATAGTCAGCTTAGATAACATTATTTTTACCCCAATCCATATCAGGCTCGGATTGATTAAACGGTTTGTGAAGGCATCAAGTACTGATGGTGTAAGTTTTAACATATAGTTTCTGTTTTTCCTGCTTTTGTTGTATCTCAGAGTGCTTAGTTCCAGGAACTAGAGGATAGGAACGTTTGATTCTCTTCAACTCCAAATCCTTGATAGAAACCTCGAAGCTTAGTGTTGGAAGATAAACTCGTACGAAGTAATATGATAAATTAAATATTTTTTGCTTCTAAAGTAAAAGTCACTTCAACAAGGAATCTAAAATAAAATAACAATGTTCAGAACCTCTCTGCTACCCGCCAAAGAGTTACCAGCCCGAGAGCTAGCAGTAAGAGAGAGAGTGAGGGTTCAATTTACAAGGTTTATATAGCCCTCTTGTTCGTTTCTAGAATTTACATTCCACGCAGTAGAAGTGGTGTAACCGTGAACTTTTGGAACATCAGAGGACAACATATGACCCTGTTAGTTTCCAATGTTTACTCTTAATGGACCTATCTGTGCACTTTGATTAGGGGCTGTCTTTCCAGTCACACAGCCCCAAATATAGCTATAGTCTATAGTAACTTAACTTTGATATTACCTATACCTAATGATACCTTAGTCACACCGTCTTGTATTACGTTTACATATTATTAAATATTAATATTAGTATTAATTATTATAAATTACCTGGTGGCTTGATTTATTCACATAGTAAACCTTAAGGTGCGCATTATACGACACCTCCCCCCTTTGAAAGAGAAAACAATATAGCCACAAGCTTTATTTGTTTTCTTGGCTATCTCCATTTCCAAAACTTTTCTTTTAAAGGTATTTCCTCTAAAGCTTCTAATTCTAACCTTTCATTTTCTGAGGACACACTAATCCTAGGTCTTCTTTGAGACATTGTTACCGGGTGTGTATATACACTGTCTCTTGAACCATGAACATTATTTACAATTGTTGGTTTGAAACCAATCAAGCGTTTACAACAATCATCATCATCACTTGTCCACCATCTTTTAAATACATTAAAATTACCAAAACTTTTTTACAACATGTACATAATATATACATTACTATCAAACCAATTACAGATATTGCTACTTAAGTAAATACAGATTACTTTGGCATTTTTACTGAGTGTTTAATTTTCCACTCCTCTTCTTTTATCATCATTTCAACTTCATCCATCTTATGACTAGCATAACGTAAGTCATCTACCTGATTATCTACATGTTTAAGAGGTAAGTATAACTCTATCTTATTTAGATTTAACTGTTCTCCCTCTATCAAACAACAATCATTTCATAAGTTAATGGTAGGTCATAACATATTTATTTGTTTCATTATTTGTAATTAAAGATTGCGCTTGACTCAATATATTAGAACCATAACCTCTACACCTTGAATAGAATTTTAATTTTTCAGTACCATCTAAGGTAATGTCATAAGGTTCTTGTCCATCACATAGTACTGTTAACTTTTCTATATATGGAACACAGAAAATCCATTCATTATGTTTTAAAGGTATCCACAATGGTCTTTCTAACTCTACAATCTTCTTATCACAATCTTTAGGCATTGTCTTAGTATAACTAATCATTTTAGCTTCACATTATTCATGAAAATGAGTAGTTAACAATGGAAATGATTGTTTACACACAAACCATTCGTTTTCAATTTGTTTACATAGGTCTAAAGTAGCCTATATTGACTAATTTTGGCATAATACAATTTGCTCATTTCAAGCAATAAAATTTCCTTCTCTGGTTGTATAGAAATAATCTTATTTGTTGAGTCTGAAAGTCTTACAGGTAATGATAACACTTTATATACAATATATTTATAATGGTCTGCTAAAGGTAACACAATAATTAAGGCCAATACATTTACATTTACATACACTTCTAATCTTAAAATGTTCAATAGTTAATGTACATAAGACACACTCAATGGTATGGGTAAAGATAATTCTTGAGGTAAACGGGTTTTGAGTCTGCTTAAAATACTCCATAATTGGATTGGGCGTAGTTACATGATGTTGTAGAATGAATTTTTGTGCATTAAAAATTGCGTCAATTAAAACTTCATATGGTTATTTAGCTTTTCTAATTGCCCTATCCAAATTAAATATATGTTAATTCATTGCTATTTTTAATGTCATAATATCAAAACTTTCTTTTATTCTACCGTCCCTCTCATTTATTTGTGTCTTAATTTTTTCCAAACTTTCATTTAATATTTTGGAATTATCTGCCGATTCCTTAATTGTTTGATTAACTGTTTGTAGAGTGGACTTTACCACCAACATTTGTTCTTTAGATAATTTCAAAAACTGAGCCCTTTCTTCTTCTAAGGTTTTAATTTTCTCATTATAGTATGAAGCATCGTCCTCATCTAATGTCCCAAACAAAACCCTACTAATTTGCCCTATAATAATTAATGGAAATATGCTTAGTTTCACTCGCGTTGTTGGTTCACCTTGCGTAATTTGTTTGATCAAATTTTTATTTGTTTCTATCTCTTTAATATACTGAATACTATCCTTTATCTTAGACATACATTGAGTTTTATTTTTCAAAGTTTCATTATTTATGTTACACAACCTACGTGTCCTAGCATATTCATCAACCTTTTCATAATTTTATTAAATTTTCGATAAATTAACATACGTAACCAACCTCCACTCGGTGTTGAACAATTGCACTTCGCCTCGGCGTTCATAGTACAGTCGGGGTGATTTCTTTATCTTCTCGATCCTTACGTCAAGACTCAGACACATATTGATGATAAGAAACATGTTTATAATGAATAAGACTCCCATCTTCCTATAAACAATAAAACATATATTAAGCTTCCATTACATTTAAATAACTCATATACTCCTGAGTTCGATCTCCACCTAACATTAGTATATATGTAGCTCCCTCATAACTTCTCTTCTTTATATTTTCTTCTTTACGTGCTCCTTACGACACGACTTTAAAATAGGTAACAACTACCTATAAACAAAAATAAACCTCTATTTATGTTTAAACAAACGTACCTGTAATCTGACTAGTGGCCCACGCACCTAGTATTTATTTTAATTTTATTTGTTTGACGTGTTTATAGGGCTACCAAATCTTCCTCATTTCTCTAGCAACTAAAATTAAACTTCTGAACATTAGCCATCCTTAACCTATTACTTCCCAGGGCTAATAACACCCGCTCCTCCTATGACTCACCGTAATTAGAAACTTAGTTTCAACCTATTGGCATGAGCTCTAAGGGTTCTATTTTTTTTAACTTTATTGTACAATTTACCCCTTCTACTTTGACTATCTTATAGGGACCTACCCATTGTGATGTTAGTTTTTTGGATCTACCTTTTCTCAAAGACTCGTCAAACAATAATACCGAAACCCCTACCTCAAATGTTGGTACATTGCAAGTTTTGTCATAATGATATTTAATTTGTTCTTTTGCTTGTATTAAATTTTTCCTAGCTATCTCATGACTTATTTGAAATTTTTCTTTTAATTCCGTGACATAATCGTCATATGTATAAAGGTTTTCTTCGGGTTTTTCCGTAAATATTTCTGGGATACTGGCTTTCCTACCAAACAAAAGCTCTTGTGGTGTATAACCTGTTGCACTGTGTGGTGTTGTTTTATACACGAAGGTAGCATACGGCAACCACGTGTGCCAATCATTCTGATCCGTTGCTATATAGTGACGAAGATATTCAACTATGGTTCTATGACATCTCTCTAGTGCCCCGTTTGTTTGAGAATTATAAAACGTAGTTTCCAACTTTTTAATCCTCAAAATTTTACATATTTTTACAAATATCTCACTCATGAAATTTGCCCCTTGATCCGTCAATATTGAACTAGGTATCCCAAATTTCAGAACAACATACTCCACAAAATGCCTGTCCTGACATGTTAACACGTAACGATGTCCTTCTGGTGTTTCAGTTAATGGCCCCACTATATCTAAACATAACTTTTCAAAGACTGTCTCTGGCGTAGTTGTAAATTCTAATGGCATTTTTGTTTTCTTTTGTGTGATTTTGTCCTTTTGACATATCTCACACCTCTTAATATATTCCTCAATATCCCTTTTCATTTGCAGCCACTGGTAGTACATTTTAACTCTTTGGTTTGTTCTGTTCATACCTTGATGACCCCCTATCGGTTCCTCGTGAAATTTTTTCAAAATGTTCAATTTCTTTTCCCCACTTATTTTATCATTTGCATCTTCATTAGGAATTCCCTCATTTGTCTAGGTTTCCTTTTCTGAGGTCGGGGTTTGAACCTCCATCCCTATAAAACTTATACTCAGCCCATCTGCATGAGTTATTAAGCTATACACTACTTGGTAATCATATTCCTCTAGCTTTAACCTCCATCTAAGTAGTCACGAAATGGGATCCTTTACACTAAAAATCCAAGTCAACGGCTTATGATCAGTGACTATAGTAAATTTTCTCCCGTAGAAATATGGTCTATAATATTTGACTCCCCTTACAATTGCTAACAATTCCTTTTCTGTTGTAGAATAATTTCTCTCTGCTTGGTTCAAGGTTCGACTCCCAAAAGCTATTGGTAAGTCTTTTCCTATTTCTCCTTGGAATAGTACGGCACCTACAGCCTCTTTACTAACGTCTGTAGTCATAATAAAAGGCTTGGAAAAATCTGGAAACTGCAACAGTGGTTCTGTTGTTAAAATGTTCTTAAAATGATTAAATGTTCTTTCTTGTTTTTTCGCCTATTCAAATTTTACTCCCTTTATAAGAAGTTTGTATAATGGTTTTCCCACCTGAATGAAATCTTTTATAAACTATCTGTAATAGCTACATATGCCTATAACACCCTTTAATTGTTTAGTTGTGGTTGGCATAGGATATCATGATATTTTCTCTATATTCAAATTCTATTCTATAACTCCATTTGGTGTTGCCACATGCCCTAGATACGTAACTTCTTTTTGCCAAAATTCGCATCTATCCGGCTCTAATTTTAATCCATGTTGACTATATTTCTCAAACACCTCTACTAGCCTTTCGCTATATTGTATTTCTAATGATGGTCCAAACACAACAACATCATCTAAATAAATTAAGCACTTTATTCCCTGTAACCCGTCTAACACTGTGT
Source organism: Timema cristinae (assembly GCA_039000515.1). Taxonomy (NCBI): domain Eukaryota; kingdom Metazoa; phylum Arthropoda; class Insecta; order Phasmatodea; family Timematidae; genus Timema; species Timema cristinae. The sequence goes on from JBCFYV010009882.1 coordinate 61,310,149, forward strand.
TCACCAAACGTTGAAAAGTCGCTGGTGCACTTTTAAATCCAAAACACAACCTTTTGAATTCATAATGCTCTGCAGGAGTGCTAAAAGCAGTTTTAGCCTGATCCTCCCTTTTTAGCGGTCGCTGATTGTACGCCGATACCATATCTAACGTAGATAAATACTTGGCCTTACTCAACTGGTCTAATGTTTGGGATAGGGAATTCGTCCCCTATCGTTATCACATTAAGCTTCTTAAAGTCAATAACAACTCGCCACTTCCTTTCCCCAGAGGCATCCATTTTCTTGGGAATAACAAGTATTGGACTATTCTATGGACTTGTGCTATGTTGAATAATGTCATCTTTCAACATTTGTTCAACATGACTTTCAACTTTTTGTTTATGAATTTCAGGAATTCTATATTGCTTTTGGTTCACGGGATGTGTGTCTTTAACTAACGGTATCTCGTGTCCGATGACCGTCATTCCACGAATAGTATCTTCTTTTAAATAAAATATATCATTGTAATCGTAACACACCTTTTCAATACTTTCCCTTTCTTCTTTATTTAAATGGTCTAGCCTTAGCTCCCTGGCTAACATAGCTATTCTATCTTTTACCTGATTTTTATTCTCTTTTATTGGGGGTAGCTTTTCATTTACACATATTTGTGTTAATTTCACTCTAGGTAATTCTACCTCAACGGACTTCTCCATCGTACTAATTAAGCTACTCACGCATACCCCGTTTTCAGCGTAGGTGAGAGCTTCCACCATATATACTCCTGGCGCAAGATAACCTTTAGGCACTATGCCTAATCCTTCTCTTTCCACTACTAATCTTACAATTTTCTTACTTCTAGGAGGTATGTAATCTATCTTAGATACCTTTACATCCTTATTTAACATAGGTAGTACATGCTTATCTATTCTAACCTCTTTTTTTTATTAAAATCTATTACGGCTCGGACTTTTCCCCAAAAACCTTGGCCTAATATCCCTTCGTACTTGAGGGTATCCACCACGTGACAATGGTGCTCAATTATATCATTATTTAACCTTATGTGTAGGGTTACTCTTCCCTGCGTAGCCATAACATTATTAGTGATATCCATTACACTATAAGCTTCCTTTGGATCTACCTCGTTAAGTATGTAGCCTATTAGGCTACTACTCCTAATTAAGCTGATTTCATACCCTGTATCTATCATATATTGCGTTTATTTTCCTGAACGCGCTTCTACTGTTTCGAATCCTATTAAACAAGGACAATAGAGTCGAGCTTGATTTTGCTCACCCTCTCCCCGAATTACACTTACATTTTCCGTCCTTTAATTTTCTGCATAAAGGCTACGGCCAGTTGCCTGACGTTCCCCCTCAGGCGTTTCCCTGACCTCGAGTCCAAATTCTGGGCTCTTTATCATGCCTATTATTAGCACTGTTCCACCTATTTCTTTTACAGTCTTTCCTGAAATGACCAAGTTTTCCACAAACGTAACATACCCTTTCCTGACCCATATAAACTTCTCGCAGTTCACGCTTTGTCTCCTGTTTAATCTGCTTCTTTAAATAACAATTATCTGGACTCTACTTGCCACCTCTTTGAAGTCAGTTTGCATAGTGTAAATGCGATTTACCCACGATGATATTTGTTCCGTTCTATACTGTCTAGCATTATACATTTTACATGGGTAAAAATCTAGAGTTCTTCTGATTGCATAATTCTTCTCCACAGGTCTCTGTGGTTGTTCTCACAAACAATTTTGACTTAGCCTACCTTGTTATTTTTGCTTTAACAAATTTTAATAATTTCCCGTGGTTTCTCGGGTCTACTAATTCAAAAGCAGCTTCTAGATTTTCAATACATACTTTTAGTTTCCTTTTATCCCCATTAAATTATTCTGAGAACAATTTAAGAGCCTCGTCATCCGAACAAACTTCAATATTCGCCTCAGCCATTTTAAATGAGTATTTCACAACCTCTTACAATGTATCCCTTTAACTTATGACACACTAGACAGACTCAGGATACTAAATTTGAGTGTGACTCACCCAATTGTTTCTTCCCTGTTTCCTCTTGGTATCCTTCTCTCGTCTCCTAAGGTCTTGGTTCGCAGCCTACTCGTCCTGCCAGGCTCCACTCCTCTTGGATGATGGAATCCCGGAACTACTGTAACCTCTTGATCCCTCGCTTCTCGTTCTGCCAGGCTTTCCCCTCTTGGATAATGGAACCCCAAAGTCTCTGGAGTTTTCTGGATCTCTTAGCAGCCACCGTCTCCGTGCAATCCTCTTGGAAGTTGAACGGCTCTCTCGAGATGTGCCGCCCCTGGAATTCCTTATAAAATCTCCTCAATTAGTAACAATGCAGGTACTCTCCTCTTCCTTCTCCAAGTCGAGTGTGTTGACCACCCCACATCTGACACCAAAAAACAAAAGTCCTCTTGTTGTATTTCGGAGTGATCAGTTTTAGGAACTAGAGGATAGGAACGTTTGATTCTCTGCAACTCCAAATCCTTGATAGAAACCTCGAAGCTTAGAGTTGTAAGATAAAATCGTGCGAAGTAATATGATAGATTAACTATTTATTGCTTCTAAAGTACAAGTAGCTTCGACAAGGAATCCAGAATAAAATAACAATGTTCAGAACCTCTCTGCTACCCGCGAAAGAGTTACCAGCCCGAGAGCTATCAGTAAGAGAGAGAGAGAGAGAGAGTGAGGGCTCAAATTACAGGGTTTATATAGCCCTCTTGTTTGTTTTTAGAATTTTCATTCCACGCAGTACAAGTGGTGTAACCGTGGACTTTTGGAATAGCAGAGGACAACATTTGACCCTGTTAGTTTCCAATGTTTACTCTTAATGGACCTATTTGCACACTTTGACTAGGGCTGTGTCTCCAGTAACGTAGCCCCAAAAATAGTTATATTATATAGTAACTTAACTTTGTTAGTACTTATACCTAATGATACCTTAGTCACACCGTCTTGTATTATGTTTACATATTATTAAATACACCTTTAATTATTGTATTAATTATTATCAATTACATGGTGGCTTGACTTATTCACATAGTACACCTTAAGGAGAGCACTATACGACACTTTGTCTTTCGAGAAGATCAAAGCAGGTGTGTTCGATAGACGTCAAATTAGTACCCTTGTACGCGATGAGAATTTTGTCAGAAAGAGGAAGCCAGCATGGCTGTCTTTTATGGCAGTTATACAGATCTTTACTGGTATCAAAAAGGCAGATAACTATGAGGTAATCGTTATTAGAATGTTGTTGGCCTTTCGCGATCTTTGGTGCAACATAAGTATCAAGCTCCATTTCTTGAAAAGTCACCTTTATAAATTCCCCGAGAACCTTGGTGCTGTTACTGATGAGCAGGGAGAGCACTTCCATCAATATCTCATAACGATGGAAGAGCGCTATAAAGGGCAATGGGACAAAATTATGATGAAAGACTACTGCTGGAGCATCAAACCAGATTGCCCTTAGAAAATTCAAAAAGGCCAGAGCTACAAGCGCAAGTTCTTGCTTGACAGGACCTATTTTAATTTTGCATTCCATCTTTATCAGTTGTTCTGAATCATCTATCATCGTTATGTCGAAATATGTGTTAATTTAAAGTAAAAAGCATTAGTGCATACTCATATTTGACTATAATGGATACATCTTTCAGATTTGACAAGAGCGACGACACCTATTCTACCGCGAAAAAGTTTTTTTTTAAATTTAATACATGTTGTGATGTACTTACACGTTTCTGTGAACACTTAAAGAATATATATTTTCCAAGACGGTGGTTTATGCCTAATTTTAAGACTGCATGACCATTAATTCCTCAGAGAGACCATGTCATCATGCGAGAGGCGTCAACTTTTGACGAAAAATGAAAATATTGAATTAAAAAAATAGAGCTTACAGAGAATAAATAAATTCAGATTTAAATTCAGCATACACTAATTAGGTAAGAATTAGTGCTGGTATAAATGCAACAAAATTCTTGTTTCTCATTGTTATCAATGGCAGATTGACACATTCTTTTTCTATAATTTGGACATGCTAACATAACCAATTTAGAGAAATACTAAAAATGGCAAGATATTAGATAATACAACGATAAGGGATGGATTACCTAAAATAGTTGGGTTAAAGCAAATACCAAATATACAAAAATATGTATTAATTATTTAATTTGCAAGAATAAGCGTTATTAAAACAATAATGGATATTTGAATATTTAAATCTAATTAACAAGACAATGATTTTCTATTAGAAGTATTCAATAACCTCCAAATCTAGTAACTATGTTAAAGAAGGAGGCTTTTACATACATTTCATGATAATACAACTGATCACTCAAACTATTTGGTAAATAATAATTTAAAGTTTAAATTAATATTTAATATGTAATAATTTAAAGTTTAAATTATTTATCAATACTTAAACTATCAAAGGTGCTTAAAAGCAAACACCATTATATATATAATGTAAATACTAGCAACAATCCTTCCCATGGACAAGAATGTACAATGATAACCTATCATAAACAATAATCTCCTTTCATATTCACAAGTAACAACCATCTATCATAGCTCTGAACAATATATTATCTCCATGAAAAGGGCACGCACGATCCCACGAGATTTATCGCAGTCATATGAGAGTCAAAAAGCACAAAGTTAATTATCCCATAAATATTTTAACATTCAAGCATAAATCAGAAGTGTATCCATAATGAATAATGAGAACAACCTCTTAACAATCCAAATAATTTACGAAAGCAGTAACAAATATAAATATTTACAGATGACAAATAGTTCCAATATCTTAAAATTGTCATAGGTATTTAATAAAGTGGTCATTACCATACAGCACATGTGTACAAAAGACTTCAGATAGTCAATAAAATTATTTATTTTTAAATGTAAAGATAATAAGTTTAACATTCACTATACAAATACCCCATAATTGGTCATTCGGATTCTCTATAATGATTTTTGATTAGTAAAATTATTCTAGGTCTCATATGGGCATTCTCTTTGCTTTACAACCACTTTAAAGCTTCAAATGGATATTAAAATTATAATTTCCAAATACACAGTGACGATAAGACTAAAACTGAATTTTGGCAAAACAGAAAATAGAGTTAAAATGGTATCTCTTAGCTTGCATTTAAAAAAAATTCCACTAATAATTTGGCACCTCCTATGTGTAGTGTCCCGCCAAGAGTTGTATTTTAATGGCCACTCCTGGAACATTTATATTGTCTTGTATCCCAAAGAAGTAAAGATTGGGAAATTTAAGGGAAATCGCGTTGTTAGGGGAGGTATGGCAAGCCATCTCCATGACGCTCAATGTGGCCGGATGGGACGTGCCTTTCAATCGTCTGGTCGAAAGTACTAGAGGCTCTTTGGGTAGAGAAATCGTGTCCTGCGGCTGACCTAAAAGGCTATAGAATGTTCCGTAAATGTCACGAACAGTCTCGTTGTTGGTTGTGGTTTGGTCCCCTTTGATACCAAGACACGGCCGCTTCATCAGGTCTTAGCTTTTCAACGAAGCAGCTAGTGTGAAGATAGAGGGTTGTTATGAGTCGGTCAGAGCCAGGTTGTATTGTATGGGGGAGCTTAGAAGAGTTGGTGTGTTCAAATTATTTTTTGCTGCTAGATCTAGAAGAAATATTTTGCTGTTAATTCTTGTAGCATATTGTGTCTCTCCAAGAAGTTCTTTAAAATAATTATAGAGGGCACTATTAAATCAGTTGCATCTAAGGCCATATCCAGGGAAGGAGGTTGGGGTTCAACCCCCCTTTCCCCCTGAAAGTTCAAAAACTTCTTTATTTACGTTCCAAACAAAGCAATAAAATATGAATGTAGCTTGTCGCCACCATCATAATGTTTATTTACATTTAAAAAAATACTTTGTGATTGTGTTCATTAGTTAGACAAGAAAGCTGGATAGATTAAAGGAAACAAAGTAAAAATGATATATTAGAAAATTCAGGGATATCTATGTAAGTGGATAAAAGTCCTTTCACACGGGACACTTTCAAGAAATATCGTGGCGCCACAGTGAGGCGCTATGCTCTGGCAAATCAGCAAACACATCGGAGTAAATGGAACTTTTCCTACGCGGCGTGACACAGATTCCTTGTCGGGCAAGTGGTGCGACACAGAATTTCTGTGTTTTCTCACTGCCTGTAGTGCGCCACAGAATCTGTGTACGAGCAAGAGAAGACACATACAGTTGAATGAGAGCTTTCACACGAGACATACTGTGGTGATTCACTAATGTTAGAATAGTTTTATTTTCTATATGGGTAATTTGATACATTTAGTACAAGCCCTTATAACACTTATTTTGGTTCAAAATAATATTGAGTATTAACCATCACAGTGTCCGCGAATATTTTTGAAATAATTAACACATTATGAAATGTTTACATTTAAGTTCTTTATGCAGTACATGTGTATAAATCACGTTTTCAAGACATATTCTATTTTATGTTAATAAATAATTAATTAAGGGAAAATATAAATGTTTAAAATAAATTAAAAACAATTAAAATTAATTAAAAAAGTTAAAAGATAAAGATAAAAAGGCTCAACAATTAACATTTCGTGACCCTCCGAACCCTAAAAAGTGGTTTTTGCAACTCCATCTGTCTGTGTGCCTGTCCAACCCTAAAATTAATAGCATTTTACTAGAAGATGAAAAGAGAAAAGTTCCATTTTCTCAAAATCTGCTATAACGATTCAATCTCTCGTAATGTAGACGCCCCGAAGTGGTATATTTTTTAATTCTATTTATTTAGAAACTATTTACAATTTTTTTAAACGTATTACGTTAGAAATTATAAGAGGGGAGTGAAATAAGTCTAGAAAGAGGGGTTTACTTCAATGGGAGGGGGAACTATTTTAATGGAGCAGCTCCCACCTGCCACTTATACCTTTGCCACCACTCATGCCATAATTTTAAGTAAAGCTCAATAAAATATTTCGAACTTTGAGGGAGGAGGGGCTATGTAAGTTCCTAAATGCTGAACAAATTTATAGCAATTAAATGGTTTAACCCCTGCCATTATTTAACATTAAAATAAACTCTAGATAGCTCCTAGAGTCATTTATTAAATGTTTGAATTTTTTCTTTGATTGTGACACCCCCTGAAATATTGGCCTGGGTAGGTCTTGGTAGCTCTGGTCTAATTATTATAATATGTTTCTGAGAGGTTGTTAATTTGTCTACTATTAGATCTATATCAGCCCATCATCCTACAGCCCATCAGGTCTGTATGCATTACATCAAAGAGATGAAGAGGAAGAAGGCAGGATTAATAGTAAACGCACCCGTATTATAGTGGAGGGTTAGTAGGAAACCATTTAGGAAAAACACCCCTAGTACACCCTAATGGCATTCAAACCCTGACCTCTCCTTTTAAACCCAAATCAGACTAGATTAACCGAAGATGTATTCCACGTACCTACCGATGCTGGTGTTACTATCAATTTATATTGAAAATTATATTTACTAAATATTATTCGAAAATAATTATGACATGAAAAGACCAGGAAGTGTAATGATTTAAAAAATATAATGAGAGATAGGGTCAGCTCTTTAATATACGTCAGCATTTATTTTATTTTATAATGCTAATCCGGGAAGCCCTGCAATTTAGGTATCGTACGTAATATTATGTTCAAGAATGCCAAATTAAATCATCAAATAAACAATTTTTAAAGTAATTAGTTATTTTAGATTCGTTTTATGAGATTTACCTTTACCATTGTATACGTGTATTATATTCGATTTATCTTTTGATTTAGTCATACTATTAGATAATTTTAATAAGATATAGGTGACCTGGTGGTCTAGGTGTAAGGTGTCAGATTTCTGTGCTGGCGGCCGGGGTTCAATCCTCGGTCCCGGCACAGATTTATCTGATTTCCAAACCCTTCCTTCACCTCTGACAAGACATCTTGTAAATGTGGGGTATGACAGGCCTCCACCGTGGTTCGGATTCCACGTTAAACTGTAGGTCCTTCATTTCATCTCACAATCACCCTACCATTACACATTAGCGTAAGTGCGTATAACCCGAACGGGTAGTAAGACGCGGTGATAATAATAATAACAATAATAATAAGATATAACAGCACCACGACAAGTTTTAAGATATGGTATTTATTTCTCTTAAGGGTTTTCCTACCCACTCTGATAGTAGCTTGCATAACTCAAAACAGATGGCATTGCTAACTTTATACAAACTAGTAAATTCCTGCCATCAGGTTGGCAGAAATACTGAGTTGGTTAAATATTTGGGAGGATGGCTGACCAAAGGTCAGTCAAGGCCACATGCATACTCTTCCAAGAACGTGGAGAGATAATAACTTTAGTGAACACTGAACTATAAGATATGTAGGCGACTCAAGATGGACCAGCTGTGGGCACATCAAACGTCAAGTTACATCAAAATCTCGAGCAGAAAAATCAACCTAGCGTTCCCAACCGACTAAACGCTTATGCCTAGCAGTTTCGAAAAGAGGCGAATCTCGATGCCAAAATTGCTTATAATTGTAATAGTTTCTTTATGATGCATACATTTTTAGACTATAAAAAGAGATAAAGTGAAATAATAGTGCTGTGGAAAAATACAATCAGTCAAAATTGTACACATGCCGCTCAGCATACGGATACACATGCTTTTTCCCTCCTCTTAGTGTAAATCTTTGGGTAGTGTCGATGAGTAATAAGACGTAACTTACGACTTTTTTCATATGATTTCTCAAAAAATAGTAAATTACAACTTTGTGTATTTTAGGGGTTCTTATTACCATTTTTTTCCTACAAATGTCCCATGTAATTGTTAGTACATTTCCTGAAATTATATTTATATAATTCCCACCCCAATATCATAATTAATATACATTCATACAAACCGAAAGAGTAGTAAGAAGTGGTGACTAAAAAAAAAAAAATGAATGTATGTATTCACAAATAACAAATTCATATATTATTTAGTAACTTATATGTCAAATATTGAATAGTAAAACTAATAATTATTAGAAATAGCTGTTCTTATTCTCTTATGTGATTTTCAAGTACATTTTAAATAAACTTATTGGCATATGTTAAACGTTTTAAGCTGTAGCTGTGGTCCAGAAAATATCATGTGTGAGGAAATATTCAATGAATTATATTAATAGCGATAAGGGACTAAAGGGGGAAAATATACACAATATTGGCCTATTTTAGAGCTCAAGTGGTGTAGAGTAAGCAACATCACTTTGAATAACCACATGTGATAAGTTGCTCACTTTGAATTCTAATCGCGTTAAATTCTCTCAGTTCTAGCTCCTAGCATAGAGAAAGGAATAACACAAATTTCTCTATGCTCCTAGCTAGGTACAGTAAGAATAAACGTGGTGTACTATTCGGAGTGCTATTATCCCTTAACTTGTGAAACTTAAAATATAAATATCATACCAATATTACACAAATTTTGACCGTTTTTTTATAACCATTTTGGGGCAATGGCACCCCTCCCAGTTCTTCATTAAATAAAAGGATGTACATACACCTATCTTCTATCTTGAATAGTAAAAACGGTCCCTTCAAATGTATGTCTATATATATACACATATACACACAATTTGTTGATAGATTAGACAGTACTAATGTACCGTTGACCAGAGGATACCTGAATGTACTATTTGTACATACATTTCGTGGAGAAGGTTCTTTCCATGTCCTGATAAGATGAGGTGATTGTAATAGTGAATATAAGGGTGTGAAACTTTAAACCTAACTAATCAAAACCTGGTGTCCTTTGAAATAATTCCCCTTTTTGGGAAATCTTACCCGTGCTACCAGTCAGAAATCGAACCCAGGAGCCCTAGGTTCATAGAAAGGTGCACTATACCATAGGGCCAATTACAAATGTTATAAAAACTCACCCGCTTCAGTTGCCACGTGGTATAACGCGCTAATCTCATGTCGGACCAGACTTACGAAGACGGGGAGATCGGGGTTCGATCCCTGTCTGGTACACTTAGGGTGGTTTTCCGAAATGATTTTCCACTCTCCCTACACGAAAAATCTGGTGCAATTCCTCTAAATTAAGGCTTCCTAATCCTTAACCCATTAGTTTAATTAGCACACAGGCGTATAACCTGAACAGGTAGTAAAACGCAGTGCTAACAAAGAAAAAAAATAAAGTTCTAGTGTTAAGTTAAACAAAGTCGTGACAGAGGGAAAGAAAGGCTAATAAATACCATGACATCACGTAAAATATTTCTTAATATGTTTATAAGACTAACTATTATCATAAAATATTTTATGATTCATAAAAGTGTGATCCTCCTTATCTGTAACACAAATTCACTCGTTTAACCATATTTATAGACACACGACGAGTCATTGCCTGGGGTATGTTTGCAATGCACCTTTAAATGTTGATTTTCAGTTCAGCCAAGGTTCGAGGGTTGTTTGCATACACTATCTGTTTTAAGGATCTCCACAGAAAACAATCAGGTGGTGTTAGGTCTGGAGAACGAGGTGGTCAAAAAACCCTTAAAAATCCCACGATCACCAATAAACTCAACTAGTATTGTCATGGTGGAATTGTGTGTGAAACGACTCCATCTTGCTGAAACCAGCTATCACGTTCTGTTTCCTCTAGTAATGAAATAAAATAAACTGCATAACAAATTCCTGGTAGCCTTCAGCATTAACAGTTTCTCTAAAGAAAAGAGGACCCACCACACTGCGACGTGAAATTGCACACCACACCACACTCCAATCTTATGACTGTGTAAAGGAACCTCTTGGAAAACATGTGGATTTTTAGAGCTCCAAAACCTACTTCTCTGACTGTTTACATAGCCACTTTAGTAAAACCATGCTTCATCTGTAAAGAAAATGTTGTCCAAGATGCCGACAACGTCCCTCACAAGTTCTCAGAACCATTCAAATTATCGCAATCTTTTCCCTTTGTCTGGTTCCTTGAGTTCTTGAATTGAGTGATTTTTGTAAGGCACAAGTTACAGCCGCCTCGTACACCTCTGCGTTGTCCTATAGCTCAATCCAGTCTGCAATCTTCTTAAGGACTTTCTAGGTTACCGTTCTAAGCACTGAATAACATAATTCAAATTTTGATCAATCAGACTTGAAGGCCGTCCAGAACGCTCCTTGTCACTCACGCTGCCTGTTTCACAGAAACGGTGTACAATTCGGCATATTGTTGATTTATTTGGCATGCGTGATCCTGGGAAACTACGCTCAAATGATTGTTGGCATTCCATGTACGATTTGGCCTTAAAATAGTGTTCCAAAACGAATACTAGCTCTGCTCATGATAAACTCATCTATCACTTTCAAATTCTGTAACTCACCTGGTTAGACCTAGTGTATGCCTCAAGGTCACACGGCCCGCACAACACCCAGCCAGCATGTTCATTTTCTATGCTCTTCTGTGAAAGATATCATTGGAAAAACAGGATTGCGCGACTTTTGGATCATCCTCTATAGGGAAATAAGGAATTTTTTTTCAAGATTTCCGGCCTAATATAATCAGCTATTTTGAACCAAAACTTTAAATTTATTTTTCTAGGGAACATTCTCTTATGACTCATTGAAATTCCAAATTTTAAAATTCTATGATGTATAAAATTGCTCAAACAACTCATACGGACAGACAAATATCAAAACTATATCAAATTAGGATGTTCTACACAAAGCTGCGGCCTTTAAATATTTTTTTTCAACATCAATATAGCCTATACATGACCATCATAAACCAAATATATTTAAAAACTAAATTTAAAAATGATATTTGAAGATTAATCGGGCTATAAACTGAATGCACAAATGAGCGCAATTAATAAAAAACGAGATATTTGCCTAATAGCGGTCATAAGATATAAGAAACTAAATTATTTATATTGTTAGAAAAACATATTGGAAAAAAGAGTATCACGGTCTAACGAAGATCTTAAATGAAATAATAGGTTGTTAAAGAGATAGATTGGTCCCCACAGTTACGTGCAAAATTTTAATTTTCTGCTACTAAAAAAATTATAATAAGTTGTGAAAATTTTAGCCCCCTATCTTTTGAATATAATTTTCTAATTAAAATATGTATGGTATTCTATTATTGGTGGTGATATTTGCACCTAAATGATTAAAATTATGTCATTCACCCAGAATATATTTTTGTTATTAGTTTTTTAGATTTTATACACTCTTCGCCAAAATTTTCCAAATCTTGATTATAAAATTAGGATCTTTCCTACTTTTCTAGTTATCAGGAATAGTCAATCCACTTTTCTGACATATTTCAATTTTCTACCACACCAAAGTTATTGTATATATATATATATACCACACCAAAGTTATTGTATATATATATATATATATATATATATATATATATATATATATATATATATTCCGATTTTCTACCATACGGCAAAGAGTATATTATATTAGTTTAGGATTTTTTTTACTGCTGATGATGGGCATATCGGAGTTTTAATCTTGATCGGATGTCTTAGGGTGGTTTTTAGTTAATGGTTTTCCACTCCCCCTCCACGCAAATACGAGTACACTTAATCAATATTCTAGTGTTACGCTTCCATAATCACAAGCATAGTTAGTATGTATGTGTACAGCCTGAACGGCTAGGCGTGGTGCTAAAAAAACATAAAACTTGATAGTCAATATATATTACCTCTTTAATTTCAAAAGAATGGTCATTTATGAATTATAGAGGTTTCTTGAATGACATTTCATCCTCTGCATCGAAAGTCCGTCCAGTAGCTAAACCAGCGTGCTGGAAGCAGTTTTGAAACTTCTTGCGTTGTCGGCAAAAGATATTCAGCAAAGTAACCTGCCTCCCTTTGCTTACTGCAACCGTGGTATGAAGTTTAAGCCCTTAAGGTGAGGTGCAGTGGATGTCTACACTCAACCTTTCGTCCATAATTTAAGTTGCTCTATGTGGTACCAAGTAAGAACTCTGGTAGAGAAACGGTTTTTTCAAGTCCAAAGTTCAAACACTTATGTAAGTTTGTTTTCAAAGAGATACAATGTTGGAATGACATTTTTCCTAGGACACTAAAATCGAAGTTAATGGTTTATAATAAACGTTATTTTTAACATATAGGTCCTATTAAAAATATGTAAACTATAACAAATTATTTAGATTAATTATAGCAGGACGTTCATTACAACCGATACCACTAAATCCAGAATTGAGTAATTTATACAATAGTAAAAGAAAGTAACAAATGAGGGAAGCATTCCTTTAGGTTTCTTTGCTACACGGGTGACCTGGAGGTCTAGGGGTAAGGTGTCGGACTTCTGTACTGGGGTCCGGGGTTCAATCCTCGGTCACGGCACAAATTTATTTGATTACCAAACCCTTCCTTCACCTCTGATAAGACGTGTATTAATCACAACCTGTAAATGTGGGGAATGCCAGGTCTTCACCGTGGTTCGGATTCCACGTTAAACTGTAGGTCCTCCATTTCATCTCACAATCACCCTACCATTACACATGAGCGTAAGTGCTTATAACCTGAACGGGTAGTAAGACGCGGTGCTAATAATAATAATAATAATAATAACAACAACAACAACAATTTGACTACACAGGCCTATTCAGAGCTTCAGATAACTATTTTTCTTGGTTTTGGAGACACCCTTGTCAGTAGTCATATCATATTAAGAGTAAGGCTAGAAATATATACATATAAAAGTTAAAAAACCAAATGTGCCTGTGTCACACTCTCAAGTTTCACTGTGTATATATGCTAAGCTATTCTTGTTCTATGTTTCCTGGTTATTGAGATATATACATATCCCATCATTTGGTAAGGTGGAGTAGAAGGGGACGTGAGAAAATGCTGGTTATTTTGTAGTTATTAAAGCAACAAAAAATTTTCCCCCAAAATAAATAAAATATTATTTGTTTAGAAAAAAAAGAGTTTAATTTTATACACATGTTGATATCAATAGTTCTTGAATATCTGTCATGAACATAACAGCAATAGATGAGAAAATTTTTAAATGAAGAGAAAAAAGATATTAAATTTCAGGAAGCCCTTGACAGATATTCAAGAACTGCTGATGTCACCATGTGAATAAAATTATACTATATTCTACAAGAAAATTATTTTATTTATTTAACCAATTAAAGGTTTTTCTAAATAAAATTGCCAAAACATTGGATTTTTCTTGCGTAAACTTCAACCCTAAGCATCAAATTCGAACTATAATAGAAAGAAAAAGATAACCAATCCAAGATGCACCACACAATAAATAATTCCTCCAGCTGATAATATATGCAAAATGTTATTTTTTTCTTGGTTTCATGGCTAACCGAAGTAGTTGTCAAGTTGTAGACAGTGTCAGGCTCAAAAATTATAAATATTAGCTCAATTTCACACTTCTAGGTTTTATATGATGAGAATGCAAAGACAATTTTTGTGGAATTTGAAGTAATCTGCACTAGCAGCTGAATGGCTCAAGGCTTTAGGGTACCAATAAAGGTAAAACTATATTGTAAAAAAACAACGTCTGAGGTGCACATCATCTGGCATCCTTGGGTTCTTTTACAAAGTTTCTTGGTCTTGAAGCGACATTGCTATCAAACAAATGTAGGCCTACATACGATTTTATTTGATTATTTCATTGTCTACTATGGTGTTTAAAGCTGCTTTTAAATGGGAGCATTCTTCTATTTATTTAAATATTTAGTTTGCAAATGTAAAATTAAATCAAATAAATACTTTAAAGTTTAATTATGGCTAAGTTTGATTATGTTAAATAAACACGATTTGCCTACTAATATGAATACAAAATAACCAACAAAAAATAAAGTTTTCCTTTGGATCTTCGATTAAAATTTATTTTGTAGTCAATTAATCTTGAATTCAAAATAAATGAAATAAATCCATGAACAATTATTGTTTCCTCAATTAAAATGCAATGAAATTGAAACATTTAAACGAAAATGTTTTACTAACTCTCTCTAGCCTGGTTTGAAAATTACAAAATGATAGATACCCAGATAAGCTACGCAAATAAATATAAGCTAAAAGTATCTTCTCATTGATTTTTTTTAAAGAAAAAATGTTTATTTAGCACTATTCATTTGTAAATAGCTCAGCCTTAAATAAACGCCGGTTTATTCATCCATTGGAACGGCATTGAAAACATGTTATTTAATGTTCCCTGCTTTGGGATGTGAAAATGAACACCCGATGTCAATAATACGTATTCATATCATCATTATAAGTTTATTGTTCCAGAAAACTGGGAACAATTTGTGAGTTTCTTCCATTTATTTCTATCTAGATAAAGTTCTTCATCATTTATAGACCTCCAGTCATCCATCTTCTGGATGTCTTCCTTTACAACATCTATCCTTTTCGTTTTAGTCTCCTTATCGGTTTTCCATCAGATTCCTCACACCTTCTCCAATCTTCATTCTATTTACATGCCTGAACCATTTCCATCTTGATTTGGCGATTTTTTCACATAAGGGTTATGTAACTTTAGTCTGAATTCCTATAAAATCATTTCTTATCCTGTCCTTCTTATTCATTTCCATCAATGCGTTGAGAAATTTCATTTCTGCGGCTTGTATATGGCTTTCTTCTATTTTATATAACGCACACATTTACAAGCTGTAAGATGAAATAACGGTTGTAGAGTGTCTGTTTGAAGCGTAATTTCGCATTTCAGAGTAAACTTTGCACTTGGTGATAAAAATGTGACCCTTTTTGTATTAAGTTAGTGTCTTTTGTGCAGGCGCTTGAATCAAGAAATATTAAATCTCTCAGATATTGAAACGGTTCCACCTCTTCCAGCTTTACTTCATCCAGGCAGATGTTTATTTCAATCTTTTGTCTGCTGACCCCCATCACTACAGTCCTATTCCTGCTAATTTTTTGATCAAAAATATTAAACTCCCTGTTCCATTGTTCAAGTTTCTCCTCCACCACTTATTACTTCTTTCCACAAATCAGCGAAAGCAAATGCTGTCAAATCATCTGAAGGGTAGCACTTTTTCAATCTTTACATGATTTCATCCATGATGACGATAAACCGAAGAGGTGACATAGAACTTCCTTGCTGTGCCCCTCTTGTAGTGGTAAAAACCACCTTTAGTTTCAATCCCCTACTCGTACACAGCTCTGACACTGTTTGTAGAGCAGTGGCACTTTCCTGATAAGTGATTCAGGCACAATGAATTTATTGAGACACCCAGATCTAATGGCACGTTACACTATCATAGACCTTTTCTATATTAAATGATAATAGAGGGAGATCTTCTTCCACTTCCCGTATTTTCTTCATCATTATTATTATGGCAAATATCAAATCGATCGTGGATAGGTTTCCCCGAAAACCGTATTTTTCTTCTTCCACTTGTGGTTTAATCATCTACATAAGGCGGCCCTAAATTATTATTTCCTTAGGTTATCTTATATTGCTCCCGTTTTTTTACTCTGTAGCACTTACTGTCCCATTCATTCCTTTTCGTTTTTATTCTACTATTTCTTAAAGCATTTCCATATTTCCATTAAAATCTTTTTCTATCTTGTTTGTGAAATCTCCCCAACATTTTTATTTTTGGTCTTGATCGTATTATTGACTTTTAATTTTTGTGATCTTTATTCGACCTTTAGGTGTAGAATTTTGTTTACATCTCCGTTCAAAATTTTCGTTTTTCCTTATCTCTCATTTTATCTACGTTGTTTCTTTGTTTTATGGCACTTTCATGTCATCATCTCTCCAGTTTATTTCCTTTTCTCGTATCCGCGACACAGTTATACCTACTAGTTTTTCAGCTGCATTGACTAGAATATTTTAAAATCAAGACCATTCTTCCTCTCTTCCTTTCATCTCGTATTTTGGTAATCGTATTCTGATTTCAGATTTTTAAATTTCTTTCATGTCCTGATCCTCGAATTTCCTGGTCTTGATTTTGGATTTTCATTTTTCCGTTACTACAAATATTTTCACGTCTTGTAAAGTTGTTAACATCAGGTAGTGTTGTTAACACCAGGTCATCACTTTCCATGTGTTCGCCTAGTAGCACTTTAACGTGTCTCACCCGTTGACCTAGTACTTTGTCAGTAATGATAAAATCATTCTATGACTTGGTTTTACCATCTTAACATTGATTGCTTTTATTAATATCTGAATTAGTTCATTCTTAATGTTTTTCCCAAATGAATACTCATTGAATTCTTTATAATTTATTATGCTTATTTGTTCATCAATAAAATGGTCAAATGGCGCTAATAATTCAATGATTTTTTTAAACTCTCCATTTAATGAGCACGCATTAAATTCAATAAGGAAAGATTCTGCACTGCTTGGACTCTTATAAAAATGATCAATCTTTCTAAAACTTCATTCCCATATTTATCTTATTTTCAATAAGTGCTTCATTTTCATGGGCTTTTGTTTAACTATCATTTATCCTAAGTTTTAATTCCTTCCATTTGTAGGGGTTATCGATATTGTTAGATGTTTTCTCATTCGACACTAACAGTGCTGTTCTGCTGTGCTTATACTTACTTCCCGTACCAGTTAATATACTGACTTAGAAGTAGCATTCGTAAATAGCTTATAACAGAAACAACATACATAGTTTATGGATAGTGAAATATCGAAGTAGGTTAAAATGTTGTCTTTCTTTATCCTATGATAAGAAAAACTAAGTACCTACTTTGGCACATGATTTATAATAAAGAAATCGAGTGATGAATCTGCACTTGTCCTTGACTATGTAGTGGGGTTATAATCAGCAGTTAAAACGTTTCAATTTCTTTATTAGTGTTCTTTACTGACTCTACACACTAGCTATGAGCCGTAATATCTTGATTTAGGTCTTTAACTGCTATATTAACTTTACCATCTTCCTGATTGTGAAAATATTCAATATTCGAACTTTCATGTTCTGTTACTTGATATTATTCATTATCGTGGTGTATAAGTTAAGGAGGGGCCCTTTTCTCTTCCCTTATTCCTTTTCTCTTTCCGCCTTACGTTTTCGAAAATGGAGTCCTGATGGTGGCTATCAGGGCAGCCGGATTTACCCCATTAATGTGCGAAGCAAAATAAAAATAAAAGGGTGCCGAAAAACCCTACAACAAATAATAAATTATTAAAAAAAGAATAAAAATAGTTTCTGCGTTTAACATACATCCAAGATATTTTAAGATTAAGGGTGCTTCAATTATAGCTATAGTTAAAATCAACGCGACTAGATTATATGTAAATTTGTCAACAATATATAGATTTTTAATTCAATGGGAGCACTATTCCCTTGTAAACACAAGGATGTTAACTATATATGACTGGACATTAAAGATCAAAAACGACCGACTGGATGGCTGACAAATGTCAGGAGGGTTTAATAAACATATGTTCTCAACTTAAAATGTAAGTTTGTCTCGGCAACACACTCTCCCAGTCTCATATAGGCTACTTTAAGAAGGAAAGGCTGCCTTTTTTCTTATTTGATTTAGTTTTACTTAATACTTAATTCATACATTGATCATATTCTATCATACACCAAATTTGATCATGAATAAATATGGTTATATTAGGACTATAAAATGAGCTTCATTCATCATATAGATAAAACATAATGTGCGTTTGTGTATTTGTGGGTTTTTAGTCACAAGATTTCCAAAACCACAGTAACATAAGAAGATTAAACTTGTAATGGGCCCAATTTTTTAGTTACCTGAGTTTTTGCTTTAAATATTATGTGCCCACATCTTAAAAAGATTTTTCACCGATGCAGATAGCTTCCAAACGTAGGAATGTTAAATTCTGAATCTTGGTATAACTACGTAGGGAAACTAACGAAAGTGCAACTCATATATTTACATTTCTAAGTATCAAGAAAGAGCCCGATGACTTTGACTGCAATATCATCTATGCAGGTTATTAAGCAATAATACAACCCATAAATATGAAACCTCACGTTCAGAATATGTGAAAACAGAGGGTGTGCAAACAGTATTTTAGATTGTGTATGTATTATGAGTCTGAAGACTTCAATTCTGAGATCGACTATTTGTAATATTAATAGGAAAATCTATTGCATCTTATATGGTTTATTATCAGTACTGCAACCTGACTACTGGTCAGGAAATATTTTACTCTGAAACTTATCATATAATTACCTACTTAAGGCCACATATAAAGTCCAAAATCACACAAATCTATTTAATAATATTATTTTAATGTTTTAACGTAGGCCACATGAAGGAGGGCTACTAAACCTGACCCCCTTCTCCTAGCGCGCTCCTGGATACCTTATATATATATATATATATTTATACATACACGTATTAGTAATCTATCAATTTTCATATTTTAAATAAATAATATATGTTTGCATTTTTCAGTGTGCTAGTGATTTTAATGTTAAATAAAGTGCATTTATTGTTCAAAGAGGTTTTTGTCTTAATGCACTTATTCCACTGAGATAACCAGGTCCCATCCATACCCTGCAAGAATGATTTTGGACAAACTGGAAGTTTACGTCTTGGTTGAAATCAAAATCAGAAAAAAAATCTTTATAGATACATTGGGGACGAAATTATTTGGGCGTGATTTTTTTAGTCTTAAGAAAAAAACAGAACCAATATAATTATATTCAAACAAGTAAAAGGCCGTAGCCAGAGGGGGTTTGTGGGTTCAAACTCCCCCCATACTCCTAAAAGTTGTTAATAAAAAATAAATACTACCTTATTTACGATTTTAAAAAAACAAGAAAATATGAGTATACAAATATTCTAATGTTTAATGAGACCACTGCGACCTATTTACTCGTTTCCTGGATGGCTAGGATAAGGCAGATTGAAGGGTGGCGGCGTCACCTGATTGATAAATTTGTAAAACATATTGGTTGTTAGAATGGATTTTATTAGTAATAAAAGATGACTGTATAATTATGCATCTTGCTGACATTGTACTAGGATTTAGGTTATTGTGTCGGATGTCTGAGAGAATGACAATATATTACTTTCGGTACAACACTATCGCCTTGCATCGGAATCTTGGGTGGAATCCCACCTGGTAAATTATAACCTCTGCTAGTGCTATTAATGGCACACAAAAACACAACTTCTTAAACAGTCACGGTAACCGCCCAAGAATAACTGTATATGAGCACCAATATCATTTCAAATTTCTTGGGAAGACGCCACTTAACACCATCACTCAAGTACTCATCACTCACGACTTTATATGACTACTTTCAACAACAATATGTCATAACAAACTTTCTACAACCGATTAACACTTATTTCGAGCATACTCTCACAGAGATCTTTAGAGTAGATACAAATGATGTTAAGATCAATATTACTCAATTAAGACCATTGCATTAGGTTTTTTTTAAATGGCTTGAGATTGTATTCACTATTCAATAAACAAATCCGGGTTGACTATGACGAAATATTGACAAAGGAAATAGGTAGTATTAGAAAGTGTGTGGAGAAATGTGGGAGCAAGTAGTCCTTTGAGACTAGAAAATAAAACATTTTAACTGGAAACTATTCGAATGGTGGTTCCGAAAACACGTAGCAAGTGAGTCAGCAAAGAAACAAGAATGAGAGGGTCGGATACGATAAGGAGAATGGGGTTATAGCTATCAACCCTCAAACAGCTTGCAGTTATATATACGTTTTAAAGTCATCAATTCATTTGATCAAGTTTTAATTACATTTATTTGAAAATTTTACAGTTTCGAACAACCTTTTCTCCAAGTACAAATTTTTAAACCCTTTAACTTTATTAGAGAAAATAAAGATCATCTCTAAAACTATCAATTTTGTGTCAATGGCAGCAGAATTTTAATTGTGTAGGGAGAGGAGGTCAATCACCCCAAAAGAGACTTTGAGAGACTTGTCCCCTCTCCCCTAGCCTAAAGAATTCCGAGGACCCTCCCCCAGCAAATGTTTGACCATTGGATGCCTCTTCAATATTGGAGTGGCCTAGAATGTTTTTGAAAAATATTCTCCTATAGCATCTATTTGGCGTGATATTACCTCATTTTTTTTTTCAAAATTTTGATGCCTCCAAAATATATTTAAAATGGTTCTCACTTGATTTTTAAGTTTTATTTCAATCAATGTATTTAAGATTTATAAGCTATTTGGATTGTTTTTATCTTATCAATTTCTAAAATCTAAGAGGAGAGTGAAATGAATATAGAGGGGACCAAAATTACTACCCCCATGAAATCCCACTCCCCTCTTGAAACCCCTATCCTCGGTTCTACCACCACTGGGTACACCTTTATTTAACAAGTGCGTTATATAAATGTCTAAATACTTAACAAATTTAAAACATTTGATATATTAAATACCTTCCCTTAATTACCATAAAAGTAACTTAAAATGGCTTCTACAGGAATTTAATATTCGTAATTTTGCTATTTTTGAAGTGTTGGAATGGCTACGACATTGAACAACTATTAGTGGATTTTAAATGTATTAATAATGGACAGTTATTTTATATCTGATAGGCCCAATGTATTGTTGATACTTTAAATTAGAAAGAAGAGCAGGTAAGTTGTAACCTGGGCATATATAAATATAATGGAAATTCCAATAAGTTTAATTTCACACACTAGAATTCCTGTCCCACCCGATTGCTGAGGGTTATCTATATCCGCATAGCCAACATAAATCAATGACGATGAGTGAGTAGATGGTGCTGCTATTGGACGGGAAGCTGTGGAAACTAGGGCGCTGGTTGGAGGGTTGAAGGCTGGAGAGGGCTCGCTTGCTACCAGGTATTGATCTGTCTGTATAGCTCTCACTCTTGGTCCCGGCACGCTATGCTCTCTCCGTCTGTTCCCTTTTATCTGGATTCCTCAACTCCTCTTCTCAGTCAGCTTCTATAGAATAGTAGGTAAACTCTCCAGAATTTTCACATCCCACTTCAAAATATCCTAAAATACTACACGAAATATTCCATAGCAATATTTATTAGAAGTTTTTATATGCGTACAAGTGGTTGTATGGTCTAAGTCATCACTTTCACAATATTCTCGATTGATTAAGACGAAGGGGTTGAGGTTAAAATTTGGCTAAGTGTATTGAACGTGTTTTTCATAAATGGTCTCCAAAGCTCTCTTTGCAAATTCCGTTTACATTTCTTGTAAAATTTTCCTTCCGTATCCTTATCTCATTAGTATATAATTGGATAGCCCAACGTATAGTATGAAGCGATGCACACAAAAGTAATTTTGACTTTATAGCATAATGTTCATATTGCATTTGTATTATATTTATCACCTACCAATAATAAACTGTCTTTAAATCATTATATTGGGAGTCTACGTGTTAAATAAGTTATTGGTGATAAAGATTTGATGATAAAAAGGAAATCACGCTGAAGAAAATAGGGACGGTAAAAATAAGCACAAATTTAAAGTTTAAACTTTTGGCTAAATCTAATATTTTAATGCGATTTAACATAACAAGGTGAATCAAGTAAGCAAAATGTGATTAGTTTATCTGATTTATTTTATTGCATAATATTTTATAAGTTGTTTCGTATCTGATTAATCAACCGATTTAAATTAATTGATATAAAATCACGATCTCTTTGCAACGTTACGAGCCTCACGATGGGCTATCAATTGTAATGTTTTAGTCTAAAATACATTTAATTTCATGTTAGTTGATTTTTATTTATATTTTTATTTTAAATTATTTAATTTTTAAGTTTAAACGTATTGAAACATCATCAGATACATTTATCATTCCTTTAATATATATATATAAATATATATATTTATATTATTAGCACCGTGTCTTACTACCCGTTCGGGTTGTACGCACTTACGATAATGTATAATGGTAGGGTGATTGTGAGATGAAATGGAGGACCTACAGTTTAGCTTGGAATCCAAACCACGGTGGAGGCCTGGCATTCCCCACATTCACAAGATGTCTTGTCAGAGGTGAAGGAAGGGTTTGGTAATCAGATAAATTTGTGCTGGGGTCCGGGGTTCAAACCTCGGTCCCACACCTTACCCCTAGACCGAACCTTGTCTAAAACCCTATTCAATACCAAACCATTTGCTCTAAGCTACATCCACCCTAACTCATGCTTTAATTCCATTATGCACCGCCATAAATGCAGTTACTAACCATGCATCCATACTGTACTCTCTAAGAACACTCCGTAACATACACATATTTACCCGATCGTACGCTTTCTCCAGATCAACGAATGCACAGTAAACTCTCTTCCTTCCTGCCACACATATCTCAATCGTTTGTTTCAAAGAAAATATCTTACCTATACAACCTCTACCTGACATTAAAACACATTGTGCATACAAAATCTTTTCCACAGTTTTTTCACGTACCCTCTCAATCAAAATTCTCCCAAAAATTTGTCTGGAACACTCAACAAACTAATTACTCTATAATTCTTACATTCACTTTGCTGCCTTTGTACAAAGGAACAATGACAGCATTATTACAGTTATTAGGAACGTTCGAAATCACAGAACACACATTGAATAACAACCATAAGCTGGCAAGTAGTACCGTGCCCCCACACATAAGCATTTCATTTGTGTTCCCATCTACTCCCGCAGTGTTGCCATTTTTTAACACTTTCATGGCTTTTAACACGTCAGACCATTGATTCTTTAACTCAGCATAACATTTTCCCTATTTTATGCTTCTTTCTTCCCATCTTCGCCGTAAAATTACTCAAAATACTACCGCCAGCGTTCTCCTTTACCGTTTTAAACTAAGATATTCTGAACACGTTCGTTCTTAATAGCATTGGTATTTCCTTGCACTCCTTGTTATGTTCTCTTTATCCACTTACGGAAAAGCTTCTTATTTCCTTCAAAATCATTCTGCATTACTTTTTCTTTTATTAATCTCATTTGATATTTATTATCTTTTACTACATTCTTTGCAGAAGCATTTTAATCTTTGTGTGTGTCCCACAACTTCTTGCATTCCGTTTCACTCTTCACAGCAATCATTCTTAGGTATTCTTCTTTCTTGTCTCTCACAGCTTCTTTCACCAGTTAATTCCACCATGCACCTCTTTTTAAGTTTACCACTAACTCAGATTCACACACATAATTTGATAATTCAACTACAGATTCTTTATTCGTTTACTAGCACTTTCAATATCATTAGCCTTTATTTTGACATTCTATTCATGCTCTTGTAAATTTACTTTGTCACCCAGTACCTTTTAATATTGTGCTTTCACACTTTTATCATGGAATTTTTCCACTTTTACTGTTACTTGCTTAATACTCATGCTCTGCTTCCTAACAAAATGTATACCTAATTCAGTTAGTGAGATCACTAGGAAGTGATTCGTTCCACATTCAGTTTCCCTTGCAGACATAATATTATTTACTAAACTTCTAAGTCTATCTTCATACACCACAAAATTAACCATCGTTCTTGAATATACCCTTTGCTGTGTGTCAAAGAGAATATCTTTGTGCTCAAACCATGTATTCGACACAAATACACATTTTTAAAACGCAAACTCATTAATTCACTACTATTCTCACCTACCCTATCATCACCATATCTTCCTAAGGCTCTCCCTGAATTCTCTCTTTGGGTACCCACTCAGCCATTCATATCTTCTAATAAGATAATTCTTTCACCTGGTTGACATGCATTCAAGACTTCATTGAGCTAATTCCAAAGCCCCCCTCTCACATTCTCATCTTTAACCTCAATTTAAAGATAACCAACAACCAATTTAATTCTATGAATGCCTATTTTCATACGTACCCATAGAAGTCTATATGACACCAACGCATATCTTCTCTCATCACCTTAGCTAGGGGTATTAGTATTAAGCCTACTCTCCAACTTTATCTTACCCATCCATATACACCTGACCAGTGTCAGGCTACCATCAATCGTCATCAAAACATCTTTCTTTTTCCAATTATTTCACACACACACACACACACCCACAATATCAATTTTTCTTAAATAATTTTCTCTAATAGTTCATTTTCTTTACAACAAACTCAGTTCAATTTTCACATTTCAATAATCTATGCTCTCGCCAGATTTGTTAATCGATGGGCCATTTAGTTTTAACCTTACTTCCCCATCATAGTTTTGGTCATCTGAGGCTATTATGTTACAGCTTATTATATACATTTTAAATAGAGTAGACCAAGTTACTAGCTTTGATCGTACCCGCACCCATTTCAATATTTAATGCTTACGGTAGGGATGCAGTGCCGGTCAGTGTTGGCACATTCTAAACGGTATAATACAAGTACAACCGTTCCTTCATCTTACCTTGAGCGTACTTGCACTGTTACTATAAACCAGTAGTCCTACTATAAAGACTGCCCGGCCATCCAGTATACCGTTCGTTGCCCATGTCACTGGCGCTACGATGTAAGGCGATGCACCAACACATCGTGACACTATCTTAAACAATCGCAGATATTCACTATAAGTTTAAGTGTACTAAATATTGTATAATATTTGGGTGACAGATGATGTATACCAGAGATATTTGATAGTACGTTGAAGCAATCTCCAACATTAAAAAATATAAACATTTATTATGAGCATTTAAAGTTTATTTTTAAATCCAATAATATATGGTAATGATATTTATTAATGCTCAGACACATACATTATGAAATAGAATAATTAATCTTTAAACGTTCAAGATGAATGGTTTATTTTATCTCAGATAATGCAGATATCAAAAATTCAGTGAAATATTGATATTAGGAAACAACTTCAGATAATACAATAAGTTTGGTCATGATATGTATTATTTTGACGCAGATGATGCAGAGTGCAGAGATGTGGTGACATCCCCCAGCAGGCACCAACATGGGGAACAAGCTCAGTTGCTCGTGTGCCCCACTCATTCGTAAGGCGTATCGATACGAAGACTCTCCCTGGCAAACGTCACGACGGCGTGACGGACATTTGCTCAGGTGAGTGATTGCCATTTATTCAAGTTTACTTTTATGGACTAGTTATTTTGTCCATAACTTAATAATAATTTTTACTTCTACGTTTGAAACACTATAATTTCATGAATAATGTACTTAGTCAAATTAAACCAAGGAATAACTTTGTATCTTTAATAAACAAGTCAATCTTTACTTACTTGCAGAATTTTAAGGGTACATTCCAGTTGTAAGATAATTTGTTCTAAGCCTTAGGTCAATTTATTATTTAGGCTACCTGAATTTCTCCGAAGTAAATGAATGATTTTATACCAAATTAATTTTGTTAACTAAACAACTTTTTTTTTATAGTAGAAGTTAATTTTATTCCAAATTGCTTTAGGCACACTGACTTTGGGTGAAGTTCATTTTAGGCCAAAATACTTTCGAAAAATTAAGCCAAGTGAGTTTAGGTCAACTGAATTTAAGTAGATTTAACTTTTAAGATAAATCACTTCAGGCTAAATTACATTATGCCAATTTATATGAGGCCAAATAAAAAAATACCAAATATCTCTACACCAACTAGCTTTTCATAAAATTAATTTTTAGATCATTTATTTAAAATATAGTATCGTGTGGTCTGAAACATTCGTATGTTACTAGATGTTTAGGTGCGTCAGATTTAAATAAATCGTATTTATTATAGTCTATTATAAATACTTGTAGTATTCTTTAAAGCTACTAGTATTTATTATAGTCTATAAAAATACTTGTAGTATTCTTTAAAGCTACTAGTATTTATTATAGCCTATTATAAATACTTGTAATATTCTTTAAAGCTACTACTGAGCACGGTCTAAGATATACACTACCTATGATAAGAGAGGTGAAAAGTGACAGGTAGCAGAGGCGTCTGTATTGCAAACATTGGCTGAAAGTGACTAATGTAAAACTAGTCAAAAATGATTATTACTTTATTAGAATTACTAGATTATCAATACAATTTTTTATAAAACGATTTTCATAATACTTCCCTAAAGGAATACAGTATAATTGTTGTTTTCGTAACTTTTTGAAAGAACAGTATATTGACAACGATTATGTGTTTACTTTTACGTCTGTGGC
This sequence comes from Timema cristinae, assembly GCA_039000515.1. NCBI lineage: Eukaryota > Metazoa > Arthropoda > Insecta > Phasmatodea > Timematidae > Timema > Timema cristinae. The sequence goes on from JBCFYV010009882.1 coordinate 61,337,225, forward strand.
AACAAGAAATATTAAACTACATAAAATAATATATTAAAAAATATTATAATCACACTTGTATCTTGTTATAACTGGTCATTGAAATAAACAAATATATTTCATAACTAATAATAAGAGCCATAGAATATGTTAATTTCCAAATAAAAAGTTTTTACTATGTAAATAGTGCATGGACAGAATCGAAGACTGTATGACGTCATAAGCTACCCTTTTTTCGGCTGCATCACCATATTTATTTATGAAGAGAACGTAAAATATTAGAAGTTTAGTTTGAAAATCATTTTTAAGTGAACCACAGATATCTACTAAAAAATAACCAAATGGCAATTTTCATAAGTTTATGTTTCAATAATAAATATAAACTATTAAAAGAAAAAAGTATTAAGAATATATTGTTTGCTGCGAAAGTTTTGACTGCCAAAATTAACATCACCTCGACTTACGATCTTGCCTATAATATGGTTTGGTGAATGGATACATTGAAACTTTTCTTAACTTTTAATTGCCACCTCTCCTACCGTAGATTATCCCGTCTACTCTTTAAGTCATGTGATAATACATTGAATCCATAAAGCGCTAGGATCATAGCATAATAGCATGTGCTTGATTAAAATAGTGTACAAAAGTTTGACCCTCTAATTTCTCAGTTTAAATTTTCAGGTATCTATTTATTAAAATTAGATTCACCCCCTAAATATGGCACCATGGAAAATAATCGATAGTTTACCCCAAGAGGACCTTATTAATAACATGCATATCTACTGCAATAATTATTTTATCATGGTTGTAAAATCATCTAAATTTTCATCAAAGTGCACTCAGAAAACTTTGGTGGAGAGGGAGGGGTGAGGTGACTTTATTGCACATCATGCCACTTATAAATTGTAAAACTATTGATATTAAATAAAATTGATTAATAAATAAGAGCTTGTTTTAATCCCTATGGATGACGTTTTGGATAGTTTGTCTTATAAGAAGACTAGAGTTTTATGTTATTAAAGATATATAAGTTATCTTAGTTATATTTTTAATTGAAAAACGAGAGTTAAAATAAATAGCTCATTGTAAAACCCTCACCCACCTCACAAATACATTAGTCCCTAGTTTGGTGACTATTTCCAACTGACTTTATTTTTCGCTGGGTTTTAGTACCCCTTATTGCTATATTCATAGAATAACAGGAATTTGGGAGGTGGAATTGTAGAGAAAATATACCTGCTTTTGATCTGAGGGAGAGTGGGATACCATTAGGAAAAAAACTAGTCTCGGCACATTTAACAGTGTTTCTAAACCCGTTCTTACGGTTACTGGCGGTCCAGTCTAACACGAGAGTGACGTGTTAGAACAAGCAACCACCGGTGTGGGGCTCAGAAAGACAAAGACACTCAAGGAAAGCAAATTAAGTGTACAAAGCTTTTATCTATTGCCAGAACATTAATATCAAACACTTTATTTTGTAACGTGGAGAATGCGAGTCTCTTTTCTAAATATGTATATCGTACTGTGAGTTGGTCTGTTACGGAATTACGGATACTCGCAAGCGGCTGAGTTTCAATCCGACAATATTGGAAAGCAGATGTTGTTTCCAGAAAATGAGCCAATGTGATACAAACGCGCCATTATACAAAATATATATATATACACAAGTAAGTTTTATTGCATTGAGTGCACCGTGTCCGTCCAAGCCAATAACGGAGGACTAAAATTTGTAAATATTACTAAAGCTTCAAGGAATGTTGCTAAAAAAAATAACATGAGCACTGGGACCATTGAATTTTTGCAACATTCTATAATTTTCTATATAATAATCAAAAAGACATATATTAATACATATTATTATTGAAGCAATATTATGAAATACATACTTGAATAATATTTTATTATTGTAAATTTTATTTAAAAAAATCTAACATAACAATACAAAAACTTTGCTTCATAATAACCAGAAAAAAAAATTGAGTACATGGTAATAGATATATAATAAAATACCTTAAGAGTCAAACACCCGAAGCTATTATTTATGCTTTCTATTGAGGAATTCTACATCAAGATATTATATTCTGAATATTGAAAAATGACACGTGGATACGGGAATCGAACCCGAGACCTTAAGCTTAGTGCGCAAATGCTCTTACCAATGAGCTATCCAGGAATCGTCCAGTGTTTAAGGTCATTCTTCACTCATATTTTAAGGCAGAGGATTCTATGATGGACGTGCGTAAATCATCGGCTACTAATGTGTGATTTATTTTTATTAAGATCACGAGCTATCAGATAACGCAGAGTTGGCTTCATGCTGCCACTTGTACAATTATTATATTACTTACTTACTTGTACAATTATTATATTTCCTCGATAACTCAGGGGTTAGAGCAATGGCGTAGTAAGCCAAAGGTCCCTTGTTTGATTCCCGTGTCCAGGTGTCATTTTTCAATTTTCAGAATAAACTACCTTACCTAAACTTTGTAACTTATATGCAAATTACCCAATAATCATAAAATATAAGTATCAATTAGGACTTGTTTTGAACAGAAAAAAACACAACAAACAAGATTAGTTCAGAAAGTTACTTAAATTTTTATTGAAAAATAAATTTTCTTCCTTGAGTTCCGTCCTTCAATTTGTATATTTTTATGTATTATAGCAATTGCACGTGGCTAACAACTACAGCAAACTAAAGCAACGTGATAGAACTTTCAGACACGCTATAAATCTTGTACGAACTATGCAATGTAAACATATGGTGGCAATGACCCAGACGTATGAAATCATGACTAGTGCCATTGCGTATTCACAGCATTCCTGCATGGCGCCAGTTAAAGCTCCTATATCTCAATTTTTTATTTTTTTTTAACGTTTGATGACATCATACTACGCATCAGGAACTAATTAACTAATTGAGGAGTACTTGGAGGATATCCAACCTTATTACCTTTAATACTAAAAATAATAAAATTACAGAAGTTGCGAAAACGCAACATCACCATTATCAAAAGGTTAATCTTAAAAAAAAATTAACCCATTATACTTTAGGAAGGAGTTAGCAGGTTTCACTACGAAAAATGGTCACCTCTGTAATTTTTGAAGACCTAATATAAACTTGAATCCAAAATAACATTACATGATACTAAAATCTATAAATTATTGCTAACAAAATTCTCATACACACATTGAAATATCGAAATGCATGAATAGAAATAAGTTATTGCCATCAATGTAATATTGGAATAAAAGTATAAAGTAAGAGAACAATCATGGTTTTTATGAATAAAATTAAATGCTTCCCAATAATCAAACTGTGTAAGCACTATTCGTCGGATTTGAACATTAAAAAATTATGTGTCATTTGCAAGGCCTGGGGAAGGATGGGTCTGGACCCTTCCTGCGGTTTGTTGGACCCCCTGAAGGAGAGTAAACATACAAATCAAATATAAAAAATATAGTTTTTTACTTTTACTACAATATTAATTGTGTATGTCATCAACCAAATGATAGTTCATTATTGTTTTAATATTCACCTTCATCATACAGCCTGTAAGACTCTCGATTGTAGAGTTAGCTCTGTTAACATTTCAATCTTCTTTATTTCTATACATTAAATATGGTGTTAGAAAACAAATAACATTTCTTGGAATATGCTGAGTAAATGGGGTCTGAGAAAAGTAGGCAAACAATTTTGCTATCACATGAAAGATCTTACTTTAGGAATTAACAATAAATAAGATAATCGTCAATAGAAGAATAAGTGTCAGACACGGTGTACCCGCATTTGCCTGGAGTCAGAGGGGAAAATCATTTGTGTAAAAGCACCCTCAGTATAACCAACCAAAATTCGAACCTTGATCTCCACCATGATCGTCAGTCTAGTCTACTGCGAGAGTGAGGCCTTAGACCAGAGGTCCACAACCTTTTTGTACCTTAGAGCACATTCAAAACTAACGGTAAAAACGGCCTGCACCAATTACTTTTTAAACTAAATTTATAGTCGATCATAATTCATAATGCAAATAACATACATACAAAAATACATATTACTAAAAAAATTGTGAGTTTAATATAAATATTTTTTTAAATTCGCATATAAAATAACGCAAACGGTACACACGCACAGTTAGTCTAAAACCAGTTTAAACAATTGAAACCATTTTCACCAAACCAAAAGTGAATGTCAATAAATACAAAAATAATAATAATAATAATAATAATAATAATAATAATAATAATAATAATGCTTTGTTTACAATTTTAACAAGACCAAAATAAATACACAAAGAAATATTTAAATACCCACCATATTTTGGTGCTTAAGGTAGATTTTTAAAATATATGTTTATTCTGTGTTTTTTAAGTCGACAAAGATGGGTAGACCCATGTCAAGATATTTACAAAGGAAATTGGAAGTATTAGCATGGTATTAGTGAGTATAATGATAGTTCCGAGTAATAAAGTCTACTTTGAAACTAAGCCGGCAGAGAAAGAGGAATGAGAGGGAGGGATTGGAAAGAGGGGGCTTTCAATCCCCAACTTCTTGAGAACAGCATGCCTGGAGAAAAGCACAAACTGGATTTTTGTCAGAAAAGTAACAGATTAAAATTATTGGTCAAGAACTTTCAGTTGTGGTCAAAAAGTAGCGGGCAGACGCAAAAGGCTCGGCGGGTGCCATGGTGCCCACGGGCATAGGGTTCGGGACCCCTGCCTTAGACCATACATTTACCAAATAGGTTTTAATTATCTTGACCATGTGATCACTGGCGTGGGGGATAATATAATCAATTATATTAATATTAATAATATTATATCCGCTAATGTGTAAGTTTTAATATAAAAAAATTGTTTTAACAGAATTTAGTTTACAAAACACTTTATTTTTTTTTAAAGAAAAAATCTTAGCCATGAAAAAATTTGACCTAGTGAGTCTGATAAATATTAGCATATAATATGCCTCAAAATAAAAAAAGTAGATCTCGAAATTCTTCCTGTCGCTTAGTTTGCCTCTTTGTTCTTGGTGCCACAATATAAACAGTTTGATGGATTGTATTCAACATTATATTTAGGCATTATATTATTCTGGTAATAGTAGGTGAGTTTAGATTTCCATAATATGAGTATTAATAACATACTAAGTGCTATACGTCTTACCTCTGTGGGTTTCTTGTCCAAACAACCCCCTCCCTGCCCCACCATGGCGGGCTGGCCATGATAGCTCTCTCAATCCCCTCCCCAAGTCAGAGGACCCCAAGTTACAGGGCGGGTATGAACAACGATGTTCTCCTTTAGCGAGTTCTGGAACAGAATATACTATAACACCCTTCTCCTCTGCTTCACCATGAAGTCACATCTCATTATCTTATTTCCTCACTCATCTATAGAATGGACTATGCGGTTCCATGGCGCCTCTGATCGTGTTCTTCTTTCCTATATATCCTTCATATCCTTCCTCGACCAATATAAACCTAATCTTTTTGTGCTTAACGATAGATTTATGAGCAAATGAATGTTTTATTAACAAAGAAAAGTCGTATAATTCTCCCCCAAGATATTGCGATAAACTAAAACGTCTGAAAATTAACACATAGTTTTCATCCAGCCAATTCATGCCGGGATCACGATTAACTTAACGTTAACTTAAAGTTAACTTAACGTAACTTAATGTAAATGATCTCCTTGGGTGTTTAAATTGAAGTGATCACGATGTAGTTAACTTAACGTTGACTTGCAGTTAACTTAACATAAGATATGTCCTGGGAGGTATTTTTACTTTAAGGCCCTCCGCACACAGGTAGACTGTTTTGCACATGCAACCGTTTGGTGACCTTTCATGTGTAGAGGAGTGGGGAACCGCAAATGGGTTGACAGAAACTAGACTGGTTTGAAATCAGTTTCCAACTGGTCACGTGCGATCGTGATTGCAGGTCGCGAAACGGTTTCAGTTGCACGGTTGCATGGTGTGGAATTGTTGAAGACGTGTTATTCCAGCGTTGTTATAGCGTATTTTCTTGACATTTTGAAGTGTTGTTTGTCGACATTAGAAATGAATTATCAGGCGTGGAATACAAAATTCTTTGAAGAGGTGGAAAAGCGTGAAGTGCTATATAATTATAAGATTACTAAGTACTCCAGGAAGGACATCACTGAAAAAGCTTAGCAAGAGGTGGCAGCCGAAGTAAAAATTACAGGTATGTAGTGGTATTTATTTATTATTTTTTGTTATTTATTTATTTAACAACAAACACCGCTAACATTGTTAATAGGTAATATTAATCAATACTAATATTCCCTATTTCTGGTAAAGTGTATTTCCATTGCCAGGGTACAGATGCACGTGGAGGAAGAAAATAGTTTGCCAAATAATTCCTTACAGTAGCCGCCGAAGACCCGTAATGTATTACAAGTTGTCTTATCATGTTGGTAGCTATTCCCTCCATCTCGTTATCTTCTCACGTATCTGGTGGCCTGTAATCAATCCCCTCTCATTTACGTACGTAGTTGTGGAGGACGCAAGTAGCTTTTACAATGTCATTCACTGTTCCTGCTTCACGACATAGTATCGGCCCATTTAATACCGCGAACTTTTCTGCTGCCATTCCAAAGGCGCATTAAATTGTTTTCCTTCCACGGCTCAATCTGTAATTTAAAATTCTTTTCACACTGTCTAGGGTTCTTTTTGAATAGGGCCTCATTAAATTACGTTGCAATGGGAACGCTTCATTTCCCATAAAGTAGTAAGGAAATGGACGGTTTGTTTCATCGTATCTCAATGGGGAAGGTGAAGGTATGTCAAACCCCCATGGGTCATTCAGAATTTCATTGCACTGGTGTTGAAAATACCTCCATCACTGTTTCTTCCGGTGTAACCTGGTTTGATAATTGTAAAAAGTCCATCTGAATCACAGCACGCAATTGGGACGGTAGAATGGTATAACTTGTAGTTGTAATTTTGAGAACCTGTGTTTGGAAATTTCTCTATTCTGATGTGCTTCCCATCTACAGCCCTAATGCAGTTTGAAAGGTTCCATATCATCTCAAAACGATCAGCAATTATTTTCCAATGATCTCCTTTAGGTACAGGCATACAAATTTTAATCAATAGGTCCCAGATTATTTTAGTGTTATCTTTAACAATAGCTCCGATTGTGGTATCTCCTTTTGCAAAATATAAAGAAAGTGACACAAATGTACATCCTGTTAACAAGTACCTGTAAAAAATAGTAAATACATCTAATATAAAATGAAAAACCTAAATAAAGATTATTTTATTATTGTGTTGATGCATTTTAACATAATGTGTAACTGTATTAATTTATTTTATTTCGGCGGCTGAGTGCAAAGAGAAGTGGAGTAATCTTCGTAAAGTTTTTACACGCAAATTGAAACCCCCGCCAAGTGGATCCGGAAGAAAGAAAAAGGCATACTATTTGGCAGATGTCATGCAGTTTTGTGTGCCATTCATAAAAGTGTTGGCTCCTCCCTCATACGGAAATTTGCCACAAATACCACAGCATGAAACGACAGATGAAATATTTGAAAATTCAGAAAGATATGATGATTATAGTGGTTTTATGGAGAATCCATCAGACATGTTGAAGTTCTCACAAGAATCACCACCACCACCACCACCATAACCACCACATCTGTTATAAGCACCATCTATCTTCCCCCCAGCATCACCTGAGACAATAGTACTGCCTCAACCAAATCGAGCTAAGAAAAGCCTGAATGTCAGGAATTAATCAGCAGCGGACGCAGATAAATGTGTGGCTGAATATTTAAAATCCAAAAAAGCAATAAAATTTACTGGTTCTCAAATTAAACTATTAAAGCGCAAAATTTTTAGCGTTATTGATGAGATATCAACCCCGTTACTGCTCCACTCTTCAACATTTATCACAATTGCTCACCACAGTCGGATTAAACGCATACCTATGAACCTTCGCATACCTCAGCAATTTCTCTGGTTTCAGAGTCATTACAGGAACAAGTATCGCCGGCACATCAGTTTTATGCAGTCTTTTCAGGGGCTCTCAACTCCAACTATTATAAAATGTGAAAATTTTACTTCAACTACATTCCTTAAGATATGAACAGAAGTGTATCGTTCTTAATTTTTTTACTGTATTTTTTATTTCTTTAAATTGGACTTTTGTAATTCTGTATTTGAACCAAAATAATGAATTATAAATAAAGCTTACCTCAAAATTATTAACATTCTTTCTTCTGCAGTCATACACTTTCTCATATCTGTGTCCATCTTCTGTATGATAGGAGCAACCATCTTTACCAATTCCAGTAAGAATCTTTGGACATTCTGTAAAATGCTATAAACTTGATGTATATTTGATTCAATTTTCTGCTGCTACGAACAGCCTTCACTTGATATTTCTCTCTATATAAGGATGGCACCAATATTCCCTTCTTACTGCTCTTCGTAGTCTATGGTATTGATAATAGTCAACTATGTCTTCTTCATCTGAACTACTACTTGAAATGTTGACAAAACTAGCTTCAAGAATATGTACTAAACGTGTTTCAATCGCAACACACGTTATTACTATGTACTATGAAACTGTCGACTGATACAGACTCAGTCGCATTTGTGTGAGGACGGAGAGCATCAATCGATTGAAAACCAGTTGCACAATATTCTGATATGCAACTGGTTTTAAACTCGCGTTGCTAAAGAGTCGATCCGTGTGCGGAGGGCCTAAGTGAACGTTACTTGAAGGGTATCATGTGGTCTAGCCAGCCAATCACTATGCAAGTGACGTCAACAGGGCTATTTAGTAAAATCATTTGTTGGTTTTAAAACCAAGGTCTACTTTCTAGCTTTAGTTCTAATGATCGAAAATTTAAGAAAATAAGCACTACTATCGTATTTTTATAGAACGTTATAGTACTTACTTAATTCAAACATTATTAATTTTATTCAAATATTGTAAAGAAGTTAAAATAACAAAGCTTTTATTATATAAAAATTTATAATGTGGTGCTTTCACAAAAGATCCTTGTTTTAAAATATAAATCAACTAACATAATCATGATTGTAAAAGCATTAAAATCTGCTAGTTAATGCTAGTTAATATTTAGCCATGTATTAATAGAAAAGCTTATATTATATTTGAAATGTATTTAGTTAAAAAAAACCATTTAAAAAAGACAAAATTATTGATTAAATTATATAAATCTATTTGGCATAAGCCCCAAGAAAAATAAGTAGTAGCTAAAGACACACTTAAATCATTAATAATTTTATTTTCAATGATTTATCACATATTAATAGGTTGGAAATTAAACAGTACCTACTTCATGACTAATCGGTTTCAGTTTGAGATGTCTTTTTATTTCTGTTTACAGGTATTGTATATAACTTTGCCTCGAAACACAGGGAATTAAATTACCCTTTGGTTGAAAACCTTTTTATTTATATTTCGGTTAATATTTTTTTTAAATACATTTTTTAAACAATACACTATATACAATTTTTATAAATATAAATATCATAAATCTTTGTAATTTCCTAAGAAATCACAGACATAAGTTTCAACTTTAATACAAAAAGTTTAAAGTGACAAAGAACTATTATCGATATATGGATAACTACCCTTCTTTATGAAAGTAAAAAACAACATTTACATACAGTGAAGAAGTAATCTGTGAGTTTTTAGTGTTCTTCAAACGTGTGCTAAAATAAATTCAGATTTAAAATCATAAACGACGTATCATTGATACAAGCAGTGAGAGAACGGCCCGAGCTATATGACAAGACCAACCCAGAAAGAAGAAAATGTACCGGGATTTGTTAGCAGTGAGCTTGCAAAAGGAAGGTAAATAAACTACACCTTATGTTAGTAAAGTTTTATTTGGGAATAGTCACAGATAACTTTTTCAAGGATTGAATTACTGATGCTTCAGATAGACTCTACTTGCCTTTGACGTTTGCCAATTCGTTCGTCTAATAATGAAAATTACTTTAAAAGGCTTGAAAAACATCCGACTGCTGCTTTAATTATTACTATTATTATTACAATATTATATTATATAAAAATTTTCTCAATAGCTCTTATCGGGTGAGATTGTATCCATAGCACCAATTCTAGATTGGTCGAGTTCGACTTCTGTCATAAAAGAAAAGCTAAACTCAGAAAGATATTTAAGGAAATCCCATATCAATAATTTAGTATGTAGATGTTTTTCATTTACTATTTAAATTTACAATATTCTGGTTAATGTTTTGTATATTGTTACTGATTTTTTAAAACTACTCTTCAGTTTCTTGTAATTATTGATATTTTTTATTCTTATCAATTATTAATTACTATTTTTTTCGTAACTATTCATGAAAACGTCTATAAATAATTATTTAGCTATTATTGTTTATCTTTTTTTTGTGTAATTAATATATATTTGTAAGGTACTTGTGTACTTTTCAGTGCCGGCCTGTTATAGGTCTTACGACTGTTGGCTGGTACTATAATGAAATAAATTGAAATTGAAATAATGAAGTAGATTGGATGGAACTGGCTCAAATTAGGGATGGGTGGCGCATTTTAGTACGTGCGGCGTTAGACTTTCAAGTTCCGTTTGCCATAGATTAAATAAGTACAATAATAATAATATTACTATAGTTGTTGATAGCCCATAATTTGTATTTCAGATGGTAGTGAGGTGACATCCACTGAGGCACAAGCCCGGTGGAGCATTCTGCGGGAGCGTTATGGCACCAAAAGGCGCAAGCTAGAGCATGCATCTCGCAGTGGGGCTGGGGATTCTTCATCCCAAGATACGTCATGGCCTAGTTACAAACTGATACAATTTCTAAATGCTCACATCCAGCAGCAAAAGTAAAATTTAATCATTACTAACAACATTGATTATAATCATTATTTAATAGCCTGATTACGGAACTGTGTTAACATTTTTAATTAAGTACTGTCTCTATTTTAAAACACATAATTATTATAACCGGTATGTTATGTCACAGGTCCTATGATAGTCTGGCACCGATGGTAGACTTCCAGTGCAGTAGTCCAAAACCAATCTCTGCAGGAACGGTTAGCGTCTCTACTGAAGAAATGGGTGAGACCGTCGGCTTTTTAATAGGGATGACAGAGGAGGAGGATAGTTATAATGGAGCATCATCAACCGTAGGGCTGCCTCCTGACTGTGATGAAAGCCCTCCTTCATCCTCACTGCCACAAAGGGGTATTAAGCCACAGGCAGTGTCATGGCCAAACCTCGCGCTTCCCCCCCCCCCCCCCCCAAAAAAAAATTAAAGTGGATCCAGGACTAGAGTTACTGAAAGGTACTCTAGAAAATATCAACACTTAACTGAGTAGTGTAGAAACGGTGACCAAAGATCCCGATTATTAAATTGAGAATAGCATTGAAATGCCGCTAAAGTCACTAGTGAGGATGGGAGAAAAGTTAATATTCCAAAAGAAATTTAGAGACTTGATTTCCGAATGTGAGGGTACTTATTATTCTGACTGATTTTTTTCCCTACTTAATTTGGTTGCCACTTTACTATTACTGGTTTTTATTTAACTACCTAATATCTTTTCATTTCATTATTACATTAATATTACTTTATTATTACTGGTTTTTATTTAACTACTTAATATCTTTTTCATTTTATTATACCATTTATATAACCTTATTATTACTGGTTTTATTTAACTACGTAATATCTTACTCATTTTATTATTACATAAATATTTTTTTGCTTTATACATTCGTCAGATTTGATTCTGATTTCTCTTTTCACTTTATTAATAATAAAAAATACAAAAATAATATTATTCATCTGTATAGCTTACTGTGTTATTATTTACCCTATAACATGTACAAATCGATGGTGTCGTTGATTCCTAACTTAAAATAGAAATAAAAAAACACAAGTTATATAAAACAATATGTTGGCCTTTAGTCTTCAAAACAACATTTATTATAAACAGGTTTGATAATGTTAAATAGCTTGCTGTTAAGTTCTTAACCCAAAATATCAAAAGCGTTAAAATAAATTGAAGATCTATAGAATTTTTTTTATTATATTGACATTATACCCAGAACATGTACAAAGTTTAGGCAAGGAGCTGGCTAATCTCTACACATAAAATGGTTTAGGAACCTAATTCGAGAACAAAATCGTCAGATACAAAGTGAATATCAATATTATTTATACAATAGGTTTATACCTCAAGTAAAAACACACATTTCCATGAGCATAAACATTAAATAAGCCATTATTGGTTATTTGGGGATCATATACAAGAACGAGAAGAAAAATAAATACAACTATTTATTCCTATACAAAAACTAAAACAAAAAAGTTATAGAAGACAATAAAGGTTCGTATGGTCTCCAAAAGAGTAACCATTAATATGATTGATAATAACCGTCAGCTCTGGTTATAGTGAGCCTGTGTGGACTCTGATATCACTCTCATTTAATGGTAACTTTTATTCTTCACCCTCCCTACATTTTCTTATGGAATTTTCCTGCCAAGACACTGACCAACACCATTGAGATGGCCATAGAGTTTGTTACGACGATCCTTGTCTGCATTCCTAGCATTTGGAGTTGCCAGTTGTAGGATTGGTGTTAATGCACCATCAGCAGTTGGGACCAACGTATGCCATTGGCCTAGAGAAATGGTACCATCAGATAGTTCAATATCAACAAAATTGGGAGGGGGCAAAATTGTCTCTCATTTCTTGGTCCCCCGTTTTGATGATACAATAGTGCAGGATGCCCGATGCCCGAATAATGCACTCTATTGTATCTTCTGCTGCTGAAATCACTCAGTGGAATATGCGCTATCTGGCTGCCAAAATCCCAAATGCATTTTCAACCCCCCCCCCCCCCTGTCTAGCTCTTCTGAGGAGGTAATCAAACGACGCTTTTTCCATAACTAAATCCCCCCCCCCCCAATAAGGTTTCATCAGATATGGCTTGAGAGGAAAGGCTGCATCACCCACAAGGAAATAGGTCATGTCAACCTAACTGTGTGGTTAAAGTTAGAATTAGGAAGACCTAAGCTTCCTTCATCCAAACGCACCCCAAGATTCGACTGTCGAAATAAACCTGCATCATTTTGTGATCCTTCACCTCCCACATCGACAATAAGAAAAGTGTAATCAGCATCACACACCGCAAGGAACAACAAGCTGAAAAACATTTGTAGTTGAAGAATGCACTTCCAGAGGATTGTCGGGCTTGAATTCGAACATGCTTACCATCTATTGCCCCTGTGGTATGCATTATGTTCCACCTGGCCCAGAACCGACTAACTATGTCCCTATACTCCTGGTTTGATATTGGCAGTTGAAGGCATCTGGCAGTCAACTCCTTGACTATCACCGTCAAAGTTTCCTTTAGTATCGCGGAAACAGTGCTCTGGCCACATCGATAAGCAAAGGCCAATGTTCTCTGGCTATCAGCTGCTCCCAAGAAACCTTAGGTACAGGATATCCAGTGTATCGCTTATATTCTGATAGCATACTGCACTAAGCCAACCCTTTTAAAATGTAAGCTTTTAGATGGATTTTTAACTTAATTTATATAGATTGTCAGTTCCTTAGATCAATTTCATATGTGGGGTAGAGTATTTCTCATTTATGTCATCTAGAAGTCTTTCCAATACATAGTTGGGATATAATATATAGATTAAATTATTTTTAAAGTATATTTATTATTTACTCAATATTTTGATACAGATATTGATGAATTTACTTTTGTTTAAAGTTATCCCAGTTTATGGTAACCATATATTATTTATTTAAGTATTACAAATTTAAATATACTTTCATATAGTACTAGGCCCTATGATTTAAAATCATATATGATTAATATAATGTAAATACAAACATCAATATTTATAGTTATTTGATTTATTTATATTTTATACTGTACCTCAGAGTAATGGCCAATCTTTGAGGCTCAGTTATAGCTGTCCTCATTTCCCGCTTCTTTAAAAGGAGTCCCACCAAACTTAGAAGGTATTCAAATCTGTAATTATTGTACCAGTAGTGGGCTAAGAAACATTTTAAAACAGTACTTTATGCCAATAATTAACCTAATTTATAAAAATAAGCGTTTAAGGATTTCAGATTTTAAATTACACATACCTTTCGAAATTCAATCGCGTGTAATTGAAGAGCATAGTGAGGGCATCAAAGCGCATTTCTTCGACTAGTTTATGCCAATCACCTTGCAGAAGTCTCCTGCGAAAGAGTTCTCTAACACCAAAGCGTCGTGGTTTCTTGTTACATTTGATTTTGTAGTTTCAATATGCTTCCAGAGCTAGTACCTCAAGTTTAATCAGGTTCAGTTTGAGATACATTTTGGAGATTAAACTTAAACACAAAAAGTATAAAGCTCCAAAGAACTAGGGCATACTGACAATAAGTTGGAATGATTTATTTTTGTGCTTTAAAAATACATACTTTATAATATACAATTAATTTCACAACTCGTGATATTATTAGGCTAAAGTAGATTTAATATTTAAGTAGATTTAAGAATTAAGCTAGAATAGGAAAATAAATTTATCAAAAAGTTTAATGATAAATATCTATAATATATTTAGAAAACAGTATACATTCACCGATCATATACTCTAATACAAATAGTACAAATCACAGATCTCAACACCTACTCTAGAATGGAGATGTTTGATTCGAGTTGTTAGCTTAAGTTACATGAATCGTGATAACATATACGTTAAGCTAACTTTAAGTTAACTTTAAGAGAACGTTACGTTAAGTTGATCGTAATCCCGTAATCCCAGCATCACTCTGCTTACTCCATTGAGTTCAACAATGTTATGCCCCTCTTTCTCAAACCATTGTTTATTATGCATTTCTCATTTGTCAATTGGCTTACACCTTTAACCCAGTTATATTCTTCTTGCTCGACTCTGTCTAATTCTGCAAATAATTCTTGATCCAGAGTAGGTAGCTCGGGTAGAATCTTGGAGGACGTCGGTTCTCTCCCTATCCTGTAGTTGGTAGACTACAATTTTGGAATTACAATAATTACAATATAACGACGTCTGACGAGGCTCGTTAATGCTCCGGCTTGAGCATCCAAGACAGTGCAGGACCAAATCGCAAATCTCCATGTACCCCTTTTGGTATTCTTTTATGAAATAGCTCGGAAATTCCCCTCCAATTTCGATCTTACTAAACTGCTAGATCTAATCTCCCAGCTTGTGGAACATTTTTCAAATGCGGTGAGATCCACCGTTCACGGTTGGGCCAACCGCTCCCTTCTAAGTTTCTCCCTCCCCCACACGATGTCTCCAGCATCGATCCACGAATTATGTGACTAGTCAAATACTAAGCCTTTAACGTATGTTCTATCTCTAACAGGTGTGACGATTTTCTCTACGGGGTACATCTGAGAAAATTTCTTGTATTAAATATTTGCTAAAGGTTTGAGTAAGACTGCACACTTTAAGAACTTATGGAAATCTAAAATTATTTTATGCTTCAATATTGATAAATTACATATTTGCTTAAACTTCTGAGAAATACGTTTACTAATGTATTACGTATTTGGTTAACTTGTTTAAGTTTTTTCTTTAGTTATCTTAAAGTTTCTTTAATTATTTTGTAAAAACATAGGTTATACTGAATACATTAAGATGATGATGGATGATTAAGTCTTTTATTTCAACACACATTCAAGTATTAAATTCTCTTATACATTTAAAAAATCATTTATATATTATAAATAATGAAATAAAAATGTTAATTATAAAAAAAATCACTTTTACAAAGAATAAATGTAGATTAAACATGATATGTATCCCAAAAGGATCAGAGATAGAATTGATAGAGACATAAGGATCGGAGATCAAGTTTTTTTTACACGTGTCTACAATTTGTCCACCTTTAGAAAGAGCTGAATGCTCGAACCGTTGTATTCTTAGTTCAGCATATTGATCAAAGTAGATGACTTAATTATTTTATGAAAGAGAATATATCATTCACTTTAACATTAACGATTCCAACAGCACGAGTAATTGTATTCAATGGAGCAGCAGTCTACATAGTTCAGTTCTTTTTTATTTAATTCAGTACGGAGATCCCATAGTTCTTGAAATTCAGGAAGAATATCTTTAACAGGGTGAAAAGGTTTAATAATCATGATCAATGACAGATTACCACTTACTGTTGTCACATACATAAAATTAACGATGAAACACTTTACGTATAAACTGAATAGGTATTAATACCCGATAATTAAATAAGAAGGATGAAACAATCTGTAAATTCTTCATATTAAATAACTTAAAAATCTGGGATCAATCCTGAAGGAGTTAGAGTGATACACACGGTTGTTTATTAGACCTAGACCCGTTTTAACCTTACTATTATGTTTAACGCTAGTCTCCGAAGCTGTATCCAGCTCACCGTACCACTTACACTAAACAAATCGACGTACTTAATCAAAGCGATGATTTGAAGCAGAGACGGTACGGAAGTTTATATCTCGTTTCTTATAGCACACTTGACCAAATCACAAACGTTCTGACTGATCAAGCTTAGTAATTTTAATTCAATCATAGAGGAGTCTGACATTTTCCATGTAAACAGTACCAGAATGAATGGCACACTTTATCTCAATGCGTAAGACTTTAAGCTTTTTTAGAGAAGAAACAAAAATATTACCCAATTCAGAAAAGTAGTACCATCACTGTGGTCTATGATACTTCAAAGCCAAGCTAGATTCTCTGTTATTTTAGTGTATATCGTTGAGGTAATCTCTCCAGATGAAAATTAATCAACAAACTTAGCTCGGAATAGAGTCCACCCCTTCTCTCCCAAGATAATCAATGATGATGAGTAGTCACCCAATCCACATTTCTCTTAATCAATGACGAAAGTAAACCTATATGTAAATGAAGAAGGAACTTATATTTGTACACTTTAGGAGAATCGGGACGTATGATGGCCAGCTCCTCTATTAGGAAGACATATTTCTCGCTCGCTTGCACGTCTATCAGCCTACTATACGCTGTTGAGTATTTCTGCATCCATTTATGATGCCATCTTGCTGACATCACTGCTAGAAGGTTTATAACAGACCACACGATCGTGTATAATGAGACCGAATTCTTAAATAATCATTATTATTATTATTAGCACCGCGTCTTACTACCCGTTCGGGTTATACGCACTTACGCTAGTGTGTAATGGTAGGGTGATTGTGAGATGAAATGAAGGACCTACAGTTTAACATGGAATCCGAACCACGGTGGCGGCCTGGCATTCCCCACATTCACAAGATGTCTTGTCAGAGTGAAGGAAGGGTTTGGAAATCAGATAAATATATGCCGGGACCGAGGATTGAACCCCGGCCGCCAGCACAGAAGTCTGACACCTTACCCCTAGACCCCCAGGTCACCGACCTTAAATAATTACTGGAATAGTGTTATCCAACTCGAACCTTATAATACATGTTATCATTATATCATTGGGATTAACTACCTGTTTACTTGCATCCAACACGATGATGTGTGCCACAGATTTGAAATGTCCCGGATTGATCATTGTTAGAGGGGTAATTGTTACGCAGTATGAAATCTGAAAATTTGCAGTCTTCGTACAATTTAGAGAATACATTTTGGTTAAAGTCTAAATTCATATTTTCGTAAGGATAAATGACTGAATTCAAGTAGATGAGTAACGAAAATGAAGTAACGTGATTTTTCCAAAGTGGTTGAAACTTACACAGTCCAGTCACTTTGCATATACGTCAGTACGCTAAGACAATCGTACAATTCCCACTTACGAAATGGAAGATAAATATCCTGTCTGGTATTGATGATTTGAGGAGATTCATTTGATTCAAATAATTCTTCATGAGAGTAATTAACCATTTAGAGTTTACTTAGTCATATCTTGGTAAGTTTCTCAAGGTAAGCTTATAGTAGCGCATTAATGTTGTTCGTCGATCGGACAAAAATGCGGGAATAGTCTTCTGCTGTCTTAGAATCCTAGTATGAAACGAAAAGTGACGCATGCGTCAAATATACCTGTCGGAGCATGTATTTATACTTCGTCAAGTTTACATTCTAAGTTTTCAAGGTACGCTTTTTCACATTTTCCACTCGATAGATAATTTTGGGTTGATTATTGATGAGAGTATCTTATTTTTATTTAAATATTTAAAAAATATTGTCTTAACGATTTGGTTCAAAATTGGTATCGGGGGACTATTTTACATTATTAATAATAATATTTCTTTTGTTGTCCAAAATAAATTAATTCAATAGTAGTTTTTAATCGAAATTATATAGAAAATTTTAATTTTCTGAGAATTGACTTTGAAAATTTAATTCGAATTGGGAATCTGGGAATAGATTTTAATGATATATAAGACAATGATTTTTTTATATAACAAAGAGCTTTATGTAAGATTATTGTTAACTTTTATAAATTTATATTTTCTAAAATATATTTGAATAATTTGGTTTAAATGTATACATAAAGAGTTATTATTGGATTAACAAGATTATGGGTTTGTTTTTATGGAAAAACATGCTTAGGGGTCGTTTAGTCAATTTTCATTAAACAAAATTATCGTTGAAGACATAATTAAAAATATGAAAAATTTATTGCGATTGTTTCATATCATTTATTTGTTAATATTATTTTACCTATATCGAGAGCCGAAAGCCCTTGGCCGCTTTGCGGCCGGTGTGGCTTACTTCTAAATACAAACATCTTATTCTTTGCAATTTCATCATATAAAATCCACGAGTGTGAAATTGAGCGTATATTTGTAATAGATACGTTTGTGAACATGACACCTTTAAACGCTTGACCACTAGTTAACACTAAAAACAAGATAAATACTTACTAATATTGATGGAAAAAATATTAGGGTGTGCATTTCGAATTCATTATACTAATCCTTACATTATATTTTGAGTTTGATTCCTATGTTGGAAGGGGACGCGAGAAAGGCCAGTGTTTTTGCAGATTTTTTTGGTAATAGAAATCAAATAATTCTCCATTAGAAACATACTATCATTTTCTTCACATGGTGACATCAACAGTTCTTGATTATCTGTTAAGGGTGTCCTGAAATTTAATGGCAATATTTTCTCCTAATTTAAAATTTGTCTTATATACTGCTGCTATGTTTATAAAAGATAGACAAGAACTGTTGATATCATCATATGTATAAAATTAAATTTTGTGTTTTTACGGGAAGAATATTTTATTTATGTTGCAAAATAAAGCTTTGTTATAAGAATTGTAAAATCATTGGTCTTTCCTAACATCCCCTTCTACCCCACCTTAAATCGAATGATGGTTATGTGGATAACTCCAAAACCAGAAAACATAGAACAGAATAACCTTAGCACATCTACTCAGTGAAAATTGCGGATGTGACATAGGAACTTACAGGCAGAGAAAGTATTGTGATCGTCAAAAAAATCAAACTCGAGATTTTGATGAATTTCAACATTTCATGACCCCCCCCCCCCCCAATCCAAAAAAGTTGTTTTCGAATTTCCGTCTGTCGGTCTGTACCCCGGAATAGATCCTAATTTAACCTACCTATCAGGCTAAAAATGGTATCTAGGGATTTCATAGGGTTGCACCAAGGGCTTTTTGGAATTGAATATCTAACCCTCATATTAAGGGTAGTTTACTTGAGGGTGAAAAGAGAAAAAAATTAATTTTCTCAAAGTTGGCTCCAACGATATTGATTAAATTTCATTTCTAAGCATTGATCAATATTATAAACAAAATGACTACTCTAATTTTTTAGGCAAAATAACCTTAAGGGTTTCGGTCTGATGAATATTATTATTATTATTAGCACCGCGTCTTACTACCCGTTCGGGTTATACGCTCTCACGCTAATGTGTAATGGTAGGGTGATTATGAGATGAAATGAAATGTCGACGTTCCATTACCTCACGAACCCTAAAATGTGGTTCCTGCAATGCTGTCTGTTTGTGTGTCTGTTTAACCCTAAAACTAGGAGTAAGTTAGTAAAAGGTGAAAAGAGAAAAAATCTATTCTCTAAAAATCGGCTCCAACGATTTTGATTACAATTCGTATTTAGGCGTTATTTAAGACTATAAACAAAATGGATATTTTCATTTTCATATAAAAATTACTTTTAGGTACTTTACAGACAGGGAAATTTCCTTATCTCCGCAACTATTTAAGATACTAAATAACTTATCATTGCTAAAATTGTAACGTTTAAAGGAGCTAGCCTGATATATTAATGTTTGCTCGCCACCATTAGGGTGACATTTGATATGATGATTGAATTGGGTCTAAGTTTGTTATACTGTATTATAATAATTAATAAGGGATGATGTCTTATTTTAGAAAACAAAAGTTCTGATGTTTTATAGTTTTTTATTTTAAGTAGATAAAATGTTTTTTGCTAGATGTTTCACACTTTGTAGATTTTAATTTAAAAGCCCGACTATTACGTTATATGGATGCTATTTCCCGACACGTGAGACTTAGAACACAGATTAAGATGCCATAGACTCTACCAACACGTCTCTTCGTCAGAAGGAAAGGTGAAGAGATGCGTACCCTGAAAGGGGTATATCAAGTGAAATTTCCTTCTCCAAGCTTCCCAAAAGAAAAAAGGTGTGGTAGTCTAGGTGCGTTTCTGTTAAAAAAAAATCGTTGTCTTTTTAAACGGAGACGTAGGAAGATGTCGCCATACCTTGCAACTAAACAACGTAACACAAATAAATCTTACTACCCGCTCGCATTTAAAATATCGTAATTTTGAATATAGATGTGAATAATAAATCATTGGGATGTATTTAATTTCAAATTTTAGTAATATTAAAAATAAAAAAACTTTATTTGAAATATATATTTATAAAACCAATAGTTTCTGAGATATTGGTAAATATATTAATACAATTTTGTGAGCCTTAGTTGTACAAAGATACTACTTAAGCTTTAACGTAATAATTCCCTAATGCCATAGAGTAAGTAGATAAGTAAGTCTTTCAAAAAGTGTATGTTATTTTTCTTTAACCTCTTAGGGAAAATTTTGTAAGCAATGATCTTTCTCTATCATTTTAGACTCACTAGTCAATATTTACCTATTTTATTTGTCTGAATCTATAAATGAAGAATTTAATAAAATTCGATAACCATAAATTGTGCAACCCCCCCTAATAAAATGTCGAAAATCCTAACCATAAGTCGAAATTTTAATAACTGTCAACACAATATCGATATATATTTTCTTTTAGTCCAACTATACTAGTGAGGACTTTAATTCCTTAAAAAGAAAATCATTAAATCTAAATCTGGGTGTCAAAAAATGTTTAACGTAAATATAACGCAATTCTTTCTCGGGTTTGTCAGTGTATATTATTTTGTTTCACATATATTACGAGTTTAGTTTTAAACAATAGAGTGAGAAAGTCCGTGTGGAAGTCTATATCATTTATTTAACTTCTATATATATTTATAACCTTACTCTGAAGAACGTTTAGCTGCTCCCACGCGTATCTCCAAAACCAAGTTAATAGCAATCTGAAGCTTATAATAGGCCTGCGTATTCAAAGAAACCTAAATGAGTTCTTCCCTTATTTGCTATGTTCTCTTATTATTATTACTACTATTTTTTATCATCATCATCGTATATGCTATGGGTAAATTTCGAACTTGGATAAAGTCGATATTAGTCAAATAATGTTAATTAATTAATTAATATTAGTACCGCGTATTAATACCCGTTCGGGTTGTACGCTTTAAGGCTCTGCCTACCCATAAATGCACGGTTCTAAACAAAAAAAAATTAAAAAAATATATATTTAATAATTCAACATTGTTGTTTTTTATTTATTTTAGTAACATATCTGGGCATCTTTCATAATTATTATGGAATTTTCAAACCATGCTAAAAATAGTTATTGAAATATTTTCATTAAAATGTGTCCATTTCAATGCATTTTAAATGGGAAAACAAAAATTATTAATGGATTTATTTATTTTCTTTGTACAATTAAGCTAGAGTGTTTGTTTATAACATATTATTTAATGAATAATTTCTTTTTCTTTTTAGACATATTTTTAAATTTGGGTTAGCTTCAATAATCACGACGATATTGAGCTCTAACGACTCCTAAGTCGACACTCTAGTCAAAATACAGGGTTTTAAATACAACTTTTCCTTATGCAACTAGTTGTCTTAGCTGATAATAGGTGCCGTTAGTATGATCATTACCCATTTACAAGCTAGTATCGTATTGCAAGCGTTGGCTAACCTGCTGTATCGGAATGCAGGCGGCAGTGGAGGGTTAAACTAATCTCTGTCACCTTCTTGAGTCAAAGAAACATTAATACCATGTACGTTAGAATAAGAAGGGCCAATGTCCAATTATGAAAATTTGCGTAATTAAATATAAACAATTAAACATCTTAATATATTCAGTAACTAAAATACTCACAAAGTCTTCCTGCTGTGTGAATAAATATAGTTGGTCCCTACTTACTTCAATGAGAGTATTACTCTAGTGATACATTATTTTCAAAGAAAAACCATATGCTTCTCCATACACAAAGTTTTTATGACATTAGCCCTTATTTAACTGAGGCAGTAAAACATGTAAAATTCTTCACTCTTATCTTACATTCTCTCTTGGGTTTTCTCATTCTTGAGCACTACACGTTGTAATAATAAGTGTTAATATTCAAAGTATATGAAAACTACTGTACATTGAATTTTTAATCCACTATTATAATAAATAAAAATAAACATTCCTGCTCATATCAAACATAGTTATTTTAAATAAAATTTGGTCCAAATGTAATTTGGAGACGTTCTCAGTATAATCTTATACACTAGTTTTTATCTTACGGTCTAGGATATGACTCTCATTGGACATTGGAATAAGTTATTTTTCAAAAAGTTAATGAACGAAGTTTTTGGTAGTCAAGATGTGAAAATGTTAATTTTATTTTATTAGCTTGTTAAATGTGATTACTTTTAATTTGAACCTGTTGCATTCTCGCATTTTGTGCGCTCGTTTCGGAAGAACTATATCGAATTCCGAACAATAAGTACCCACGGTGATTACTTTTTATATAATTAACAATATGTGACCTTTTTGCTTTCGAACAAAATCCAATGGATTGTATACATTTTGAGGTGGAGAAGTATTTACAAAATATTATTTTATATCCTTGTGAATAACAAGTTTATGAAGAAAGGGCGCACAAAGAAAATCAAATATATAATTGATTATTTAACTGCTTGTCGTAAAGGGTAAGTTTTTTTAATGATATGCATATTACTGGCGCTTAGGCTATCTGTATCTACTAATTTAAGTACAATGGATGAGTAGCGATACTATTTTATTTACTGTAGAAATAATATCAAAATTAAGATACAAATAAATATTTCTATATAACAATGTAGCGATTATTCTGATATTTCAAGTACATTTTTTTTTAAAAAAAGCTCTTAGCTGAAAGTAAATGTTACTAACACTCTATAACGCACTTATTGTATGTTCAAAATCTCTTGTGCCTTGACCGAGTTCGTATCACGCTAGTACTAAGTAATTTCAACCTAACAGGGAATCGAACTAGTCAAGTTACTAGAGCTGATTAACTTACGCTCTCAGTGCTCAGTCATAGCACTTTAGCAATATTGACCACGACATGAAGCCGATGATAAGTAAAATATATTTAAAATCATTAAAATTAATGAACTTTTGTGTTACCTATGCCATAAAGTAAGTAAGTATTTGATACCCGACCGCCTCTGTTGTATAGTGGTCAGATTTACTGGCTTCAGATCCTGAAGTCCCAAGTCGATCCCCAGTGCCCCTAATTCTGTCTGTGAAGCAGTGGGTCTGAAACGGAACCAAAATCAACCTCGTGAGGACAAATGAGGAGATAATTGAATGAATAAGTAGCGCTTCAGTCTAGAAAACTGAGATAGAAGTCTGGAGGGCTCGTTGTGCTAACCACATGGCACCCTCAGCTTGAAAATGTCGGCACTATCTTTGCCAACATACGGCAGCCTCTCGATTGGTATAGCCTGCTTGCAGGCTGACACCATGGAGATATTACTCAAGTTAAACTCTACCAATAGGATAAAAAATTATTCCCAAAAACATTTATTTCTGGAAAATTGTGTAAATCTTATAGATGTTTGAAAACTGTAAACACCGTATTAAATAACAGATACCCACTTCAGTGGCTGAGTGGTCTAAGGTGTGACTAGTGTTAAATTGGACTGCTGATAGCGGAGCACTTGGGGTGCAAATCCTGGTCGAGTCTATTGAGGGTAGTTTTTCCTAAATTGTTTCCCCGTCTTCCAAAATAAAAATGCTGGTAGGTAACCTCTCAAATGCTTCTTTCCTCATTACCACCCAATTAGATTATCATATATGCGTATAACATGAACAGGTAGTATGACGTGGTGATATCAGTAATAAAAATAACAGATATTTATAGTCAAAATTGTTATAGTCTACGAAATGAAACTGCTTTTAAAATATTTTATTGCCTCCTTAGCCTTTAAATTTTAAAAATTAGCCAAAGCACAGTGGCCAAATTTAGCACATTAAATTTTAGTTATTTTTTATTTTACCTGCTTACTAATAAACTCAAATAAATGGTACGACAAAATCGTAAGCTACATACTCTCTCGTAAAGGTTATTTATTATAGTTAGTGACAAAATCTTCAAAAATAAGTTATCTCTAATTTTACCTTAAATCAATTTTTCTCTGATAAATAAGTGTACATTATTATTTATCACAACCCTCACCAGATATTTATTTGAAAAAATTTCAAAAGTGGTACAACAGCATTAACCTGGAGTCACGTGACACTTTGATATGCTAATTACTCAAAATGGGTACGGGTACAAAACTTTCTCTTTGTGGTACAAAACGGTACAGAACTAGTACAAAACTTTGGCATGAAAAAAATTCAAAAGTGGTACAACAGTATTAACCTGGAGTCACGTGACACTTTGATATGCTAATTACTCAAAATGGGTACGGGTACAAAACTTATTTGTGTTACAAAACGGTACCAAACTAGTACAAAACTTTGGCATCAAAAAATTCAAAAGTGGTACAACAGCATTAACCTGGAGTCACCACTTTGATATGCTAATTAATCAAAATGGGCACGGGTACAAAACTTTTTCTTTGTGGTACAAAACGGTACAAAACTAGTACAAAACTTTGGCATGAAAAAATTCAAAAGTGTTACAACAGCATTAACCTGGAGTAACCACTTTGATATGCTAATTACTCAAAATGGGTACGGGTACAAAACTTTTTCTTTGTGGTACAAAACGGTACAAAACTAGTACAAAACTTTGGCATGAAAAAATTCAAAAGTGTTACAACAGCATTAACCTGGAGTCACCACTTTGATATGCTAATTACTCAAAATGGGTACGGGTACAAAACTTATTTGTGTTACAAAACGGTACAAAACTAGTACAAAACTTTGGCATCAAAAAAAGTTCAAAATCAAAAGGGGTACAACCGCATTTACCTGGAGTACGTGGAGTACTCACTTTGATATGCTAATTACTCAAAACGGGTACGGGTACAAAACTTTTTCTTTCTGGTACAAAACGGTACAAAACTAGTAGAAAACTTTGGCATCAAAAAAGTTCAAAATTAAAAAGTAGTAAAACAGTATTAACCTTGAGTCACCACTTTGATATGCTAATTACTCAAAATGGGTACGGGTACAAAACTTTGGCATCAAAAAAAGTTCAAAATTCAAAAGTGGTACAACTGCATTAACCTGGAGTCACCACTTTGATATGCTAATTACTCAAAATGGGTACGGGTACCAAATGATACAAAACTAGTACAAAACTTTGGCATAAAAAAAAATCAAAAGTGGTACAACAGCATTAACCTGGAGTCACCACGTTGATATGCTAATTACTCAAAATGGGTACGGGTACAAAATGGTACAAAACTAGTACAAAACTTTGGCATAAAAAAAATTCCAAAGTGATACAACAGCATTAACCTGGAGTCACCACGTTGATATGCTAATTAATCAAAACGGGTACGGGTACAAAACTTTTTCTTTGTGGTACAAAACGGTACAAAACTAGTACAAAACTTTGGCATCAAAAAGGTTCTAAATTCAAAAGTGGTACTACAGGTTAATGGACGTCTAGCTGACTGAAATGGATAAGCTAATTTTTCTGCTCGAGAGTGTGATTGTATTTTGACGTTATATCTCTCCACGTTTGGTTCAACTTGATCGCCTACACCCTTTTTGGTCCGACACTACACTTCTTATCTCTATCAGTTCTTGGAAAAAGTTTGCTTGCTGCCTTTACTGATTACCGGCCGTGGTCGCCAATCTCCCAATTGTTTAAACAAACCAGTAGTTCTGCCAACCTGATGGCTGGAATCCACCAGTTTGTATATCTTTAGCAACGCCATCTATTTTGATAGCTGAAAGCTCAACACACCGCCAGAGAGGGTAGGCAGGGCCTTAAGTACTAATTACGCTAATGGATTAGGAATTGGGAAGGTTGAATTAGAGGAAGTGAACCCGCATTTGCGTCGAGGGAGAGTGGAAAACCATTTAGGAAAAACCACCCTCAGTCCACCCGACCGAGATTCGAACCTCGATCTCCCCGTCCTCAGCAGCCGAGCTCAACACGACTAGCGCGTTAGCCAACTATGCCACTGATGCGGGTTCAAATAATGTTGAATTTACCCGAAATACCGGGACAATGTTAAATGAGAGATGATTAAATACTCTTTTTCGAAGATTATTAGGTTAATATTGACAATATCCACCCGCATTTGAATGATGTCATAATTCAGGATTGAGGATAGGTTGGTTAGATTAGGTTAGTAGAAATTACACCTTTCGAATGTTTGTTTGGTTTAGGTTAATGGAAAAAATTAGGTATTTCGAATGTTAGTGAATAAATATGATTCAATTTCAGAGATAAAAATGACGTCCAAAAATATAATCCATATTCAAACGTGCTTAATTTTACAAAAAATATTCAACTTTATCCAAGTCTTGTTAGGTAATGTTGAGGATTATCCGGATGAAGTCGAACATGAGATAAATTACTTTCTATTTCTGATTTTATCCACTGCACTAAGATAATGTCGACATCTCCAGGATAATCTTGACATGATCCATATTTTGCACATTACTGTACTCGGCACATATACTTTACTCAACTCCGGGTTTAGTGGATTCAGTTGTAGTGAACGTCCAACTACATTTAACCTAAATAATTGGTTCATATTTAAACACATTTAAATATTATCTTTATGTTAAAAACTTCGTTAATTATTGGGTTTTAGTGTCCTAAAACCTAAAATGTTTAAGGATAAAGTTTCATTATAACAATTTAACTCTTTAAAAACAAATCTATATTAGTGTGTGAACCTTGGAATTGGAGAACTATTTCTCTACCCGAGTTCTTATTTTGGTAGCATATAAAGCTACTGAAATAATGGAATGAAAAGTGGACGAAAGTTTGAGTGCAGTCAGCCAATGCACCTTAAGGGTTTAAGCTTCGTACTACAGTTGCAGCAAATAAATAGAGACAGGTTACTTTGCTGTATATATTTTGCCGACAATGCATGGAGGGGTTTGGCAATAACCACTATTCAGAACTGCTTCCTGGTTTAGATACTGGATGTGTAACATTCGATGTAGAGGAAAAAATGCCACTCAAGAGCTGCTACAATTCATCACTGACCATTCTTTTGAATTTAATGAGCTTATCTATATTGACGATCAAGTTTTTGTTTGTTTTTAGCATCACGCCTTATAAACCGTTCGTGCTATCTTCTTATATACTAGTTATTTTAGTGTGTTAGCGATGAGTAGGACTAGACCAGAGGAAGAATGCCGGTATATGAGTGGAGGGAGACAAATGAAAACCATCCCAGGACACCCGACCAAGATTCAAATCCCGATCTCCCTACATTAATATCATAAAAATTCCTAAGCTAATAGAATAAATCCCTTTTTGAATAGTATACATTTGTAATATTTACAGTACATGTATAGGAACCAACTTAAATAAATAAGAGAGTTTAAACAAACATAATATTAAAACAAATATCGGTGGATTGCGGCTAGGGTTAGGGAGGGGGGAGTTGGGAATGTAAATGTAAAAAAAAAAGTTCATGAAGGTGAATGTGCTAACCCCAATAACAAGGAAATTATCACCAAAATTTGGAAAATATGGGAAATGGTGACTAAAATCTCAAAAACTAATATTAAAAAATCTTCGAGATGTACTAAACTAAAAACATACATTTTTTTAACACAAATAATATTTGTTCATTAAATTATTAGCAAAAGTATTAATAAACAAAAAATAATTATAATAAAGAACTTAAAAAGTTATTTTAGTTATTTTAAAAATTATTATTATTATTATGTATATTTTGTATTTATATTATTTATATTTTATTGATAATAATTATTTCAAAACTAGGACAAAGCTGTTCAACGGCTAAGATTTTATTTATTTGTTTTCATCTATTCCATGCAGAGTTGTTAACAATTATTATTATTATTATTATTATTATTATTAATAATATTATTATTATATTATAATAAAGCAAATACCTTAGGTGAAACATTATCTTAGCAATCTAGTAGTCATGAACCAGAGTTGAATCATTTTTTCTCATCTCACCTCTCAGATATATCTTATTATTTCAAACTCTCATTTCCTTTATCCTGTTGCACTCAAAGTGTTGATCTTAAAACCTACCCTCTAGCAATATTATCTCTCTCATTCTTGTCTCACTTGGGAGTCGCTATGTATGAATCAGCATAGATTGTTATTTTAAACATGACCAGTAAACAACCCCCACTCCCTCCTTCCATCCATGCCTCCTTACCGACTGGAAATTCATTTGCCGGTCACCAAGTACTAGCTTAAAACTGACTAGTCATCACTACCTGACTTTTGGCCTACTACACAGCTCAAAATATCGGCTTAAATGATCAGGCTTAAAATGCAGATCTTTGCCTTAACCGATTGTGCCATAATCGGCCGATGTATTACTTTTTACTCCTATGCATGAGTGCATGAGCTTGTCGACCAGTCGGTTCAGGTCATGTAGGCCATTTGACCCACATAGCATTTCGAACATTTACTTGAACTTTCTCAGTCAGTTGTTTGTCGATCACTTTGTCCTCTTAAACCTGATATAGTTGACTAGTTGGTTTAAGTCGTGTCACCCATTTGACCCTCCTAGCCTTCCAAATATTTCTTTACATTTTTCAACAAGTTTGCTGTCCATTACATTGTCCTCTTGTTGACCACCTGACTATCCAATTTTGGAAATAATTATTCTCATTTGGTTGACCATTTGGATATCGATACCTTTGTCCCCTTTATGCATGAGATTGAAGATTATTTGGTCCAAGTCGTGTCACCCTCACCTTCTAAAATAATGTACAATCTATCCCTCTGTTTTTATGGTTCCAGTGCAAAAAAATATAAACCTGTGTATAATTTTGTTTGAAATAAACCTATATTAATACTAATACTTATTATGCACATTTTAAGTTTATCAATGTGTTAATCACTCCTAAGTTGAATACAATTTTATCAAAACAAATAAAAGGCAATAGACTTATTACATCTGGTAGAATATTATGATTTAAAAAAATGTTCATTTGATAAAAAATATACTTTTATTTAGTGTCGGTTTCATTCCAAATATTGCAAAAAGTTTATATAAAAAAATAAAATTATATTTATAAACAGCACAATAGGTTTTATATAGCACTGAAATCAAATGTAATATATTTATTTAGTTATTCTTGGCTAAGCCTAGTTTTAGGAAATGTCTTTATTCCGATGACATTGACTTAAAAACTCTTTCTGTAAACATTACCTATTTAAACACGTCTACTTTCCCCCCTTCCCAACTTTTATATTTTATTCTAAGCTTTACAATAGTATTGAGTCAGAAGTAAAGTGTGTGTATGTGAGAGAAAGCATATAATATCTCCTTCACTATTTATCAAGGTCATTCCAATTATTCGTACCCAAAACATGGTGATATTTTTTCTTGAAAAAAAATTGTCATTACTAGCCGGTGCACAGCTGTAAGCAAGAGGATCACTGAATAGTCACATATTTAAGCTCAGGATTAGGGCTAGGACTTTTTATGTCCTAAAAATTGCTAGAAAATGCTTTATAAAAATGCATTTATGACCAAAAAACTAAAATATATCCTTTAAAACAAAAAATATGATATTAAAAACAAAACAAAAAAAAGCCCTTTTAAACGAAAACATTACCAATAAAATTTAAATTTATTTTTAATTCCCTGCAAAACTAATCAAGAAAATAATTGGTGCATGAAACAAAACAAAAATAATCTAAAAAATGAAATTTAGTTGTTTGACTGTTTCTGTGTCAACAGAAATTCTTTATTTTAGTAACCGATTTTACTAACTTTATATATAGAACCAAAACAAAAAGTAAACAATAAAAAGCAATTACTTTTTTTACAGTTTATGTAGCAAACTAAAAATGTATTGCCCAAAAACATGCCCTATAAGAAAGAAAAAAAATTCTTATAATACATTTAAATGTTTACAAGTTGTGGCAAACTGAAAGTCTCTAAACAAAAAATATGCCGTATAAAAGAAAACGGGAGAGGCGTGGACGTAGTCTTACGGCTTACTGCCGTGATGGCACCACCGTTTACTATGACACGTGTACATATGTTTTAAGCACGGGAAATCCCCTCCCTCTCTTTTTTTCTCAGTATTCCTTCTGGATTTCAAGGAAAGTCATACAAAAATGTATTTTATATTAAAAATACCAAAATGTAACACAAAATGTAACACCTGACATCTTACCCCTAGACCACCAGGTCACCAATCCCAATAAATTAAATTGATTATTCACTAAGTCACATTGTGACACATTTAGTAGGCCTATGCTTCCAGCATTTCGGAGCATTAGTGCTACGGGGTATAGAATTCCTATTTTTTATTTACAAAAAAAGTAGCATTAGTATCCGCTAATAAAGAAAACATCCCCCCTGTGGCTATGTTGTTTAGAATAGGTTGTTCTAAAATAAATAAAAATCTTTTACGAATGGTATTATTCAACCTTAACCAAAATAAACAATAAAAACAATCCTATACACTATTATCTAAAAACATTAAATTATTAGGACATATAACTGTACTCTGTCCTTGACATTTCAAATGTTTAATCTAGCCCTATTGTCCTAAAATACATATGATCCTTACTAATTAAAAATACAACATCTCTAAGATATTCTATTTAATCTCCTGTGTGTTCCCCTGGAATTGGTTTCCTATGATACTATACATCATGTCCTTTCCAAATATCTCTTCCCTCGAAATAAGGATTAATCAGGTTACTACCAGGGCCACATTTAGGAATGTGGTGCCTTTAGTCACATGAGCTGCAGGTGCCCCCCCCTCTCCCCCCATCTCCCTTCCTCAAAACCCGTTCCCACCAGAATATTATATTGTTATTAATTTGTTAATGAACCCAAATAATAATGTTATAGGCCTATTTTATTACTATTTACAGTATATTCCCTATAATTATACAAAATAGAACTCTAACGATACATTAGCACTGTATAAAAAAAACAAGCTTCAGTTACAGCTGAGTTCATGTGTGTTGTTTGAATGATAATTATGTTCATTAATGTTGAAGCCAAAGGTTTAGGTTTCACATCCCGTGACATCCTACCTCGGAAAGAGCGCTGCAGTAAAACTTTTTTTTAAATGTTGCGCCACCAAAAATCTAGCGCCCTAGTCACGCGCCTAGTCGGCCTTGTGGATAATACGGCACTTATTACTTCCTACTTAATTTATTATACGCACTTGCTTGCACAGCATACCTGAAATTAACAACTTCTAATCTAACATTGGTCAATCTTCCTGATATACACAATAACATTCCGTTCAAATCTGCATGTTTTGTCAATATGTTAATTTTAGTGAAGATTTCTTTAACATTACTATTTGACTGAATATATACTAATTAAAACTGAGTCAAATAATCTTTCGTTAATTTAACAATACATTTTATATAATTGAAAACCTTTATCTGCCCAATTTTTATGAGAATATATTGACTTTCTTGATATATTAACATGTCATCATGTACTGTACCTGACTTAATTGCTTTAAATTTTATATTATTTATTTAAATCTTTGTTATCAAGTGTACTAAATAATTCTTTAACATACTTCCTCCTAAATAAAATAAAGATCTCTTAGCTATATTACAACCATTATGTAACAAATCTGCGATCCCTTTTAATGCATTGTCAGATCTACAAAATACTTCATTTAGCTAATTTAAGGAAGCTTGGAAATTAATATTCCAAGCATTATTAACGACATATTTAAAAAAAAATCCATTTAGTGTGTGATTTTTATGGCTTCTATCAAATCAAACAACTTTTCATTTCTTAAATTAAAGGATTGCGATCCAAATATATAATTTATCTAAATTTATTCTCCGATATATATATTCCGGCTATATTCAATAACAATAGCGATGTTATAATACACAACATGAGATGTTCCACTTGTCTTCAAACCCTGGCTAACCAAGTCAAC
Organism: Timema cristinae; assembly: GCA_039000515.1. Taxonomy (NCBI): domain Eukaryota; kingdom Metazoa; phylum Arthropoda; class Insecta; order Phasmatodea; family Timematidae; genus Timema; species Timema cristinae. The sequence goes on from JBCFYV010009882.1 coordinate 61,369,860, forward strand.
AAAATGCATTTTATAGACACTATCACAAATATAATTTTATCCTAATAAACGTGAAATTCAATACTTATGCTTAGATCATTTACAAATACAATAAATAATGGTTTCATTAAACACACAATTTACCTTAAAAATGCTCTTTTTTAGTTTTATGACATTCCGTGAAAATTTTATTTAAAAAATTACTAACATGTTACATTTATAGCTTTTAGTTATACATCTTTCATGTTTAATTACAAATTAGAACTTTAAGTTATATATATTCAAGGCTTAACTAACAAAATCATACATGTTATATTTATGACTGGTCGAATATATATATTTCATAATTTCAATTCAGATTTAAACTTAAATACCATTAATTCGAGATTCAACACGTGCAATCTATATATAGGTAATCAAATTATTTTGACTAATTAACTTAAATATTATATTTTTTAATATCTTACATGTCTTTGGTTAAATGTTTTTTATCTAATGAACAACTTGTAAATTAATACCTTGTACTTTATTATGTTTCATGTCTAAAATTTTTTAATTATCAAATTAACATGTATTATATCATATCAACAAAGTTTTTTTGTCAATCTGCAAATTAATTACTCTTTCAACTTTTAATACGTTTTTTGTTAAAAATTATAATTGTCAAAATAACATAGGTTTATTATCAACCTGTAAATTTGTAAAAAAATCTTGATTAAAACAGAACACATTGTACCTGTAAAAATCTTAACAAGACTTTTCATAAATATGGTTTATATTTGTTTAATACATAACAATTTTGTAATATACTTGATATTTATAAATGAAATAATTTTTGACTTTCTTGTTTAAATAAAATTATTTTTCACGCTACCAATTATTTTATTTATATTTAACTGACTAAAAGGTGTTAATACCTATCAAGTTAAAATTGTATGTGGCATTTAATTGTTTTCCTTAAATTAATAATGTTATTTGGCGATAGTACCAGAGTAATTACTTATACTCCTATACTTGTTATTGAGATTAGATAATTTTTAAATGAGATATATACTTAAATAAACTATTTGGAAGTAGTTTATTGCATTGTTCTATTAATAACCAATATAGTAATCCTTATTGAATGAAAGCAGAAAGGTTATATGGAATATTCTTCAAGTGAATAGGGTACATTTATATATTTTATTGATAGTTCCTCTTGCGTATTGTGGTAGAAGATAAAATAGGTGAGTTTTTATTTTTAAAATGATCGCATGGAATTAGTTATCAAACCAAAATATTTTTTAAATTTATTTTTCAAAAAAATACCCCTTAAAATTTTTAGTAATGTCTCAAACTTGTATTAACATAATATATTTTATACAAGGTTAGAAATAAAAATATATATCTCACCGTTTAATTTGTCTAAAAATAGCCCTATCCTAATTATGTTTGTTTTAAAATGAGTTTGTTTTTACAGGTTATGGGCTGAGGTTTTCCATGTGAGTGCCAGCGGGACTGGGACTGTAAAATGGCAGCAAGTATCCGAGGACCTAGTACCTGTCAATATTACTTGTATTCAAGACTCACCGGAGTGTGTTTTCCACATCACAGCCTACAACAGCCAGGTGGACAAAATCCTGGATGTTCGACTAGTTCAGCCTGGTAACTATCTTTTCATATTATAACCGTGCTATTTTACATCCGAGTTTGTATACTACATTGCTACTAATAAATATTTCCACAGACACAGCTCAATCAAAATGTCAAGTTATTAGTTCTTAAATACAATGCGACTGTGTTAATTCGCAACTCTGTCGTGCAAGTGCTTTTATAAACTAGTAGAAATACACATACGAATAAAAAAAAAACAGTGCTTCCTAATCGTGTCTACTTCATAATTAACCTTTGTCCTTTTAGTAATACAACCTCAAACAGGTTATGGGCCCAGGAACTCACTAGTTGCAAAGGCTATACAATATTATATTCTAGAATAGTTGGTCTGATTATAAAAATACCTTTTGTGAATTCGCGCGCATGTTGTATGCGATGCCAGTAAGGTTCACTATATCGTTTTAAGTCATGTGTAATAATGATTTGTGAGACCACGTTAGAAACTATGGCTTAAATGTTCAGCGTAGCGCACGTCAATACACTTGAACATTATAATTATGACCAATAGAAGTTTCAAATATGGTATGCCAAACAGGAAAAAGGAGTAATTTAATGTTGCAAAGGTACCATAGAATAGGCTGCTGTCTACCAAGAAAATAAGTTTGAGAAGTGACAGCAAAGAAGGAATATGTTGCAATGTTAACTTAAACTTCAGCAATGGATAAAAATAAATAAATGTGGTCACTTTACGAGCACACGTTGAGTGAACACTATCACATAGAGCGACTCTGACTATACCTAGCTCCCCTAGCTTAACAATTTGAGTTATGTGCAGTAATATAAATCTAGTAAAATACAGTTAAAGTTTTTGTTTTTGTTTTACACTAGCTAAGATGCTTTTTATAAAAAATTATTCCATCTATAAAAAGTTCCTCCTGTTAATTTAGAAGAGTGACAATATCAGATAACCCAAATGGGAACTAAAATTTTGGTAATCATGGGACTATACATATTAAAATTAGGAACTTTACTTTATTACTTAGCTAAACACTCTGTTAATGGCTTGATTTAAGAGTTAGGGATGAGAAACTTTGTCTAAGAGGATATGCGCCCTTATAAGATTGAAGAGAAAGAAGATAGAAAAACTCTATTAATAAATAGGATGTTTACATTCCCTCCCATTGTATCCAGCCAAGATTAAAACATCACACTACCCATCAGTGAAAATCCACTATGTGGCAAGTGGGACGCCATTGCCCAGATTATCACCGAAGCTGAGGTTTTAATAGCTAGATTTTATCTTAGTATTAGATAAAAAGAATACAATTCACTGACTAATAATATTAGAAACAGATTGGTTCGGTTGATACCACCGTTTCTTCACTTAAAAATCGGAACAAATATCGGTTACAAAAAGTTTATTTTGGTTTATTTAATTTAATTAAATGGACATTGTATTTTATTAATAAATGAACACATAATTATAGCATATTTTTTATGTTAATAGAATCACACATTCCAATTGCTATTTAACCACGGTGACCTGGCGGTTTGGGGTAAGGTGTCAGACTTCTATGCTGGCGGCCGGGGTTCAATCCTCGGTCCCGGCAAAGATTTATCTGATTACCAAACCCTTCCTTCACCTCTGACAAGACATCTTGTGAATGTGGGGAATGCCAGGCCGCCACCATGGTTCGGATTCCACGTTAAACTGTAGGTCCCTCATTTCATCTCACAATCACCCTACCATTACACATTAGCGTAAGTGCGTATAACCCGAATGGGTAGTAAGACGCGGTGCTAATAATAATAATAATAATAATAATAATAATAATAATAATAATAATAATAATAATAATAATAATAATAATAATAATAATATTTAACCACCTTTTACATAAGCAATAAATAATTAGTTTCAAATCTATTCATCTATTTTAGGAACATTAAAATAATCATAATTATTGACAGTTATACTTGTTTTGGTGGAAGCTAAATGAGTTAATTCTAGTTTGTGTTTTAAGAGTTAATATAAGGACTAACTATCAATAAAAGAAATAATAGATTATGTACATTTCATTGATTCCAAAACCACTAAGCTATTGGACCTAACCAATTGCTTTTAAAGTTTTAAAAGTAATTACATTAATATTTAGGAATAGATTAAAAAAATTCATCAAGACAATTAGTTTTATTTGTAAATTTAAATATATGCTTGGAAGTTTTGGATTAGATAAATTTTTTATCTAATAGTGGAATTATGAAAACTGATTATGAGTGTGTTCAATTATTATTATTACTATTATTATTTAGCACCGCGTCTTACTACTCGTTCGGGTTATACGCTTTAAGTATTAATTACGCCAATGGATTAGGAATTGGGAAGGTTTAATTAGAGGAAGTGAACCCGCATTTGCGTGGAGGGAGAGTGGAAAACCATTTAGGAAAAACCACCCCCAGTTCACCCAACCGAGATTCGAACCTCGATCTCCCCGTCCTCAGCAGTCGAGCTCAACACGACTAGTGCGTTAGCCAACTAAGCCACCGAGGCGGGTAATGTGTTCAATTAATAATGTTTTTTCTTAGAAAGGGATAAACTAATATTTATCGTAGAGTTTAATATTTGATAATTTTCAATGAAAACAGTTGATTCATTATAAACTCTTAAAAGAGACGGAAGGAAATCATTTATCTTTCCTGTATAACGTCCTGTATAGCGTTTATCATTTTGAACTTGCTAGAGTACATATAAATATTTACGTGTTCTCTTGTTTCAGGCACTCGAATAGGCCAAGCATCTGAATGCTTCGTGTACTGGAAAGATCCCATGACCAACGATACATGGGGTCTCAACTTTACATCGCCAATAGACGCCAAACAGTTCCGGGAATGCTGCGTGAGTTATTTTACTAGCTCACATTTGTTAAAATACGTCCCTTTTGAATTATCAATAATATTTATTATCTTTATATTAAATAAGATCTCTTTACGCTTAGCTCTATCTTCAACATAAAAAGATAATAAACACAAGCAAGTAAAATACTATACAGAGGTAAACAACTATTGGAGATTCACCTTAGAGCATATATCAGAAACCACATTCCCACTGGGGCTTACTTTATTTATGACAAACACATACAAAAAATTACGATATCAAACAAAACATATCACATTGCGACTAAACAGAGAAAATGTCCGAGCTACTATTCAACATAAATAAATCTCCAAGTGTCAACGATTAATGAACCCATTATATAAATTGATGAATGTTAAATAAAATACAGTTAGCACAATGCATACTATAATTGCGATGCGATCGTAATACAGAAAAGAAACAAATCGATTGGAATATTATCACAGGACAAAGTATTCACTTTTTAAAGAGGAACATTTTGCCGTTAAATAAAGTGTAAGATCGAACATTCATAAAACGCAAAAATAATATAAATTATTGGTATTTGGATACATGAGATCGTTTTATAATTAAAGCCATACATTTAGCTAATTCTGATCGCATTTTTAATTTATGTCATAGGTTGAACACGCTATTGTTGTAGAGGTATTGATTCTGGAAGCGAGTTGATCATGATTATCTCACAGGAAGGAGTATTGGTGCCAAAGCAAACTTCCGATAGCTATATAACAGATCCATTTTGTAAAACATGTTATTATGTTTTATGTAGAATATGGAACCTGAATAATATTAATATAAAAAACTGATAAACTTTAAATCAATTCTAGGGGGTATCATCCTATATGGGGTTGAAGTGTGTACACAGAGCTAGGATACTCGCCATTGAAATGGATTTCTGAAGAATATCATCCAGAAAAACAATAAGAGAAAAGAAAATGAACACAGAGATACTATGATTGATGTACGCTGAGACAACTAAAATGAATGAAATCGAAATGAGGAGATTGAGATGGCACAACCACGTTCAGTACAAATAATGGCTATCACCCGTATCCCGAAGAAGATAAGAAAATTGGAACCTGAAGGCAGGAGGAGAAGAGGTCGACTCTTAACCCCATGATCTCTCAACGTAGTGTGTTCATTATAGGGATGCAATTTTAAACCAGATTATACAAGGGATCGAAATACTTGAAAAAATGACATTCAAAATGTGATTAAAGTCTCCTTATATGTTCTAATACTCCCCTTTAAAAATTATGTTTTATGTTGCCTTTATAGGACTTTGTAATGTATATTTGTATGTATGATGTGTTTTGTTGTTCAGCTAGAAGGAAACCTCATCATTGAGGAACATTCGATATAAAATAAAAATTTTAGTTCTAATTTATTTCTAATTCGTAAGCTGTGCACCAGCATAATTTTAACTTAGTAGTAATACGTCTTATTACATTTTTATATTAATATATTTATATATTTACAAATATTTTATCTACAAATATTCCAAAAGACATAATTATATATATATATATATATATATAATTTGATGAGCCCGTTTCCGGTAGTAGAAATTACGAGGAAATGACTGAACAGATTTTGACACACGACCACTAATTTTAACAGTTAGGAGTCCAGGATGTCGGGAAAAATAGTAGTTTTCCACGAAAACCCGATTTTCTCAGAGAATTTTCAGTTTTTTATTCTTTGTTTACCACCATGGAAACCGTTATTTGCTGCATGGCTGTAAATCTCTAAATAAAATATATCTCTTTGGCTAAAAAATAATAACTCATTCTATATTTGTTGGTCCGAACCCATCACTATTTAATCTTTGGATGAATAATACTCTTTGAATGCTGGTCATAGCACATCTAAATTGAGATACCTAAAGTTTAGAAACATATATTTTTTATTGGAATGTTGTTATCGTTAATTAGCATTTAAATCAATAATATTGAGCATGATTCAAAAATTAAAAGGTCAAGTTTATTAAGTTCGTGAAAATATTGTATGCGCTTTGTTTCCGAAATGATAAAATGAATTTTAAACATGTTTTAAGTATGTATTATTTGCCCAAAAACGATAAATTTGTCTTAAGTAAAGTAAAAAAAATAATAACCATTTAAACTATCCAAGTATGAGATTTGGTGATCAATTTTTCAAAAAATTGGTTTTGATGTACATATTAGCAAAGAGCAATACAAATACATAAGTCAAGTTATATTTTAATTTTTCTTCTTAAAGTTGAGGAAATACTATTAAAAAGTAATGTTTTGTGTAGGCCATCTCTCTTTTCAGATTATTAAAAATACAGTAAGTTGACTTATGTTTCCATATTAATTCTTATTTTTAAAGGAATGATATTTCAAAATACAGTAATATTTGAGTACCACATCTATATTTTCACATTATATCTCTTTCAGACTCTCTCAAGTTCTCATACACTCTCCTACATTCTTTCCCTCACACACACACACACACACACACACACACACACACACACACACACACACACACACACACACACACACACACACACACAAAACAAACACACATACTCACGCTCAAAAACACTCTTTCTCCTATAATATTTTCTTATTCTCTCTCTCACACATTCTACTCTCACATACACGCTTTATGACGCAATTTCTCTCACATTATCTTTATTTTACTCTCTCTCTCTCTCTTAAACTCTCTCTTAAACACTCTCTATTTCTCAAACACTCTCTATTCCTCAAACTCTATATATCCTTCCAACACTCTCTCTCTCTCTCTCTCGAACGTTCTATCACCTTGAATGCTCTCTCACAAACCCTCACGCTCTTTCTCAAATATTCTGACTCAAACTCTCAATCTCACTCTCTCAAACTCTCCGATTCAAACTATCGCAATCTCAAACTCACTCTCTAAAGCTTTCTCTCTCAAACTCTCTATCGATTTCGCTTTCCAACTCGTTCTCTGATACACTCTTTGTCTCTTAAACTTCCGCTTTAAATCTCTTTCAATCTAGTTTTCAATATCTAAGATAATCTGTCCCATTCTAACTTTCTCTCTCATACCCTCTCTCACATGCCCTCACATTTTCTCTTTCTTTCACACAATATTTTTTCAAAAATTTTACACTCTTTCTTTTTCACACACACACTCACTAACACACTTTATCTCGCGTTCTCTTATACAAATTCTCTTTCTCTCTCACACACGATCTCTTTCACACAATCTCTCTATCTTTCTCTCACACACATTCTATTTATCCTCACACACACACACACACACACACTCACACACTATTTCTCTTCTCCCAGTATTTCACTCTCTAACACATACACATACCCTTACTCGCTGACCTCACTCGCTTGCACTTAATTGCTCATTTTCAGTCTCTTAGACTGACTTTTTCACACCTCACACTCATTCTCTCATTTTAACACTCACACTCTCATTTTCACACTTACACTCAAACTAACTTTCTCATACTCACACTCACATTTTCACACTCACACTCACTTTCTCATACTCACACTCACATCTCCACACTCATCCACATACTTACACAATCACACATTCAAACATTTACAATGTAATTTTCACAATCACATTTTATCACTTTCTCCATTATATATCCTTATATATTATTTGATAAGCTCTTTTCCGGTAATATAAATTATGAGGAAATGACTAAGCAGATTTTGACAATCTACCTCTCATTTTAACGTTTAGGAGTCCAGGATGTCGGCAAAAATAGTAGTTTTCCAAGAAAACCCCATTTTCACAGAGAATTTTCCGTTTTTTTTTATTCTTTGTTTAGTCACCATGGAAACGGTTATTTGCTGCATGTCTTTAAATCTCTAAATTAAATATATTTCTTTGGCTAAAAAATAAATCAATCTTTATTTTGGTTGGTCCAAAGACATCATATTTTCTATTTGAATGAATATTTATCTTTTGATGCTGGTCATAACATATAAATTGAGATTCATAACCTGAGGAAACATTTATTTTTATTTGAATGTTGTTATCGTTAATTTGCATATAAATATATAATATTGAGCATAATTCGAAATTTAAGAACTGAAGTTGTTAAATTCGTAAAAATATATTCTACGTTTTGTTTCACGCATGATAAAATTATTTTTAAATATATTTTGGTATGTATTATAAGACAAAGACGATAAGATGATCTTGAATAATGTTTAAAAAAGAGCTATTTAAATATCTAAGAGGTAGTTTGGATATTGATTTTTTTCAAATAATGGGTTTTGATGTTAAGTTATTCAAACAATGGGTTTTGATGTTAAATTTATTTAAATAATTGGTTTTGATGTTCATTTTATCAAATAGTATCACAATACAAATACATAGGTTAAGCTTTGTTTTCATTTTATTGTTTAATTTTGAGAATATAATACTTAAAAGAAATGTTTTGTGAACTCCATATATCTTTTCACATTCTTACAAATAGATTGAGTTCACTTATGTTTTCATGTTGATATTTAATTTTGAGGGAATGATATTTCAAAGTACCATATATTTGAGTACCACATTTATATTTTCACATTCTCTCTCTATATCAGACTTTCTCACGCTCTCACACATATACTCTCATACTTTCTCCTTCACACACACCCTATGAAACACCCTCTTTATTATATTATTTTCTCATTCTCTCTCTCATAATTTATTCCTCTTTCTCACACACTCTCTACCCTCATATACACTCTTTATCACACAATTTATCTCATATTTTCTTTATATACACTCTCTCTTAAGCTCTCTCTTAAGCTCTCTCTTTCATTGCTCTTTCTTTCTCAAACGCTCTATCTTTCTCGAACACTCCCTCTCAAACTCTCCCTATCTCTAACACTTTCTTTCTCTTGAACACACTCTCTCCCTCGAACGATCTAACTCTTGAATGCTCTCTCACAATCGCCCGCTCTTTCTGTCGAAATCTCTCTCTCAAACTCCCTCTATCTCAAACTCTCTGACTTAAACTTTCTCTATCTCCCTCTAACTTTCTCAAACTCTCTGAATCAAACTCCCACTTTTTCAATCTCACTCTTTCAATTTCTTACTCTCTCGCTTAAACCCGTTCTATCTCTCAAACGCTCTTTATATCAAACTCGCTTTCTCAATTTATGTTACTAACTCTTTCTCTCAAGCACTATCTCTTTTAAATTCTTGCTCTAACGCTCTTTCAATCTAATTTTTTTTCACTAAACTTATTCCTCCCTCTAACTTTCTCTCTCAAACTTTCACATGCCTTCACATTTTCTCTATCTTTCACACAATATTTCTCCCAAAATTTTGCATGCTTTCTTTCTCTCTCTCACACATACACATACACACACACACTCCCTCACACACTTTATCACGCATACTCCCTTACATAATCTCTTTCTTTCTCACACACACTTGCTGACTTTCTCTCTTTCACACACTCTCACTTTCTCTCGCGCACTCTCTCTCTCTCTCTCCTCAAACACACACTCTTTTCTCTTTTCCCAGTATTTCTTTCTCTAACACATGCACATACTCTCACTATCACTTGCTCACACTCACTCGATCTCTCTCATTTAATATTCTCAGTCTCTTACACTCACTTTCTCACACCTCACACTCTCATTTTCACACTCATTCTCTCACACTCACCCACTCACTTATTCAATCACACACTAAAACACTTACACTCTCATTTTCCCAATCTATCACATTCTATCACTCCTTCTATCATATATATTATATATAATTTTATAAGCCCGTTTCTAGTAAGAGAAATTGCGAGGAAATGACATAACAGAATTTGACAAAAGAACACTCATTTTATAGATAAGGGAATCAGAATGCCGGTAAAAATAGTGGCTTAACACTAAAATCCTAAAATCCTAAAATTCTAATGGCATTGGGTCAAATGGTTGACAAAAACTTAAATATCGCTACAATTCATGTGCAAATAAAAATAATTAAATACCGACATAAATAAAAGAAACTGCTAGAAAAGACAATAGTATTGATTCCACGGTGTAATTACACCTGGTAAATTAATCATTCACTCTCCAGAGGTTGTTCATCCTGCTAGATCGAAGGCTAAAGACATTTGTTTGATCTTTTAAGGTATATCTTTAACCTGCCAAATCACCTTTAACTACAAAAGAGAATAATGTACTTCGCCATACATGTATTTTCCTAGTTCACTTGTATATATCATAGCTTTGTTTTGTACCACGATCGCTGCTGAAGCAACTTTTCAAAATTTAAATTTTGTACTGGACTTATATCATTATAGAATAATTAATCCTGACATATCTGATGAGGCACTGAATATAATCAGCGGCTACTTATGGTACTCATCATCAAAAGAAACAGCCAGTCACTCTTCGACAAAAAAGGGCCAATAGAAAAAAATCAAAACGGGAAAAGTTTATGGAATTGAGGTAAAGTGTATAAGAGATGATTAAAGGTTTCAATATTCACCAGAAGAATCTAAACGCCTTTGTATGTAAGGGTTTGAAAAATTTTGTATCCAATAAACACAAAATTTCCTCAACCGATTCCTAATTCCAGATATATTTTTTAAAATATACGACTCCTCAACTTGTCAAACCCGGGATGACTAGGAAAATTCGTCTGGAGGTGGTCTGTAAATTAAAAATTCCTAACAACACGGCCGAAAGAGGAGTGAAATTAATGTAAGTTTACAACAAAACTATAAACAATAACATTTTGGGTTTCAAATGGTAAAATGCTAACATTTATAATAATATGAACTGCAGGAAATAAACTTTATAAAAAGAAATATAAAATATTATGATTTTATTACTGTACTATAATTTTTAAATACTAGATGAAAATGTTTTCTTTTAATTTTTGTGTTGTAGATTGTAATAATTAAAATCTTACGAGAACACTTTATTAGTAATTGATGCTCTCTCCTTCAAAAGATAATCTTTTTCACAAATTTTGTGCTAAGAGATATTAATTTATCATAAATACATAATTTTGAGAACGTTTACCTATTTTTTTAAAATGTTTTCACACTTCTTTTTTATTATAAGAAGAGAATTATTTGGGGTCGAGACTATAACAAGACATCCTATGGTTTGCAAAATATAGCTATATACCACCATAATATATATATATATATATATATTATATACATATATTATTAGATATATTTTTATAAGATCTCTTATATGTATATAATATATTAAAAAATATATTATGTATATTGAAACAATATATAAAATATGTATATTAGATATATTATGTATAATATATCATAGATATTAAATAATATTTTATGTAAATTATGTGTTATATATAATATCTAAATATAATATGTACCATATATTTTATAAGTTGAATATATTATAAAAGTATCACTAATATATACCGTATATATAAGATATTTTATATAATATACGTAATATATAATATAATATTATTATATATTTTAAATTAGAATGTATTTAATATAATATATATTTATAATCAGAACACTCAAATTGCCTGTAGTCAAACCATATCCTATTTCGTATTAGATTAAAAGTATATAATATAATACAATATGTATAATATATAAAATATATAATATATAGATATATATTTTATATTATATGTAAGAAATATAAAGTGTATTCTATACCCCTATTTTATTTATTATATATACTTTTAATATATTATGAAATAGGTTCTGATTTGACTACGGATAATATGAATTTTCTGATTTTAACTAATTATTGAGAACATGTTATTTGAAACTTCTTATAACTATATGTACGATCTATATATCTGTATTAGGCCTCTAATTTACAGGATGAACCAAATGTCATGCACCAGAAGGATGAATAAAATAAATTAAAGAATTATAACCCATTTGTAACAACTTTTTATAGTGTATGTTTGAAATGATTGCTATTGGTTTGAAAACACATTCAAACGCTTTACCTAAATAATGCTTGAAAAAGTCCAAGTAGCCTTTAGCTAACATTCAACAGTGCCTCGTATTCATAGCCATTAGCTTGAAAATTGTTGATAATTATTTCAAAATGCAATTATTCTTAACTTTGTTGGAAGAAAAATAATATCCTTCACTAAGAGAAAATTTTATAAAAAACCCCACCAATAAAGCATATATCACTATGTAAATAGGATTACCTGTGACATTTCTTTGATAAAAATAATTTCAGATTATTTTATATTTGATCATTCAAGCACAAACTATAATCCAAGGTTCATTATGCACGTAAGTAGCTTTCATCGAATTAACATTACTGCATGATTAACAAAAATCATGGTGCCTAAGTACATGATGTCTTTAGTATAATGTATCCTCATCACTTAACAAGATTTCAACATCCAACAAAAAATAACTTTTGCAATCAATCTGTGTTTTAACCGAGCAGATTCTGAACAAGTTTAATTTTATTTGGAATTTATTTTTGCAAGAGTATAATATATTTGACATGAATATACTATTACATTCTCTAACATACCCGTTGTTTCAAGACTATAAAATATTACTTTAGTTATTAAATATACAGTAATTATATATAAAAGTAGTTAAACTTATTTATTCATAAAATTGTCATACTAATTTTTTTTAAATATTTACCTCTGATTATTAAATAATACTGATTCCAAATTAATTTCAATTAATTTTCAACACTCTTTAAGCTGTGACAATGTAATTACATCTTAATTAATAAACAAACAATTAAAGCAATTCATCACTTAATCTCTTACAATACAATTCATTACTCTATCTTAACATATTCGTAGATTTTTGTGTTTTATTTTTAATCTCCGCCAAGATTATTTTCTATTTAACTGGATCAATAATTACAAATTATGTTTTTGCCTTTTGAGGGCAAATATCAAAATTTCCATATTGTTTGAAATAAATTATATCACACAGTGATTTATTAATCGATTGGAAATCTGTGTAAATTCTATTCGTTAAAATCTCAAACAAATAAGTTATACGATTTAGGATCTATCCTATATATTAGTGAAACATCAAAGATACCATCAAGACAAAAATATTTTTAAATATGTTTTGTACTAAATAATGTTCTAAATATTAAAGGTTTAAATTATTGTTGTATGTAGAATACCGCCACAGAATAAAACTCTAAATTAGTCTAGATTAAACAAAAATTATATTATTAACCTTTTATATATATAATAATTATATGGATTAAATTGAAAATTTTATGATTTAATTAGAAAAATATGTAAAAAGAGTTTTGGGATAGTTAGTTTTAGGAGAGGTACCATTCTTAAAAATAATTTGTTTCTAGATTAAATTTGAAAGTAGCCTATTTTTTTAATAAATATCTAAAGTGATACTGCAAGTCACTGTTCAACTATAATTGTTTGCATCTAACTTCAACCACCCTTAGAAAATCTAGACCAGGTAGCAAGCACTTCTACATAATATGCTGGCGTCTTATTGCCTACCAAGATAACACGCCATTTGCACTAGCCATAGTAAGATTTTATTGTGAAAATTTTATTTGAGGTATTTAACGTGCACTTTCTGAACCAACTGATTATGATATTATCACACGACTAATATACTAACTTAAATCTATAACAGACACAATATCCCGCGTCCAGCTGTTAAATTATCACTGTTAAAGAGGGAAACCCACACTTCTCCAATACTACATTTTTATGGAAATGCCAGGTATCAAATCCAGGACCTTAGTTCAGCAGACAAACACGCTACCAACTGGGCCAAGGTGTCAGACGGTATGAAACGATCATATAATACACACATATTTGTCGTTGGTAACACAGTGACAATTTACTATATTATTAGAGCTATTGTATAGGTATTTATATAATTTATTAAAAGGGAAAACTATATATCACAAGACCTCTAAGGTATGAGCACGTGATAGAAATTCAATCTATTTTTCTAGCTGTCAGATAAGAAGATTCTTCCTATTAAAATTTGACTTCAATCTATTATGAGATTACTATGCAACTAAACTACTTAAATAATTTTTTTTTTTCGTTCAAAACTCTAACAGGAGATTGATATTTGTATTGATGTTGAAATTTTGATTTACTTAGTTCAAATAGGACTTAAGATAATAATTTTTGTTTCATTTTAAATGTTCCTCTTTTCAGTCCCCTTCATTCAAATTTTCGAGAAAAGCATCTTCGTCTTACTCGCTCAAACTGGAACCCCCAAACAAACAGAAATTGAAGGCGAAACGGAAACCAGTGTCTACGCCAGCTTCCCCGAGTCGTTCCAGAGAACCGCAGTGCACGTGTATGACCGCAGAGCAATATGCGCGCCTTCGAGCCCAGGACCCACGTTACCGAGGTGAGTCATACAAACTACCTACACAGACTAGGTTATGGAATATCATACAGAGTTTGATCTTGAATGACATCTATCAATGAGCTTAATGGATCATCCAAATTATAGACAATATTTACTTATTTAATTACTATCTGGAGAGTATATCGCGAATAAAATGTTTTCAAACACTTATCTTATATATAAAGGAAAGGTTGTGTCCTTACTTCGTATAACTTATATAATTAATCCAAACAACTACTTATAAGGGCGTTAAACTTCTTAAACTCGCCAGGAAGGTGAAGAGATTACTCCAAATAACAACAATTTTATGTTAATTTTAAATTTTATAATTGGACTCTGGAGGTTACTTAAAAATAAACCACATTTTAGGTGGAATGAAATTTTTTAATTTGGCGTGAATGTAGTGAGATGACTCCAAAAACCAAAATCATTCTTATTCATTTGAAATGTTAAATTGGGAGGGGGGGGGGGGGGGGAGTGGAAAATAAGGGCGTCTCAAAAATTCAAAAACTTACATAATAAATTCTTATTAATGTGAGAGATGAGTGAATTCTCCATGAAGATTTAAGAGTCACCCCAAACACCTTGGAAGAAAAAAAAATAATTCAAAATTTATTATTTGAAATTGGTGTGAGGAAGGGTCCCCCTCCCCCAAAACTCCAACATCTAATATAATAAAACACTTCTTTATAGAATAAAATAGAAGTATTTACATACATTTAGAGAGAGAGAGAGAGAGTGAAAAAGATAGCAGGATAAGCCCATGCATCCAGAAAAGTGTAAATATGAAACTCAAAATAGGTATCTAAGAAATAAATATACAAATCACTTTAGCTAAGGTAGAAAATTTTCATTTGTAGGAAATATGTTGAAATAATGTACACTACAACAATAGTAATTACATTTTTTAAATGTTTCAGAGGGAGTTTGTGAAATAGAGGAATTGAGAAATATACAAAACTTAAATAAATAACTAATTGTCATGGTAATAGAAGATTTGAAATTTGTCTAATGCTTAAAAGAGGTTACTTCCTTATCCCAAAATAGTACCAATCTAATAAAATAAAACCTTTTCCGTGTGGTAGAAAATTGAAGCATTTACATACCTGTATAACCAGAGTAATCTGATTTTTTTTTTTAAATTTCAATGAATGAATCAATAGTTGAAAGGAGGGGTTGGGGAGACTAGTGAGATGGAAGTTCTGAAAATCTATTAAATTAAAACCCATTTTGATGTGGTATGTAATTGAAATCCAGCTGGAAGGTGGATCGAATACCTAAGATAACTAAAAAATTTAGAACGTTCTTAAATGGTACTGTACATTTATTACTAAGAATTTCCAAATATTATTCAATCCAAACTATTGGTGTGTTAATAAATAAGGATATTGTCAAGCAGGTACAAATACCACCTTAGATAATCAAAAACTACTGAAAAATTTGAAATTTACAAATAAATTTTAAGAAATAAAAGGCTTAAATTTTCTCAGACTATAAAGAAAAATTATTAGTATAGTATTTCTATGTACGGTAACAATCTGTTGTTTATATTTTGCTCTTGTTGAATTGCAAAGCATTTTTCATAAATGTTTTTTCAACAATGTCTATAATTTTGTTTGAATTATCTTAAAGTAGATCTCAGGTAAAGCTCACTTTAATTTTTAGTGCTGGATGATATTTCGTTTCCAATATTAAATTTATTTTCTTTGAGGTAATCATGGTTAACTTCGTTTTGTACAATAACAATTTATTAAAATATAATAATCTGGATGTTGAAGGTCTTAATTTTGTATATTTTTTATCTCTATCTGTCCACATGAGTTGTTGAGTTGTTGAGTTGTTGAGTTGTTGAGTTGTACTCAGAGACTAAGCACACGAATGGGTATAGAGATAAAGTTTCTTTTTAATGTCCAGAAGATCAAAAACACAATATGATTGCTTGGAATAGCAGATAGTATTTTTCAGAAATTTTGAAAATTAATATTTACTTGGCTTAAATGTAAACTTCTACTCCTTAACTTTAAATTTATTTGAACAGCCTATAACCCAAACAGGTAGTTAGTAACACACTGTGCTAAAATAAGTACATTTGAATATTTACAAACCAATATTTTTTGCCACATCACTAAGTTTATTATGTTAGCGCCTTGCCACAACATTGTTTATACAATTGATATTTCCAAATTTGTATTTATAAGTGTTCTTTTTTTTTGTCCAATAATTATATTTAAATATAAATTTATGTTTTAAGAATAAAACTTAAATACAACCTATTTCATAACATTTTTATAAGTTTTGATATTACAGTAGACCTATTATGGTTTTTGAATTTACGGTCCTGATTTTGATTTACTATGACAGCTCATACGAACTATTTAACACCTATTTGATGGATTTTGTACACGTCAGTGGACTTGAAATTGTTCTTGAATATATCGTATTGATTTTATTTGATTTTTGCTGTTCTGTATAGATTTAATTATTATTTATTTGATTTAACATTTACTAGATTTTGTACTGTTCTTGAATATTGGCCATTGTGGTTCGTCACCACCTTTTAAATTTCTATTTATTAGGTTAGATATATGAGGTTATGAAGTGTAATGTAGTGAATGCTATTTCGACACTTACCTATATCTTTACTATTCCAGGGGATGGCTCATATCTATTTCACTCCCTTTCCTATTTTATCCATGGTAACATTCTAATGCCTGTGGATATCAGAACAACCATCGTGTTTCATGTCATAGCAAACTGTAAGCGCTCCAATCCCCACACCTACTCAGTAAACGGGAGCAATTATCTCCCATTGGAAAAGAGGTACCACCATATCATGTTCAGCCCGGTAACGTATTTCTCCCCCTGTAAGTTGGTCGCAGCCATGGCAGCAGGAGAAGTCCACCTCTTACAGTTTTAGGTTTACTTACTGGAGGAATTTCTTAACTCTTGGGGAGCAAGCTATGCCAACTAAAAAAACATATATTTACCGATAAGATAAACAGTGGTCACTTTGATGTATACGAAGTCTAAAATTTACTTATCACTTAATCCCTTGCTCTTAGTCCAGTGGTTCAATTCTCTGTCAAAATTAGGAAAAATATAAAAGGACGAATTAGGCAGACATCCTAATATTAAGTCGATGGAATGAGAAGGGGGAAAATATAGTTATAAAGAAGAAATTAAAAAGGTTGGAAAGTGACAGAAAGAGGAAGAAGGAAGCCAGAGAGAAAGATAGCGCAGAGGAGAGAGATAGAAAGTTAAATAATGATAAAAATAGACTGAAGGAGACTAAGGAGAATAGAACTACATAGGGAAGATATAGTAAGTTCGAATGAAAGAAAGATAAAGAAAGGGCCTAGGGAGACACAAAGCAGAAGAGAGAAAGGAAGGTACGTAAGTGAGACCAAATAGATGCTTATGAAAGATCTGCCATGGAAAAATAAGAAAGGATTGGCTTTCAATTACGATTATAGCACTAAATATGATGTAGATAAATAAGTCACCTTATGAACTATGACCTTTGTTTGCTCCCATTATAATAACCTGAAAAGGAAAAGAGAAGCAACTGGTCTGTGTTGCTTTAATAGAAAGATCAAACTTGACCTTACTGATGATCTACTGGAACCCTGCACAGTTTATAGACCCGAAATCTTCCCCAGTCTCTTCTTAAGTATTGCTAGGACATATAACCCACCCTTTCATATGATTTATTTTCGCTGTAATTAATTAATAAAAGAAACTAACTCTATGCCAACGTTCAAGGTGAAAGGGCAGCCATACCATTTATTAGGATTTCTCTCCCCCACTTGCAACCAAAGAAGATAAAAAAATTCTACAAATGTATTTCTTAGGGGATGAAAAAGCTGATTTCAGATGAAACATGAACACTATTATAAATCTTAATTGGGTTAAACAATCCTTCACCAAAATAGCAGTTACATAAAAGGTTTTAAGACCACATAAACTCTCCCAATGTCAATGAAGCTGCCATTTTAATCGATGGACAATACTTTCATGCTTCTCAATGTTAGCCATGTACCTCAATATTCCCAATTGATTTGCTTGTTCATCACGCATGGCTGTAACTAGAGACTTGGGGCCCCAGGGCAACAACCGAATTAATATCGTATGTCGTATACCTCGTATGATGTATTGGCGGGCTTAAAGGATTATGATCAAAGTGAATAGTGATAAATGAATATAAAATAATACATATTAAAAACAGCACAATGTAAACGCACAAACAAATTGTGTCCCGTAAAGCGAAAGTTTTAACTGATTGACAAGGCAAAACAGCAAGAGTTAAATATATTGAGATGATATGCGTTTGATTAAAACTGTGGTCTGCTTTCATTCAAAATAAAAATTCAAAAATTCTCCTCGCTCGGGGTCCCCCTATGCTCGGTAGTCCTGGCGCACTGCCCCACTGCCCTGGTGGTAGTTACGGCCCTGCTGTCACAAACAAATTATTGTTTGCACACAGCGTTAACCCTACAGCGTTCTGATGATACGTTTTTTCAATTAGGTGTAGCCCGGCCTGGTGGATTAGTGGTAAGAACTTCTGGTTGCAGACCAGGAGGTCCCGGTTTCAATTCTTAGCTGGTATAGGGAGATTTTATTCAAAAGAGAAATGACTCCCATGATCACCAATGTTTAGTTAATCATGGTTAAGCTAGGTTAATATATTGACTGAACAACAAAGTCATATTCATTCTCATAATCCTCTTAACTCATCGGGATATGGATAGAGCCTCCATGGCAAGGATGTAAGATTAGAACCTTCGGGCTTCCCCTAGGCAACGGTACATTAGAACCAGCTAATCTTTCCGCAGACTGAGCTACAGATTTTTGTAGTTCAGTCATGCTATTATTATTATTATTATTACTATTATTAATTAGGTATAGAGCACAGTAATAAAGAAATGTGACAATAATAACATCGAAATCCAAGCAGCTAAACAAATACAATTATCTTGATGACTTGACGATAGCTGGAAAAACTAACACAGAAACAAAAATAATGAAATTTTGAAAAAAGAAAAAATACATTTATCAAGCTAAATAAATGAAATGTAATGCAATAGGAATATCTAAGGTTTTAAAGTTTCTAATTCAGTTTTATTTATCCTAAGAAAGTTAACATCAGAAACATTATTATATGAGTTAAAAATAAAGATATAAAAGTGAAAGTGAAAGTGTATTGTGCATGTGGGAGAAAGCGTACTATGGGGTGAATAGGAGTAAATTATGTAATAGCTACTGTAAGAGAGTAGGTGTGATGCATGGTAGGTAAATTAATTGATCGTGGTGTATGGTAAAGTAAAATATGCATTAGGATGGATGGAGCTTTGAGCGAATGATTTGATATTGAACATGGTGTTAAAAACTGTTGTGTTATGTATTTATGGTTGTTTAATGTATTCATGGATAAGTGTATTATGGATGCCTGTTAGGACGTGGTTGGTGAAAAACTTAACAATGTGAATGTGATAGTGCTGCTATATGTCATATTAATGGCTGATTCTGAAAGTGACTTGCAAAATACATTTCTTCGTATACATGTATCCAAAACTAAGGTATATTGGTTTTTAATAAGGATTGAGCAGGAAATGATTCTCAACTAGTATAAATGGAAGACTGTTAGAACAAGTGAATTATTTTGTGTATCTAGGCAAAATTATCTGTAAAAATGGAAGGATAGATGGTGAAATCGACAGACAGGTGAATACATCTCGAAGAGTAGTTGGATGTGTGTGAACTATTGCAAATAATGAGGTAGTATCAAAAGAGGCAAAGATGGCAGCATATAAAAGTGTGTTAACCTCAACGTTTTTCCACGGATGTGATGTGTGGGTTTGTCAGGAGAAACAAAAGAGCATGAAGAATGCGGTTGGAATGAGATATCTAAGAAACGTAAGTGGAAAAAACTCGTATGGATGGAGTCAGTAATGAATAATTGCTGAAGGAGTGTGTTTTAAAAGGGATTCTATAGGTCAATATGAAAAAAAATATCTTTCGGTGGTTTGGGCCTATTGAAAGGATGAGTATGGATCGAGTGACTAATCAAATATATGAAGGTAAAGTGTATGGATCAAAAGGCAAAGGTAGGCCATTTAAAAGGTGGCTAAATATTGTAGAAGAATATATGAAAAAGAGAAACATTAAGAGTCTTAAGAATAAAAAAGAAGGCATGACTCGGTATATGAATGATCTTGATGTGAAGGAAGTATTCAAGGATAGGGAAGTGTGGAGAAAGTTAGTGAGGATGGATTAAGAACGTAGTTGTTTGTTTTTTATCTATATTCACAATTTTTCTCTTACCTTGTAAGTAATGACGTGATTAGATAAGTATGTTTCCATACAAATGAAAATTTTGTATCTTTTCATAGTTACACTTATTATAATTATATATATACATATATATACATATACATATATACATATATGTATACATATTTAAATACAATGGTAATGGCTATGACTTACTTATGTCACGGGGTGTTTTATAAACGATTGAAAAATAACACTCAACACTCATATAAACTATAGATATAAAGTATTTTAAAGAGAAAACTAATTTTAAATGTATAGACACGATGAACATATTAATCATTAAATGAAGAACATTAATAAATCTTATCCAAAATCAGTGGGCACGCAGGTTAGGTCATCAACCCAGTCTGGTTTGATTTTCTTGTGAAGGGTTGTACAGGGATCGAACTCCACTCGGATGTGTAGATGGTAATTTTAATAAATAGGTTTCAATTCTTCTTCCAAGAAATAAAGTGTTATCCCACTCCATTCTTCCTAATCCATTCTTACTCCATTTGCATGATTAAATTACTATAATGGAAAAGATGTAAGATATGGTGAAAAATATTAATAATTAAAACTCATATCTAATAGAAGCATAACATAATGAAAGAAAAATGATTAAATAGTAAGCCAATTTTAAATTAACTCAAAATGAAAAGGTGGTATTAATAGTTATTCACAAACTTGATAGATTTCAATATTATTAGTATTTTTTTTCAACTTCAGGCCATTTCAACTACCGGATTGTTTTTTTTAGATTTTTTTTATACATTTCTCTGGTCGGTTAATGTGTTACTTATTATTGTATTAGACAAGGTAAAACAGCGTTTCTAAATTTAGGACTCCAAATAATATACTTTGGTGAGCAGTACTAGACAACACATATATATTTCAAGTCATTCCACTCTGTAAGGTAGTCCAGATACTATTTATAACTGAAGTGTTTGCAGTCTCATATTTCATTTTTTATAGTACTATAAAGTATGAAATTGAGAAATGAAGCTTAAAGAATAAATCAAATATTACATGAATAAATGTTTGTGCTATTTTATGTAACTTAAAAACCAATATTCATACACATGATAAAATATGAATATATTAATACTTTTTTAATTCAAACAAAAAATAAATTAATTTGATATAGAGGTTTTAATAAAACTAATTTACATAAAATAGCATGGAAGTATATATATGCTATAAAACGCTATTTTAAAAATGTTTTCTTTTCATGTATACAGCCTTTATAGGGAAAAAGTGTATGCAAATCATCTGCGTGAGTTATGTGGCAAAATGGTTCTGATTTATAATAATTTGAAATGAATACTTTCGAAATATTTAACTAAAATGTGACAAAATGTAAATCAAATCCATTTATGAAATAATTTAATAATTTGGTCTTAAGTAATTATTATAGTTTAGATTCAAATAAACATTAGTAGTGCTTTTATAAAAACATTTTAATGTAATATATATTATTATAATTATATATATAAAAGTTGTTCATTAACAGGAAGATAGTATAATATGTTTTATTATAATTAAGAAACTTGAAAAATATAATAAAAATTATACAATACAATGTTTTAATCATAAAACGAATTATGTAAATATATAGCTAAATTTTCCAAATAAATCCAACCAATTTTTGCCACCTCATTGTTTAGGGTGATTTCCATCAAAGAGCTATAGCTAAGTGAAATAATTTAAAGTGTTTTGTGAAATTAGTATATTCTTACACATCATTTGAAAAGAATGAATATTTTTGCCACTTTTAAAATCGAAAACACAAAACATGAACACTGAATTAATTTTCTTCTTTGTACATTTTATTTTCATAGTAAAAGTTATCACTCTTTTTAATATTGTATTTAAAGCTATGGAAATTATTTTAAAATATTAATATAAAATTATTTTTTCTCCCCTAAAATAAAATAAAATAATTAATACATCAATATACACTCGATTTGCAAATGATAATTTTGCATTGATATATAAATATGTTATAATGATTAATACATCTAAAGTGAAACACATTTTGCAGGCTCTACATTTATAATATATACAGTTTCACAAAGCATAATTTCTAATGAATAGTATTTGATACATTTCTGTGAAAACGTGCTATTTCTCACTTTCTCTCGTCCCATTAGGTCTCTACGTAATTTTAGAGCGTGAATTTATTTTCTCTTCCATGACAGCTTTCAATGTTTCCAGTAGATGATTTGCTTAATATTTGGTTTTGTGTGCTGCTATGTTGTTATAGACTCTGGATACTATTTATAAAAGGATTTGATGTAAAACTAGAATAAGTGCTCCGGGTTTGAACTAGTTATTTTATTCGTTTTGAAGTTGATCAACAAACTCAAAATTTACAAAGCAATAATAACGTAAATATTTTTATTTAAAAATAATAATATTTAAGGTTCATGAAAAATTAAATCCATAATTAAATATAAATTTTTAAATGTTATTATGATACTCAATTCTTTAATTTACTAGATTTTTTATACTGATTTTGGTTTGAAAACTTAAATGTTGTTAAAACAATATATAAAATAAAAAGGATTAATTTGACAAAAAAAATCGTATGTGTCATAATAAATATAACAAATGAGATACATGGAATAAAATATAATCTACATCTATATCTACGAATAATATACATCTACATATGTTATTTTGATACAATATGATTGTTAGGAATATAATTAAATGATATATAATAAAAAAAACAAGCACACACAATTATACATATTTTTCTATGGCTTTTATTTTTATTGTTTCCCCTGGACATTTGTCTAAATATTTCACGAATGTGATAGGTCTCAAATGTTTACATCAAATCCTAAGCTTTGCAGTATAGTTAATTTTATAAACATTAAATCTCTGTCTTCATAATACTTAATGAACTATTCAGTCTAGGTATATAGTTCGCAAAACATAACATGATTGTTCATTTGTGGAAATAGAACACAGTCTCTCAATGACTACTAAAAGTGGTAATAATTTTGTAATTTTCGATAAATGGAATCAAAATCAGCATTGTATCAACATTTTTTAAAAGACTACTATCAAAAATATAAAACCGACAGTACGCATTTTATTTTACAAGAAGGAGTATTCCTCTGACCGAAAACTAAAATATTTCCTAACAAAGTGCATAAGTTTTATTTTATTTAAAAATCCATATTGTTTAGGTACAGTACATAATTTTATGATCAATCCTGTGTAAAATAATGTTCAAACCAAAGGAATCGTATTTTCACGATACTTTTAAAACCCTTGATCAACACTGGGTGTAAATATTTTAGATAAAATAACGAAACATTCATATACAAGATATTTAAAGTAATTTAAGATTATTTTGTTTTATTTGTCTCATCTTATTTAAAAATGGCGTAGATAAAACTATGTCTTTCAAACCCTTTTATTATAATTTTCTTGTTAACCTCCATGCCCGACTTTAAAATAAACATTAAATTAATATTTTGAGACCATATTTATGGATTATTTATATATTTAACTTTATAAATATTGTTTATGTTCTATCCATAGTCTTTTGTTTTGTATCGTAGGAAATATTTTACACAGCTTTGAAAAATAACAAAAACTAAATATTGAAATGTAATGCGATAGTTGTTAATTTCAGTTTAGATTTGTTTTTACAGTGTACTTACATGATAGTCGTTGGCTACAAGCAACTTTAAATTTATAATCTAATGTACGATACGAAGGGAAATATAAAGAAAATTCCAATCATTAGCTTTAATGTGACGGGATACTACCATATATATATATATATATATATATATATATATATATATATATATTGAAATTGCACTATGGGATCGTGATATATTCAACACTTTACCGAGCTTTAAGCGTTCATCTATTGACAAACAGTATTTCTCCATAACATATTATTTAAAAAAGTTAAATCTTGTCAAAATATGATACATATTAAAAAAAAAATTTAGATGACACATAAGCCTATTATTTTTTTAAGTCATATTTATTTAGTGAGAAAAAATATGTAGGTATTCTTATTTAAATACTTTGTATTATTTTATCAAAAAATTAAAAAAAAACATTGAAATAGGTTATACACTGAAGTAATTATTAAATAATATTTTATTCACAATTTTATAAGAATATCAGAAAAATAAATATATTTCAAAATATTTTATAGCTTTAACGATATTACAAAAAACTAATGTTCATGTTTTGTGAATTCGATATCTAAAAGTTTATGTTGCTAATCCTGGTTTGGTTTTAGCTTTGTTTGATATTTTATTCCTATTTGTATTAATTCTTCAAAAAATGCAAAATGTATGAATTTTAGAAAGTGTTATTTTTGTGTTTTTATTAATTTGTTATGACGTTATTGAGTAAATCATTTCGATTTCCACTTTGAGAATTAAATAAAGGGCCACAACATTTAAACTTATTCATTTTGGGAAGAATAAAATACATTATAAATATAGGTTCAATCATAACCAACTTTAAAAATAGAAATTTTGAAGCAAAATTCTTGTTGGAAATTTGTATTATTTTTACTTTGTCATAGAAGGATTTTTATCTTAGATGACCCACATCTAAAAGTAAAGTTTGATGCATGTGAGAACTTCTAGATTCAAACGTAAGGAATTAACCATCCAGGTTTTTGCACTTGACCTAAACCAACCCTCTTGCTAAATAAAGTTTACCCACTATTCAAAATAAAGTGTTTGTTTAGATAATATATTATTTATTTTTGGGAATTATATTTCCTCATTATTTTTACCCAATTAAATTGGTAAATTTTATATCATTATATTATTTGAGATCACCACAAAAAATTTAATAATTTTAAAAGTTTGATTAAAAAGTTGACCATCGAATGTAAAATAATTGACTAAACAATGTTCCAACAAACAAATGTATTTGTTTATCATTATTTTGATATTTAATGATATTTTATTTGAAATAATGTCATATAGTTTTATATGTAATCTAAATATAATTTTCATTAAATTAACTTATGAAGTCAATATTTATATTGTGTTGGTTTTCTCAGATTGTTTTAAATATTTTATTGTTAACACTGCACTTAAACCATATTGTAAATTATGTTTGAAAACATTTAAAAATAGTACCAAATATATAATATACAAATACCATTTAACAAGAAAGAGGAGTTTTTAAAAAGTACATTTTCTGTCGGCAGAATGTAATATCCATTCAAAACTGTAACTTTCTAATTATATGTAGGTAAAGTGTGACAATAATAAAATACCAGTAGATAAATATTGTAGTAGGTGAGAAGGTAAAGAGTGAGAACCTGCTCTGACTAAAGTTCCTCGACCACAGGTTCAGCTACTCTTCCCCGAGCTCAAACCCGTACCACCGAGACCGAAGGTGGGATTGGCCGAGACAAAGTGACTGCTGCCACCTCTAGCACCTCACTCTATGACAACGTGGGGGGCGGTGGGGGCAAGACGATTCAGAGGGCAGGAGGCACCGATCTGTTGACTTCTGGTGGAGGGAGTGGCCGTCAGATGCGCGACAGAGGTACGCAGCAGCAAACACAAGACGACAACTCAACAACTACGACGACAGCCACACCAACAACGGGTAAAACCTCCACCACATCGGTAGGAACTCAGAATCACGTAGGCTCACAAGTAGGACCAACATCCACGAATGAGCATCAGCCACTGGAAGCATCGAAAAGTGAGGGTACCCAAGCGGGTGGCACTTTACAAAGCAACAAAACTACGTCATCTTCTAGAAAAGACCATCACCACATACTGAGCTCTACAAAGTCGGTCGACTATCCGGATATGGACATGGTAAGGGAGGCTGAACTACGTGCAGCACATCATCATAATATTAACAACAATAATAATATTAATAATAACAATAATAACAATAATAATAGAAGGTCTAAAAGCAAAAGCACAGAGGACATGGGTGGAGCAGGGAGAGGTGAAGGTGGAATCAGCTTGGACTCCAACACATTAAAAAGGATGCTTAAGCCGATGCCATCTGCGGAAAGTCCAGTCACTTCTCCTGAAATGACACGACGCCGTTACAACTATTACAACAATCACCATCACCACCATAATCATGGCAATAACAATGGCAGACACGTTCTTTCTGAGCCAGAGACAAATCATATTGGCCATCACAAATCTTTGCAGCCAGGTTGCGGTGGAGGAGGAAGATTTTTAGGCTCTAGGTCATCACATGAAATCGGCCGCGGTGGGTTTCCAGGACGTGGGTTGTACTTAGAACTGGAACGCAACGGAGGAAGTGGAGGAGAAATTTCCCCTCCCTCCGACAACGTGTTATTCGACAACCAATGCTATGCTACCACACCAAGTTCGAGTAATGGAAACTCCGACTTAGATCAGCCCTCGCACTATCACCATCACCATCACAACAATCAGATGATCAATTCCACGTCAACCCCTACTCCAGGCTCACCGACCAGCAGACTTCTGCTCGAGTATGAGATGCACTTGAGGAATACTCTAGCTAAAGGCATGGATGCAGAGAGTTACAGTCTGCACACTTTTGAAGCCTTGCTAACTCAAAGCTTGGAGAATTTAGGTAAGTTCGCCATCTATTTGACGTCGTGGCGAAAATAAAAGGCAAATTTTTGTTATAATTCGATCATTTGGATCTCAAAGTATGTTCAAACAGAGAAATATATTGTTTAACCAAGTATTAAATCTAGTATTTAATAACAATTGAAATTAATATTGAAAGACACAAAAAATATTGTTTAATGTTATTAAAAGTTTTCTTTGGATATTTTAATGGGATGAAATGAAATATAAACAGTGATACAAGCTTATCAAATTTTCCTACTTCGTGGTTTTAAACCAAACAATAAATAACATATAATTATTATAGTTTTATATATTTTGGTGGCCATAATAACTTTATCTATTATAGCTCATACAATTTGAAGAAATATTTTAATAAACTTTTGTATTTGATTTCTAGTCATACCACATAATGTGTGAAAACAAACTCATGATATTCTAAATATAGTTCTAAGTATGACAAAAATTTGCCTAACATAAATTAAACTAAAAACTAAATAAAACATTGCAGACTATATTCTTTAAAGTATGTACACCACTTGGACAAGTGTATAATACAACTTTTAGTAACACTAGTGTGATAAACATTCATTATATCACAAACACTAACAAGAGTGGTTCCAATATTTCAAAACACTACCAATACGTAGAACTAACTTAGAAATCAATGTTTTGTGTAGTGATGTTTAGATTGCTTGGCTCAAGTTCGGAATGTTAATGTTATATTAATAATAAATATACTTAGCTTAAATTAAATTTATGAATTTTTTTTAACAATATAAAATGCATGAGTCCTTTATTACTGTTAATAATAACCAACTCCAGCATGTAACTTCTAAATGTTGCGCTTACATTCAAAATATGTTGCTTTTCAAATATTCTACTCAACACGCTGTTAGTTGTTGCATTTTGTTAGTTTAACGGCATTGAAGATTTCCTTAACCCATTTGCATGATTGCTCTATTATTTCCTTTGGCTATGGGATGTTTCTGGTATTTCTAGATAGAATGTGTTGTCCAAAGGTGAGGTACTCAATCAGGTAAGCGTTGTATGTTGAGTATCAGTACTCTTGAGATATGGGTCTTGGTATCACAGAGTTGAAGACCGTTGAGAAAGAACGTCTTGCGCCATCCAGGGGCACAAAACAGCAATACTCCATCCCACAAACAACTGTGGTTGGAGGGCAACCCCAGAAAAACCCACAGCAGCAGCAAAAACAGCAGCAGTGGGAACAACAACAAAAGCAACAGCAGCAACATAAACTTCACCAACAACAACAACTTTATCTTCAATACAAAGTTCAACAAACATTGAATGAACTACAAAAGAAACTTCGTACAAATGACACTGCCAACAAACGGAAAACTGGAGGTATTTTGCACATTTGTGAAATATGAGTTATTTTAGTTGCATTGATTCAGTAGCCTCATTACTTATAAAGGCCATACTTTATTATAAAATACTTTAGACTATTTAAAAATGTAAGGTACAGGTAGCTAAGTAGAAACCCCGATATTTGGAATACCGGTAATATATCTGCAAATCTCTCAAAATATTTAGGATAATTATTAAAATTGTTTAAACCAAGGGTATTTGTAGTTTTATTTACCCATTTTTATCGATTTATTTCATTTTTACGAAACAATTTATTTCAAATATTAGAAATCTTAAGGTCAATTAAATAGGCAGAATTGTTGTAATTCAAATGTATCACATCATATTTTTAGAACAAACGTGAATGAACTAATGTGCTAGACATGAATATTGAAGTTTTCTCTTATTTGCATGTGATTCATGAACAAATATTTAATATATTATTTTGTAAGTGAATGTAAGATGTTTCAATAATATTACATTAATCATAAATATTATATGATTGACTTAATTTAGCTTTATAAATCTAATATATTATTTTAATGCTTGAGATTACTATTTTTTCTCTTTAGAAATCTGTAAATTTGGTGCTACAATCGTTTAGCTAAAAATATTTCATTTGAAGCTAGGCCTACATGTATTTATTACAGCAAAAAGTAATAAACAAATTTCAACTCTCTTGAAAGACCGCACAAGAATTAGTGCTCAAACTAGAGTGCATTAAGTTTGCATATAAAATATACAATATTCCCGTTCATCAGTAAAAACAAAATTAATAATTTTAAAATTATTTTAAAGTGGATGTTAAGAACGAGTAACAGCCTGCAAATGTTTTCAAACTACAATAACTATTTATATACTGGGCATAAACTGAACAGGTAATAGAGGCTGTGCTAAAAAAAAACTCCTTACATTAATGCACAAAACAACTGAAATCAATTTTACTGGTGAACGGTACGCAGAATAAAATATCAAAATACAAATAATACCAATCTACATTTATAAGATAATTGTCAGATTTGTTAAATAGGTGAAATACAGCACTAGCTTTGATGAGTAACCAATTTATTTAAATTTGGCTAAACGATGGTTGGACATTTTGAACAAACTATCACTGTCCATTTTGTTTTGTTCAAACTTAGAATACATGTCAAATATTTGTCAAAATTGACCCATAAACTATTGATAGCTGAACATATATTTTGAGCAGTAATACACATGCCAAATTTATTCACCGATAATTACACTAAACAGTTTTTATCAAAAGGTTTAACACACCAATAGGTTTAATTTCACACTTCATTATATTACAAATATTGTATTAATACCCATACTCTTGGCAAGAAGAAGCCCAAATTGAGATATTATTTCATCTATACTTCTACAACACTACAAAGGTGAAACAAGGAAAATATTTTACGCATAGCCTTGCTTTAGGTAATAATTTCCATTAAAATATCTTAAACTTTATGTTCAAATAAACTTGATCAAAGATGCCTTACAGTTTAGAAAATGGTCATTTACCATATTTGAAGGTTTAATTAAATCGGTCATTAATCTTCTTTAACTACAAGGACATAGTATATATTATAAAGATTCTTACGATAGATCCAACATATTTAAAAAGAATAAATTGAATTTAACTAATAAAAACAAGAAATAGGTTCATCGAAATATTTGTTCACGCACCGCGTCTCATTACCCTTTTATGCTATACGTATTTAATTGAACCTAAGCAACTGGCCATAATCTCACCTTACATTAATAAAAAATATTCTACCTTAAATTACCCGTAAGAAAAAATATACATTAAAGCAAACACAAAAAATATCAATAATAGATATTGCTATTTACATATTAAATATGTAAATAGCAATATTTACTACTATTAATGCTAGTAGAAATTTTTTACTAGTATTAATAGTAGTATAATTTATTTTTACTAGTATTAATAGTAGTAACTTATTTAGCTTAACTGTTACATTTCAATTTAATTACGTCATTTGTGTGTGTGTTTATTTATGTTGGTTCTTTCAATATCTCTAAGCTAATAAACGAATTTTGAAAAGTTTTAGAGAATATTTGGGTATCACAAACAAATAAATTGATAATATTTTGGATTTTACATTGGCTCATTATTTTGGCATATTAATAAACATAACAATATTGGTTTATTTTTGAGTATGAAAAATCAAAAAGCTTTACATTCACTATTGTAGATCCTAATTGGAATTTTACCAAATATTCATAACTGAATGTAGATTGATTATAATATAAAATAGGAATGGTTTGTACTATATCCAACAAATTACATGATATATGAGCTTTATTAAATTTTTAATCAATTTTCTTGGGACACGGTATGAATATACGATTAATATTTTATTTATGAAATTTGCTGAGTTTTTATTAGATTTATAAAGTCAATTAAAAGAAAAGTTTAACCTTTAAAATAGTAAAAAAGTTAAAATGCAAACATTTTCAAATAATAAACGAATCATATTATCTTACACTTACAGTAATGCATTTGATTATTACTAACTAAAGGGGAGTTTGATAAAGGTGAAAGCTTTTACAAATAATTGTTTCATTATAATTCTATCAAACTCAATTTACATAATATTTTATAATTTCAGACTATATTTAGATATCAAATTGGATACACACTGTTTAAAAATTACAAGACATATAATTTGATAAATAAAATTTAACAAAAGGCAATGAGACCCAAGGATTAAAATAAACAGTCCTCAAATAAAATAAGTATATATTTAATAATATATTATTTAAATAAGAGTTTACTTTTGAAGCGATTTTATAAAGTTGGTCAAATCATTAAACAAAAATACATGAAGTTAGAGCACCCCAACTCTTTGGTGTTTTATGAGAGCTATAGAATAACAAATTATTAAATCGGTATGGTTATTCCTTATGCACAAATTAATCAATACATATTGGTCTAAGT
The DNA here is from genome assembly GCA_039000515.1 of Timema cristinae. Classification (NCBI taxonomy): domain Eukaryota; kingdom Metazoa; phylum Arthropoda; class Insecta; order Phasmatodea; family Timematidae; genus Timema; species Timema cristinae. The sequence continues at coordinate 61,401,926 of JBCFYV010009882.1, forward strand.
CTCATATTTTTGTCAACCTCGTAGACCTGTATGATAACCTAAATATAGGAGCTTTTTTTTTAATAACGATGTATTGTACAATATTTGTTTTGATTTAGCTTTGTTAGGTTATACACTGTAAAGAATATGTTGTAATAAATAAATAAACTTTATCAGAAGCCAATAATTAAAAGGTTTAGAAGTGAACGCTTAAAAGACAGTATAGGAGAGAGAGCAAATATTGAAGACGATAATTTAGATATTACTATGAACAATGTATAATTTGACATGGATAAAGAGTTTAAACATTTCGCAACAAATTTATCCAGCAGTAACGATATTAAAGGGTAAATTATAAATAAAATACTGTCGGCAAGTTATTTATATCTCGCCTTCTGTCAAGGAATGTAAAATTCAGAATTTACAAAATAATATTATTTTTACCACCCCGTCTTACTACCCGTTCAGGTTATAAGCTTATGTATTATTACGCTGATAGTTTAAGGAATTATGAAGGTTACATTTATAGGGAATGTACCCACCTTTGTATGGGTGAAGATTGGAAAACCAATTTGAAAGAACCACCCTCAGTATGGTATACCCGACCAAGGTTCGAACATCAATCTTTCCATCATTAGCAGTCTAGTCTACTGTGAGAGTAACGAGTTAGACCATGGGGCCACCAAAGCAGGTTACAAAACAATAATCTTACCGGTTGTTCTCCATGGTTGTGAAACATGGTATTCTTACCTTAAAGGATAAATTAGTGTCTAAAACAAAGTGCTTAGGAATATATTAGGTCTAAAAAAGGTATTAAGATACGGGAGAGTAGTGGATGCTATCAAATGAATTATATACCATGTACTCATCCCAACATATTGTTATGAAGATCAAATCTCGCATATTACGGTGGGAAGGATATGTAGTTGGTGCGAATGAAAAAATCTATAACCATATTAATGATGTAGACTGGTAAACTCAATGGGAAGATACCACTGGGAAATCTTAGATTAAGTTTGGGGGATACCATTAAAATTGACCTAAATAAGAGATATGATACAATGAGGCAGATTGGGTAGAACTAGCTCAAGAAAGGGATAGGTGGCGTACTCTTGTAATTGCGGCAATACACTTTTTAGTTCCTAGTGCCATAGAAAGATTAAGTAATAAATGTGTTTATTATATAATGCATTGCTATTCACTACCCCTATGTGGTTGACAAGTCTGGCGTACTACTTGCAAAGTTGTTGGAAAAATGAACTAAAGTGTTGTGCAATTTACTACTAATTATAAAAAATCAACATTGTTAGCTACTTTAAATAATATTGTTTTAGAGTATCTTAACATAAAACCCTCTAGCCTAACCTATACTAAGGGCCAGTTTCATAGTCAAATTTAGTACGCCTCAAGTGCGGCGCTACACTAAGTACAAGACAACACCTACCTAAACTCGAATGGAATGGGCCATTCTCGCATTGGAAACTGGCCCATTACATTCTGGTTTAGGTAGGTGTTGTCTTGTACTTAGTGTAGCGCCGCACTTGAGGCGTACTAAATTTGACTATGAAACTGGCCCTAACTCAACAAAACATACAGAACCTAGGATTAGATAAACCAACTTAACATAGCCTAACGTAACCTAACCCAACATAGCATAATTTGACCGCATTTCACCCTATTATTAGGTGTTCTGTCTTAAGACAGGTTCATTCCTTTTGTAAGTGAACTTAGACCGCTTATGCACCCTGTTATCGGCCTCCTCCTTCAGCACTCTGAATTTGATTCTTTCTTCCAAGTCATCCTATATTTGAATCCTATTTTGACTAAGCTAGCCTTACCTAATATAACATTAGGAATAATTTAATACTAATCAACTTAACTCACGTATTATTATACGCTCCTTACTATATATTCTTAGACAGCTTTGCTAAAATTTCAACCCACTAAAACCATTGTTTATATTTAATTTATGTGGTTTTTGGAACTTAACATCAGTTTTAAATAGTAGAAAGGTTCCATAATGTAAATTCATTAATTTACATTATTTATCTGCTTTTCGATTTGTCTATTATACTATCAACATTTAATACATACAATGTTTTATTCCAATTTTAACTGTACCAACTATCATGTACAGGTTGAGTAGAAATTCGTGGATACGGACAGTACCACTCTGTTAGGAATTTAAATATAATTCGGAAATACTATTTGCAAAAAATCCGTTCTTATCTTACCTTTTGATAAAAATCACATTAAAGTTAGAGAAGAGAGATATGGCAACACTGTGCCTGAAATTTCATCATCACAGGTGGTAAGATGTAGATATAAATGTGAGGTCAGTATTGTGTACGCAGCAATTAAATACACACATATATTATATTGGCATATGGCAATTAACATGGGAGCATCTGACAGTGAAGCCGGACCAGTGAAGCGTGGCTGTATGCTGATCGCTTCTTCGGAAAAGGTTAATATTTGGTGCCTGAATTGTAGGGGATGCGATTGAAGGCCTATATTTGATACCAGATTGTTTGTATTCTCATAGATACCGTATTTTACTTGACACAAACTTACCTGGACTGCTGGAGGACGTACCATGTGCGACAGAGGATGTGTTATCAGGGGACAGTGCCCCTGCACACCATGGGGCACAAATGGGGTGACTACATATTAAAGTCCACCCCAACGAGTGGATCGGGCGTGGGGGGCCGGTAGAGTGGCCACAAATGCCACCGGACCTAACACCATTATATTATTTCTGGTGGGGTCACCTCAAAGCTCTGGTCTAACCACCCACCTGATAACCCAACGCAGTCGTCCTAGGACATTGTGGCTCGAATCCATGCGGCTGTTAGCGACAGGTGACGTCGGCATGCTTCGCCACATGCACACCGAATCTATACGCCATATAGAGCAATGCATAGCTACGTGTGGATCAACCTTCTAACACCTTCTGTGAACTACTCGTATTTTTTAATTTATGATGTAATTTTCAGGAACAGAGTTGCCACATCACCCTTCTCTAAATTTAATGTCATTTTTCTATAAAATATAAAATATGAGAAGAACGGATTTTTGCAAAGAATAATCTGAGACTGTAATAAAACATCAGCCAAGAGAGAGATTATAAAATATCTTACTAATATTATAAATGCGAAAGTTTGTGTGTTTGGATGTTTGTTGCTCAATCACGCCAAAACTGCTGAACGTATTCGAATGAAACTTTGTACGTTGGTAGAGTATGTCCTGGAATAACATATAGGACTATTCCAAACCTTTGATTTTAAATAATAATAAATATATGATTATAATGTGTCTGAAATTATATTAATTAAGAATTTGTGATTTAATATTTTGTAATTAAAGTAAATAGTAATTAGTGTGACGTAGTTTCATACTACTAAATAATAAATATGTGATTTGTTTAGCTATATATACAGAAAAAATATTATTTCATTTATTTATTTATATTACTAATTATGAAGGTAAAAATAAAAAATTTAGAATTGATAACTTAAATAATATATATTTCTTTATTATGAATTATTTAAAAGTGAAAATTAAAATACGGCAAAATTATTTACAGCTAAAACCGAGAAAAACGCATAGATATTTGGAAAAAATAAAGTTTTATTTATGACCAAAATAGTTTAGTTAAAAATTAAAAGATTTAATCAATTATTGCGGGCGAAGCCGCGATGGGTTAAAGATAGTATCTTATAAATGTATCAGATAAAACAATATGTGAATCAAGAGTTAAAAGAGAATACAATGTATAGTATTGATTAATATGAAATTATAATTGTTTGCTAAGTATAATAAAAGATTACTAACAGTCTTTTTGACATGGCAAATCCATGTTTAGATTCAACAAGTTGGTTAATAAACTTCAAATACCTTAGAAAATTATTTAATTTATAATTTGTTGCTTATTATTTATATTGTATCTTTGACCGCTGATAAAATGTCCGATATAAGATCTTATTTCTTTTTATAACAAGTCTTCATTGATCTAAAGTAATTTCTACAATACATGCACCATTCATTTACTGAATACACAATATCCGTATATTGTGAGGTAATTTCAGCTTGCTACCTTTCATGGTAAACAGCGTGAAAAAAACAAACATTTGTTGGAGCAGACTTAGCTAATTATTAAGATTAAACTCCATCAACATCAGAACTTTTGATTGACATAAATACATCATGCTTACTAGCACTTGAAGATAGTAAATGTTAGTTAACTAGTTTATAAATTTTAGGTGAGGTATAATATTAAAATTAAATATTGATCTACTACATTTAAACAATTTAATAGCAATTTTAACATTTTCGATAAACTTAACGTTAATAATATTACTATCATTTGGGTTAAGACATGATAATAAAACTTAATGAGCACAAGCTATTAACATTTTGTGTTAGTAGTTAATTCAATTAGGTAAATAAGAAAAAACTCCACTTTTTTTCTGTAGGATTTCAAATATTCACTAAGAAATATCTCCCTGATTTTAAAAGTAGACACTTTAACCGAAACATACTGAATAAATGAATTTGTGCGAGTATACAAATAACACGAAAAAAATTCAATCAATTCCACAAAGTGTGTAATGGTATTTGTCACGATATAAAGAAATGGGTGTGTGTTTTTATGTACGCGCGTGAGAAGTTATACTTCTTTGGCATCATTAAAAAATAAAAATAATTTAATAATATTTAGTATTAATTATGTTAAATAATAATATTTTAAATTATATCAATAAATAATACATACGGATAGTTAACCTCAATTATATTGGAGCACTTGAAAAAGTCTATAAGCACAATTTTTTTCACTAATATTTACGAATATTAAATAATATTAATCAAAATATTCAATTTAAATCAATACTGGGCCTGGATTCACCAAAGGGAGCAAATAGTTGCGCCAGCGCAAGTTTGAAATATGTTCCAAATCCCTATTCACTAAAAGGAGCAGGCGCAATTTGAGAGCAAAGTTGCGCCATTTATTTGCCACCACTCAAGAGTAGGCGCAACTATTAAATCATGATTGTCACTTCAATAAATTTAAATGGCAGCATATCATTGTATTGGCTTAAAATACAATTAGTTACATAACTGTACTCCAATTAATAATGAATTAATTAAAATAACAAAACGTATGTCAAGCACAAAATTTGTTTCAATTTAGACAGTGGTAACAAAACAATTACGTACCTTTTATTGTTGGATTTTTACATTCAAACAACGCAATGGCATTTCTTGCAGTATTACAAAACAAAACTACGAACTGTGTAATCTTCGTCTAGATCCAAAGAGGTTTGTATTCCTCCAAGTCCAAAGACATCTCGTCACTAAATATGGCAGTTAGTATAACTTTAAAGTAAGTTTTAAAGTTTCTATAAACATTAATGTTTTATTAATGGAAGTTAAACTTTAAACTAATAATATAAATAAATTTTTTTTTTTAATTTATATCAATAAATAATACATACGGATAGTTAACCTCAATTATATTGTAGCACTTTAAAAAGTCTATAAGCACAATTTTTTCACTAATATTTACGAATAGTAAATAATATTAATCAAAATATTCAATTTAAATCACTACTGAATATAATTTATTAGCACATATATAATTCGCACTTGTATGAAACTAAAACACGTGTTGTGAATGTAGAAACTAGAAACATGTGGATAAATATTATATATATGAAAACAGTGATCAGAGGCGACGAGCGTACCAACATGCGCGACTAACAGAGGTTCTATTTATATTTTGTTGGTAGCTTTTTTTTTCGAGACTTAATGAGCGGTTTAACTTCAACCTGTTACTTTTGTGTTACAGTGATGCGCGCACATCTTAAAATTTCACTCTCATCATTTTTTCACATAACGCGCCTAAAGAAGTATAACTTCAATAACGGTTAATTATTGACAGACAGATAGATAGTAAATATATATACCGATGGTGTAAAGTCCACTTAACTATCTTAACTTTTAATACGATATACAGATATAATCATATTTTATATCAATTTAGATCAAGTTTACTATCCTATTTTTGCCCTTAAGTAACGAACATTTCAGTAAATAACTAATATTACTCTGTCTGTAAACAACTGACCGTTCCCAGTGAAACATAGTAATTATGATTACTAGAAGATTAAGAGCCTATTTGTTATTGATATAGTATGCCATAAAGAATTAGTAGGATACCGATTGGATAAATAGTAGTAGTATTAGAGGAAAGTCGCCTAATTTGGGGTGAGTTCCTAATTTGGGGAGGTACAATATTTGGAGTAAGGATGTGCTGCTACCTATCGACGAACACTGGAAATTGAAGGAAAGGACGCTTCCTCATTGTTTGGCTGTTAACAGCGCAGTAGCTCCACGAGTATTGGAGCAGTCGGTTCTAACATTTTATTGGTTCCTGAAAGTTTTTGCTAAGCTCGAATAAATTCAAGATTACAGAGTAAAGGTATTTATATTTCTATATTTGCTAATTTTGTTATAATTGGTATTAAAGTGGCTTTCTTTAGAGGTTACATTTATTAAAATTAGTAACTATTTGAACATATTTTTAGAATGTCAAAGATAATCATTTTATGGAGCCTATTATGGGGAGTCTTAGGTTTCCTAATTTGGGGATCCCCAAATTTAGAACCCAAAACGTTCTTCACAACAATGAATTAAAATATAATTTTATAATAATCTAATATTTGCTAAAAAATATTAGAATATTTAAAAAAACAAAATATAACGGTAAACCAATTTTAAGATATGGTAGTTTTATATTGTCTTTTATATTAAATATGAAAATAATGATTTATTTGTTTATCTCTATAAAGATTTAATGTCAAGTTATAATCTGTAGATATCACTTAGCAATTTTATAAATAACTTGGAGTACTTTTCTTTAAAGACCAACGTCCCTAAATAACACAACCTTTTTAAACTATTATAAAATAAATATTTACAGATGGCTCCGAGGAAAAAATGGGATCCAGAACAAATGAAGGCGGCAGTTGCGGCCATGCGCAATAAGGAAATGGGAAGTCTTAAAGCATCCCGTGTCTTTCATGTTCCTCAAACTACACTAGAACGCTACGTCAAGGATTTAGATAAATGTCCTAGTGACGTGGTTCAAACCAAAATAGGCAGGAAGCCAACACTACCATTTGAATTAGAAAAAGATCTCGCAGACTACTGCCTTATTATGGAAAACAGATTCTTCGGCCTTTCTCAAAGGGATGTTCGTCGCATGGCATATCCGATTGCTGTAAAAAACGGAATTGCGAACCCCTTCTCCAAAAAGAATGAGCAGGCCGGGAAAAAATGGATGAAGAATTTCTTAAGAAGAAATCTACAGCTTGCTGTGCGCACTCCTCAAGGTCTCTCAATGGCCCGAGCAAAGAGTTTCACTCCAGAGGCAGTTTTCAAGTTTTTTGATATTTTTGAACCTACAATGGACAGTATCAATAATTCTCCATCTAGGTTATACAACTGTGACGAAACTGGCATATCAATTGTACAACATAAGCACACAAAAATTGTGGGTCTAAAGGGAAAGCGACAAATTGGAGCACTTCAAGCGACTGAACGAGGGGCTCTTATAACTGTTGTCACTTGTATGAGCCCTGCAGGCCACTTTGTCCCTCCATTAATTATCTTCCCTCGAAAGAACATGAAGATGGAACTCATGAATGGGACTCCCCCTGGCTCTATTTATTCTTGCCATCCGTCTGGCTGGATAAAAACGGACATATTTACAGATTGGTTTCGTCACTTTATTTCCAGCGTGAAGCCTACTGCGGAGGATCCTGCAATTCTCGTATTAGATGGCCACTACTCTCACACGAGAAATATAGATGTGATAAACATGGGGCGAGAGAATCATGTGGCCATTGTGTGTTTGCCCCCCCATAGCACTCACAAAATGCAGCCACTCGATGTCTCATTTATGGGGCCTTTTAAGACGTACTACGCCCAGGAAGTTGAGCAGTGGATTCGAAGAAATCCTGGACGAATGGTCACTGTCTGCCAAATAGGGGAAATTTTTGGAAAACCGTACATGAGGGCAGCAACTGCTGAAGCGGCTGCTAGTGGTTTCCGCAAAACTGGATTGTTTCCTTGTAATAGGAACAACTTCCGACCTCATGATTTTGCTGTTCTTGAAGAGCCTGAAGAGAACAATGCTGAGAGCCCACAACAGCTCGATGACCTGCAGGAGCCTCAACCAGGGACATCCCATGATCCTGATCCTGTTCCTGTAACAACGCCACCTCAGATAAGGCTTATCCGGGCGTCTAACATCAAATCAATTCCCACTATAAAAATTCAGCCTACTACAAGAAAGTCCCGAACTGGATCGGCCCAGCTCATCACTGGATCACCTTATAAACGACAGCTAGCAGAGTCGCAGAAAAAGGGTCCTTCACCAAAGAGAAACGGTAAGACTACGACTATCAAGAAACGCTCTGAATTGAAAACACCAGTTTACCGTCGTAAGAAAAGGGCTGCCAAACATTCGGAATCTTCAACAGAATCTGAGGATAATATTTCACTAGTTGATTCTGATGACGATCTTGATTTGGAAAGTGAAAGTGAATCTGATGCAGAGTGTATTATTTGTGCAGGATTATTTTCTGATGACCATGAAGGTGAGAATTGGGTTCGATGTGTGGTATGCAACAAATGGGCACACACAGATTGTGTTGATCCATTTAATAAACAATTTGTGTGTGGTTTGTGCCTTTCAAAAAGAACAAAAAATCACTTTCTTCTAAATAAATAATTTTTTGTGTAAGGATAATTGAACATCCCCAAATTTGGAGCCCTAGGGTTCCTAATTTGGGGAGGCGCATGTTTTTTTAAAAAATTATTTAATCTTAAAATTTGCTCATAAGTGATATTTTCTTTTGCACTAAAGTGAGGGCAATAAAACAACTAATTATGTCTCAAATATTCATTGTAGTATCATATGTTTCTTTTTAACTAAAAATATTTTTACAAAATGCTCCCCAAATTAGGCGACTTTCCTCTAGTACTAAACAAATCATCGTTCACTATACTTTTTTAGATAAAAATACAAGATAAAATTATTTCTGTCTCTCTTTTACTTTAAAGTAATCCTAGCTGGACCTCATTTTTGAAATGATTTTATGTCAGTTGAAAACAATTGTATGCAAGGAATTATCCCTCCCTAGCTTTTTTTTTTTAACGTTTGCTTTACTCAATTTTAATAGGAGAGTTCCATTGTTACAGTAAGGATATTCGATAAAAATGAAGCTATCCAGTAGAGTTTTTAACTAACTGGACGCCCTCATAAATACTGCTACGCCAGTTAAACTTAAAAATAAGTGATATAATAATGCTACTTATGTACTTAGATACTATAAATCGCATATTGAATGGAAATTGACTTGCAGCGACCAAATCGGATAAACATTTTAGCAAGAAATGTATGTTTCTTACAGCCATTCTAACAATGGCACCTCTTGTTCCTGGCATACCTTATATTTTAAGACTGATACAGTTGACAGCTGAGATGGTGTTTTCAGTTACTATTAATCAGTTACAAGGTCAATCCATTGACATGGTTTATTTCTATCCAACAAAACCCATTTTCATTGAAGACCAATATTGTACATGGCATTTTCATTTAAAATTTCATAGTTATTTCATTATAAATTAATTTAATTAATAATATGAAACTAATGTTAACATAGATAAGAGGCTTAACCACGTTTATATTCAAACCTAATGGTTTTTGAAAAAAAATATATACAAATATGAGAAACTTGGTTCGTTGCGTATAATCTGAAGAGCTAGTACAAAGCGGTGCTAAAAAAAGCTACGTTCGGAAAACTTTTTTCAAAAAACTAAAATAAACTTAGATTACTTGTCGCAGTACGAACGTTCTATTTATATATTAATCGGCTATTTATTAACTACTTGTCGCAATACTAAATATATATATATATATATATATATGTGTTATATTAATGGACTTGGATTAGTAAGTTACATATTGATTATTTAAATCACAATTAATACATTGTAATTTCACCAAGTAATTAATACATAAATTACCATAGTGGCCCACGAGTTCTTTGACCCATCCAATCTCTCTAAGAACCCAGAGTTAACATTCCAGGGAAAAAACCAACCAACCAATTACATGGCTTTAATTTAAATTGGTCACCAAGAGCTGCTGATCTCTAGCGAGCAAAAGCAAAAACTACTCTTATAAAATAAAATAAAAACACTCAAGTTGGATAGTTAAATATATTGCTCTCTCTTTCGCACCTAACCTGCGAGGTTTGACCTTGAAATGTTGTGAGGGCTGGAAATAAGCACAGTGTATGTTTATGACCAGTTACTAGCTGCACGTGTGCGGAAGTAAATTACCGACATTACAGTCACTTACTAATAAAATCTACACAACCTAAATGTAAATAATCCAGAAAGAATGGCAATATTACAGGATCATTACTGTACTCCTCTACTTTCTGGGTTATTTTTAGAAGAAAAGTGAGTCAGGAAGTAACTCGGTTAGTTTATCTTTACATTGAACCCTTTAAACATCTTTTAACACAACTATATATTAATTTGAAATTATTTTTTTCTTTATATAAAAAGATAACATAGAAAACTGATACATTGGTTACACAAAGTAATAGCATGATGAAGTAGGTGTTCATTAATTATTTGACATCATTTAAAATGTTTCTCATTCTTTAAAATTTCTCATTTAGCAATTATAAGAATGTACATTTTGCTTTGTAATTTCCATATATGAATTAAATGTTCTATGGCAGAAACGTTTTAGATTCTCACTCTAATTTTTATAAAATACTAGACTAGGGATATAAAAGAGAAATTATTGATTTAATGTTTAGCTAGCCTTCTTTTATGCAGACTATTTTCAAATAGTAATATAATAAAATTAACAAAATAGGAGACAAAGATCTACACATTGCACTATACATAATCAGGATGACACCCTTGACAAAACACAAAATATAGAATTTCTGACATTTCAAACTAAATTGGTAGGTCTAAAATTGATCGCAATATATTTTATGTTTCACAATTGTAATAGTATGCAAAATATAGAAGATGAATATTCCAGTAAAATTAGATCCTAAGTTATGTTCACAATTTGAATAGACATTAAAATATACAGTGTTCCTATTTAAGTAGAATTATACCCTAAGTTAATTTCACATTGCAATTTGCTCTTAATATTTTTTTTTCAAAAGCAAAATTTACTAAGTTTAAAATAAATTCTTATTATTAAGAGGAGTTAAAAGTTACTCCTACTCCAGCCATAATTCCTTACTTTCCATCTATCTTTGTTACTTCCTCAAAATAGGGATTAATTTCATTAAAATGTTGAGGCTGATATACCTCTGCCCCTACAGTTCTCGCTTGACCTCTTCTGTCATCTTGCCTCTGTTCCTGGTTATTATTTTGGGTCCTTATGGGTCTTTATTCTCTGTACCTTGGTTGGCGATAATACTGATTATAACCCTTTAATCCCTGATTGTGATCATTTAGCCTATACTGTCCTTGGTTAAATTGTGGATCACTTTCTTAGTTTTCCTTGTTCCTATTTCCTTGCTTTCTCTCCCAGTGTTGCTATGGACATGGTGTCCTACTTTTCCTCTGAAACGAATAATTTGCACTACCTTGTCCATGTGGATGGTATTGATCCTTAAATTTCTTAAACCTTGACCAATTTTGTTTAATTTCTCTTTCTGAATTTGAAGATAAGTGCCCAATTTGTGTCGAATTATGTTCCTGTACATCTCCTAAATATTCCAAAATTCTAGTTTTTTTTGACATCTATCATCAAATGTATTTAACATCTGCTCCATGTCTTGAATGTCCAGTAAATTTGCGCAAATAATAGCATCCTGTACATTTTGAGGGAAATTATATATTAAATGCCCCAGGACCCTATCTTACTCTATCGGGGATTTCAAATACTTTGCTTGTACTTATATTTATAAAGATATTCACACATAGTTCCTACCCGAACACTGTATTTACCATTGAAAATCTGCTGCAAAAAACTATCTTGTGTTAACTGTGACAAAAATTTTCCCGACAAAGTATTCTTTGCCGGCACAAATGTATCCCATTCTTCTTATTTAGAATTTGCCCAGGACTTCGCTTCCTCTCTTAAACCTGACAACAAAATCGCAATCTTATTTGCTTCACTAAATCGTTCCCCTTCTAAAGGACGCTACACTTTTCGAATATATTGTATTCTTGAAATATTTCCTTTCCGCCCCTTGAATTTGGGAATTGAAGATACCATCTCCTCACTTATTCCTCTAAATAAGACACTATTATGACAAACATTACTATCAACTTTCTCTTTATTTTTATTTCGTTAAATTTGCAAACTAACCCCTCCACTTTGTTTTGTAATTTCTCAAGACTTTTCACATAGCTATCTTTTAATTTTGACATTATCTCCCAGACTTTTGCCTTTTTGAGTTATTACATCTTCTACTTGAGAGGTAATATAATCTCTATTCACATCCAGTTGCCCCTCCTGTTCTAACATTACCTTAACGTCTTCTCTTTTCAAGTTAGACTGAACTATTTTGACACTATTTTTTGTGTGAACAATTTTTGACTCAAGATTTTCTACCTTAGATTCTGTGTTTTTAACTGTCTTTATAAATTCCTTTTCAAAACCTTCTATTTCTCATTACTTTGTCAACTCCCCCAATTAAATACAAATGAATTTTTCTTAAATTACCTTGCTTTTGTTCCAACTCATTTTGATTTTTTTTTATTGTGACCAAATTGTTATCTAGATCCTTAACCTTGACATTAAGTGTCTGATGTTATTTTTCCAGGTTATCTAGTTAACACTCTAATTTTATTCTTAATTCTTTAATATCGTTTTTAATTTCTTTATTATCGTTTTCAATTTCTTTATTATTGTTTTCTATTTGATTTCTCAATTTTTTAATATTATCTTCCATCTGACTCGTCATTGACATGATAAGATATTTCATCTTTTGTTCCCTTCCACTATTAAGTTATTTTCTACATGAGCTGGATCAGAATCGCTTTTACTCTCCTCAATATCTACGGTAGTCTTTTTTAATATAGAAATTTTATACCCACATCCTTTTATTTGAAATGTCCACTTGAGCTATTTTTGTCTAATATCTGATATTAACTATTATTTCCTGACTCCCCTTCTTCTACCTGTTTTGTTCTGGGGCTGCACCCTATATGTAAGTTAACACTATATGGATTTCCTACCTTTAGTTTGTTTAATACTTTATCATAAGTTTCATTTTCTCAATCATCATCATCGCTCTCCTCTAATCCTTTTTGATTAAACGGTTTGTTCATTACTTTTTGTCCTCCGAAAAAAATGGAACCTGACTTACCCCACTACTACATACTGCTAACATTAAATACTCTTCTGATTCAAATATAATCAACTAAAAGAGCATTTAAATTTATTTATTAATTTAAAGCCTAGGCCTAGGCACCATTTAATTTCTACTTGTTCCAAAAAGTTTTGAACGAATTAAATTACTAACAATAAAATTAATTAATTAATTAAAATAATTTAAGCAACTATACAAAAACATATGTATCTACATTTATTCTGTTGATCTGTTCCTTAGTGATGGTCCATAATCCGTTGATCAGTTGCTTCAATGATATTAGGGATGAAATTAAGTGATTGATTAATTTACTAAAATAATAAAATTTAACAAAAATATGTATCTACATTTATTCTGTTGATATTTCCCTTGGATATTCTCCAACATCCGTTGATCAGTTGCTTCAATGCTACTATCAAGAACATTAATTGATTAATTAATTAATAACATGTAACAAAAACATATTATCTACGGCTATTCAGTCGATCTGTCCCTCAGCGATGTATAACATCCGTCAATAGGTTACTTCGCTGCTCTGATGCTGTTTATGCATTGTTGATGAATTAAATGTAGGAACGCGTGTATATTTAACAGCTGGGCCTCTGAACTTGCCCTTGATTTAGTTGGTGAGTAACTCTTAATTTCCCGTATTTTCCGTGAGTGTTTTATCGAGCCGCTCGATTGGGAAAGCCATTTGTCGTGATACGAACTTTCTATTTATATATTTATTGACTATTTATTGACTTCTTGTCACGATAAGAACTTTATATATATATATATATATAAAATGGACTTAAATTAGTAAGTTAAAAATTGATTATTTTTATCACATTTAATACATTGTAATTTCACCATTTAATTAATACATAAATTACCATAGTGACCCACGCATTCTTTGACACGTCCAATCACCCTAGGAACTCAAGAGTTAACAACAGTCCAGGGAACAAAACCAACCAATCAATCACATGCCTTTAATTGAAATTGGTCACCAAGAGCTGCAGAGCTTTAGCGAGCAAAAGCAAAAACTACGTTTAGAAAATAAAATAAAAACACTCGAATTTGGCCATTGAAATATATTGCGAGGTTTGACCTTGAAATATTGTGAGGGCTGGACACAAGCAGACTGAATGTTCATAACCAGTTACTAGTTGCACGTGTGAGGAAGTAAATTACTGACAGTACAGTCACTGACTAATAAAATCTACACAACCCAAATGTAAATAATCCAGAAAGCATCCAATATAACAGGATCATTACATACTTTTACTCAAAATCAAATTTATGTAATAGCCTTTTATGTGAATAAGAGAATATTTAAAAAATTTAAACTACCTTACTTAAAATAATAAAAAAAGGCTTCAGATTTATATGGTTTGAGACGTCATCCTCACAATAGACTAGACTGCTGATGACAGGGAAATTGGGGTTCGAATCTCGGTCGGGTGTATGGAGAATGGTCTACCCTAAATTTATTTACACTCTTCCTTCACGGATATGCTGGTACACTTTCTCTAAAATTGAACCTTCCCAATCCCTAAGACATTATATTTATTAGTAGATAGTACATATTATAAGTATAGCCTAACAGTTGATAAGACGCAGTGCTAAAATAAACAATAAAAACAAAATTTTATACTCCAGTTGACAAAAATTGTTACTTTCCTCATTGTATGTAATCAAAATTAGATATATTACTCGACATTTAGAAAAATTTAAATTACTTGTATAAAGGTATAAATTATAAAAATATTCATACAATAGAATTTAGATAAATTGATTATTACATGCTTATATAGTATATAATTATAAGACATTTAAAATTCACGGACGTCAGTCCTACTTCACTTATATGCATATATTTAATAAAAAAAACAATGTTTTAATCTTTTTTATATAAAATATATGCTTTCATTGTAAGGATGTAATATTTCACAATCAACATATATTATTTATAAATTAGACTATATCCAAGCACTAGCCATCATTAGCTAATCATTTATAATTAAAATTTGAAACTACTCTAACTAAAATTTGATGCACTATTACTCGTGAATTCAACAATTTATAAGTTAATTAAAACTAGTTATGACATATAATTATTACTAGCGTTTTCAGGAAGTCCTAAAATATTTTATTGACTTGCTGTCAATGATGATAGCATCCTAAGATTACAAGCTAGCTAACTTTATTTAGACACTTTAATACATAAAGTAGATTCTTATTATTAAATAAGATTTTTTGAAAGTCTCTAAAATTTATTTAATAAATAATCACGCTTTGAACTACAGTGGTACATAATTTGATTTTTTTTTTTGTTTACCTATAATCTGATCTATTGCTAATCTGCATTTCCTTTTATTTTATTTAACACTATTTATCAAAATTTCCCAAAATTAGTACATTTTCAAAGATATGAAAAAATATTATTTAAACACGACTATTGGTTAAAAATTAGATTTAATAGAATTTGACCCAATTCTATAAACCCGTACTACTTATTTATAATATTATTAGTTTTATTACTAGCAGTTTAAAATTTATGTTTAGTGTACCTATATGAAAATTGCTAGCGTCTGTAATGGTAATTGCTCTAGAAAATTACAACTATTCTATTAAGTGCTAAACCACTATTTTTAAATATCATATTTAAACAAAATTTTAATTGTCATCGGAACATAAAATTGAATCAAATTGGATACATATCCAGAGGTCCCGGGTTCAATCTCCAACGCTTCCAGATTTTTCTGTCCGCAAATGTTGGCCCTCTCTTGGTTAGAATGCGATGACTGTTTGGTCGGTATAGCTTGACTACGTGATGACGCCATACTTACTTTCTCCATGGCAATTGGAACTCGAAAGTTGATTACCGTTCTTATGGTAGTACGCCACCTTCTTGAGCTAGTTCTATCTCGTGACTAGTACACATTTGTTGGATATCTTTGCATGATGAAGCGGTGAATGTAACAAAGCCATTCTGAATACAAACCATCCTTTGATGGAATACTAACCACTTCACTTATTGAGAGGGTAGGAGAATGCTTAATCGTGATAAAATCCCCTTTTATTGGGATTTACACTCTTTACGATAATGAAGTT
Organism: Timema cristinae; assembly: GCA_039000515.1. Taxonomy (NCBI): domain Eukaryota; kingdom Metazoa; phylum Arthropoda; class Insecta; order Phasmatodea; family Timematidae; genus Timema; species Timema cristinae. The sequence continues at coordinate 61,418,434 of JBCFYV010009882.1, forward strand.
TACGTCCTGTTTATACTAAAGGGCTTCCTATTGTCTGTTTCACCATGGAGTTATGTTTTCATTGGAAAATAAAAATGCCATTTTTGTTACATCCTTCGGAAATATATTATATATGTGTTTAAACCGTTAAATATTTTTTTTTAGCTTATTATAGTATTTTGTATTAAAAATACTAATCATATGATAAGCATTAGTTTTATTAATGACCAAGTTTCTTATACAGAGGTGTACATAAACATTTTGTAACTAGTGTATAAACGTTCTGTAAAATTCTTTTACAAAATAGTGTTAACAGTCTTACCTTGACTGACTACACTATAGTCTCATCTTGTACTCTTCAGCATAGTGGAATAAATTAAGCTAGAGTTGTTACTACCAGGTTAAACAAATTGTACAATAAGATTAATATTGTGGACAAAGTCATTTCCATTCAATTATTTTACGAGAATTGGTGATTTTATATTGCGATGTAGCCACTTTCAATTCTTCTACGTTTTGTTATCAATTTAAATGATTTGAAAAGAAATATTATGATATTAACTTATTGTTAGAGACCTTATCTTATATAATTCATAAAAATAAATATTAGATAGTTAAATACGTGATATGACACTCTGTTAATACCATTTATGGTATAATCAATTGAATAAATGAAGAGATTTCATTAATAAAATTTAAATTTAAAAGTTTATAGAGTATGCTCCCTTTGGTACTCACTGAGCCTACAAGAATTTGCGTAATTTTTCATGGTTCTGTATGTCATAAAAATACAAAAGGTCAGTAATGCCTAACTTTACATCACCCCATCCATAATGCTGTTCGTCAGACACCTAGCACTAAAGATAACTTCAACAATATATTTTTACAATCCTTCCTATCTGTGTTATTTATATGAAGCGTGAAAAATCACGCTTGAATTTTTTTTTTTACATTCTCAAAAAAAGCTAATCCTTAGGCATATTATAATGCATGAGTCTACATAATATTTTAAGATAAACGGCCTAGACCTAAGCACTTATTGACAATCGGGCTCCAAACTACTCATGTCTTCTCTACTAAATGTAACACAATAGGCCTAGATAGAAAAACTTAAGTACAAATTTTACAAATCTTGAGATCAAAATTTGTAACAAAACACTCTACGAGGGAATACAATAGCTATTCAAAACTGAGTAGGAGCTTTATTCAGATGAAACTATATATCTTAATGGAATGAAACACTTTACGCATGTGTCCAAATCTGTTTGTACTGATAGTTGAATAAGTTAATGTGTAAAGATTTTATTTAGAATTATGTACTTTGACTAATTCCTTGGAAATTTTATAAAGAGCATGATAAAGGAGTTTTTTTTACAAATATATATATATATATAGAGAGAGAGAGAGAAGTGTCTTGAGCTATAAGAAGTATTAATAATATCGATTGGTTAGCCTTGTTTGTTTGTAGATATGTTTTACTTCATATATAAATATATATGTGTAAACAGTAAGGAGCATGCTTTGCATGTGAAATGCACTAATTCAGTAACACATATTTTATAAGCATTATTTTTTACAAATATGAATATGAATTTATTAAATAGATATTTGTGATACGTAAAATAATCATCTAACAAACACATTCAAAACTAATGATAAGTTAACATTATTTGTATTGAAGGTCATTAAACATATTGACATATAAATGAAACACTAGAATGATTATTTAGTTTCCACTAGGCTATAATTTAAAGTTAAACCAGATTATTCTATTTCTATTATATATATTCTAAATTTAGAAATCTAAAATTAACAAATGAAGTTGAAAACCTCATCTTAAATTGTTTAAAAGTAGGTTTACTAAGGGATATATTAATAAATAAAATATATCTATTTTTAAGGAAGTAGGAATATGGTTTCTATACCTAATTTATATATTCACGTATTATTTATTTTCTTACATTAAAACTTTCATTACCTTTATAAATTTAAAAAAATAGATAAACATATTTAAATTAAAAACTATGTTTTTATAAGTAACAAAATTGTCAGTTTTACAAACATCTATTTCTATGACACACAAGAGATAATCCAATATCAAATATTGGATATAATTCAGTAATTATCTCAGTTAACTTCTGTCACATATCCTATGCTAGCAGACATCTTGGCTATGTTAACTTCAGTAACTATCTTAACCTATTAAGGTGGGAATGTACGGAAGGTGAGTTAAGGGCAGTATTTTCCCAGTTTTTATCTCAAAAATTTTTTTTGGTCAAATAAATCAAATAATTCTCCAATAGAAACATTATTTAATTTTCCTCGCATGGTAAACATTAAAAATTATTGAATATCTGTCAAGTGTGCACTAGAATATAATGGCAAATATTTTCTTAATTTAAAAGTTTTATCTAACGCCGCTGTGCTCTTAACCAATATTCAATAACTGTTTATATTATCATGAGAAGGAACTAAATTCTATGTTTCTACTGAAGCAATATTTTATTTATTTTTGCCAAAAATGTATGGCTATAAAAACTGCCTCAAACTCGAGCTACCTACGCTCCGACCTTAAATAATCAATACATCATATATAAAGGTTGTTTCAGTGAAAGCGTGCAAAAATTAAACAGGACATAAGGGATGCTCTTCCGAGCATTTTGTTACAGGGAACGTGTGGTCTTGGAAGCCAGCCAAGTGGGATATGGACCTAAACATGTCTAACACCGTTACTGATGTCCGGTTTATTTACAGCTAATCATTACACTTAGCTGTAACATAACGTAAAGGTATTACTGTTCCTTACAGTAATCCATATCATTGACAAACCGAAGGAAACCTACCATTTCGTACTTCACAACATTTGCTCAAAATGACGGCCACCAACCCCAATGCAAGAATTATATCATATTACGAGATTCTGCCGCACCCGTTCAAATATCCCACGCGTGTTGCGAATAACATCACAGGCAACGACAATCCTGGAAACCAATTCCAAGTTTGGGTCCACTGGGGTCTGATACACAAGTGATTTGAGATATCCCCATATGAAATAGCCTTCAGGCTCTTCCCCACATGTTTAGGCCTATATCGCCCTTAGCTGGCTTCGCAGACCCCATGTTCCATATCTCAAAATGTTCGGTAGAGCATCCCTATGTCCTGTTTAATTTTCGCACACTTTCACTGAAACAACCTATATACATATATATGATTTGTTGATTTTTTATTATTAGTTATTATTAATTTATGTATATTATTAATCTAAGCGGGAACATTTTCTACAAGGAGAATAAGATTATTCAGATTATTCAGATGTGTGTGCCCCTAAGCTAAGATAAAGGGACTCTACCAATATATTTGATGCTCTCTTTTATTGTAACTGTAGCTAAAGCAAATACTATTTAGTGGATTTATTTAATAACTTGATATTAAGGTGGTATATGTTCATATAGTATAAATAAATACAGATTTTATTCCTAATTCTATGATAAATGGTAATGAACTTAGGCTTTACGTTTAAAATTAGAAATTTTTCGAAAATGACTTGAATGTTTCTTTTCAAAACGGGTATCGTGGTTGTATATTAAATGATAGATAACAATGAATACTTCTTTATTGGAGGTATATCTATTAAGAGTAAATAACCTTTTATTTTTTAACACCGCGCCTGTTCCGGTTGTACGCATAATTTGTAATAATTACGCTAATGATTTAAGGATGAGTAAGGTTTATTTTAAAGGAAGCGAAGGAAATTTACCCGTATTTGCGTGGAGAGATAGTTGTAACCCAATTTTAAAAATACATCCTCAATTCACCTGACTGGGATTTAAGCTCCGATCTCCTTGTCATCGGCAGTCTAATAGGTAAATGACTTCCAGTATTTATTTCTATTTTTTTCTAAATTATGATAAACTAAATGCGAAAATATGTAAGATTGTACAGTGTCATTTATTAAATATTAATGTTAAATACTGTTCATTTTATTTGACAAATTTCTTTTAAATTTCATAGTCAAATTTACTATCGTTGTGCTGGTATTTTATTTTTCATATTATCTTTTAATTTTACAAGAAATAAAATAATTATTTAATTTATTTGCTATATGTATTTTTAACTTACAACTTAACTTATAACTTATATTCCCACGATAACAATATATAGTGCTATTTATTAATCAAACAGCCCTGGATTCCCATTTTAATCCATCCGTTATCACAAAATTTATGATTTTTAAAAATCAGTCTTATGTAAAAAAAAATTTTTTCTGAAAGTTAATTATAAATTGATTCTTATCATATAGATCGTATTATAGGTATTGATCTTATAAAAATTGTTTAAAATATTTTAGTAAAATGTATAAGTTCATAAATTAGTTATCAGTAAACTTTGCTTACTTTTAGAAATATTATTATTATCACGATTTATCAATATCATTAATGTATCAAAATTTAACGTTTTCAAAATTTTTATTGCTGTCGATCCATTTAAATAGTAATTCTTCCCAGTGTAAATTTCGGTATCATAAACTATGTGATTGTAAACTATGTATCCGTGTTAGGTTTGGAGCAGGACAGAAGAAGGCAAATAATTATATAAATACTGATACGATATTGTGATACACTCATTATGATATAAGTATTGTAAGCTATAACTTATATATGGATACCAACCACGTTATGTCTTTTCAAGGATGAACCATTGAACTATAATGCTTAGTGATTTTATGATTTCAAGTGCTAAAGGCATTTCCACACATAATTGGCCAGACGATGGGCAGATTTTGTAGACAACTCAAAAAATCGCCAAAGTCACATGTGAAGAGGATATTTCACAGTAAACTTGGCAGCAAAAACTATAGTTATACATAAAAAAAAACATTATTCTGACAAAAAAAATTACAATATGGGCAAATCTATCAAAGAATGGCTAAACCAGTGACCCAAAACCCACTCAACTAACTCATAGCTCTATTTCTTATATTTGTTTGATTTCCGTAATAAGATACTATAACCATTTCAATAACTCTTAAAATAAAAGCTTCAATTTATTTTTAAATAGACCACATACACTATTTTACGCTTTCTATCTATTCACTTAACAGAGCTTGTAATTATCACCGACCCAGCTCCCTTTATTGACCTTGATTCCTTTAGTGTAAGATTGGTCATCTATAATATACCCAGACCCATTTTTACTATTGATTTGGGCCATTCTCACGATACAAGCAATACTGGTATCAATGAGGACTGTGACACAGTGGGAAGATCACGTGGCCCCTCAATGTTATGCTGGGTGGAGTGTTCAGTCAATTTCTTCCTTTTGAGTCTTAAAAAAATGAAACAATCTCTAACACGATGAGCAATACAGAGTATTCCAGAATACGTTCAAATATGATATCTAATCTATCAGTAATAAATTCGTTAAATTCTTTGTTAAATGTGTTTTAATCACATTATTGGGATATTTTTCAAGCCAATAAATAATTATATGAAAATGATATTAAACACATGTGAGACAGTATTCAAGTATGTAAGTCTTCAAGACCCTTTTTAGAATATGGCCACCTTTTTTATTTCTAAGAGCAATCATGAGCAGCTCCAATATTATTTTTTTTACATGCAATCTATATAATCTCATCTAAAACTTTACAAAGTGGCAATTTGTGTTCAGAAAATTTCGGTTTACTGAATATACTCTTTTCCCATTACTGTCATTACAAATAACAAGGCTAATATTATTTTATCCCACAATAAAATACACACTAACGTAAATAGTTAATTTCAATAATGATAAGTATATTCTAAGGCTTGGAACTTAGGCCCAGACCGCTTTTATAATCCTTGTCTGAGTATATTCTACACATACATTATTTCACATTATTATCGGATACACTCTGAATAAACCATTATACATATTTATCCTAGACGTGGACTTTTCACAAAGTAATCTAACCCGCCTACCTTTGCTTTAATATCCATGATTTGTATCAGTGTGGTCGTGGAGTAATATGACAGAGATTTTTAAATTAATGGGTCTCAGGATCGGCAGGCAGAGAGAGCCATCTAAACTAATAATATAATATTTATCACTAATAATTGAAACTGATACATTTAAAAAATACTGTACTTATTGAATATTTACTGCCCATTACAAGAAAGAACAAAAGGGTATCGTTGAACACTATAAATTAAGTAATATATATCCTCACTTTATTATATCCTAATAGATATTACTTAAGATTTACCAAGGTTTTGTAAGCATAGGATTGATACATTTATTATGACAAAGAAGTTTAATATTTTTAATCTATAACATATTGTTCAAATTAAATTTGTAACCAGACCTATGGAATTCCGCAAATTTACTACTAGATTATATTTTAACAATAATTAGTGGTTTTAATTTTCCTATGGAATTTTATGGCTTAGCTAATATTTATGGCATTTATTTTATCTAAATATATTTATTTGATATGTAAAATAAGTGTTTTATTTCATTCACTACTTGTATCGTTTCATATGGTTTTGTGATTAATTATATTAAATCCCACTACGACACCTATAAATGATCTCAATTTATAAAACGTTGATTTTTTAAATCGATCAAATACATTTTAATTAATATAATAGGGACTAATTTTATATCATTACATTTAAAAAAAAATTGTACTAAGTATAGATAAAAGAAAATTGTATTTTAAATCATGTGTCTTAAATACAGGCAAAGTACAATTATATATATAATAATATTTACTAAATTGGTCTAAAATAATTAATGACTCATATATGGAACATACATAACACCTGTTACAATGTGCGTCATAGATGCATTAAGCTACGGAAGTACATTTTATTATTAAAATTATGATAAGTAAACAAATAAATACTTTTAAAAATGTATATGACCATTTTAATCCCTAATCAATCCACAAACCAATGTCATTTGAATTGTTTAAGCGCTACTCATTTCAGCTGTTATCACCTTGTTTTCAGAGTTCGCAGAGAGTCTTCCAGGCTCCACACCTCGTAGTCCGTATCCAACAAGACGACGTAAGTAGCCTAGTGCGTAAAACGTGTGTCATCTCACTCCCAATTTCCCACATTAATATTCTAAACTAGTTTTTTGGAATTACTGTATATAATTTGAAAATGTGTAATTAGTAAATTTTAAGTAATCATTAGGATCATCACTTCTCCATGATTCATCATATAAAATTAATTAACAAATTGTCATATCAATAGTTGAGTTAATAAAATTCATATTTGGTCCATCTAGAAGTGAGAAAGTTTTAATTTGAACGCCAGAAGATTAACTAAATCCATAGAAGCACGCTCAACATCTAGACAACTGTTTACTACAACTCAGTCAAGAACTCATGTTTGCAAGATTTTTTCCAAAGCAATGACCTTGAACATTACACTAATGACAGGTAAAAGATTTATTAATGACCACTGTGTTTTTCTGACGCCTCAACCTTACCTCGAGCTTGAGTATTTTCCTCCACCATATACCCTTATGATATTTACAAACCAGAATTTAGGGGTGTTGATTTACCTAGCTCCAAATTATTGTCAACCACAGACATATAACCAGCCATAGACGTTTAGCAAGTACACTCCAAATTGTCAATCTCTAATTGGATGCAATTCTCTAAATGTTGGTTGTATCTTCACGTATCTTTAACCACACACCTTCTCCCGCCTAACACCTCAAACTCCTCCTCTGCCATCTACACACTTTAATGTTTTATACTCCCATAAAAAACCCTCAAATACCCCCTTGGTATGTGGACGTAATCACATCATGTTACTTCTTAACTCAGTAATAACCTTGGTATGAAAACGTTACGTAACTTGTTTATTTGGGTTTTCCCACCACGCTTACCTTGAATCTGGTCTTATTGACTATACGAGTAAACAACATCCAAATGACCACCACGTGATTTAATTACAAGCAAACAACTTCTTAGTGACCACCACGTATTTACTTGGGTTTATCCACGGCACAGGTATAAGTTCCTCCCTCCTCCTCCATTCAATCACTATAACCTTAAATGTCCTTACGATCACGGAAACTCATTGGAAATTGTGTTAATACCCGAACGATGAATACCGCCACCAACGATCAGAAATGAAGTATATCAAGAACACCTCACATTGGAAATTCCTAATAGTATGGTTACATTCGCTCATTGATGATTATGTTCGTGGATCTATCGGGTAAGCGAGTATAGGTTTGATTAACTGTGGAGAATGTGAGGAATGCCAGGCCTCCACCGTGGTTCGGATTCCACGTTAAACTGTAGGTCCTTCATTTCATCTCACAATCACCCTACCATTACACATTTGCGTAAGTGCGTATAGCCCGAACGGGTAGTATGACGCGGTGCTAATAATAATAATAACTGTGGAGAGATTATCCTTCATCCGAGTACCATCGCTACAACAACCATATAGGATTAATAACACACGTGTTGTAGACGTTTTCTTTCAAACTTAAAGGGTAATCCCACAACTGACATCGGTGTTACACCCAGCCTCATCTACAAGGTATATTTTAAAAAAAACGACAAGATGAGATAAGGGTCAATCATGTTTTAGGCTAAAGTGCAGACCTATAAAACGTAGTGTCAGCAAGGGTCTAAGGTACAACTGAGTTGTAAAAGTTTCTTGAGGATCATAAAGGTTATACAATAATCAAAAACAGAATTTAGCCCAAGTTTAATAACTCAGCATTATTCCAAAACAGTCTAAGGGAGAGTCATTATTTAGGAGATTCCTCGCAAACTGTGTGGAATAAAGGACACCCACTAGAGGAATGTGACACCGTATCCAATCTACGAATGTAAATATCTAGCTCCACGCATAAGTAAGATATATTTCGCTTCAGCTCCACCCAAGCCACTTGGTTCCCCGAGCAGCGTAATTTCTGACGTCCACGAAGGGATGAAGCACACGGTCACATATTACTTAATTTCCTCCGGGGCCATGCCCTATGAGAGAGGCCATGTGTGCAAGCACACGCAGCGATAATTTTGGAATTTTGGAACACAAACACCTGCTAGTCTGTGAACCTGTCATCACTGGGTGGATTAGGAACCTTCCCCCTTCCCCACTATTTCCAGGCCCTTGGTGGGGGGAGTTGGCCCCTCCTTAAGTGTGACACTATTTGGAGCTTCAAGGTTGATAGACCTAAAGGTCAGTCTATAACCAACAGTACACAACGTCACAATCCGTTGTAGTCAAATAAAATATGCTCATCCGACAGGTCCCGTCGATGCATTGTCAAGCCAATTTCAATTGAAAGTAAAGATTTACGTGTCAACTATCTCATCTGTTCAGAGGTTAGTATAAAAAGCACTAAACACAGTTATAAGATACATATTATTGTTTTTTTTTTTAAACGACAATCCAGAATTATTCATCGGCTCATCCGACCCGTCACCAGAGAGGAGCTATTTTCTAAAATATCTCTGAATCAATGAGAGGTCAATGCCTTTTCATGGGGCTGTAAGAGTCCTTGAGACGGCCCAATGCAATAAGCCCTGGTACCCGGAACATATGTGATAAACAATAATTTTGTTTATCTTCTCATCGTTAATTGATTACAATTAATCAAGTAGATGCTTTAATCTTTTTAATCAACCCAATAAGTAATTATGGGCATGCTTTGTCTTGGTTTATTATTGTCTATCAATTTTGGATGTTATTTATTTAATCCAGTAATACTAAATAACAATTTTGAATATTGGTATTATTTTCACAACATTACGAAACTATGTAAGATTTTACTGAAATCCGTTTAGGGAGCACTATGTAGACTGACGATTCTGTTGATTTTATCCCAGAGTGGTAGTGTTTTTATCTCGTTGCAAGGTGTACAGACACGACTTACAAACTAACTTGATATAGGACCCACTCCCCTCGATTCTATCGCCAACCCAAGGTGGTGAAATTTAGGATCTGACTATAAGGTGTACTGATATGACTTACAAATTCACTTAACATCACACCCTTTACTAACATGACCTACAAACTAGCTTGACACAAAACCCAGTCCCCAGGAATTTCTCGAGTCTATCAAGTGTCCGATTTGGTTGAAAGATGTAATGACACGATTTACAAACTCACTAGACACAACACCCCATACTGACATAGACTTACACACTAAATACACACAACACCCAGTTCTCACTTAGTTCCTTCTTATCCTTAGAATATGAGCAGTAAATGAACCTAAAAGTAATCCCGTAGCTGGTTGTACAAAGCTAATGATTTGCAAGCTAATGTATATATTTCAGTGGTGCCTTAGAAGCGTGTTGTCAATTTTATTGGTGTCAGCGCTGTTTGTCCCTTGATATGATTTCGTTATCAAACGTCAAATTCTCCTTGCGGTTTGCGAGAAATAACCTAAATCATGATTGTGTCTTAGTTCTATCTTGTACTAATTTTTTTTAAACGTACGCATCATATGATCCGATCCTGCGGTCGGTTGTCAAATTACCATTATTGTTCGCAAGACAACGTCTACAACACGTGTGTACTTAATTCCATGTGGTTTTTGTTACGATGGTACTTGGATGAAGGTTTATCCACCCTGCAATTACTTAACGGATAAACTTGCAGACACAGCCAATAGAGAGGGTATGGCATAAGATTAGGGACCGCCAATTTTAGATTACTTGTTAATCTTAATGGCTGATCGTGTTCGGTGTTCATTCATCATTCAAGGAATCAACACTCTTTCTTAGGACATTCAGCGATCGTAAAGACATTCATGATTGTGTTGATTGGGGTGGGACCTAGACTTGCGCAGTGATAAAATCCTTTTAAAGGTTTAGGTAAGATTAACACGGTGGAAAAACCCAAATAAATACGCTTTGGTTAATAAGAAGTTTCATATTTGTATAGTCCACAGGGTCAGGTCCAAGGTCAACGTGGTGGAAAAACCCAAATAAACAAGCTTCGTAACATGCACACATAAAGGTAATCACCTGGTAAACAAGTAACAAGAGGTCAACACCTGCAGATACTAAAGGGCTACATGAGCTTTTTATAGGGATGCATAAAATCTCAAAGGTGGTATGATGAGTCACGAAGGAGTGGGGGCATTAGAAGTACTCACGGACACAACGATCAGAGGGAATAATATCCGATTAGGGATTACCATTTTGTAGTGTACATGTTATACGCCTATGATTGATGGTGAGTGTTATATTATGTCTCTGTTTAGTGGGTATTCATAGCTTGGGAAATCAACACCCTTAAATTCTGTATCGTAAACATAATTATGTTGCGGTGGATAAGAACTCTCAAGGTTGAAGGGGTATAATAACTCATGTAAATACATGGTGGTTATTAAGAAATTGTGTACTTGTATCTATCTTGGTCCATGTTCAAGGTCAACACTTTGGAAAATCCAAGTAAACATGGGTTATCACTTGTCACGTGCATATTCCAAGGTAAATACGTGACTCTTTAAGTAATCAATCATAACCTCAAACCATCGTGCTACTTCCATCACACATTTATAAGCAAACACTTATTTCTTATTAATGGTAAAAATATTATTTTTAAGACCAATTGGATATGATATATACTACCTAATAAGTAAAGATGTAGTTGTTATTCAGTTAATTACTTACTCTATGGAATTAGAAACATGAAGATTCATTGCCGCACTTAAAAAACTACACAACCTATCCATATATTGAGCCATTTCTATCCAGTTAACCTCATTACACCCTATCTCTTTTAGGTCCATTCTAATGTTATCATCCCATCTGCATCCAGGTCTTACCAATGGTTTCTTCCCAGTTAGTACCACGAAAAGAATTCTAGAATCTCCCATCTACACTGCATGTCCTGCCCTTCGTAATCTAAGAGATTTGATTATTCTAACAAAGTCTTGTGATGAATACAGGGTATATAACTCATAGTTAAGACACCTCCTACACTCCCCAGTAGCCTCATCCCTTTTTGGACCAACTATATTCCTAAGCACCTGGTTTTGAAACACCCTAAAAATTTTGTTGACATGTGTAGAGACCACGTTTCACACACATAGAAATCATAAGTTTATTCAATAGATTAAAAAACTTTTTTATAAGAATGTGTAAGTTTATTGATAATTTGAAAATGCTCTTTATTCATTAAAATGACAATATATCTATGTAAAGACCTAAGTCAAAATACTTTATGTACTTAAATAAATAAGCTTGTTCTTACCTGATGTTTGTGCAGGCCCTGGTAGTAGCGCAAGCATGAACAAATCATCGACGCTTCCACTGCCCCATCGGGCTAATTTGGAGCGACCAAGTAGTAGCTCAGCCAGAGATAGAGAGGGCTACTACAGTGACCGGAACGAGCTGATCAGGGATCGAGAGCGGGAGAGAGAAAGGGAGAGGGAAAGAGACAGGGGATACTTAAGCGACCACAATTCCAGGTAACAATCTTAATTCCATTTAGAAACTCTAGTCTCAGGAGACAACGAATCTTCCAGTATTCGGAGTAACAAATAGCTTACATCACATAGAGTATGGGTTGACCATCAATTATCTTTTATAAAGACGTTCCTTGGAGATTAATTAATTTTTAATAGCGTCTACAATACCCTGTTTTTCTTATCGTTGTATCATCTAGTCTGCTTTGCTGATTGGTAGGTAGAAGCTTGTTTCCCAACTAGGTTTAATGAAAATTTATTTTAACTAAATGTTTTCACACCATCCCTCAATGCCAGTGAGGGTAGGTACATTTTATTTACGTTCTAACTCTCTCATCTCTACTTTATATAAAAAAAGACCTCCCACATTACTAGATAAAGATAACAGCTTCCCTCCATTTAAAAAAAACTGAAGTGTGTTCGCTGTCACCGAAACATGTTAAATAGAGACAGGTTTCATATAGCAGACCCACAATGTAAAGTAAACGGGGATTAGAAATTCATATAATACGAGTATGTGAAGTCACCAGATATTTATTATTATATACTCTTTTCATTAACTATGTTGCATGAATTATCAAATTTAAGTTCACTCAACATATTCCTAGTAAAATTATTCTCCCAAATTGAATTTAATATTTCATTCCCTTTTACGTAAAATTCTGTATCTTAGATTGTAATATTCTGTTCAGATATTAGGTTTAATAGAACTCCTGCTGAACCTTATTGTTTAGATTTCATAAACTCTTTTTTTAAAGTAAATTAATAAAAAAAATCAAAATAATTTTGTACTTAAATAGTTATTTTAATATATTATATTATAACTCCAATTTTTCATCATATTTATTATATTTTAATATATTATCTATATATATATTTCTGGTTGTGGAACAACGAACCAATAATCATTCGGTTCTAAACGTGCATGTTAAATGCATCATATACAATATGAAGATATTTTTATATTTTTTAGACCATTTCTTAAAAGGGTACATTAATTGCTACACACATACGTATAGAACAATCACTTCAAATTTATTTATATCTCATCACCTAAACCCCAAATGAATGCCAAGAAATAACGACAATCACTTAATTAAACCTATGTCAAGATGTTGTGAAGTAACGTATGAAATCAATTCAATTTATCTCGTCCACAGCCAAAATTTTTATCGATTGAAATTGATACATCTAAGCTTTCTCAATAAACCTGAATGAAACACAATGTTAATTTTGCCTTCCAGGTGCGCTTCATGCCTTGGGGAGTCAGCCAGGGCTCAATGGTTTCGTCATTCAGATGGATGGCGTTCCGGCAGCTCGAACTTTGGTTCAGGGTCCGGTTCAGGTTTGGTACCTTCTGGCTCCACCTCTGGCCAGGGCACTCATAAACGTTCTCCTTGGGACTCGCTGCCCTCACTGCGTAACGAGGGAAGTTTGGGAGACAGTGGCTATAAGTCCAATAGGGCGGACTCATTTGAAATGAGGTGAGGAGAGACAAATTGTTGTTTTTACACAATGGACATATTGATTTAAATTGGTTTAATTTAGGGTGGCTCGTGGGCTATTGTCAAGGTAAGATAAGATTGGGGTGGTAAATTATTAATTTTCATTCAATATCAAATTTTCCTGTAAAGAAGATAGACATACATAATTTGAATACATTGTTTTGTGTGTAGTTTGTCAAGTGAGTGGGGGATAACATTTGTCTAATACAGGCAGTGACATCACAAGGGTTGGTGTCACTCAGTGGTGTAGCTCATGGTGTCACACCCATAGCCCTCCTCCATTACCAGACCATACAGATTACTTCGAAATGTTTTTTGTACTAATGTTAATGGTATGTTGTGATTCCCTTTTATTACTGGGTGTAATGACAATAGTAGTGACATAAAAAACTTAAAAAAATAATAGAAATACACCTTTAAATAACAATAAAATACCTACAGTCTAAAGGTATTTACATATTTTCATGTGGTTAAAGTGCTAATTCGGTAATAAAACAATATAATTCAAATAAAAACATTCAAGAACTATATCACAATTATGACAATTTAAATATTAAACTTTACCGTTACATGAAATAACTTAATGGTTTAAGTTGTCCTAGTAAAGAATAGCCTAAATAATGTAGAAGTTGTAGAAAAATGAATATTGAAATATATTCATTAATTAAGTAATGCCAAAAAAATAAACAGGAACAAATACATAATATTTCAGCATTTAGTGAACATCCATACCAAATCAAAACTTTTCTTCCCTGGCATTCAACGCTGCAAACTTGTGAATCACTTAATCGAAATTAATGTATATCGTCAATCCACTTTCAATTGATAAGATCGCTGTACCGGAAAGCCTTTAATGTCCTATGAAGATCGAAAATCGTTATAAGTTCAGCTTTGAAAAAAGACGGACACACAGATCATCAGAAATAATTTTAGGCTTAGTAAAATGGTTCTATAGACAATCATTTTGGTGTCGCCTACTCTTAAGATGTCACCCGGTGCGGTCAGCATCCCCCATATCCTACTAGTGACGCCACTGTATAGTCTAGTCAAACCTTGCTTGTCATGGTACCAACCCACGATTCACTTTTATCAATGTTGATACGACACTATAATCAACAATATTACTTAATTTAGTGTGTAATTCACTTCATTTTACACATCCTATCCAGTCACATATTAAAAATAATGGGCTAGGAATGAGGAAGGTAGAATTAATAAGACGTGTGCCCTCATTTGCGTGTAAGAAGCATTTAAGAACAAAATACATACAGCTGGCTGATAGTTGTTCAATATGTGTGCTTAGGTTTTTAATATTGCTGGTGACTGTAAGAATGCTGTCATTGTTCCTTTGTACAAAGAAAAGGCAGTAATAGGAATGTAAGAATTATACGTAAATTAGTTGGATGAGTATGGCAGGCAAAGATTTGGGGAGAGTTTTAATAGAGAAAGTCCGTGAAAAACTGCGGACAAGTTTCGGCGGGTGAAAAAAGATTTCATGTCAGGTAGAGGTTGTATGGACCAGATATTTGCATTGCAACAAGTGATTAAGAAATGTATTGGAGTTAGAAAGAAAGTTTATCTTGCAGTCATTGATCCTGAGAAAGCGTAAGATCGATTGAATAGGAGTATGTTATGGTATGTTCTGAGAAAGTATTATGGTGGGTATGTATGATAGTAAATGGAAATATGGCAGTGTATGGCGAAGTAAAGCATGCGTTAGGGGGGATGAAGGTTTTAACGAATAGTTTTATATAGCAAAGGGTGTTAGACAAGGTTATGTTATGTCTTAATGGTTGTTTAATGCATTCGTGAGTAAGTGTATGAAGGATGCCTGTGGTGACACTGTCGTTGTACAAATGGACATTGTGAATGTGAGAGTTCTATTACATGCATATGATGCCGTATGATTATTTATCTGAGAATGAAAGTGACCTGCATAATATGGCGTCAAACAGAATTGATAATTATTTGCTTCGTCACTAGATCCACACTTATCCTCTCAACACCCTCAAACCAACTTAAGGCACTTATTTCACATGGACCTATTGGATTCCCGGTTAAACTGCATTCTTCTAAGACCCAATCATAACTATCTTTGTCCATACGAGCTTTTCCATGTTCATTTTTTAGAGATTTCATTCCAACCGCATTTACCTTGCTCTTATGTTGTTCCTGACAAACCCACGGTTCACATCAATATAAAAATGTTGGCATTAACACAAATTTATATACTGCCATATTTGACTCTTTCGGTACTACGTCATTCTTTGCAAAAGTCCACATACTTCCAACTACTCTCTGATGTGCATTCACCCATATGTCAATTTTACCATCTAGCCTTCCATTTTGACAAAACATTCCGTCCAGATATACAAAATGATTCACTTGTTATTACATTTTTCTATTTATATTATTTGGCAAACATTTTCTGATAATTCCTTATCAAAAACTATCACGTTAGTTTTGGAGATATTTATACGGAGATCCATTCTGCCTGTCACCACATTCAAACGATTTAATGTATTTTGCAAGCGAATTTCATTTTTATCCACTAATAAATCATAATATAAATTTAATAGTACTCTCACATTCACATTGTCCTTTGAATATATTTTCAAAATGATTAGGCATCCCTTGACAAATCATGGTGAAACTTGCATAGGCAACCTATCCTACCAGAAGAACGAATTTTTATTACTTTAAGGTAAGCCAGACACATATAAATTTATAAAAAAACATTCTTAATTACTTAACATTTAGGTAGTTAAACAATCACTAAAATTGTATTTTGAAATTTGTAATAATATTTATATAGAACTTAATTATTGGTATAACAACATACATTGATTTACCAAGTTTGAACATATGTTTAAAATGGGAAGTAACTGTTATTAGAGTTTGGAAATAAGTCCTTAAAATTAGTGTAAGTAAAGGAGTAATAAGAATGCAGGTATGGAAAGTGCTGCTAAATGAGTTTCCCAACTAATTGAAAGAAAACTGTTCAAAGAGCTCCTTAACGCGATCATTAAAATACAGTTTCCTATAAGCATGATTTTTCCTGACATTTGGACCAAAGCTTTAAAAAAAAAGGAGATCTTAATTGTCAATATCTGTTTCTCTTTTCTTCGTATTTTTTTCATATATATCAGATTCTCTTTTTGAGAAGTCAATAATGTCTCATTATAAATATCAGCACACTGGAATTTTTTTTATATATATTTGTAGGGGTGGTCATTGGAAGTATAGATTGCCATGGTTGAAAAAGTACAAACATACTCGAGTATTGTGCCATAAAAATTCAGGAGCTATGTTTATTAAAAGTAAGAATGTTTGTTGGTTTCTTGCAAGGTGTTGCAAAAGTACGATAATTACTATTTGTAGCAATAGGCGCAGGTAGGTATGGTAAGCAAATAAATGGTGAAACTTTTCAGTCCTCCAACATTTTCCAATTATTAAATGATAAACAATCTGACATTAGAAAACCTGCTTATCTACCTCAAACAAATGTTAAGACCCTATTTGTGTTTATTGAGGATGAGGAGTATCCGCTTCTTCTTAACATCCTAAAACCATAAGGTTGTGAGAACTTACCAATTCTACAGGAATGCTACAATAAACGTATTTCCAAAGCTAGGAAAATATTTTATGATCTTTCAGGATTTTTAATTATAAATAGCGGTTGCTTTGGAAGTGAATTGAAACTTATATTCATATAGTTGACAATATTGTTAAGTGTATTTGTGTTTAACATAATACCATTTTAGAAAAAGAAGGCTTTGAACAACATATAACTAAATTGGATGTTGAATCTAATAAAAAAAGGAACAAAGGCAACCTAGGGGAAGACCTGCCAATTTATCTAAAAGTGTTAGAAACATTTTCACAAAATTTATTTAAAATATATTTTTTTGTTTTACTATGAGTTAAATATATATATATAAATTTAAAGTACGAGAAAGTTTACTTTATTTTTAAGTAAGAAGGAATAATATCAAAAAATTAATCCTAACAAATTATTTTTGCCCCTACAACATTATTATCATCAACGGTTTGAAGCCTGTGGCTTGGTCATTTTAGTGAAATACCTCCATATTCCTCTATCGTTCCACTATTCTTCCACCTTTAATTTCTTTGATTATTCTCGTCTCACTTGAGCCCTATAATATAGTCAAAGTATGGTAAATAAATATATTTTATCTCGAATATTGAAAAAAGTTGCCAAATGCCATACTATTACACCCCGACATCACAATACGTTCTCAGCGCACTCTGAATTCTCTCTTTGGCTATCCACTAATCCATTCATATCTCCAAAGAGATAATTCTTTCACTCTGTTCACATGCATACAAAATTTCACTGAGATCACTCAAAAACTTCACTCTTAAATTCTCGTCTTGACCGTCCACCAGAACATAATCAGCACCTAACATAATTCTACGAATGTCTATTTTCACACGTATCCATATAAGTCTAGATGACACCAACTCATTCCGTCTCACAAACAGCTCAGCTTTTGGACTTAAGATTAAGCCTACTCCCTGACTTCCCCTTATACATTTATCCACACCTGACTACAGTGCCAGGCTACCATCACTCGTCATCAAAACATATTTCCCGTTTCGCTTGATTTCACTTATACACAAAACCTCAATTATTATTCTAATCATTTCTTCTAACAGTTCATTATCTAACACAAACTCCTCTAACATTCCACGTCCCAATACATATATAGTGTTCTTGTGGGTAAACACACCGAAATCCTTCCTATTGGTAGTGACACATGGGCAACTTTGTTCTGGGCGGCAGTCTCTATTGTAGGAATACTGTTTTGTAATAACAGTGCAAGGGCGCTCAGGATAAGATTGAGCAACGCTTGTACTTGTGATATACTTGCTGAAATGTGCCAACAGCAATTAGTACAGCATCCTTACCATAAGCAGCAAATACTGACACGGGTGTGGGTATGATCAAGGCCTGGTCTACTCTAAGCTAATTACTAAAACATATAATCCAATATTAACCTCTGATGACCGAAGCTACGGTGGGCAGCTGAGGTTAAAAGTGAAGGGTTCATCTGTAGACAAGCTGGCGAGAACATGGCCTAATGAAACGTGGAATGTCATAGGAGCTTGTGGCAAAGAGAATGAACTGTTAGAATAAATGTATTTATATATGTATTATAATTTACACATGTATGCATATACATTATACAATTTGTTTTTTCTATTTGCCATAGAGTTGGCATTTCTAATTAATATACCAATAATTTTAGTTCATATATGATAACCAAAAGCTTATGTTGGAGCTCATATTTCAGGTTTTATAATCTTAGATCATGTTATATTAAAATTATAAGGTTTTGGTTTTTTCGGACTATTACATGAATAATTTGTTCTGTTTTAATTTATTATATATGAATTGATATTAGTTCATTAGTAGGTTTTAGTGAGTTTAACATGCTTATGTCAAGTTGATTTGAAACCATTAATTACATATTCGTCAGTAGCTTATATAGGAATCGTTTACGGTGTCGGCGGGACAGATACCGTCGTCATTGAAATTCACAAGAGAGTCGGAGGAGGAAGGATATTTTCCCCTGGCTTATTAGGGAACTGGGTGTTTCCCTGCCAGTCTAATAAAGTGGAAATAGACTGTAAAATACCATCGTATGTCAAGACTATACTAAACAAATTGAAATTAAATTACTTACATATCATGTCTATCACAGCAAAACTAAACTAATTTGAAATATTTCACAACATATCAGCTTCATTGGTGGGGCCATTTTTTCTTAACACTCTTAATATTTGATTTAAAACTTATAATGAACGAGATTCATTAATTTGTGGGCTATCTACAGGTGCTTGAGAAGGGCGGGCCCTTAAATTAACGTTTCAGCCCCTATTAGGCCGTAATTTACGTATTCCATTGGTAGATGACTGATGCTTATAAAGCTAATTTATTATACCGTTTTATTTTGCAAGTCTTCTTCCAGCACATGATATATTTGCACACGTTTCTAAAACGATTCACTCCTAGAAGTTTGTGATGTTGGTTTGTTGGTAAAATTGAGATTGAGGTTTAAGCCCCACCGAATATACTAATTTTTTTCTTCCCTGAAAATAATGGAACACTTCCTCGTTCAGTTTTTTCCCAATGTGAATTTCCATTCCTATCTTTAATCTTATATATAAAACATAAAAGCTTGCACTTGAGCGATTAGCAACAAAATATTATTAATTAATTTCGTTGTGCACCTTTTGACCTCATATAATAATAATAATAATAATAATAATAATAATAATAATAATAATAATAATAATAATAATAATAATAATAATAATAGTAATAATAATAATGGAATACTTACTCGTCAAGTTTTTTTCACTGTGTAGTTTTTCATTTATTTCTTTATTATATACATAATAACTAAAAGTTTACAATTGAGCGACTAAACTCAAAATATTATGAATTAATTACGTTGTGCCCTGTTGACCTAATATATTTCGAACACTGTGCTAATGCTGCTACATTACCTATAAATGTATACCATCCCTATCCAAACTTTGCCATTCCCTGTTAAAATTTAATCCTTCAAGTTAAATAAAATATTTTTATATATATTATTTAGATGCTTAAAATTGACAAAGATATTGGGGCTTACAATCCCGTTTGGGTGTACTAAGGTAGGTTTTCAACGTTTCATTTTGCAGCCCTGAATTTAATAAATAAACTGTTACATACCATTTATTAAGATCATTTTTTTAAAAGTGATTTAGCTCAATTTTAATATTTTACTTTATTTTGTCTTGAGTAAGCCTTCAAAGCTAGCTAGTTAATCATAGTAACTGAGCTTGCAGCACCATATAGTACCACCCCACTTAGTTGTAAAGTTGAGTACGTTGGTTTTCCAAATCAGTTTTCTATTAATCGTTTATATCAAAAAGGCCTAATATATAAGGTGATTAGTCTATGTAGATTATGTGGCTATATTATACTTTGTTCAGATGACTCATGTTTGATTCACTAGCCTTATGATTAATTTTGTCATTTAAAATTTTTATAAGAATGATTATAACAAAAATGGGTTGGGTGAAGGGGATTCTAATAATTTAGATCTTAGCCAATTGACCTCATCTTACCTCTGCTCTCCTGGCGTATGGAGGAATTCATTTCTGAGGTGGGGACACCATTAAGGTGAATTCCATTATCCCCAGATGGTAGGATAATACTTGAGAATGATGTTGGTGGAAAGCAGAAGGACATACAGTTTAACGTGGGTTCCGAATCACGGTGGGGGGCTGGCATTCCACTTCATTCACAAAGCGTGAAAGCACACACTTTGCCACAGGTGAAGGAAGTGTTTAGTAATCAGAACCAGGACCGGGACCATGATTAGAACTCTAGACCTCTAACGCCAAAGTCTGACACCTTACCCCTAAACAGCCAGATCACCATTATAACAAATATAAACAAACACATTAAACGTATCAATTCGTCCAATTTTTAATTGCAATGCTTCCTTGTAGCCCATTTATGTGGGTGACGGTGAGGAAAAAACTTAAATCCTTGTTGGCTGTACTCAGATATTTTTCCATAAAAGAATTTTACCTCTACCCTAACTTAAATGAGTAGCATGAGTGAATTTTAAAGGCTAATTATTAAGGTTGTTTTAGTACCTTTCTCTTAGTGCTTATTGTTAAAACGTGATGTCGTTTAGTTAAATGTATTCACATAGGGTCTACAATGGTGGGGGTGGGAAGCCTTTTTTTTATCTTGAATGTTAAACAGCCATGCTAACCACTGATCTTAGGCGCTGATAACCAATGAACTCGCCAAAGGGAGTAGTTTATCCGACAAGGTTCATCACCGTCCATCAACATCCGTTCCCGTGACTACAACGCTATCTCTTTGGTAATGAATGGCATGTACCCCTATTATCCGCTGCCAGACGTCTTACCAGTGGAATACCATATTTTATTTAAGCCAGAGTTGTGTGGTTCTTTGACAACCAAGCCACACTCCAAACATCTTGGACCAACACTTGACGTCCGACAGTCATGGTCCAAGTGAAAGAATGCCATTCCTACAGAGGTAGGGTTCTCAAAGAACCACTCACCCCAGCCGCAACATCCTCTCTGAGATTCGAAACAAATGTAAACAATTTAAAAGAACACACTTGGATTAGAATCAAATAAGATTAAATATTAAAATGAGATAAAAATTCGGAACACATCTGAACGACTTCGTCCACATAATCCTCTATAAATATGACATAAATTCATATGGGACAACATTCAAATGGGAATTCAATCAAATGAGGTAAAATAAATTGGGACAAAAGTTCAAATATGGCATACAGAATTAATTGGGGCAAATATTAAACGAAACAATAATCAAATGGGTATAAATAGAATGGAACAGTAATAGAATGGGGAAGAAATAAAATGGAGGAGAAAATCAAATGGGGAGGGTAAAATTAATGAGGAAAATATCAAATGGGGCAAATAATCAAATGGACAGAATTGGAATATTATTATTACGTCATCTAGTGTCAAATACCTCCATGGGGAGAGAGTACCTATAAATAGTATCCTGGCGACCTGAATTTAAGTCACAGTGTCAAAGGTCAGGTTTCGGTCATACACTGGTATCCCCACTAATAATACTCACTCTATGAAGAATGTAATAAGTCTTTCATTTTTTATAGTAAAATTTCTTAATGTTATGATTCTCATGTTTACTTGATAATATGAACACCTGTATTATTAGGCTCCTTATAATAAAGCCGAATCAACTGAATCACAAAACCATTTTATCTAATTTGGCATGGACCATTCATTAATTTGTATTTAATTTTATGACTCCTGATATTATTAAGAATTACTTGTAGCATGTTATTTATATTAGTAAATAAACTCTAACAGTAGTTTACGTTGCACAAAGTCTGCTCCAACTGTAATCTATATAGTGTTAAAAAAAATTGACTGATTGTTAATACATTACCGTGCGTACTAATTATTCTGTGATTCTTTCAAAAACTGTTTTCGAGATTCAAAACTTTACTATATTCCATTAATTGGTAACCCCTTTATTAAATATTATACTATCACTGTGTATGATGTACGAATATTACTCAATCGGAGGGTTTGTTGGATTCTCAAAATGTATACTGTCAGCTTATAAGCCTAAAAAGCACTAAAAGGCATACAGAGGAAACGAGATAGTCTCCCGCTGATTTTATCATTGAGCCAGAAGGTATTTTCACATCAGACTGTCAAGCCCACCGAAATGCATACACCAACTGACCGTACAAGGGAGACCTTCAATCCATTCATCACACGGACTGGCAATATACTGAATGTGATTTTAGTATCGTCCATCGTCATATTTGTTAGAGCCGTAAGGGAGACTAAGTCAGAGCAATGTAAGTAGCAACTTTCTATAGCCCATACCAGAAGATATATTGCATTGTAAACACCAAATATGGCCAGAGATGGATCTGGGCTATACTATAAATATACAGTACACTATTTATGGTGCATTTTATTGTTAACGTAATATATTTATTTAAAAACTCATTATGTAGTTATAAGTAATGGTTAGGTAATAAACGATTTTTAAAAATCAATACATTTACGGAAGGTTTATTATTAAATCAGTTGCATAAGGTGCTACATAGTTTAAGGCGTCGTTCTAGTCTTGTACTGGATTTCTGGCAATGGGAAGATCGGGGTTTAAGTTTTGGTCTAGTGATAATGAATGTGCTTTTCCTAAATGGTGCCCCACTTTCCTTTGAGTACATATCCTCTAATATTCTAAGTTCCTCACTCTTCCCATGATCGTAATCAATATATGCGTACAGCCCAAATAGGTAGGGCCTACTAAGACGTGATAAAAATAAATGTTATTGTAATATTCTAAAGGATATGATTGAGGAAGACTGTTAAGAGAAAGTTAACTTGGACTATAACGAAATACATAATGATGAATCTTTTGCGAAAAATAATTCTTTATGTAACAAGCTGAGGTTCCAATTTAGGCCTCTAATTCAGGGTTAGCCCAATAGATGGCGAGCCTAACGCCTTAGATCACGTCTTTACTGATACTAAATATTGACATAAGTTTTGTGTAGAGCAATGTGTAATCTTGTAATACAACCTTTTTTATTTGAAATATAAAGGTTACTTAGGTACAACAGTGATTTACCTACTTTGTCAAATATTTAACTATCTGGACACGTGGTGTAGTGGTCAGTGCAACTGGCTACGAACCTAGGGTTCCGGGCTCAATTCCCAGCTGGTACCTTGGGCATTTTCCTCTTAAGAGGAATTATCCCAACGGTCGCCAGGTGTTGGTAAGTTAGATTTAAGACTCCCACGGGCTCACACCACCATAATCACTATCATCACATCAACTCATTGTGGGTATGTGTAGAAAACCTCCATAGGTGTACCTTGGGAAACGATATGTGTTAACAGAGCGGCAAATAGTATAAATACAGCTGACCGGAATGGATTCCATGTCCCTTCTGGTTAGTAATGCCAAACGCTAAAGAAGGGGAAAAAAAGTCATTAATTTAGATTGCTTGGAATTTTGTTGATGTTTTAAACAAATAAATTACACAGGAATGTCTTTTATAATGAAGTAAATGGTGAAGGTGAACGTAACTTTCAAGGTTTATTTGTAGCAAATGGAATGACGATAATAGAATTTTAAAAATCTCTCTTATTCAATTTAATTTCGAATGGTGCTGTCGTTTATATTGGACTGCATCAGCCAGCTCATGCAAATAAAAATGTAGGAAACACCATCTAAGAGAACATGCAATAGTTTTATTATATTTCAAATAACATATATATTTATTTAAACCGTTTAAACGTATGTTTAAGGGTTTAGTATTAATAGTAAACAACATGCTTTATCATATATTAAGATGATCAAGGCCAAATAACCCTAATAGTCATATTACAATAAGAGATTTCAAAACATAAAACTGATACTTAACTTATATCTTGATTGTGATCTTCCAGGAACATGTTTGATCGTCAAGATAGCTTACGTTCTGACTATATGAGTGATCGTGAGTCCCGTTATGGCATCGTGCAGCAAGCGTCAATCGAAAGTACTGATTCACGGCTCTGCTATCTCACCTCTTCAGAGGTAAGTGGATCAAGCATTAAACACCATTACAAAATACATATTTTTAAATTCTGTTTTTAAAATAACAATCAAGAACTATTGCATTCGTTAATTATTATTATCTTCGCCAATACAATCTAAATAAAATTATATTAATAACCCCAATTTGTTGTTGGAACATTAATTTTTACTTTCTCACGACACCTTGAAGGTAGGAAGTATCGTAATCCTCAAAAAATTCAAATTCAAGATGTTAACGAATTTTGATGTTTTATGAACCTCTGAATCCGAAAAAGTGGCTTACGCAATGCCGTCTTTATATCTGTACGTATTTATGTATGTGTGTTTGTATCTCGGCCTAGAACTGAAACTATTTCCCCGATTGGGTTTAAACATGATAGTCAGGGTTTTCATAAGGTTCTCCAAATATATATTTAGAATAAGTTATCTTACTTTAAAATTAGTTCACTTAAGGGTAATAGATAGTAAAAAAGCTATTTTATTGACATCGGTTGTAGATAAATTGATTAAAATTCATATCTAGGTACTATTTAACAATAACAACAAAATGGAGACTCTAATATTCCTGTGAAAATGAATTTAGGGGTTCTTTACATGAGCGAAAATTTATACTTTTGATTGTATCTGCCAAGAATTTGAGATATTAAATAATTATTTGAAGAGTTGTGGCTCTATTAAAAATAATCATATTTTAATTGAAGTATGTTTTTTATTAAACCATTATTTTATAAGCTATTAGCAAATATATAATTTTAATGTCGGTATTTGAAATGTGAAATTGATTGTTAGGCTCTTTAAAAACAGATATGTTCCTCTTTTCTCCATGCTCAGTGTATATTATTTCATCTGTGCTCTTTGGTGGAGTGTTTCTGAAAGGATATTTATTACTTCGTTTAACAACCTTACAAGTTTTTAGTAAATGTCTATAGTTTAATATAAATTAGTTTGAAAATAGGTATGGTGCAGTACCGTATATTTCATAATGTTTCTGTATCAATGAATATTATTTCTGTTCGCATATATTACGAGCTATAAGTCAATGTCTTCATTTAAATAAGAAGAGAGAAAGTATATGCACTAAACATTATGTTCTTACAATCGACCTGTCTGATATAATGTATTAAATAAGTTTTTTTTGCTTTGATGTTAGTTGAAAATATCACACAACTCTGAAGTTACTAATACTAATCAGAAGATATTACAGAATTTGTGGTTACATAAGAACAGTCTTAAAGAACCATTTAACTCCTACAATAACCCAAATGAGCACGAGTCACACACAGACACACACACATAAGCGAGCTTGGTCCATCATTCTACTATCATCTGATCATTGGAATTTAATAGTAGCCAGACCAATAGTAAATTAGACCGTGGTTTTTCTTCCATTTAATTCTTTAATACCTACTCTTATAACATTATGGCCTGACACTCCCGCAAAAATTAAATGATGATAAGAGATAAATTGAGATTAAAGACATTTTATATCGAGGACAGCGTGGTTCTTATTAATATTTAAAAAAATATAATAATAAGTAACAGCTAAAAATGGTTTAAATCAATGTTTAAGGTGAAAAAGCAATAATAATACAAAATGTATGGGCGTATAGAGTTTACGTTCATATGTATTTAGTGTAAATAGACTAGTAGGATTCTTTGTAGCTGAATTTAATTACATGTCACTGATGGACTTCAGTCCGACTTGATAAAAACTATATTATACGCAACAGATATTAAAACATTTTAGATATATTAAGAACTTAATGAATTGTATATAAAATCAATAGGCTTTTGAAAGTTAAAATAAACTACCATATATTTTAGCCATGTGAAGTCTTCCCGTTGAAATTATATAACACTCTATTATTAGATGGATTAGAGGCAGAATGTTTGCAGTTTTTCATAGTTGATTATTTATTATGAAATAGATGTATTGATCTAAAGAATATGTTTTGTTACTTGTTTTCTTAGATTTTAAGTGTCAATACAATCCAATATTGACTTATAATCTGTTAATAATATTCAATACTAACAAGTGTAACTTGTTTTCACACGGAGAATGTATAAATTAACATTGTTATTTTTTGTATATAAAATAAATCACAGGAAATAGTAATACGATCTTAAATTGTGTTTATATATTAATTATTAATTGACTTATATTGTGATAAAAAATGCGAGACTAGGCTGACTTCTTTAAAACATAGATATAATGTGAACATGTTTTAAAAGCTGAAATTTCTTTTGAAGATTACTAATAACTTCTCTATAGACACTACTTTGAATACATGTCGGTTTGTTGGAATAAAAAATAAAGAAGACTCTCAAATCAGAGATAATTTGGTGATTAAAGAGTTGAAATTAAATTCAATCAATACTATTATAGCATTTTTTTTACCTTACCTACTCTTTTTTTTACCCATTTTACCAATTTGGCCCATTTTACATGAATTTAATCTTTTTTCCACTTTACCTTTAAGTAATAACCTTTTTTATCTTTTATTCCTCATCGCCATATACACCCAATCTATCCTTTCAACCCCATTAATATTATATTTTTATTTTTTAGCCTGTTTAGCCCTTTGCAGCTTTTTAATCTTTTAACATTCTTTATATTTTTTACCCCTTTAAACCGTAATACCCATCTTTTGTTTTTTACTATTTACCCTTTGGAAATTATTTTCCCTTTTCGCCATTTTTGTCATTTTTGCTCATTTTTGTCTTATTGCCCTTATTTCAAATAAAATTTATCTTTTACGATCTTTCCCCTTTTTTCCCTTTACCTTTTTTATCCTTTACACTTTTTACCCTATACGATTAAAACCCTACACCTTTTTTTAACCCTTTTTACTCCTTTTACACTATCTACCCTTTCCACTCCGCTTACGATTTTCACCAAATAAAACTTTTTACCCTTTTTTCCCTTTTTATTTTTTTTGACCTTTTTGCTGCTTTTTAATACATTAAATTATTATTATTATTATTATTATTATTATTATTATTATTATTATTATTATTATTATTAGCACCGCGTCTTAATACCCATTCGGGTTATACGCATAATACATTAAAAAAAAAAAATTATTTCCTTTATCCCTTTTAACCCTTATACTATTTTATTTTTATGATTTACTTACTGCTCTTTCTACCATTATTGCCTTTTTGGTCTTATTGCCATTTTTGATTAAATCTAACTTACTTTCTATCATTTTTACCATTTTTATCATTTAAGATTTCTACCTTTTACCCTTTCTATCCTTTTTACCCAAGACCATTTTCAACATATACCCTGTTTCAGGAGCGGATCTAGCCAATGGGTGTATGGGCACGTGCCCCTCCCCCCCCCCCCCCCCCAAATTAAATAAATACAATAATTATAAAATATTAATCCGAGTTTATTTATCACTTCATTTTATGTTTTAATTCCATAAAAGTAGCTTATTTAGTGTGTTATAATGACATTTTATTATTAGCAAGCGATTATCTTTATGTCAGAGGCAGACAAAGGTTTTCACTAAGATCAGAGTTGTAGAGCTCCTACACCCGATGTCCTGTGTATTTGTGTTAGGCCGAGCGCACACGAAACTAGTCTGATGTCACCGAACAATGACTATTCTCGGGTAAAATTAGTCAGCACCCGAGCTGCCTTTCACTCAGAGGATAATGTGACGACTGGCGAATCTTACTAACGTCTCTAAAAGTTGAGCATCGAATAGTACCTGTACGATAAACAAATAGTTGTTTCTGTTTTTAAGTAATTTCATATAATGTGTTACGCCAATAATGACTGTAGTGCTTGTTTTTTTTGTTTTTAATTAATATTGATTCTGAGTGCTTATTTTGTGTAAGTTATATAAAATAGAGTCCAAACAACAATGAACACTATTAAGGACATAGCATGCAAGTTATTAGACTATCAAAGAAGGCTTGAAATAAGGAAACTTGTTTCTTGAAGACCACAACTTAACCCATCACGTACTTATCATAGCCAGAAGAGAAACTGCAGTCGTAGTTTAAACCCGAAACTGTATAAGAAAGCTACCTAGATTGCAGGGTGTGACCAAAAAAAATGTGTTTTTGCTGTACTGATTTAGGCTCTGCAGACACGTAGGCGACTACAGGTGTAGTTGATCTCAAACACTTGAATGAGAAACTAAAAAAGCATTAAGTGAGTAAACTGCATTTGCAAAATGAAATGAATCTGGCAATGTTGGGGCGGTTAGACATAATACAGCAATTAGAAGAAATTTACAGAAAGACACAAAACAGCGTGAATTATTGGAGAGAAACAGTTACTTACATTCTCAAATAATCTATTGTATCAAATTTTGCTATTCTTTTTATTTGCTTTTAAGAGGCCATTAGGAAACTGTTGAAAGTTTAAATCCAGGAGTTCTTAGCGATTAGATTTTTGTTGCATCTTTAGATAATGTAGTACGAGAAAATCTGGAAAGTTCAAACGTTTTCAAAAGCACTTCAAAAACAGTACAGCATGACATTTTGGATGCTATGCTGATAGTAGCTCATTCTTATATAAAATAATAAATCGAAAAAACTGAGTACTTAGCAGTTGTTGTTGTAAAACAATTTAAAATAAGTTTTTTTTTAGAATCTGTGACGCTTCTGAAAATAATTGTGACTATTCTGATGACAAGTGTAGAAAATGAAAGGTCCTTTTCTACTCTAAGAGAGTAAACACTTTTTTTAGAAACTCTATGCAACAAGATCGTCTGAATGCTTTAAAAATGTTGTCAGTTTCTAAAGATCTAATCCGTTCAATACCAGATTTTAATAAACTCGTTATTGAAGAGTTTGTCAAATCCAAACACCGAAGAATGAACTTTTCATGTATGGGATTGCGAAAGAAGACATTTAGTTTTTGTCTAATCCATAATATTGCATTTTCTAAAACAGTTATGATACTTATCATTGCAACAAATGCAGCTAGGACTTTTGATTCTATGAAGATATTCATTGATAAATATCTTAGTTTTGTTGTGTTTCTTAAAAAAAATTTGTATATAAGAATAATATTGTATTTCTAGCAAAATTATTTAGTTTGAATAGTATTACTTGGCTAACCTAGCAAGGATAATTTATTTATTGTAAAAAAATGCAAGATAAAATCCATAATTAGGTAGGCATAGGTAGGTAGGTATAAGTATATAGGTGTATATAGGTAAATCTATATTTTTGTATGCGAAGATTTTCAGGAAATCATATTAATGTTATGTGAATGAAAATGATAGCCTATTTATTTTTACATTATTAATTAGCTTAATTATTTTTGTGCCCTCCCTGAGAAATATTTCTGAAGCCACCACCCTGTTTTACCTGAATCCTCACTTCTCCAATCATGTAGAGGAAGTGACGAGAACTATTAAAAAAAAATAACATGAAGGTTTGGGAAAGATGAAACACAAGATAAATATACAAATGTATCAAATCAGTTTATTTAAATTGAAACAATTGAATAGAACTGCATATGGTTTAGATAGATCTTGGATTAAACAGTCCTTTATTAAATGCCATAGACGTATACATCCAAACAAGGAAGAATTGCAGTAAACATCTAGGTTACTAAAAATCAACACAAGTAAAGTTGAGTCTAATGTCGAGTCTAGTAGCTCTTCAAATTAGAACTAAAGCACATTCTGCTACGAAGGTGCATCTGCCTCAACACGGCAGCAAAATAAATATAAATTAAATATTAATTTGAGGTTAAGCTCCAATACATAACTATCCAGCCTACCAATTTTTAGACTTAGACCTGGAAGATATATAGAACAATCATAGTTAAATAATAGTTAATAATATCAATTTATAGTAAGTCCAAATTTGAAAGAGTTACTATAATGGTAGTTAAATGAGCTAGCTAGCATGAGTTAACTCCATGGAGAGCTATGTAACACAAATATTAATGTCCTAGAAGAGGAACAATCATTTTACAAATTTTAAATCACACTAACAGGAATCAAGGTTGTTTAAGATACTTTGGCCGGTCAGTTCCTAACTAGTACTGCCTGGACATTCAACAGTATATATGTGTATATATATTTCCACCCTATTTAGGACAAACTAAAACTAGTGCAAAAAAATAATTTATTAACTAATACAAACGGTGCCAGAAGGGGGCTGGAGACTAAACACTATCCCCGTGGGCCACTACAATGAACTAGTAATGCTCCCACAGGTTGTGCACCGATAATAGGTACACTAAAGAGAAACAATAGGGACTGGTATCAGTCACAGACCTAATCAGGTCAATGAACAAAGTGTTAGATAGCCTGATTTCCACCATTAAGTGATCCTAAGCATGGCCATACAGATTAGGGAGTCATAACTGTTTTATAGTATATAGCACTATGTCTATGGACATAGAAAAATAAGTCAGAAACACTATCATAGTAAATCATGTCCTAAGGACCTAGATAATTAGATCATTAAACTCATCATTCAAAACTATGCCTTATGGGCATAGAAAAGCAAGTCAGAATCTCTGACACAAAATATTATGTAATATGGATATTGAAAGGAACAAAAGACTAACATTGAAACCTATGCCTTATGGGCATAGAAAAATAAGTCAGAAACTCTGACAAACAATACCAAGTCATATGGTCATAGAAAAGGGTAAGAGCCATAACAATCTAAACTATGCCTTATGGGCATAGAAAAACAAGTTAGAAACTCTGACACAAAATCTATGTCTTATGGACAAGGTATAAGAGTACTAAGACTCTAGGTTCTCTCCTAATACAAATACTCATAGTGACTGCCACAGCTACTTCTGCGACGTGGAGGTGAGACCGATGCCTCACCCATCGTGATCAAAAGTTGCTAAGTCCGCAGATGTAGGATGACGTCCAAGAATCTCCTCCGTCAAATAGATACAATAAAATACATAATGTGAAGCGAGGATAGACGGCTAAATACTAACCGAACTGACGTATTCAAGGAGGGTCTTCACCCGTACAGCAGTGGAGGAGGTAATTAGCAGAATCTCGCCGAATGAGAACTAGTGCTAGAAGACTGCGTGGCAAACAGAGAGAAATAGCTCGGCCATTTCATCGAAGTGGGGTCTTCGAGTGAGATGTCATTCTCTTGTTCTGCCAACAACAGTCAGCTGGGGCATTTTCCTGAAGTTAGGGCGTTTCCCGGCAACATGAATTCATCGTGAGTTAATATCTGTCACACATTATTAAAACTTATTAGCCGGAGGCTTAATACGCTGCATACCCTATACCGTTTATAGCCTATATCCTGATGAAATTAATACCATACTCCAGATCTAATAAGAGATACACGCACCTTCTTACTGATTTGATTTCGACGTGTATTCCAAATGTGCTTTGGCCATATCTGTCAAGACAAAAACAGATAAGAAAGTAACCACCGCCATGGTACACGTTCTAAGACAAGTCCGCTAATGGTTTACCTCCCATACGCCACATGCATACGGATAATGGTAGAGAGTATTACAACGCCAATTTTGGGTGACCTGGTGGTCTAGGGCTAAGGTGTCAGACTTCTGTGCTGGGGGTCTGGGGTTCAATCCTTGGTCCCGGCATGGATTTATCTGATTACCAAACCCTTTATTTACCTCTGGCAGAACGTGTATTAGTCACAACGTGTGAATGTGTGGAATGCCAGGCCTCCACCATGGTTCGGATCCCACGCTAAACTGTAGGTCCTACATTTCATCTCACAATCATCCTACCATTACACATTAGCGTAAGTGCGTATAACACGAACGGATAGTAAGACGAATTATTATTGTTAATAATAATAATAATAATAATAATAATAATAATAATAATAATAATAATAATAATACGCCGCCAATTTAAAATTTGTCAAGGCAAGGAAAAAGCCCACGCGCTCAAGAACATGATGTGGACAAGATTTAAGGTTAAAGGATCATATCATCGATTCTTTATTCGCCTAATACAGCAAAAAGGTACACTCGACTATTAAGATGAGACATATCGACGTTAAAGATTATGGTCTTTTTACATACCGACTATATACGTTCTTAGACTGTGTATCCCACACCGGCTCAATTTAAAGTTGGCAATATCTTTCGTATCAAAAGACATAAGGATGGTTTTGCAAATGGTTACACCTCAAACTTGTTGGTTGATCTTTTCAAGAGAAGCAATATCATCGTATCAAATCACAGAAGGTTCCTGCTCCAGGATATGAAGGATGAGCCTATTAAGGGAGTATTTTACTCTCAAGAGATCAAGAAAAGTTTTATCCCGATGTATACCTTGTATATAAAATCGTCACGTGTCGACGATACAACAAACGTTAAATGGTTAGGGTTTGGCTCTTCAGACAATTCATGCATTTATGACGCTGACATTATCTAGTAGAGGAGAGACAACCTCCCTCCCTTTTTAGAGGTAAGGGGACTTCCCTCTCGTTTTAAGAATCCAACCTTATAAAGAAGACTACAGGTGGAGAGTATCACATCATTCGAAAATGTTCTGTCAATTAGGGAATATAGCCGAAGATTTGAAGACATAGAGCTAGGTAAGGGTTATTTGAACAACATCATCGTAAATAATCAAGTCTACAAGGAAACGTGTGATTACACAACGCACTTTTCAAGGGCACATAGCCCTTGTATGTGGGAGTGAAGTCAGTACGTAGAGGCATATGATGAAAAGTGCATAGTTTAGAGGTGACTAACCTAAGATCCTAGAATCTCCGTTCCTGGTTCAACGCCCGCATTTGATCCAGATGTCTAGGTCTTAATAGTGTTCGTGCTTTAGAAGGAAAAGACTGCAACATCGATCCTTGAATTTCACCAAGGTGACGACGGTTGGGATGAATTCATGATGACTGTAAAAATTTGATGGATATATATATATCCATCAAATGTGTGTGTGTTTAATATATAGGTGTAACATTTAAATTAATCTGTTTTATTTATTTCAAAGAAGTATTTTGATAATAAAGCATACTTTTACTAAACCAGCTATGGTAGACCACAGAAGATTAAAGGTATGTTCTTGATGGAGGAAAGAATATCACAGATTACGATGTCAGGAGGGATATGTTGTATATTATGTTCCAGAATTCATTTATTGTCCTAGAACATGGAGAGAAAACATCATTGGTAGGGTGTGAGGAGGTGGAATATATGAATACGGTAGATATATATATAATATATATATATATATATATATATAAAGAGAGAGAGAGAGAGAAAGGAGATTCTCACATACGTAATTAAATTGTGGGAGCTGGAGGGAGAGAGAAATACTATAGACCACTCAGGGAGGAGGGAGTAGGGAGATAGAGAGAACTAGAGCATGAGCCTCTAAGGGGGCTGGCTCCACGATAGGGTGAGGAGAACCGGTTCTGGGGAATACACACATCTCTAGAAAGTTTAATACGTGATGTATACACTTTGTGTCACTGTGCTCTAGAATTCTGACACCTATACTACTAAGTGAACTTATTAACCTTCGAATAAAAAATAATTCACTATATGATCAAATAATAGTTTTAGTGCTATAAATCAATTATATTTAAATTTATAACATGTTAAATTATATTGTTACAAGCATTAGGTTTTATTGAACTAAGGTCTGCTTAAAAGTTACATCAAAAGGAAGGAACAATCATTTAGATTTAAACAAATAAATATAATCATTTCATCGCCCCATCTATATCTAGGGCAAGAACTTTTCCAGAGTTGAAGAGGAATACCATGCTGTTTAAATAATCGATATGATGCCATCTTAAAGGAAGAAGGAAATTTTTAGTTCACAATTGATGAACGATTAAGGAAAGATGCAAAATTTTAATGAATAAATTAAAGTCAATACTATTTACAGCGTAGGGGAGGGATAATGTGAAGGTTTATCCTGATCATACTGTAATAATATTTTACTATGGATATAACTAGTAGGAGAAAATAGTTTTTATTGGATTAAGAAGCGACTTGACACGGATATATGCATGAAATCAATTAGCCTAAGATAATTTGGCCTAAACAGTGAGACTAAAAGTATAAGTTAGCTCAAAAGATTTAGATAAAAGTCTTATGGTCTAGTATCATTTGGTCTAAAGTCATCTTGATGTCAGTAATATTACCTAGATATATTTGGCCTAAAGCGACGTCACTTGCTCTAAAATCATCTGGACTTAAACTAATTTCTAAAACAAAGGTTTTGCCCACTTAAATTCACACAAAGTCAGTTGATCTAAAGCCATTAAGACTAAAAATTAACTTCGCATCAGATAAATACTGACATTTTAGTTTGAATATTTTTGATACAGTAGATGCGAGATAGTATTACTTTATTTATAGATACGTCAGTATTCTTGAAACAATGAAATTGTTTTGTACGTCCTACTCATTAAAATTGAGTTATATATTAAATGTATTTTTTACAGTAATAAATCGTATTGATAGAAATTTTAGAAGAAAATAATCTTTAAAGAGATGTTAAAGAACCAGAACCCGAAACGGAACCCAAAAAGTAAATGGCTTAAGAACTGGAACCAGAATTGAAATAGAGTTTTAGGCTTGTGACGGCTAATATTGTGTTTTGAAAGTTCTTACTTAAAATAAAAAATATTCCATAATTTCATGCTATGCCCTTATTTTTTAAACCTAATTATATAGTTTTAAAATACACTTTTCCCCTTCCGTAGGAATTTTTGTGAGGTTAGGCTATATATATATATATATTTTATATATATATATATATATTATCCAGGGGGATTACAGAAGTATTATTGTGCACTTAACAGTAAAAAGAAGGAATAATAATTACTATCACAATTGTTAGTGTTTTTTATTTTTAAATTTCGGCTAAGAGCTTATATAGTAAGAAATACGTGTTTAGCTCTTGAGTCACAGCAAACAAGTCTAAGAAAGGAGAATACTAAGAAATGAGAACTGGCCCAGTTGTACAGTAAGTCTAAGCTAAATATGAAGATATTTATTTAAAAGTGCTATTTATAAAAAAAAGTTAAACAACTTAAGCTGTTGTGGTAAATTTGCATAGAAGAAGGTGAGTTGGAGTAGCAAATTGCTAATATTTTCACTCTGCCTCAAAATATCGAGTAATAACTAGTCCAAAGTCTGTATTCATTGTGTGTAGTTCAGAAGTGTTTTTTTAAATAGTTTTATTAAAAATTGATTATTTGAATTATTTATAGCTTCTTATTATTACTAGGCATTCTGTTTCACGAAAGGTCCATTCCTTTTGTCAGTGAACTTAGACCGTCAAATGCGCCCTGTCCTCTGCCTCCTCCTTCAGCTCCCAGACTATCCTTCGTTCCTTCAATTCATCTAATAATTGAATCCTCCTTCTTCCTAAGCCACGCCTTCCCTCAACCTTTCCTTCTATGACTGGTGCAGGAGACACTTCTTCCTAAGGATGTCTCCGATCCAGTTTGCTTTGCACTAAATAATCACATCCAAAATGGTTCTCTTATCACCCATTCTTTTTAGAATTTCATCTGATAGATGGGATGAAATAAATATTACCCAGTGCGGAATTTCTTTAAATGACACATCAAGGATATTATCGGATGGTTTTTAAGGTAAGTTACATAAAGCTAAGAGATTCTAACACCACAAAATCAATTCCTTATTTTAGGGTATCTATAATTAATTAAGGACTTCAAGTGAATAGACACATATAAAATTAAAAATATTCTAATTGAAATAGAGAATAATGCCGTAACATTGTTTTAATATCCTGTTAATGAAGCCTAAAATAATGTTTTTCACATAAAAATAATGGACATACGTATAAAATAGCCGATTTAAATTTATTGAATAACTAAACTATAGGCCTAATCATATAAGTCCACACTATTTACTTTTGTTCTCGACATGGTAAGTAGCTGTTTGATTGTATGAAATTAGATAAATTAATTAATTTACCTTTTTAAAATTTGAATACGTATAAAATAAAGTTTTTTTATGTACTAATTTGAAAATAAAATCAAATTATTTTCAAAATTGGTAAAACAAAACTCCAATACATTAGCCTGCAATCGAGATATACTGACCGAGTGGTCGTCATCAGTCCCCAAAGATAGTGCTATTTTCTGCAGATAGAGGGTGTCATGTGATCAGCACAACGAG
Organism: Timema cristinae; assembly: GCA_039000515.1. NCBI lineage: Eukaryota > Metazoa > Arthropoda > Insecta > Phasmatodea > Timematidae > Timema > Timema cristinae. The sequence continues at coordinate 61,455,644 of JBCFYV010009882.1, forward strand.
CCATCCAGCCATTAATCTCAGATTACTAGACCAGAACCCCTACTTTTTCATTCAAGTAGCTCCAAATTTATCCTCACGAGGCTGAGTAGACCCTGTTCTAGACCCACTAATTCAGAATAAATTTGTAATCGCTTGGGTTCAAACCTGGGACCTCTGTATCTGTAGCCATGAACTCTAATCACTAGCGCACAGAGGCAGTATTTATTAAGAATACTAGAATTCTGTCAAACAAAAATATAATAAAATGATCTGTTCAAATAGCTCCCCAATTTTTAAATAATTTTTCAAATTATCAACCTCAATAATTCTATTTTTTTATATATAAAAATAGCTCGTATATTGTACTAAATTATGTTTTAATTTTATAATCTGTAAACAAATATTTTAACGGTATTAATACTAGTAAAAATGATTTTTTAATAACCAGAACCTGATTGAGAAAAAAAGTTTTATTTTTAGAACCAGATCTGGAACCTTTAAAATTTTGTTTGAAGAACCGAAACAAGAATCAGAGCCAACAAGTATTTCGGTTCGACTCCATAATAATATGTGTTATATATTATTTGTACCATCACTGGTGTAGCTCTATTAAGGGAAAAGGGTATACGAAAGGGAATTATTAATGTCAACTTGCTTATAGGAAATATAATTTAAAAAGGGAACACTTTAATAATGATAAAACCATACAGTATTTATTTTAAGGGTCCTAATTCAAATCTTATATTATTTATTTTTAAAATAAACTTTAGAATGGTACTGGATTTCTGCAAACGGGGAGTTATAGTTTGAATCTTGAAAGTGTGTATTGAGTATAATTTTTCCTAAATATTTTTACATTTGCCTCCACGTAAATGCGAACACATTCCCTCTAAATTATATCTCATTAGTGTAAATATTTGGTTTTACTAGATGGTTAGTGAGACAGGTTTTCAACACCACAAGCAACAACATTTATAGTATTGAGATATCAAGTTCATAATAAGACCATCATCTGTAAATCAAGGAAATTGTACAATAAATATGACGAATATTTCTGCTAATACTTGGATTAAATGAAAAAGTGTGTCTGGAGGGTACAATCACGTGATTCAGATCGATGCAAGGCGAGTCGGCGCGTAGCGTAGTTGTGGTTTGCTGATGACTTTGATATAAATGGGCCTACAACAGTTGCTTTAAAATGTGTGTACATTAATTTGAATTATGTTCAAAAATTTAAAATATATATATATAGAATTAGTCGATCTCAGGCAAGCTATGCACACAAGATGGTCATAAAGTCCCATTTAATAGATATATACATTTTTTAGCACTGCAGTTTACTATTACCGTTCAGGTTATATACTTATATATTTTTTAACCAGTTTTTTACTCTAAGGTGCCACCCTGAAATAGACTGGACTATCGAATACGGGAAGAGAGGGGTTAAAATCATAGTTGGGCGTACTGGGGGTGTTTTCCTAAATGGCTTTTTGTTCTTCTTCCATGAATATGTTACTATTGTGATTCAGTCCTACGGGATGGGACTTTATGGTCGGTCACCTGTAATTATATATTTAGTTTTAAAGGCTAATCAAAATAGGTGATGATAGGTTAAATTATGTTTTGCTAACAAAAGTGTTGTTAATATCTCGCGTGTTGTCAATCAATGTAAAAATCAGCATATGAAATACAATTATTTTCCCGGATGTTCTCTGTGGTTGTAAAATATGGTCTCTTACCTTATATGACGAAAATAGATTTAGGGTTTTCAAAAATAAGCCGTCCAGGCAGATATTTGGGCCAAAAGTTTATGAAGATACTGGGGAGTTGAAGAGATTACATATTAATGATTTACATACCCTGTTCTCATTACAAGATATTTATGATAACTAAATCTCTCAAAATTTGGAGGACAGGACATGCAGCGTGGATGGAAGAATCAGAGTTAAGTTCAGGACATTGACTGGTAAACCTAATGGGAAGATACTATTGGGAAGCATTAAAGGCAAATGGGAGAATAACATTAAAATGGACTTGAAAGCGATAGAGTTTAATGGGGTGGACGGGATACAACGACCTCGAGATAAGGATAGGGGGCGTAATTTTATAAGTGCAGCAATCGACCGAGCTCCTTATGTCATAGAGTAAATGAGTATACTGGCTTAAACAAATCAACTCTAGTTACATATGTTCACTAAAATCTGCACCAGACAGTTTGTACCAACTCTACACGGGTACAATTATATTTGGGGGCTACAAGGGAATTATTTTAACCAGACTGATAAAATGATTAGAATAACAATAATAGATTTATTATAACAGTAAAATAAAAGATATATGTATGATTACAATAGATATACAAAAACATAAGGTAGAAGAATTAATACTGTCTTTATGCGACACGGGCAAGATCAAATGCAGTAGGCTTAAAGAGCAATCAATAACAAAACAGCTGGACTGACGCCAGGCTACGGTAAGGTGATTCTAAAAGAAAAACAGTGAGGTAATTATAAACAAATGTTAACTGGAAATGATATACATATAGTATTGTTAACACATTTATAATTTAAGCTAGCTTGCTTCATTGGGACTTAAGAAAATTCCTTAAGAGACATAGTATAATGAATTGCAATAGAAAGGTTAGTTGATTACATTGGTAGATGGCTAACATACAGGTGTCTACACTAAATAGTACTATGGCCGGTCCTTTCCCTATTGGTACTGCCAGAGCATTCAATAGTACATGTAATTAATGACCCACTCCCTGAGGTACAACACTAATTTAATTCATACAATACTAATACTCAGTCAATAGGTGCCAAAAATGGGCAAAGATAGAAAGGTATTATCTGCGCGGACCCCATATGGAAACAAGCGGAGTTCCGCGCTTTACCCATCCAAGCTAATACCACATGCAAAGCGTGGCAACAAGAATGATTCAACATATTGAATACATTGACCCAACTAGGTCCTAGAAAAAGGATAGACAACCTGGTTGTAGCCATAAAACAATTATGTAGTCTTAAGGACTAAAAAGGGAAATATAGTGCTCGTTGAGAATAGTAACCATTTGGACTAAGTCCTAATTACAGCTGGAGCTCAAGGCTCCTATATTGAAGCTATATCATATAGATATAGGAAAAACATGTTCTCTTGGGCCAATATAAAGTCATAAGGACTTAATCAACATTAGAGTCACTGTGACTACACCAAAAATGTTGGACTAACAACACAAAACCAAAATCTAGTCACTCTGACTGAAACAAGAAATCAAAATAAACATAATAGTCGCCCCGACTATACTAAGTCTGAGATAAACAATAAGTTTGATGGACTTATTAAATATATATTTTCTAATCTTTCAAATAAACAATAAGTCAGATGGACTTATTAAATAAACAATTTCTGATCTTTCAACTAAACAATAAGCCAGATGGACTTATTAACGTCGCCTCAATACTTAGGAGATCGGAGAGGATTTTACTCGGTGGCGCGGCGGTGAGAACCACGTCCAACACTCCATGGCCACCGGTTCCTTCGAGAAGAGAAGTTCCTTCTTCAACGGCGTGATGTGATAGAATAATATGAAGTATATCTGAGATAACTTATTTTATACCCTTTCTCTGAATAGAACGAAACAAACAAAAAAATAGAAAAAGACGTAATAACACAGGTGGTGATAGAAAGGACTGGAGCTTGAGGGGTAAGAAAAAGGGGAGGTTCGAAGACACGCCACCACGACAGTGGCGCATGATGGTCGTGGGAGCAAGCCCATCTTAGTTTTAGTTATTTTCCATGACTGGAGATGTGGTAAGTGGATGTGTCGGGAAGCACCCTGTCGCCATTCTTGTTGAATATTTTGCTAGAAGGCATGTTGGCGTTATCCGATCCCATCCGGCCACGATGAGTAAGTCTTGAAGCATATTATCCTGAATGTATTAGCTTTAATTATCTTCTTTGGATTCCACTATTGTAAGTTTAGTATTTTTATGCATATTTGTATTATTAAAATCCTTTGTAGTATTTTCTATTGGGAGCACGTGAATCATATCCGAGTACATCCAGTCGCTAAATGTAGGTTTTATTATTAAATATCTCTAATCTAATACTCTTCTTTGGATTTTGCCAATATAATTATTATAATTTCGTATTTTTACGTAGCCTAATTGTGTAGGTGTCAACTTTACATGATTGACACGCTACAGGTCTAGGATAATATATTTAGCAGAGAATTAGCCTAAGTTGGACTGGACATATGATTATTAACATTACTTATTTTCAGTATAATATTTTGAACACAGCCCTAGCTCTATTAAAAAAACTGTCTACAATGTTTTCGTAATTTCTTATAATGTCGTTGAAACGGTTTTCAACAAACAAATAATTTTGACCTTAAACTGATTGGTCGTTTAGTCTCCCCCTTTTTGTGGGTGTATACATTTCAGTAGGTATGTCTTTTCCAAATACTACGCCAGAAAATATTTTCTTAAGAAAGACCAATCAGTGATGATACCAGCAGAATAAGTAGCAAGAAGATGTACCGTGGAGCCTTGAAAGTGAATACACTCTTTAAACTAGATGAACAGAAATGTAATACCACTCTAATGGATGAATTTTTGTGATCTGAAATCCCAATCTATTGATAGTTTATTTTAATATTAGTATACAATTTCCCCCTTTATTTAGTCAATGTGGCTAACTAATGAGTTTGTTAGTCATGAAACTATTCTTATCGATTACTCTATTTATATGACTAGTGTTACAATACTACTATTTCTAAAGATCAGAAGGTCTGGCCTGGAAATAGCTGTAGTATGATTTAAGATAAAAACTGTTTAAAATAACGAATAAAAAGGAAATTTTTTCTTCAAAGACCTGTAGTATAGTGTAGTTCCAAATATTTCCTTTGGAAACATTAATTCAAAATACCCCCACAGTAATATAATGTAAATATAGACTACACTAAGCTTTTATGTATATACATATTTGTGACCGAAACATTTTCAATGATTACATTAATCTTAATGTATTACCGTTTCTTTAAATTTATTTTTACCAACCACATTCCAGTCCCATAAAACAGACCTGACCTTATTATATTCTTAGCTAAACTCTAGCTAATCTCTAACAAATTTAGATAGGATAACAATAAATAATGCATACTAATATGTCAACCTCCTCTCTCCCAAGCCTTGCCTCTTCTTAGTCAATAAACTAAATATAGCTCTCTGTGTAAAAGCGTACAACGCCTGTAACACTGATTAAAGTTTTCCGTTGGAAGATTGTTAAAGTTTATGAATCAACTTGTTTCAGCGTGTATTTTGCTGATTGTACTAATATTGCCACTGGACATAATGTTATTATTGCCCAAATCAAACTAATATTCATATTCCTTAAGACACTCCTCACGATATATTCAATTTCCGAAAATGATTTACAACTTCAGTAAATGCTATATTAGTTTAACTATAGTTGCTTAAGCATATATTGGTTTTCATGGTCTTCAAATACGCATATTCATAATTGAAAAAATAAATCAATTTTATGTAAGGAACAGAGTACCTACCTATTAATTTTACATGTTTCAAAATACTAATAACCAGTAATCTATTAATCAGGGTTATCTTAATTTACGATAATAAAAGAAGAAGTTATAACTTGAATTTTATTCCTTGAATACTACACATATTATAAAAATCTAATAGCCACATATTATATTAATAAGGATTTTTTATCCGAAAAATCTTAAAATGAATATATTTAATTTTTTAATGAGCATATTTAATTTTGATTCTGTCAAATAATATAAATATATCCAGAGCTAATTTTTGTTTTATATTTTCTGAGAAACATTTAGATAGGCTAATGTTAAGTTGCTATCATTTGCACGCGGCTTCACTAACTTTATACAATATATCAACACATTCGGCCAATTCAAATGCAAGAAAAGATAGAAGCTTAGTCGAGACCAGTGTTTTATGAGTGTATGAGGATTCATGAAGAAACATGGACCTGCTACCACCCTCCCCCCCACCTTCCTCTACCAGGTCATATAATGTGCCATATTATTTACCTACCCTCAACACCAGCAGCAACGAGTGTCCATTACTTACACCCGCTTTTTTCAACACTATTTCGCTCGATGATGAGCTAGAATGTTGGTATGTATTAGTGGACGGCAACATTTTTGTGCCTCGATCGACTTACAAGCTTATAAAAGGTCCCGCGATCACCCATTGTTTATCTACTCATATTTTTCCCCCCACGTTTCTATCTCCTTACTTCTATCCGTCTTAATTTCCTAAATACTTACTCTCCCCCTTCTATTTAGAAAAAAGAATATCAAGTAAATAAAATGTGAATTTTAAGTTAAACTACCCAATTTTCTTCTAAATATTATAAATTTGCATATTAAATATATAAAACATAAAAACATTGATAGGCCTACCTCTGAATATTGTCTAGTTGCCAAAGGTAAAGGGTTTTCAGTTCAACATCATTTTCATTTAAGATGATTTTTACTTTATTGCTATCGTACAGGTAGAGAAAGTATTGTAAGGGTCAAAAAATCAAATTCGAGATTTTATTGAATCTAGACGTTTCATGACCGCCCGAATCCGAGAAAGTGGTTTTTGAATTTCCGTTTGTCTGTCTGTATCCGTCTCTCTCTCTGTCTGTACATCGGACTAGAGCCTAAACTGTTTTACTGATCGGGCTAAAACTTGGTATCTAGAGTGTTCATAGGGTTGCCCCAAGGTATTTTAGGAATTGGATATCTAACCCTAAAAATTAAGGGTAGTTTACTGAAGTGGGAAAAGAGAAGAAATCGATTTACTCTAAATAGGCTCTAACAATTTTGATTAATTTTAACTTTTCGAAAACTAAAAGTAAAATATCTCGACCGTAAAAAAGATATTATCCGAAATGTTGATGGATGTCGACGTCTCACTACCCCCCGAACTCTAAAAACTGGTTTTTTGCAATGCCGTTTGTCTGTGTGTCTGTTTAACCTTTAAATTAAGAGTAGATTAATAAAAAGTGGAAAGGGAAGAAAGCGATTTTCTCAAAATCGGCACTAATGATTCTGATTAAAATTTGTATCACGTTGATTAAGATTATAAATAAAATTGCCATTTCCAATCTTATATGAAAATGAATTTCATGGTACTTTACAGAAGCGGAATTTTCCGCATCTCCGACACTATTTGAGATACTAAATAATTTATCATGCTAAATTGTATTACTATTAAAAATAAAATAAAATCATTTGAAATATATTTTTATAAAAACAATAATTTCTTAGATATTGTAAATTATATTAATACAAATTTGTGAAATTTGTTGTAAAGATACTAATAAAGTTTTAACGCAAAAATTTTGTAATGCCTTAGAGTAATTAAATATAAGTCTCTCAAAAAGTTTGTTATCGTTCATTTAATCTATTAGGAGAAATGTTTGTACAACTTGATCTATCTCCTTCATTTTAGACTTGAAAGTCAATTTTTACATTTTTTATTGGTAAAAATTTAAAAATAAGGAATTGAATAGCAATGCGACCTGAAGATGTGAAACGCCTAGTAAAATTTTAATACGATGATACGATGTGTTGACCCTAATGGACCCAAAATTGATAATTTTTTATTGGTCCAAACTTACAAATGACATTCTTTAAAAATAAAATTATAAAATTTAAAACTGGGTCTTAAAAAATATTTTACCTGAAGATAGTACAATTTATGCTTGGGTTTGCTAGTGTATATTATTTCGTTTCACATTATTTACGAGCTTTAAGTTAATATCTCTATTTTTAAACAATAGAACAAGAAATTCCGTGCCGAGTTCCATACCATTTATTTACTTTCTCGCTATCTTACAGGTATAGAAAGTATTGTGATCGTCAAAAAATCGAATTCGAGATTTTGATGAATCTCGACGTTTCATGACCCCCCGATTCTGAAAATGTGTTTTTTGAATTTCCGTCTGTTTGTACCTCCAACTAGAGCCTAAACTATTTTACCTATTGGCCTTAAATTTTGTATTTAAGGTTCTCATAAGGTTGGCCGAAGGAGTTTTTGGCAATAGATATCCAACCCTAAAATTAAGGGTAAGTTATTTAAGGGCAAAAAGAGAAAAAGTCGATTTTCTTAAAATAGGCTCTAACGATTTTGATTAAATTTTATTTCAAAATATTTATAAATACTACAAACAAAATGACTACTCCCAATATCTCGGCAAAATGGTTACTCCCAATAACTCGGCAAAATGACTTTAAGGGCTCCAGTGTGATGCATAAATTATAATTTTTTATGCTATATCTGAAACTATTTGAGATATGATACTACTTATCATTGCAAATATGTAGATCTATTTATAATACAGATATTTTATTTGAAGCATATATTTTTTAAACCAATAACATTCAAGCCATACGCAAATATATTTATTTTTTAACTTTTCGAAAATTAAAATTAAAGTATTACGACCGTAAGAAAAATCTAACATGAAATGTTGTTGGATGTCGACGTAAAACTAATATCAATAGCGGTATTCAAATAATGACTAAATTAAAAATATTACGAGATTTCCAAAATTATACAGTTAAGCCAAATAATAGATCTTTAATAGTTTCTAAAAAAAATATTCCAATTTCAAATAAAATTCCATTAATCATAATCTAGGATCTAATTGGATTTAAGATTTTGAGTCAAATACGAATATTTCAAATATAAGATTTGAAAATTAAAATTGAATACAAATCTTATCAAATAACTGCAAATCAAATAATAAAATAGCGTCGAAAAATTTCCTAATATTCCCCTCAGGGCATATTGTTTTTGTTGTTGTGGATCCATCTCAATATTTTCCGGTCCCCTCTGGGTTTGAAAATGGAAAAATTACTCAAAATCTATACATTCAAATATATTTTTTTTAATATATATAAAATTTTGAATATTTAATAGTGATTTAAAGTTGCTTAGTGCTTCATTTAATATACACAAAAAAAATCACGTATTTTTCTTTAGATCTCTCCGGCCCCCTGCGACATAAAAAAAACACAAAATTAATCAAATGTGGGAATTTTTTCATGTATATTATTGGATATAAACTGTAGATGTACAAATTTTATTTGTTGGAAATTAGCACAATGTTTTTAATAGTACACAAAAAAATCAATCAATTAACACAATATCTAGACGGGGGCCCCTGAGAGCAAAAATATCTACACATGTTTTTAAACAATATACAAGTTTGTGTAGTACATAATTTTAGAAATTATTTTTGATGTGAGTATAAATGGTGTCATAAATCACAAAGTAATTAGTCCAATAACACACATAAAATTATTTGTTGGTCTACCTCAGGACCACATTATAGTAATACTGACCTTTATTGTCAAAAGACTGCAAAGCTTTCCTTTCAGTTAATTTAGCTAGAATGTAAAGATCTCTTGAAGTTTCACCACCATCTTTCTGGTGACATCTCTATTTTAAGGTGGGGATGCAGGGAACTTGAGAAAACGAAAGTCTTTTTGCAGTTTTTGTATTGGAACATTTTATGTAAAATATAACAAATAACGCTTCTATACAAATATAGAGTTTAATTGTATTCAACAGTTGGTGAATTTCGTTCAAGGGTGACCTGGAGTTTCATAAAAATATATATTTATTTAAAAAGGATTTTAGATAATACCACTATGCTCATGACATATATTCATCAACTGTTTATATCACTATGTGAATAAAACTAAACTCTTTATTTATATAGAAGAAATATTTGAATTATTTTACCAAAAAGGCCCTGCTATAAAAACCGCAAAAAAAAAACTGATCTTTACTTGCGTTCGTAACTTAAAGTGGTTGCATTAGTGTTCTGAAATTGCTAAAAATTGCTAAAAATTGGAGAATAAAATAGAGCCTCTCTAGGAGCGACATAACTATTAAAATTTAAAAAATCTGGAGAAATAGCTTGAGGATCATTATTCTCTTTGGCAATTAACGATGCTAAGTATTTAATAAGTTTGTGTAACCGAGTATATAATTTCATATATGCTCTTTTTCATGTTTTTGTATCAATGCATATTTCTTCGTTTCACTTATTTTATGATCGTGATTAGGTAATTCATTCATGGTCAATGGATTGCATTAATTTGTACACTCAATTTATGGATTAGGGAATATTATATTTTAAATATATGTATTTATTTATTACCATAATTGTTTTGTGATTGCAATAATTATCTCAGGATTATAAATGGATGAACTATACCAATTATGGCAGCTGAATGTTTAATATCCCAGTTTATGTAATTAATTTATGTGGCATAGAACGGGTCAATATCCTAGTATAATATGTTTCGCATTGACACCATCTCATATAATATAGTTAACTACTAAAAATTATTGATTTCAAATACTGGTACAGTTGAACTATCAAACCTCTCCCATAAAATACCTATGCCGTATTTAAAACCTCTCAAACTCTCACTTCCTTCAGTAATGTAAAACGTTTCGTGTGCTCTTAACCTAAGTGCAATAACTCGGAGCTATATAATAAGCTTGGGAATTATTTACAAAGTCATTTACTAATATGGGGATGAATTTACTATAAGAAATATTATTATAGCGCCTGTAGTCATGGTTCAGTAACATGCATAAAATTGTTTTGTTCCTTGATAGTTCCTATATGTATTACTAACATGTGTATTTTGTAAAAACATTTATTTTTATGTCGTATTTTAGTGTAACTAATGTTTCACATCTTTTATACATTTACAATATAATATAAAAGGGATGTTGGATGCTTTGTGCTTCCGCTTTAAAGTCTGTGAAAGTGTTTGATATAATAAATCAATTTAACATAAATAATAAGGAAATAATAAACATTTGGTCACATTTGACCTAGTTTTTGGACGGTGCTCCACGTGTTCATATCGGCCCGGGCTATTCTCCCTTGACCTAGTTTAGGTGGAACGCAAGAAATAATAACCATACGTTATTAACTCCATATTAAGATTTAATGTCATACTGAGTTTCATATAAAACTTTTTATAGTAGCTGTGGAATTATTTATTTAATACGGCTACCAACTATTTTTTTGTTAAAAAATATTTAAAGTAGTTTACACTCTAGCTATCATAATAAACTAAAACTTTCATAGTATCTTTTGAAATAAGTAATTGGTTATAAACTTGTAGATCCCCTAATTCATAAAATGGTATTCCTTCAAGATTATTTAAACTTGCCTAAAGGAATCGTCAACTATGTTTGGGACATTATATATATATATATATATATATATATATATATATATATATTTATTAATATAAATATATATTTATTAATATAAATATATATTTATTAATATATATATATATATATATATACATTCTAGATCCATTGATTATGTCATACGTTAGAAGTGAGATAATCTTTATGTAGTCCTTTTCTTGTTAGAAAGATGCTTCATTTTTCCATCTCAAATTATGATCATAGGTCAAAATTAATTTTAGGCCATTATTGAAATGATATAATCTTAAGACTCTATTATTTATTATTATTATTATTATTATTATTATTATTATTATTAGCACCGCGTCTTACTACCCATTCGGGTTATACGCACTTACTCTAATGTGTAATGGTAGGGTGATTGTGAGATGAAATGGAGGACCTACAGCTTAACGTGGAATCCGAACCACGGTGGAGGCCTGGCATTCCCCACATTCACAAGATGTCTTGTCAGAGGTGAAGGAAGGGTTTGGTAATCAGATAAATCTTTGCCGGGACCGAGGATTGAACCCCGGCCGCCAGCATAGAAGTCTGACACCTTACCCCTAGACCACCAGGTCACCTCTATTATTTAAATTTAAATTTAGTAACAAACCAGAGAGAATCGAAGCTAAATTATTTATTATTTTTTTAAATTATATTTTGAAAAAGAAAATTATCCATTAAACTAAAAAGGGTGTAGATAATCTTAGGATTTTGTTAGCTTCAATACCACTTTTAATGTATTTTATTAAACGTATAGTTAAATAAACACACGATAGATGAAGGATTTTCACAGAGTGATAGTTAAAAAAATAAATAGAATTGTTTTGTTTATATTGTAACTTGACCCATCTTTGGTATTGACCTATCATATTTAATGTTTTGTATTCCCAATTGGGCTGAAGTTTCATATTACAAAATAAAAATAAGAAGAGTTGTTTGTCCTATATAACAATTGTAAGCTTGCAGATATATAAAAAGAACCTAAATAAATAACAATATAAAATAATCTTACTACTTACATTCAATCCAAAATCGTAATTTTTTTTTTTTGACATAATAATTTTCATTACTTTCTTTTTAGTTTATGTTTTAGTATTTCGATACATTTTTTATAGTTTCAGAAATACTCAATACCTAGATAACAAAACTTCACCATTGTTTTTAATTTTCAACCTAAATTCTAGTCATTTATTTATAGAAATAAACATAACTCTATATACAAATATATTTCTAGTAATTCAATAGCCTCCCACTACATTCTAATCAATATAATATAAAAGGTGTGTGGGGGCGGGGGTTGATTTTTAGAAGAGGTGTTATTCCACCTAAGTCGGCGGTTAGTTAATAAACCGCTGTGTGTAGTGTTATGTCGCCGCTGTAGGGTACCGGCCAGTAAGAGTCAAGGACGGCAACTGGGCACGCACAGAGCTGCGAGATACGAGGCCTGGCTGGAACCGACCCTAGCACGGGAATGAATGATGAGGTACCCCCCACTACCACGCAACCCGCTCATCGCGCCAACTCCTCTCTACAAAAAGTGTGAGGGTTGGTTGGGAAGGTGAGGAGAGACTTCCTCTTTCCCCGTGAGATGCAGTCAAGGGGTTGAGCCTCAACGGAGAGCACACAAACAGACCTGGGAGAATCCATTCTTAGTTCTCTCTAACTCACTTATCTCTCAAGCTCGTCAGCTGTTGTGCGCGCGAATACATATACAAACTACTAGCAGGAAGAGTTCTTGTGTAGCAGCCAGAGATGAAATAACTTATTTATGAAGCTCAGGCATTTTTACATATTTAATGTCCATCTTGTCCTCAAGTGGCATTTTCTTATTACTCCAGTCAGTAAAATTGCAGTTACAGTAATTTTGGTTTGTTTTTTAATTTTCAAAGATTCTACGTGTTCTTTAAAATAGTCAGATATTAATTTAATTGGAATCTGCTATTTTAAGTTATTTGTGATGGTCCCAATTGATATTACTTCTTTTTCCCAAAAATCATTCGTAGAGGTTCAATTAATAGATAACAGCATTCGTAAACGATTTGACTATGAGATAAAATGTATTTATTTATTTGAGTAGCGTAGATACATAATATTTGCAATTTATTTAACAAAAACAACCAAATTAGTTTTGTTAAAAATATTTAATTAACTATTGTTAATACTTTAATTCGTGGGATTTATAATGAATTGTGTTCGTATTTATATGAGGACTATGGAAATTTTCTAGAAATTAGGAGTGTTACTTAGAGCTAGTCATGGATACTACTTAAGTTGTTATTATATTTTCCTGAGGAATATGAAATATCTATTTTCTATTTCTAAACTTTACAGTTATGATCAAAAAAATATATATTGAGTGGAAAAGGTGGCTATCTAAAGTACCAAAGGGAATTTGCGAGCCAAATCCATAGCCACAACTACAAAAATAAAAGGAAGGTTTAGATGTCTTAATACTTGTTTTTCTAGTAATATACATTTTTGACTTTCACTCAATATAATGAAAAGCCAAAATATTTTATATTTACCAATATTTTTGCTAGAGCTTTTTTAAAACTAAGTGATGATAGAAGATATAGAGAATAGATTCTTTATCGAAACACAATAGATTCAAGTACCTTAGAACTTCCGTCAGCTGGTCTAAAAATGGTTCGTAAGAAGATTGAGACTGCTATTATGAGGATAGTTATGAGGGTGAGTCCAAAAATAATAATAATAACCATGTAAATACTCAAATAATGTAAATGCTAATCAAATGTGCATCAATCACACATGACTGATTATGTAAATATTAGCTAATACTTATTGAAATACAAGTACTGTACACTGTAAAATTAGATTTGACAGGGATATATACATAATTATTTTTGTTATTTATATATAGTGACAGTTTCCATGGTAATTTCAATGGTGATGACAGGTCAGGCCAGCCTTCCATGACCTTGTCCAAGGGGACCTTGATAGCAGGTCAATATCTTTGAATCGAGGGGAGAGCACACTCCAACAGGTCAAAAGTGAAATCTCTTCGTTCACCCCCACGTTAATATCGGACTGGGTGCTGACGCGTGCGCAAAAACTGGTTTCCATGAATGAAAATATTGAATAGAAGTGTGCGAATGTTTAACGTTTTGATCGCTCAGTCCACTTTCTAATTTATCCATGCTAGACGTGTTATAATATGTTATTAAAATTTATTTAAACATTTATTGGGATCATCTTAGTATTTCTTATACTATGCGTATATTGTGCTTCAATAATAAACAATTTAAATGAAAAAAATAAAAAGGTGTATTTCTAATGGTCTTAAAATTGTTCATTAACATAGAATTCTTCTTTGTTTTCAAGATTATATTTAGTTAGATTTAATTTTAATAATCGATTTTTAGCTTACGTTATTTGAAAGTCGTAATGAAAAATGTCAAATAAGTAAATATACATACAACTACTAAAATGTCTATTATATATTAGCGTATAGGATTTATACATATGTGTATATTTGTGCATGTATACTGTATGCATAAACCGTGATAAATACAATATAGTTAATTTCATAGACTATATATATATTACTTAGATTATTATGGATATAATAATTGAAAGCAAGTAAATAAATCAAGCATCAAGTTTTTATTTAGTGGTTTTATTTGCTATCTATGAGGAATATTAATTTTTGATCAAATTTATTTTGTGGAAATGGTAATAATATAATAATTAAAAATTTCATCATGGCCTTTCCGTTTACTTTTCAACGAGACTTGAGATTGGTTGTCAGCAGAAATTAGTTATTTTTAGTATAAGAAAAATATTTTCATTCTAAGAAAGCTTTCTTAACAAAAGGTAAGTGGTTTTAATGTATTAATTATTATAACAGAATATTTTAGAACTTTAACATACAATAAATGCCTTATAAATTTATACATATGTTTATTACATTTTAAATTAATAGTTATGTAATATATTTTTTAAAACTAAATTTTCATTAATAACACTTGCGATTAAATTTATATAAGTTAATGGAAAAAGCTTATAATAGCCCTACAGA
Organism: Timema cristinae; assembly: GCA_039000515.1. NCBI lineage: Eukaryota > Metazoa > Arthropoda > Insecta > Phasmatodea > Timematidae > Timema > Timema cristinae. The sequence goes on from JBCFYV010009882.1 coordinate 61,470,935, forward strand.
TCCAAACCAATCTAAAGAACTTAAAAATATTGCTAAAATTAATTACAAAAAACTCAATAAATATTTTTAAAACGTTAATTTAATCCAAATCATAATACTAAACTTGTATTATTAGAAAACACATAAGGACGTGATATATTTTAAACATAGAGTATACATTACATTGTTGGTAAAGACTGTTATTGATGTTTATGAATACACTGTATTTATTTTCACGTTATAAAATTAATAATTTAATTAGTTTTTTTTAGTTATCATAGAGTCATTTATTTCCATTTTTAAATATTAATTTCAATGTTGTAAGACTATTTATGGAACAACATTAGTATGGTTCTTAATTTCAATATACTTAGGCAAACTTAATTTTTGCACCGCCATATTCAGCCTAATTAATAGGAACGGAAAGTTTTTGATGAAAACATTATTTACTTTATGATTTTAATGAATTTTCTTTAAATCAAATTAAACTAAGTAAAAAATTGTGTTGAAAATTAGTTTTAAGTTTAATATTTTAAGTTTAAAGTGCGTATAAACCGAACAGGTAGTAGGAAGGGGTGTTAATATAAAAGTTTTTTTTAATTACGTCGTACAACCTATCTTGGATGTCTGGACTAGTAGGGTGATGATGAAATAAGTACAATGCAGCGTAATGCACTCAAACTTGCGATAAGGGAAATTGGAAAATATTTGAGGAAAGGACACCCACTGTATACCCAATCGGTCTCAAACCTCTCCATTACGAGCAAACACAAATATATGATATTTACGTTTACCACGAAATTGCACTTATTCGAGAATTATTATATCATTTTAACTATAGTTTTATTAGTCGAATACATACCTCTTATGTTGTTGAAATATTTTTGGAAATTATTTCATAAAGATGTAACTTAGATAGAAATGGAGAAATTAAGTAAGTATGAATTAATTTAGGTACAGTAAATAATAAACTGTGCAATAATAAACAATAAGCATGTACTTTACATAAATTAACTACGGAAATATGATTAATTAATTTAGGTGTTTTAAATAATTGTATCATATTTGTAGTGTTATAGAAAATAGTAGCCTACTATTAATAATATAATAATAATAATAATAGAACTATAAGTAGGTATACACAGATTAGATTTAACGGGTTAAGATTTTTTTTTGTTGTTTTTACATTAGTGAATCAAATATATGTGGCATGTTTCTTCAATTCAATGTGTAATCCTAAAACCTTATTATAAAAATCAGATTTTCTCTTAATTTAAAAGTTTAAACCACACGATGCGTATTTTCGCCGGGTGAATTTTGTTAGGATCTTGACCGTCACAAAATACGCCTTGATCGCTTATGACAGCCTAGGCATGTGTTTTAGTGGACACTAGATTTTTTTTAGCACCGCGTCTTACTACTAACTTTCCGGTTATGCGCTTATGTATTATTTATTCTAATGGTTTTAGGAAACAGGGAGGTTAGATTTATCGGAAGTGTACTCACATTTGCGGGAAGGGAGGATGGAAAACAATTTTGGAAAAACCACCCTCATTGCACCAAGAGAGATTTTAGCCTCACTCTCCCCATCATAGGCAGTCTAGTCTACTGCGAGAGTAGCGCGTTGGACCATGTGGCCACCGAATCAGGTGGTAGAATTAACTGTCTTGTATTCAGGTTCCTGATAGTTACGTCTCTTATCAATGTTTCATGATGTGGTATTATTACATTTTAAATTAATATTAATATGAAATGAGTATTAAATTTATTAATCTAGTTGATTTATTGAGATATGTATTTGTGGTTAACAGATTATGAATAACTATTACCTTTTATCGCTTAGAATGAAAACCGAGTTTTTGTGCCTGTCACACATCCATTTCTATTGAATTCTAAATCGCAAGTCATAGTATTTAAATCATCACCATACTGATTGACTGTGATATGGCAAGTTCCCCCTCTACACTCCATTTACGATAGGGGTGTCTGTAACTGATAGCTACTAAAAGCTACCATATCAGATCTCATGTATTCATTCGCCAGACCACATGACCTGCAGGACTATGTGTTTATTTGTTGTCAATTTTGGCAAAAATGTCACAACAAGCAATTTGTTTTAACTGGTTGTTTTGCCATTTTTAAATCTTCTGATATCTGTAAGTTACTAGCACTTTTATGCCTCATAGTATTAAGCTCCAGTAACGGGGTTGCATTCAAGCTCAATGTTCCTCAAGGAAGAATTCATCAATAGGACGTTACCCTGGTAAAGATTTCTCCTCCAGAAAGAATAATTATACCAATGATCTGCTTTCACATAAAAACTATACAGACTCGGTTAATCTAGTTAAAGGGCAACTCTATTACAAATATTTATTTTATATTAAGGTAATAAACCACCAACCTAACTTACACATTGTTCCCTTGTCCAATTAGAAAGAAAGAAAATGAAGCCGAAATATGTTATTCTGAGGGCAAGACTTCAATCAAATTTTGAGAAGTTATTTATTCATATTATTTCATGTTTGAAATTTATTTTAATAAAAATTATATTACATGTTATATATATATATATATATATATATATTACATGTTATATATATATATATATATTACATGTTATATATATATATATATATACTTATATTTATTATGTCCTGCAGCTGTAATGTCTATTAAGTATATTCACATGTTCACACTAATCGGATAGGGATAAGTAAACTAGGATGTAGAAGTACGGTACTCGAATTTGCCTGAAAATAGGGAAGAATAGTTTAGGAAAAACTCCAAAAAAATATTTAGTATTGATTTTAATCCCAATTTTCCTGCTGCCAAAGAAATAGGCCATTCGGTGCTGGTATATTAGCCCACGTGCTCACTGCTGGGGAAAGTTATACTAAGTTTTTTCAAATAACGCAATGTTTAATTTTTAAATAATACATAGTTGTCCACAAGCCAAACAAATACTCTTTTAACAATACGTTTGGTTGGTGTTACTATTAGTATATATTTTTTTCTGGTGGTAATAAAATACTAAACAAATGTGTGTACGTACAGTACATAGTAAACCAACTTATCATTAAATTCCATTAAAAATAAAGTGTTAAATACCTATTTATATGAGTTATAATCATGTAAACAGCCTGTTTTGTGTTTTGTTTCAATTAATTTGTGTTGATGATTTATTATCTCTTTATAAAATGCATATTTCAGTCTTTATTCTTCAGTCCTATTACAGTCACTCTGCTATCCAAATAATAAATAGATATATTGTTTAAATTCAGACACCATTAAAATGTGTTATGTCCCTTTTGTGGAATGAACAATAGTCCCCAACCAACACCTAGTGGTTTATATAAGTTTAACAAACCTAAGTTTCACTAAGTTTTCCTTAAATGTTTATGATAATTCACTAAAAGATTGAATTATATTAATATTAAAGAAAATGATCTAAAGTAGTGTGTGAAAAAACACATGGTGGGAATAAATGGTGGCTTAAAATAATTCAAAGGTGTTGTTTGCTATTCCTTCTACTGAGTTCTGTATAAACATAATGGTTCTTTGATGTAATAATTAAGTTTTCCAAATGTATAAAAATATATTTAAACACAAACACGGAGATTTAAAATAAAATAATATTTCAAATGCAAAATAAAATGAAAATGAAAAAAAAAAGGAAATCATGAACACGAGAACAGGATTATAAGTCCAAGTAATAATAATAATAATAATAATAATAATAATAATAATAATAATAATAATAATAATAATAATAATAATTATAATATCGTTGAAAATATTTTAAAAATTTGTAATATGATAATAAATGAGATTTAGCGACTTTGCAAGGGATACAATCTTAGCTCGTCCTCAGGCTTTAAGGAAGTCGTTAACGAATCAAATAGAACAGTATATATAATTTTTCCTCAAAATTTAAGAACAGTGATGCTTAGTCAACTAACTGTCGAAAATCATAATCATTATGAACTGTTTCCAGCCAGTGGTGGGGTCTGTTTGTAACATAGGCTTCCCCAACTTTTAAATTTTCCCCACAAAATCTCCTTCTCTTCCATAACCCAGTATTTTCCTCTATCTCCTCTCCAATCCTCTTCCCTCCCTTCAGCCCCTGTCCCTTGGTCTTCCTCTAAGCCACCTGCCGCCCACGTCAATATCCATCATCTTCTTTGGTAACTTCTCCGTCTCCATTATCCTCGCATGGCCATACCACACTAGTCGTGATATCTCTATCCTGTTCTACACTGGCTCTTCCTTAAATTTCATCTCACTTGCTCATTTTTTTTTTTTTCCTATTCATTCTTGTAACTCCTATAGAACTTATCAAATATTTCATTTCACAGGTTTGAATTCCGCTTCCATCCTGCTTCTTAATTACCCACGTTTTCGCTGCCTGTGTCAATATTGGTACATAGTGCGTCTTGTAGCTCACTCCTTCACACTTTCCTGGCACATCCCTGCTCAATATTAGACTTCTCGAATTTCTGAAATAAGCTTCTGCTTCCATCTCTCTCTTTCTCTTTCATTGATTTATCTTCGGTTTCTTCTACTTTCCTCTACACTCCCTTGGTTTTTAAATATGTTCACTATATTCCACTGCTCTCTATATACTGTCACACCAGTCGTGCACCTGTCTCTGCTCCTTATTGTTATCACTGTCTTACTCTTCCTTACATTTAAGCCTATTCCATACAACCCCACAACGTCATCCCAAGCATTCTACTGCTCTTGAACCTCTTTATCCGCATTGGTCCATTCAATCAGGCCATCCACAAACACAATTACTTTCATACCTTCCTCCTGAATCGTATTTACAATTTATTTCATTATTTCGTCGATCATTACAATGAATAGTAGTGGTGAGAGTGAACTTTGCTTTAAACCATTTATAAACTCAAACCACTCTGTCCTCTCCCTTCCAACTTTCATAAAACCCACACTCCATTTGTACATATTCTTCACTTTACTTACCATCTCATCCCTCACTACTTTGCTTCCCATTCTTTACAGCTGTACACAATGTCATGGGTTTTTTCTAAATCTTAGAAGGTCACTAACAAGTCATTTCCACTCTCTCTCTCTCTCTCTCTCTCTCTCTTGCAGCTGCCTTACCGAAAATACTATATATACCGAGGACCTTCCTGGTCTGAAGCCATACGGTCACCTCCTCAATCCTAATTCCTCTTTTCTCCTAATTCTTTTCTCTAGTTACTTTTTGTACAATTTTGCAGATTGTATCATCAGGATGAATCTTCTGTACTTCCACACTTTTACCTGTTTCCCTCTGGAAGACCGGTACTATCAAGCCCTATTCCAGTCCTCTGAGATTCTCTACTCTTTCCAAATTACAGTAAAATTTCTATACAGCCACTAAAGTCTTCTCTCCCACTGCTCTTAACCCTTACTTTATCTTCTACTGGTATCTTTCCCCTGTGTGCTTTTCAGCGCCTCTTTCACATCCTTCCATATAAAGTCCCTCACAATTTATAAGCTATCGTCCACTCATCTTCTTTTTCATCAACTGTGTTTAACCACACTGTCCTACCCAAGATTTTCATCTACTTCTCTATTCAAATACTCTTCTCCTTCTCCCTACATTCTTTGCTTCCTTCCTTTGGACGTTATATTCCTGTTATATCCTTTTCTTCCACTGTACTTTTTTGGAACCACTCTCTAAATAACCTGTTCTTCTCGATTAACGATTCTTTTACTCTAGAGATCCACCACTGTTTTTTTTTACATAAAATCATTCCTCTTATTCTCCCGCACAACTTTTAAACTGTTTCCACCCATGCTTTCTTGAATCTTCCTCATTATTCCTCTCCTGTACTAGACTCTTCCCTTGGTATCTGGTCCGTTACTATTATCTGGAACTTCTTTCTCTTTGGACTTCCATTCATTTAACTTACTCTCCGATTTTCTCCTGCTCTCTTCTCTTACCATTCTCTCATGGTTGCCACCAGCAGATGGTGATAACGGTCCATGGACTCACGTGGAATTACCTTCATATCTGTTATATCCTTACCCATTTGCAAAAGTCTAGCATATCGACTACTACTGACTTTTTTGACAAATCGACGCTCTACCACGTTAGCTTATGACAGTCTATAATCTTAAATCCCCTATTTTCTACCATTAATCCATTCCTATTTCACATTTCTAGCAACTTCTCACCCTCAATTCCTGCTTCCCTATTCATCTGCTTTTAGAACTTCCTCATAGCCTTATCTTTTCTCCCAACATGATCATCAGGCCATGACTATTAGACTTTGCCCTTAAAGTTGCTTCTTGAAATCTTATGTGAACTCCTTCTTCACTGAGAAGCTCGCATGTGGGTCATGAACTTGTATCACCTCCAATGGATTTGTTTTGTTTTTTAAGTTTAGTATCAAGCTAAAACTAAAATATACCTCCAAAATACCTTACAATAAATTGTATAGCATAGAATCATTTCAAAAATGATTACCATTTCTATACACAAAGAGGAGGGAAATAAAATCAATTCTTTTTTAAGTTTTGATAGACTTGGCAGAGAAGTATCTATTATGTACAAATGAAAATATAAATAACTAACGATATTTTTACACTCACCAAGTAAGGTCACCGGAACTTAAGGCATCACACTTGCAACATACGAGATTTTGGAGAATGGGAAGAGCGGGATTTGAATCATGGTAGAATATACTGATTATGAGTTTCTACTAAATGGTTCCTTACTATCTGTCATTGTAAATGCATGTACATTTGCTCTACGTACTACCTTAATAAATTCCTACCACTTCATTGTAAATATGCGGGTAGTCCGAACGAGGAATACAAAAAAGGAAATAAAATTAAACAATGTATCTCCCTCGCTCGTAATAAATGACCCTTATGAGACTGGAGACGAAATGTATTTATTGATATGGATTAATTTATACCACATAAGCTTATACGTCTTGATTTCTTGTTAAAGTCTCCTTATTACACGTTAATAGTATGTTTCACATATATATATATATATATATATATATATATATATATATATATATATATATATAAATAAATAGATAAATATATATACATAGGTATGTAAATACATAGATAAATTTATATGTATCTATATGTATACAAACAAATAAACATATATATTTATATACATATACAATTTAGGTAGATAAATATATTAATATTTATAAATATATGTACACTAGATAAATTATAGTGAGCATCTGAAGGGCTAATAGATTAATATATGCCTTTGAAAGTACATTTCTAACGCACATATAAATGATGCAACAACTGTAGGCCTGCTGGTCTCAATAAAAAAAGGACTTAATTGACTTCTTTAACTCCGTATGGATATTTGTCGACAGCTACTAGATCAAATATAAAAACCAAATTTATAGCCAACTTTATTATAAAATTAAAATTTTACACCTTTTCAAGTCAATTCTCTGTTTCAAAGACATAAGTTAATTCGATATTCTAGAAAAACTTGAAAAACCTTGGACTAAGAGTAGATAGTTTATCAATAATATCTCTCCAGTCCATAAACTCGGGAGTTATTTAATTCGCCTTGTATGATTTCCATTTTTCACTTTTTCACTCATACTAAATTGAGTGTAAGGGGTTTTATAGGAAAAAAATTAATATTTTTTAGAAATAAACCATTATTGTTAGGGGTATATTTTTTCTTAATAATTATTAATTTCAAGTTTTAAGTGTTATTATAATATACAAAAGGCTTAGGGGAATCGTATGGTTAGTTATGATACAATTTATGGCACATTTTGTGAGTCAGACATATAAGAAATAATACTTTCTATCGTTTTAAATGAAGTATCTTTTATTAATATAAATCTAAAGTAAGTACTCATACAGTATAACTTTGTCGTATATTGTTCTGTTCATTAAAAGGAAAAAATCTCCTTCCAGGGCTTAGTGTAATTAAGGATTACTGAAAGGCTGAGAACATATTTTAACAAGCATTCTGATGTATTTGACCCGTATTGGAGGTTTAATGGTATTAGGCACTACTATCACAATACACTAGCTTTATGGCGATAGGGAGATAGAAATAAGTTAAAGTTCCGGTTGAATGTACAGAGTTGGTTTTTCTTAAGGGTTTTCTCACCCTCACTCAACGCAAGTGTGGGTACATATCCTCTGAATTATGTTTCACAACCCCTAGCCAATTATTGTAAGATTTTGAATATACACTTGGCTATTTAATAATATACGAAACTCGCTAAAAACTTATTTAGAAAATATGTTATGAAAGTCGCTTTGAAAATAGGACAACATGATTAATAATTTTACTTGATTTTATTTTCATATTGATTTTGTGGTACACCAAATATTTCTATCCCTACTATAATCCATAACTCCATATTCTAGAGTTTTTGACTATATATGTGAGGTTATCATTGTGGATTTTCAAAGATAGAATGGTAAAATTATAATATTTTTAATACGCAAGTTTAATGATGGATTGAATTTGAAAGCATATATTTAAAAAAATATAATACAATATTTTATTATAAATGCATATCTTAGCTAAATCTGTTGTGATTGAATGTTAGTGAAACTTCATAGTTTTAAAGTTAATTCTGTATCACAGTAACTAGCCTACCAATATTCCTTTTACCCGCCTAGGTGTAGTAGTTAGCTAACACGCTAATAGTGTTAAGTTAGACTGTCGTGGATGGGGAGATCAAAGTTCGAATTTCGATCGGGTGAACTGGAGGTGGATTTCCTAAATGGTTTTCCACTCTTCCTCCACGCAAATGCGGGTTCGCGACCTCTAAATTCAACCGTCCCAATTTCTGGTCCATTAGCGCATTCGTATAACCCGAATGGGTAGTAAGACGCGGTGCTAATAATAATATTTCACACCGTCGCTGAACTTTCATCAGTGATTTATTGGCTACAATTTTTAATTGTTACCAAACACTCTGGTATGGATCTATTATTCATTTAAATGATACCAAAATACTGTGAGAAACAAACAAATACAATTTATTTCCCTTGGTTTAATTCACTAATCCTAATAGATTAAATAGAAATCAGCTGAAAGATACGAATAAGACAGAAATTAAGTTATTGATAAAAATTATAAAGACAATAACAATTAAGTTTACTTATCATAAAGAGTACATAGACTGTTTGGCAAAATTGTTGTTAAAACAAAAAATCAAGTAGAATCATTGAGTGTGAAAAGAACAGAGATTATGTATTGAGAGAAAATTTAATTAGGTTAAAATGTAATACTTGACATTATAAAAACACATTAAAAATGTTAGTCAGAAAACACAAAGCATAGGCATCAATTCTCAAATAAACTCAATTAACTTTTTCTAATCATAATTTTATCTTGTTATCAGTATTATACACCTTATTTTTTATTTTAACTCGTGTCTTTAATACATGTATTTTAATATGTTTTTTTTGTTATATATGTGTTTTCTGACTCACATTTTTAATGTGTTTTTATAATGTCAAGTATTACATTTTAACCTAATTAAATTTTCTCTCAATACATAATCTCTGTTCTTTTCACACTCAATGATTCTACTTGATTTTTTGTTTTAACAACAATTTTGCCAAACAGTCTATATACTCTTTATGATAAGTAAACTTAATTGTTATTGTCTTTATAATTTTTATCAATAACTTAATTTCTGTCTTATTCGTATCTTTCAACTGATTTCTATTTTATCTATTAGGATATATATTGTTCCCTACTACAACTAATTATGTATTTTATTAATTCACTAACCTTAATTCATAAACTAAATAAAATATATAATCGTTTGCAAATACAGAGCGTTGCGCTCACACAGCTGCAGATTTTATTAGGAAAAAGTGTTAAACTTTCCCCCCCACAAATTCAAGACGTCGTCATGAGCACAGTCATGCATTTCCATTTTGTATTTAGAACTCTTTGAGAGGGGGTTGGCAAACTATGGCTCACCAACAATTATTCTATAGTCCGAGAAATAAGAATGGTTTTTAAATTAACTTCGTTATGGGATCAAAGCACTACTGTTACAGTATCCATTGAATAACGTTAAGGTGTTGATGTAAGGTACATAAGAAAGGGTCAGTATAAAAAAAAGAGTTTAATTTTATTCACATGGCGCATCAAAATTTCTTGAGTAACTGTCAAAGTAGTCCTGGAATTTAATGACAACATTTATTTTCATTTAAAAATGTTTATCATCTAGTGCCGCTATGCTCTTGAAATTCAACAACTGATGATATCACCATGTGAAAAAAAAGTAAACTTTATGTTTGTAATCAAATAATATTTTACATGTTTTGGCAAAAAAAAGTTTCGCTATAAAGACTACAAAAACACTGGCCTTTGACCTCGTTCCCTACATCACCACTTTAATGTGGCGCAGCTATGGCCATGTTTTATGACCGCTCTTGCACCAAATTAAGAATTTGCATTAGTATCCGTTTGTTTCACTCACCATTCCGCTCTTAAATTTCATTACGATCTTATAGAGCGCGCAGTTGTCCAATCTCACCCGCTTTACCCAGATTGACAATATTTATATCAGAAACTTACAACTGTTTATACACGATTTGGCAATAAATTTGAATTTTGGCTTGTGTAAATAATTGTTTATAATTGTTTATAATACTATTATTAATACATTAAACCATATTTTAATATACACTATACAAAATCACCTGCGATGAGTAGGCTAGAAACTATGTCCAAGTAAAGATGTCTTTCAGAAGTCAGTTAAAACAAACAAATTGTTTCTCCCTTCTCTATAGTTGCAAATGTGTGTGATCTTTCTTAAACAATTACCTAACTCATCCATAATTTATTAAATTGATTATAATATAATAAGACGTTTATAACCTTTATTTTAGGTTCGATAACAATTATTATTAAACCATCAAAAACCATTTAGGTCTGCATCAACATAATGATAGAAAAACAACACTAGGCCCTGATGTCACTCAACTGGTAGACAATCTTCAAACGTCCATATTTTACCTTTTCAAGGAGACAATAGCTCCCATTTCCAATTGTTATTATTAGAGGGATTCATTGTTGCAAAGCTCAGCAGGGCTATGTATACTTTTACGTAGTGCTACGTCTAGTGCCTGTGTTTTGGCTATCAGCAACTTAAAAGTATTGGTTTGGATCCTAAATGTATCTTAAGGATGAGAAACATTGCTGAGAATAAGTACACTGGTATTTCCCTGGCACTTTGAACAAATCGGTTGGTAAAACCAACCGTAAATAATTGTTTTTATTTTGTTTATTTTAAGTGCAATTTTCAAACAAACTGATTATATCCACACAAGACTTACACACTAGCCTAATATTAAGAAAACACAACATTAATTAATAACCCATTATATAGTTTACTAATAACAAATCTTCTACTATTCCGGGAATGGAACCTGGGACCCTTAACACGGCTATCACACGTGCTACTAACTGTAAAAATGTTTTGGACTCATGCCAGTGAATTAAGCAGGGATTTTAATCATGACCTGATTGCTAACGGTAACAAAATGTATTCGCTAATGAGAATATATCCGTCATTCTCTCTTCGGTTATTAGTCATTACACTTTGTCACCTTTATACTATATGCCGTAGACCGATCGACCACCACTGTGGGTAGCTGGTTTATTCACTAGAAGGTATATTATGGTATTATATTCTCAAATATTTGATATTTTCGTGGCAAATAAAACAAATCCAGATAATAACTATAAAATTAAGAAGCATATTTGTTTACATATTAATGAAAAATTGAATAAAAATTGTGCGTGTAGCCAATATTATCAATTTTAATGTGAATCTGATGAACTGACCATTTTAGTATTCAACGTCTTCATTCAATCCCGGGTAAATTATAAACAATTTTTTCCACTCCATAAATTCAAAACACCACCACACATAAATAGAAGGTGAAGTTTTTTTTTTTTTTTTAATAAATTTTAACCATTCTTATAATAATTTTCACATAATATACTCATGTAAAATCAAAAGTAAAAATGTTTTAAAAAAGACAACATTATCGTGTTTTATCTTACATATTTCAATGGGTATAATAAGTTTTGATTTATTTTAAACTTTGAGTTAAATATATCCATTTACTACTTTGTATACGGTGTTCATGACTATAAATAACTACTCTACTTTACATCCAATACTGTTTACAGCTTGTGGCCTGGGTCAGGTTTTTTATTCAAGCTATATATTTTCCCCTGCCGGCTTGCTAGGCCTTTCGTAGCTTCATATTCTTTATAAACTAACCTAAGACCAGGAGATGCACAACATCCAGACCCCAGGCGTTAATTCATCACTGTGAAAGGATAAACCCTCATTTCACCAAAGATAAATTTTCGCCCATGCCTGAAATCAAACCCGGGACCCTTAAATAAGTAGACAGACACGCTACCGACAGAGCTAAAGTGTCAGATTATTATTACCATTAAACTATTGGCTTTCCTATACGATTCTAACCAGAATTAATTAATTTAAAAAAAATACTGGTCTTGTAAGTCAGAATTAGGGTTAAACCTTTAAAACTCATATAAAAGGATTATAAAACCTTACCTTTAATTCCCAAAATTAATATTTTAATTAAACTATTATCTGAATCATATTCAATATTATTGTAGTAACTGTTATAACAAGAACTTTTATAATATTTATTAAACATCCTCCATAAACTAGTGAATCTGAGATACAATGCTAGTTTTCATATTTTGTAAAAAGTGGATATTTCAGTGAATGTTATATGATATTTAATGCTTATCTAATTCTTATTCCATATAAATAACGATTTTAATTTTTGAGATACAAAACGGTAGCTCCGCTTGGTTTATAAATAACAACGCTAACGAGGAAATTACTGGGTCAGAAAGAGATGGTAAGTGTCCATAAGCACCTATACCGCAATCTAAGCGTGGAATTGCCTACATTCACCACGTGCTGACACCAATATCCCTCTCCCTCTGAATCCTGGCCTGCCACGTATATGATTATTTTAAAAGCAGTGAATTAAATTTAGGAATATTGTTTAACACATTTACATTATAAATGTTTTATTATTATTATTATTATTATTATTATCATTATTATTATTATTATTATTATTATTATTATTATTATCATTATTATTATTATTATTATTATTATTATTATTAGCACCGCGTCTTACTACCCATTCGGGTTATACGCACTTACGCTAATGTGTAATGGTAGGGTGATTGTGAGATGAAATGAAGGACCTACAGTTTAACATGGAATCCGAACCACGGTGGCGGCCTGGCATTCCCCACATTCACAAGATGTCTTGTCAGAGGTGAAGGAAGGGTTTGGAAATCAGATAAATCTGTGCCGGGACCGAGGATTGAACCCGGCCGCCAGCACTATAAATGTTTTAAAACTGATTTATAAGAATTTTAATCATACATCAGCAGCTTACGTCTTTAAATATAGGTACAGAACATATGATTAACAGTAGGTAGCCATCCTGATACATCAGCTGAAAAAGAGAAAAGATGGCAAAGAAAGTCTCATATTTTATTGAAGAGAACCCGAATGGGTAGTAAGACGCGGTGCTAATAATAATTTATTGAAGAGTGGAGTAGAGAATTGTTTTGATTTAATTTTATAACATATTATTTAGATTGAAGAAAGGATGATGAACATTCTACATCGATTTTGACTATGGCAAACTATATCCTGTATATATTTGTAACACACTTCTTACTAATTTCCCAAAAATCGATTTATAAACCATTTTATTTTGTATTTTATTAATTACTTATTTACTATATGGCACTAATAACTCGAGAGTCTATTACCACAATTACAAAAGTACGCCACCTATCAAGTTATCAAGTCAAATTTATTACACCCCATCCCTAACTTGTGCTAGTTCTATACATTCCCCCTCATTACAACCTATTATTTCAGGTATATTATAATGTTTCACTTCCATCTACCTCTAAGTCTTCAGGTCTTCCCAATGGTCTCCTCCCAATGGGCTTACCCGTCATTACCCTGAGTGCGGTTTTAAATCCTTCCATTCTCACTGCATGTCCTGTCCACCATAAACTGCGAGATTTCTTTATATGGTAAATCAGTTTTTTCTATCTTATTTATAGTTAAATATCCGTAATTTTACCTGTTGGCCCACAAAGTATAACTATATCTACTATCCGGTCCTTCACAGAAAAGATTTCCAGATCCCTGTTCTCTAATACTATATATTAAAAGTCTTTAATAACTCACTCGTTTCCCACCATGTTTATCCTTAGACAAGCATTTATCAGTAAAATATAATACGTCAAACACAAGGGGTGATTTTTCATTCTCAACTAAAATTTGATTTTAATGTTTAGAGTGATTACATAAAATGTTTTGTAAATCTATAGACAATTGTATCAGTAGATTTTCTTTTTATATTTTACTTTTATGATTTCTTTTCCATATGATACGTTAACAAATATAATAAAAAATGGTTATAATCAAACTGTATAAAGTAGGTATTTTATCATATATACAGTTTGCTTATAAAAATAACACGTAAATATTGCAAATCAAGCAACAACACTTTTCCTTAACTATAGCGAAAAATTAGTCAAATTTTTATTCTTGATGAAAAAGATAAATTGTAGGTCCATTTTGAAAACTAATTTTCACGAAACTTCACAAAAACAGAAAAATTATCATAACAGTTCAAAGAACGAAAATAACTTCTATAGAAGGTTTAGCCTCTGACGGCGATGCGTACGCTACTGGCGGATGGGAAATGCGACGCAGTTGTAGGAGAAAGTCTGTTTGTTACAGCCCGCGTACTACACTGCTCTCTGTCAAGTGACACGACAACTAGCACACGAAATGTTAGAGATCAACCAAAAATGATGTCGCGATTGACAGGTATATTGTGGTAGACATGTTGGCCCTCCCTCCATCTACACTATTATTATAAAGAGGAAAGATTTGATTTTTTGTTTTTTTGTTTGTAATGGATAAACTCAAAAACTACTGGACCTATTTAAAAAATTCTTTCACCAATATAAAGCTACATTATCAGCGAGTAACATAGGCTATATTTTATTTTGAAAATTTAATTTGTTCCTCATAAAAATGTCGATAGTATATTATATATCGTTGGAAAAAAAAAGTTGTTGAAGGGAAAGTGGGGTTGGTGAAGGTGGCGAGGGGGGGTAGGGGTGAGGAAAGAGTAATAGATGTAGTAACGAGGAACGCAAAAAAAAAAAATATATTAAAATAAAATTTGGGGAAACGAGGGGAGTAAATGAAAGTGGAGGAAGCTGAAAAATTAATTTGATTTTAACAATTTGTTTGATTGGTGTATACACAATTCCTTTCGCGCCTAGAGCAAACAAAATTATAGAGGAATGAGATGAAAATAGGAGGGAGGATAAAAAGAGGGAGGGATGATTTGAAGCTTTGTCTTACAGGATTCTTTACAATATTTTTTTAAGGGGAAGGGGGCTAGTGTTTTATACCATCTCGGAATTTTAAATAGTCCCTGGTATGTTTTACTAAATTATTTTAATATATAAGTGATAAATAAGTAAAAATAAACATGGTGCTAAAATTAATATAAAAAATACAAAGCGGGTTTTGCATATATGTAAGGAATTATTGAAAAAACTCCTACGTTCATTTTCTTCAAACTGAAGCCGGATAAAACAACTAATTTTTATTTAACACATCGCCCTAGATATTTCCTGTTATGTAAAAAGAACGTAAATAATCCACAAAGCCTTTTTTTGACTCCACGGGCCTTTAAAATATGGCCATATCTCATGACAACTATTTTTCTTAACTTGTACAAATACACTAGAAGTTGAAGAGGCCAGTTTACCACAAAGCAGCACTAATTAGATTTAAAGGATTTTGAATCTCAGATTGTTATTGGTTTGCCCCCTTCATATGTGATAGTATTATTAAAATACTGTACTTTTTAGAAAACTTTTTTAAATTGAGCACTTAACAATAATGACTCTGAATACTAGATGAACCAGGATGGTTCAGTGGAAGATATGAATTTCAAAATTGAAAGTTCAGGTTTTATTCCCGTGCTCAAGTTGTCATTTTTCACTTAATGAATGTGGCTCTACTATCCGTCATTGCCTGGTAATATCATTCACATATAATTTAATTATACATATGAGTTTAAACAATAATAGCTAGTAATTCACAGATATGCCCAATTAATTTATTAATTATATACTTGTATTTTTTTAAAAAGACTGATTAACTTGATGTGAAATATGAATGTATACATAATTTTATTTTTAACCGAGTTAAACAATCAAATCACTCTAACTCAGTGATGTAAAATTTTAATTTGGCAAACTTGATAACCATACACACACACTTCTATGACTTTAAGAAAATGTATGCGTTAGCTTAAGCCAATGAAAATCAAATACCGAGAAATTGTATTGTTGGCATCTAGGGGTTGGTTTTAAATAAGTTCCATTGAATGCTATAATACGTTTTTATTCATGCTAGTTATAAATTGTATTGGATATATCCTACGGTGCATCAATTCTATTAATTAAGTAATCTTTTCTATTTAAAAAATCTAATAACATAAAAAAATTGCTGACAAATATAATCTTATTCTTTTCTTGTTGATTGCAACAAAAAATCCACGTAGGAGACCAACTGTTAGCTTTTTTTCAGTTTGCGGCTTAAATTTAGGTATTTTTTGAAGTTATTTTTCTATAGTTTTGTATGTAAATTATTCTCATATAATTTGGTTTCTTTGAAAATAAATACAAACTATTTATTTTGGTGTTCATTACAACAGTGCGTTTACTTAAGATAACCAATTTTAGTGTGCTTGCGTTTTCTTCTTAAATTAGGTATCTTTTATTTATTTTATTGTTTTGCCTATAAATGAGGTTTAATCAATTTTGTTTCCTTGATAGTAGATCCAAAATATTTATTTTGTTGTTCATTGAAACATATGTTCACGTTAAAGAACCATTGTTAGCGTGCTTATATTTTCATATTAAAATTAGGTAGGGTTTAGCTATTTTATGGTTTTGCATGTAGGGTGTGTTTATTTAATTATGTTCCTTAGATAATAGATTATTCAACTTAATAGAATCACCGTTAGCATGATTGCAATTGTGTTTTAACGTTAGTTATTTTTTCAGTTAATTTAAGGGTTTGAGTATAAATAAGTATTATTTAATTTTGTTACTTTAATATTAAACTTAAAACACTTATTTTTGTGTTAAATGCAACAATAACTCCAAGTAAGAAAGCTACTGTTAGCGTGTTTGCAATTTTGTCTTAAAATCAGGTATGTTTTAATGAATTGTGTGCTCTTTTTTATCAAATAGGTTTATCTAGTTTTGATTGTTGATACTAACTCAAGAGTACAATTTTATTTGGTGTGACAGGGCTATTAATATACAGGGTTTCTTTTAATTAACTTCATTTTTGTTTCTAAGATAGTAAATAAATACATATATTAAATATCTAAGTTTAGTATGTGCATTTTAATTTTGTGGACTTTTCCTTTTTTCTTAGTAGTATAAGAAATAAGAATATTCATCTGTTTGTTTGTCTGTTGCCAGTAAACTCAAAAAAATTTACGTCCGATCGAGAAGGGACTTCTTCTGTTGAACTTATTATTTTTTAGGGAACAACGGTAAGCTAAATACCACAACGATATTTTATCAGCGAGCGAGGTAGTGTCTAAAAAACCGTGTCTAAGCAGAGAACCTTCGTCGTGGTTGGTATTATGGGTACAGAAGATGGCAAGTGATATGAGGAGAGGTGTGGAAAGGGAGGGGATGGTGGTGAGTCCGTGTTTATTCGTGAATCTTTGTATGCACATGAAACACTACTCTTGAATAAGGATTCTTTTTTTTTTAGCATTTGAAGTCGTCGAATGTGTCAATGATTTGTTAATTGTGAGCCCACGGAAAAACGCTACCTGTAAATATATAGTGAATTAGTGGATTGGGTTGACCTCAATAGTCTTGTGGTCAAGTGCTCACTTCAGGACTCTTATGGTGTTTGTTTCATACCCAACCAAGATCAATAGTTTTTGTCTTGAGCGATAAAAATTTTAAGTAAGGCTTTAATCGAAGGGGTATTAAAGTCGTTGGTCTCATTTCAAATCTATTAGGTAAAATAACCCTAGAACGTATGTGAATATATATTTCTGTCAAAATTGGTTGGCCTTTTAGCATTCGCTCATAGAAATTCATTGTAAAGGCAACGGGGAACCATCACACATCCTAAATTTCCCTTTAATATTGAATTTCTACCAGATGTTGTGGGAAGCACTAACCATCCAAAGGGCTAACTGCATATACAGCTATGGATGGATAGAAATAACATCAAACCAACCTTTGAGTTGTTGATTTAAAAAGAACAATGGGCTTAGAAATGGTGTAATGGAAACTTTGTATAACAAATCACGAGGAAACTCAAATTTATCCCACATAGCTGGCACAAAGCCTAAGACGTAAAACTCATTTGGTACAGTTTACCGGATACAGAGAGGTCCCGGTTCATGTCCCAGTTGAGAGTGTTGAAGATATTCTCCTTAATTATATTCCACTCTCGCTCCATGCAAATGTAATTTGGTAGTTAATTTTATTTTACCAACAGTTACATTTTATCCTCTTTTTGAAGGACTGCTAGTGCGTTAATTGTATTTACACTTAGAGTAGCTACACACTTACAAAAGTCCTGACATTCTGTGAAATTATTATTATAGCAAGAATTTGTTTATTATAAATTAATAAAAGTGATCACATCAGTAATCCTCTTGAGAGAATAATAGTTTTTAAGACTCATAATAAGCCCTTATCATTTAGAATTATTTGTGTACAATACTTTATTAAGTTAGAAATTAGAATTTAAACTCTCACCGTTGTATTTAAATTGAATTATTAATTAAGAATGGTTATATTGATTATGTTTATTAAAAGCTTAAAAATATATAAATATTTTAAATTAGATTGTAGCTAAGAATTTAGTTACTAAACATTTTAATTCCTTTTAAGAAAAGTGTATTTTCACTACTCAGTCCCTACCGTGTGGGCAATTTGTCGGGATGATCTACCAGCAGGGAGGTATTGCTGGATAGAAGCGTTGAAGATATTCTACTTGTAACTTTGCTAATATTTATTATAAACAAGATGTGATTTAATCATTTATCATTGATTTAGTTGAAAGAGTTGACAGTCCTTCTTTACCTTTACTTAGGTTATATAACTCTACCTCAAAGTGGGGATAAGAGAGTACTATAGTCCTGCCGTGACCTCCCCTAACCCACAGCTGATGCTGTTCTAGTTTAAACCATTCTTATAATTTAAAAGTTTTTATGTCAATGTTTTTGCTTAGTTCCATAACATTGATAAGAGTACATACATTAAACTGATTGTAATAACAACTTTTGTGAAATATTTGAATTTGGCTGGTGGACTCAGGCTTTAAACACCAATAAGGATCACGTGTATAATAGGTAACATTAATATTTCCTAAATGTTAATAAAAACTTAGAGTATAAATTACTGCCAGATAACATCATCTTGTAGGTCTAAAAGTTGTTTTTTATTTTATACGCTAATATTAAAAATTGACCAAAATTTTATTTTTAATCACTTGATTTCATTACATATTGTTTAAGAGGAGTGGTCTCTTGTGTGTATCTGGGCCTATGTGCTCCAACCATGTAGCATGGCATCTTGATACCTGTTCAGGTTATACGCACCCAATATATCTAATAACAAAATAACATATTATTAAAATATATAAAATATTTTAATATTATAATATGTGAATATAAATTATTTAAATGATCTATCTATTTATCTCTCGCTCTCTCTACATAAATATAACATATAAAAATGTAATATGTATAAATATAAATATTATATATATAATTCAATCCCTTAAATCAGTTAATGAAATGAAACTGAATACACTTATATTTCGCAGATAGAGTATCAAATCATATAATAAGTTTCATTTGTAGCTCTAGACATTCACTATATTTGAATTAAATAACGGCATTTTGAAGTTGTGTTTATAAGTTACATCATGGAAGCATGCTAGATAGCTTGATTACCAGCTAGTTCTAAACCAACGTTCACTGAAAAAAAATCAGTATTTGGTTTTAAGTTTTTTAAACAGCTATAATTTTTGTATACACCCCACATAGTTTGTGGTTGATCACTCATGACTGTTATCAAATTGTTGATCATAAATTTATATGTTATTTTTCTCTTATCTTAAAATACTTTTTTACTTAAAACTATTTGTATATGTGTAATTAATTTTAATAGTAATAATTTAGAGTTTTAATTAATAGTTAAGTAATTATTTAAGAAAGTTCCCACACATTCACATGAAGAGAGTTGGGAAAAACGAGTTTTTTAAATTGACTTGAGAAAATTATCCTTGCTTTATCAGGGTCTGATTCCCAACCCTGACCTTGTCCGATGCTGATTTAAAATGGGAATAATAATAATACACAATTATTTACGCTAGCGTTTAAGAGTGGGACGCTCTCGAGATACAGAACCTTCAATAATAAAGACTATCACCAGTAGTTAAACACAATAAAACAAATTAAAAATATTATTTGATAGGCAAATGTTTGTTTAATTTTATTGTTATCATAGCGTCTTACTATATGTCCAGGTCATACGCACATATGATAATAACTCTAATGGGGTAGGGATGAGTAAGAATATATTTTATAGGTAAGCTACCTGAATTTGGGTGGAAGGAGAGTAGGAAACCATTTAAGAAAAAAACCATCCTCAGTATACTCTATCCTCGACCACAATTCAAACTCAGATCTCCCCGTCATCATCCGGCCAGTGACGCCTTAGACCATTCGGCCACTGAAACAGATAAAAAGATGATTAGGCAAATACATACAAAGAAACTGTACAGTGTACATCTTAAACAGTCAAGAGAATGTTAAATATATTGGGTTAAACTATAAGAATAAATCATATTTGGTCTCCACTGGCTTAGAGATATTTTAAATAAAAACACTTTCCTTAAAAAATGTAAAATCTCTTCTACAACCAATACTGATTCAACAAAGCTAATATCATTAACATAAAATTGAGAAGTACTCATAACAAATAAATACCACCGTCGGTTGTTCTAAATGACATAGTCATAGAATGTGGTATGTGCTATAATCTTCATCACTGAAAATCGTAAAAGGGAAATGTGCTACCTATACACGATAAAAACACTTCTGAATAGTTACTCAAAGTTTGTGTGTATTCAATAATAATAATAATATTACCTTCAGCTTTACTATCAACTCACATAAATGATAGAATAAATTTCTGGACGCACTTGAGTTATAAAAACCATATTCTATGGATGGTGAACCTACTTCAGAGGATGTTTTGTTGTATTTCCGTTAAGAGGGGATTGGAAACAAATCTGATGTGCAAAATTCTTCTCATTCACTCGGCCAAGATTCGAACATCGACTTCCCAGTCCATTGCAATCCAGTCTTTAGTAATCTGGACACCTTACATCCAAAGACAACTAGCGTTAATAATGTTTGGCTAAAGTGTTGTAAATTTTATGTTTTTATATAGTTTATTTTTATGGAGCAATCATTTATAGATACAGGTGTGAGTAAACCAATTGTTTAAGTCATTTTTATAAAGCTTAGTGCAGATTCCAATAAAATTAACTGCCTTATTTATTGAAACTGTTATCTTTATAATCACTTGACTAGTTTAATAGTATTATATTTAAAGAGAAATACATTCGTAGAAGGAAGTTATTTATATTTAGTTTCTGTGTTACCAAAATTGAGAGCGAAAATAACACAATCTAGGCACCTGAGAGTTATATATAAATATAATATACATATAACGACGTAAAAATGAATGCATCGGAAATAAATAACACAAATTATGAATATACGAGTAAAATATTATATTCTTATACATTATCTCTCTCCTTCGCCGTTAGACAGAATTAAATGCAATGTGCATTACAGTAGTGTAATAACTCTAGGCGAGTATCAAGGAATCATAAAAATGGTGTGTAGTTTGATACTGTGAACATATTAATAATATGAGAATTATTTTTACTACCTTTAATTATTGAAAATGAGTCACCAAAATACCAAACAATTTTTGATGCGCGAGTGATAAAATTTATTTATGCGTGTTGATTATTATTTCATGATAATTATATTCGTAAACAAGCAATTAAAATATGTCTTGATTGAAATATTGCTTCAATTTCTTTTAAAGCTTAATATAATATTTAATATTTAGCACCGCGTCTTACTACCCGTTCGGGTTATACGCTTTAAGTACTAATTACTCTACTTCTAATGGATTAGGAATTGGGAAGGTTGAATTAGAGGAAGTGAACCCGCATTTGCGTGGAGGGAGAGTGGAAAACTATTGAGGAACCCCCCCCAAGTTCACCCGACCGAGATTCGAACCTCGATCTCCCCGTCCTCAGCAGTCGAGCTCAACACGACAAGCGCGTTAGCCAACTACGCCACCGAGAAGGGTTTAAAGCTTAATAATTATTGTATGTTATTTTTACTGTACTTTTTGTTATTATAATATATAATTAATTGGTGGTGTAAGTTAATTAAGTTATATTTATAAATATGTTAAGATACTGTTAATTATTTTTTCTTCGGTTTTATTTTCTTGTTTTTCATGCATTTTATCTTTACATTCCAATGAATTATTTAGTCGCGTGAATCATAATTCTCTTTTCGGGCTGATATTTCTAGCTACCCTCTAGTAGAACCATTAATTTTGTCTTTGTCAACACTAAAACAAACATTACTGCTCTTCACAATTTCCAATCATTCGTATTGATACCTAGGACATTTAGGCTTGTGTTTATAATTTATTCCCGTGTTTACACTACATGTAAAGTTATGATTGTTGAGCTTTAATCTTTGGAACTACTATGAATACCCATCCTCAATATTAAATTGGGAAAATTTTGTAATCACATTAATAAAGGGCTGTATTTAGCTTTAAGAGTTTAAATTTTTGTTTTTTCTAACATAATAAAATAAAAGCTTGTGAAATAATCTGATGGTGAGCGTAAAGCGATATAATGTCTTGTATGAAGTACAATAAAGCCATTATAGTGTAAAAGGATCAAACTTAACGCATATCTAATATAAATTAAGTTCATATGATGAAAAATAATATTCTGCGTTACTGATTTTCCACTATCCCTCCACGTAAATGGAGGTAAAATTCCTCTAAATTCAACTCTACTCACTCATAACTCATTATAATAATTGGTACATAATGCATATAGCCTAAACTGGCACAAAAACACAGTGCTAAAATTAATTAGTGGCTGATTAAATGTCAGTCAGTGATAGTGCATGTTTTCAATATTATAGGTGATATTTTTCTCTAATATATCAAGTTATTTTCGAACATCCTAATTTTTCAATACCAAATAATATTTTTTTCAATTACATTATCAATTATACAAACTTAATTTTAGAAAATTATAAGTATGATTTTGTATGCCCGAATAAAATATATGTTTGCCAAACACCTATAAGACCCCACCTGGTGTTTGAAGTGAACCTAAGGTAAACTAAAATTAGCTCTTGTTTATAATAGCGCATAATACTTCAGAGTATATATATATAATTGTCCGTAATTGAACTAATGGATTAGTAGTAAATGGAGTAGAAGTGTACTGGTGTGTTGGTGCACCACCTTACCTCCAGGTGGTAGTGACACGGGCAACGGTATACTGGCTACGAAAGCAGTCTCTATAGTAAGTATACTGTTTTGTAGGGTCAGTGCAAGGTTTTTAGGAACAGTACAAGAGTACTAGGGGTAATAATGATCAACGGTCTTACCTGTGGTATACTGGCCAAATTGTTCCAACACCAATCGGTACAGAATCCTTACTGTAAGCATCGACCACTGTCAAGGGTGCGGTAATATAAAGGCTACTAACCTGTTCTACTCCAAGATAATTGTTAAAACCAACTGTGCAATACTATCCTCGGATGACCAAAGCTATGATGGGCAGCTGAGGTTAAAACTGAAGGACTCATCTGTTGACAGTCTGGTGATAACATGAACTGGTGAAACGTAGAATGTGAGAGGAGTGTGTGGTAAAGAGAGGAAACTGTTAGAGGAAGTGACTGGAAGAAGAATTGATATTCTGTGTATTTATGAAACCAAGCGAAAAGGGAAAGATGTTTTGATGACGAGTGTTAGTATCCTGGCACTCTGGTCAGATGTGGATTATTGGGTAAGGGTAAGTCAGGGAGTGGGCTTATTCCTATGCCCAAAAGCTAGGCTGTTTGTGAGAAGGTTTGTGTTAGCGTCATCTATACTTCTATGGATACGTGTGAAAAAAACATTCGTAAACCTGTCTTAGTTGCTGGTTATACTCCGATAGAGATTAAATACCAGAATGTGAGAGAGGAGTTTTGTAATGAGCCCAATGAAGTCTTGAATGCATGTGTACCGGCTGGAAGTATTATATTGTAAGGAGATATGATAGGATGGTTAGGTAATCAAAGATAGAATTCAGAAAGATGATAGTAAGGCATACTGATGAAAGGCTAAACGAAAATTGTAACTAGTATGTAAGTTTGTGATTAGAAAAAGCTTTAATTGAGTTAAACACAAATCTTAGAACAAAGCTATTCACTTTTATGCAATAGAAAGGGGCTATTCGAGCACGGTGATGGATTTGGTGGTGTATGATGAGAGACTTAGAAATTTAGTAAAGAATTCCATGGCTGTGCGGGAAGATGAATGTGGAGCGGATCACTTAATAGTGATCTCAGTAATTGAATATGGTAAGCATTTTATGAAGAAGAAGCGCAAGAGTATTAGGCAAGTTAGTGTGAAAGTGCAAAAATTGCGGGATAAAATTGTGAGAGCGCAATGTGAAAGATTGCAAAGCAAAAATAAAGATGCACAGTAGTCCGTCAGTGACTGGTACTTAATTTAAACTCATGGACAAGGACTTTCACTAGTCTATTCACGCTAAAGCAAACGGTTGTAACCTCTAAACACCCTTTAAGTTTGTATTATTTATACATTTTTCACTTTAAGCATTAGTTTAAACTATTTATTTTATAGTTTAATGCTTAATATAAATACCTAAACAAGTTTTATTGCATAGAAAATTAAGTAAAAATAAAGTTAATATGCAATAAAAGTTGTTTAGATATTATTATTAGGCAGAATATAGCTAAAAACAAAATATGCTTCCCACGATGTACCCAAATAAATATAAATGTTATACATTATACACACATACAAGTAAATGTTTCACCATTAAAGATAATATAAAATGAACAGTAAGATATTGGTAACTCTCTCTCTCTCTCTCTCTCTCTCTATATTATATATATATATATAAATATATATTATTCTTATGTAACTCTCTCTTTCTCTCTCTCTCTCTCTCTCTCTCTCTCTATATATATATATATATATATATATATATATATATATATATATATATATATATATATATATATATATATATAAATATATATTATTCCTATCTAACTATCATGAGAATAATATATAATATGTATAGTTACCAATAGCTTACTGTTAATTTTATATTATCATTAATAATGAAACGTTTACCTGTATGTAACAATAACATTTATATTTAGTTGGGTACACCATGGGAAGAACATTTGGTTTTAAGTTATATTCTGCTTAATAATAATACCTAAACAAGTTTTATTGCATATTAACTTATTTTCCCCGATCATACTTATAATGGTCTTAGTATTGTGTTAATTTTCTCTCTTTAAATGGGCATATTATGATGTGCTCTTGTTGGGGAACTTGGCTTGTGGTCATTCAATGATGTTGAGTAGGTCCGTTGGATTCCCAGAGGTTTTGTAAACGAGATTATCGTAGAAGCCGCTAACAATAGGCAAGATAACGAGGAGAAGAATCGCCAAACATTTATTTATTTTCATTTAATCTACCAGGTGAAATTCTGGTAATAGTGGACACACAGATAAATATTTAGAGAAAGTCCTTTTTAATATATTCACTCTATCAACATAAATTAATGATATCTCCATAAAAAAAACACAAGAAATGTAAAAGGGCTTGAAAATCACTCTCACAATTTATACCACCCCTAGCAATATTAACTAAAAATTCGTACTTCACCGCAATCCCTGCCAAAAATACAACAAAAACCTTATATTTATATAAAAAAATATACAACGGGCATTTTGTTGCCTATGTAAAATGTATGCGAAATATTTTACAAATATAAAAGAAGTGATGTATAAAGTCTTCACATGGAGGAATTTATTCGTATTTTAATAAAAGATTTAATAACCAACCCAGTAGAACACCGACAAAAAAAATTACGCACTTATTAAAAAATGTATATCAAATGAAATTACAGCTAAGGTTTTATTTTAATATAAACATTATACACCTTACAAATAAGAATTTTAGTTTTAGTTTTTACATAAAAAATATTATCACACAGGTAATTTGTGTATTTTTATTTTTTTTAAATCGGCCTCCCAATATACAGGAAAAATCCCTGCCATAAATAACATTAAGGTCTTTTGTGGTACATACTCATGTGAATTTGTTTTGAATGTGTTTATAATACACACGCTTTTCTATAAAAAAAAACTGTCTGTTCAAGTTACGAATTACTACAAAATGAAGATATTTGATAGTATTTAGGCCTACATTAAATGTAAAAATATTGTATGTTTTAATTTTCCTTAACATAAGCTATAATTTTCATGATTTCTTGATATCATTTAGTTTGTATTTGTAAGGTATTTCATCTAGAGGATTGAATTAAAACCACCACTTTAGTTTTATATGTTATATTATATTTGTTATGCATAGTTTTTTTTTATCATATGCAGAGTTAATTATTACCCTTTACTTTGAAATATAAGTAAATTTGTGACTGTGATGACTTTTTGACATCACGTATTTGTATTTGTAAAATATTTCGCATACATTTTATATTAGAAACATAATGTCCACAGAGATAATTTATGAATACGTGTTAGTACTCGTATTTCTGTTGTAAACTTTTAAAAGGGGCTCCTTATTTATAGGAATTTTAGTTAATGTTGTTTTAGGGTTGTATATATTTCGAGTGTGATTGTCAAACCCTGTTACAGAACCAATGTTTTTAAGGGGATTTTACTGTCTAATTAAATTGTCACACCTAGACAGTATATATAGACAATATTTTCTGTATTCTTATTGCATCGACAAGTACGAAATATACCGATAATGTTAATAAGTTTTTTAACCTGATAAATAATTTAGTCAAATGTGGAAATGATTGAAAAATTAATAATGACCAAACGAATATGTAAAAAAACTTAGTTTAAGTGCCTTTAATTATATGGTTAAGTGGTATGTATGTTTCTATGTACTTGATATAAATTGGTTATTAATTTTATTTCAATTTTCATCTTACTTGATTCCTAACAACTTTCAATCTGCCATGATTATAATAATTATCGACACTTTAGAAGTAAAACAAGTGTCCTAGTTTTAAATGGGGTATTTTATTTTGGGTACATCCTGTGAAAATGTTGTGTCCGGGAGTTTTACCAGAGATTGGAACGTCAGAGGGATTTCTGATGAATTACTCGTAGATTGGTAATCACAGCCAATAATTGCATGGTGAGTGCAATGAACGTGTGATGTCAGTGTAGTTATGGGAATTCTGGCGCATTGGAAGGGGACATGAAAATAGGCAATTATATTAGAGGCGCTAGGAGGTAAACTTTCCATCAGTGAGATAACATACTAGCTTCTGAATTCAAGGTGCCATGTTTAACTCCTTTGTGGGATGTACACGCTAAATTTATAGTTAATAATAACCAAACTATTATATACTGGAATATATTTTATTCAAATCTTCAAATAGATGTGTAAACTAGATTGTGAGTGCAAGTTAACATATTCAATTATGCTGTGAGATGTACTGTACAAACTCTATACTTAATTAAATGTTACCTTTTTACTACGCTTTTAGATAAACGTAATTCATACTGAGTTAAATTTTAAATTTTAAATTATGCTGTGAGATGTATACACTCTATACTGAGTTAAAGGTGACTGGCACATTCCTGTTAGATGTACAAACTCTTTACTTAGTTAATATTGACTTGTACAACTCTGCTGTGAGATGTTCAACTCTTCTATATTAAGTTAAGGTAAACTGGTCCAAACCTGTTGTGAGAAGTTTAACTCTTTTATACTCTGGGTGACCTGGTGGTTCCAGGGTAGGGTGACGAACTTCTGTTCTGGGGGTACTGGGTTCAATCTTCGGTCCTGGCAAAAATTTATCTGATTGCCAAACCCTTCCCTCACCTCTGACAAGACGTGTATTAATCACATCTTGTGAATGTGTGGAATGCCAAGCTTCAATCTTGGTTCGGATCCCACGTTAAACCGTAGGTCCTTCATTTCATCTCACAATCACCCTACCACTGCACATAAACGTAAGTTCTTATAACCCGAACGGGTAGTAAGACGTTGTGTTAGTAATAATAATATTCTATACTAAGTTCAAATAAACTTGTCAAAATTTCTTTTGAGATGTACACAGTCTATAGGCACCGGGTTCAAGGTGACCTGCTCAATTGAGCGATGAATTTTAACACGCTAGTTTCCGATTAATTTTTATATTTTAAAGTAATGTCTGAATGCTTGATTTCAACTTAATGTTGCATTTTACATCTCTCAAGTAGGATATGAGCACTATCATTATAGTTTTAGGTGCCACTTAAAATCGAGTATTGAGCTATTCATTTTATACTCTATGGAATAGGTTTCTATTACAGTTTCACTCGCGTTGGTGGCCGCATGTTCTAAGGCGTCTCTCTCGCAATAGACTGAAATGCCGATGACGGAGAGCTTGGATTCCGAATAACGGTCGGGTTCAATAAGGAATGTTGTTTGTTAATGGTTTTCAAATCTCCCTCTACCAAAACCTGGATGCACTCCCTTTAATAATAACGTTAACAGGTAGTAAGACACGTTTCTTAGAAAATAACGTTAACAGGTAGTAAGAAACGTTTCTTAGAAAATAACGTTAACAGGTAGTAAGACACGTTTCTTAGAAAATAACGTTAACAGGTAGTAAGACACGATTCTTAGAATATAACGTTAACAGGTAGTAAGACACGTTTCTTAGAAAATATCGTTAACAGGTAGTAAGACACGTTTCTTAGAAAATATCGTTAACAGGTAGTAAGACACGTCTCTTAGAAAATATCGTTAACAGGTAGTAAGACACGTCTCTTAGAAAATAACGTTAACAGGTAGTAAGACACGGTTCTTAGAAAATAACGTTAACAGGTAGTAAGACACGTTTCTTAGAAAATATCGTTAACAGGTAGTAAGACACGTTTCTTAGAAAATAACGTTAACAGGTAGTAAGACACGTTTCTTAGAAAATAACGTTAACAGGTAGTAAGACACGGTTCTTAGAAAATAATTACATTTCTGAAATGTAATATGCTAGACAATTCAAAGTGCCCTTTTTTAAACTTAATTGATGTGTCCACAAACAACCTCCTACTTTTAGATCCCATTTGTAGTTTGGAAATATGATATACACGCTATCTTCTTACATAAAAGTGCCGTTTTTGACTGTGCATTGAAATGTAACCGATAGCGTCTGTGTAAAGGGCATCTGCCTCAACTTTTCCATGAGCTCTAAAATATCTATTCCAAGATCAAGGCTACACATCATTAATTTACCCTCAATGGTAGCACTCTTACATTTGTGGATTATTTTATCATAGTGAAATAATGCAAGGTAAGCTAGTAACCTCACAGGGTAAACAAAGGGCACATGCTAGCTAACTATTTTTTTAGTACCGCATTTTACTACCCGTTCGGGTTACAAGCTTGTATACCATTTGAAGGAGTAGGAGAAGTGGACAACAATTTTGGTGAAACATCACTCAGTAGAGCCTACACCCAACCGAGATTCAAACCTCGATCTTCCTGTCATTGGCAGTCTAGTCTACTGCAAGAGTAGCGCCTTCAACCATGAGGTCACCAAAGCGGGTAGCTGTCTGATTCAAGTTAACTTGTGTGATTCTGCAGTCGTATATACACAATAGATTATAAATGTGTCTATATGAACATGTATATATACAGTAAATATGTATATAAATGCACACATACATGAATGTGTAAATTGGGTTAAATGTATATACAAATATGGTTATATGTATATACATATATATGGTTATATGTCTTTATAGATGTACATACGCATTTATATATATTCATATACATATATACAGATACAAATATATTATATAGATATGTATATGTCTAAATATATAGACTACATATATATGTATATACATATGTGTAATTGTACATATATGTATAAACATATATAAATGTACTCTACATACATTCATATATGAATGTAAATGTATATATACAAATATGTTCATATATATATATATATATATATATATATATATATATATGTAGATTTAAAATATATATTCATATATACAAGGTATATATATGTGCAATATACATTTATAATTATATATTTATACATATGTATACAATATACATATTCGATACTCATATGACATATATATCTTCATATACATATAAATAGATATATACTAGGGTGGTACCCAAAATTTAAACTTGTTATTTGTATGCTCTTACCCCTTAAATGTATCATCCTTCATAAAATATATTATCCACATACAAAGTTTGAATGGTCGGTCTTAAATTTAAGAGGATGCACAAAAAGCCGCAGTTTCAGTATTTTAATCATGAAGCTACTTAATGTTAAAATGAAGCACAGGATTATCTAATTTTAGTATTTTAATTATGATCTCACATTACTCTGTTATTTTGTATCACTATAAACGGTTTCTTCTCGTTCATTATTGGATTTATCAACTAGAAGGAAAGAAGAAATATACATTTAAGGTCAGCTTACTTAGCTTTGTATTAACCGATAACAAATTACCTTATTATAGTGAAATAATTTATCTTTTCAATTATTTTTATATATCAAAAGGAAGACTATTAGTGATATTTAGAATAGAGTTATCCGAAAATTTCTACCTTTCTGGGAGATAGCTCAAATTCCAACAACTCAAAAATACAATGCCTTTAACAAGCTTGACAAAACGTTGAAAATTTTGCAAGCACTTAAAAGGCTTCTAAATAAACTTCTGCAACTCAAATAAAATATGAAGTATATATATGCATATATGTTTATTTATAATTATATATATTATATGTATATACGTTTATGTATAAACATAATTATACTAGCTGAATCCCCGTTATTTACACTGGATATTGTGTTATTATTTATTTTTGGATGAAAATGATGAATTTTTGTTTGAATCTTAATTGCATGGTTCTCAGTGCTACCCAAAAAACACCGCGAGGAGGTGACCATGTATCTTTTCTCATGGGGAGTTTTATTTTCGGCAGGCCCCCTTGCCTACTGCCTGGAGCGTTATCAGCAGAACATGGCTGAGCAGGTCTCCCCACCCCCCCTTCAACACTCCCCACCAGCACGGGCCAGGCCCTCTCACTCACACAGACACTACAAACACCACAAAATTGAGCAAAATATAAACTACATACTTCTACCGTCTCTTGAAGTTACATATTAAAACGTGATTAAAATATTTTAATAAATTGTCTGTATTCATTTTTTTTTCACTCCTTAGAAGCATCTACGGGGTTAAAAATAATGGTTTTATTTATTTCAAAGGCATTATTAGAATAAACTTAACTGATTATTACGCTTTAAACGCTTAAAAAGAGTTTGTAAAGCAATATAAATAATTAGTGTAGTCACCCAGATTTTACCCCTTAATCAGAAAAAATCGAAATGAAACATCTTTACTTTTCCGAATTAGCTTATAAGTAACACCTGTGCCAAATTTCAACCCAATAGCTTCGTGAGAAGTGTGAAAATTAGTGAAGAGTGAGTGAGTCAGTCAGAGCTTTCGCTTTTATATTTAAAGATATATGTACACATATTATATATATATATAAAATGTATATTAATGCCATACATACATATATGTATATGTGGTTATAATGTATAATGATGCAGTCTCATTTTTGTGTGTAACTGGTTGAACACTAGATATTTTGTAAAGGTCAATGGTCAGAATCTGTATTTTGGCTAGACTGTACTAGTTACTGTTTTCTCGAGAAGAAAGGTATTGTTTTACTCTCGTTGGAGCATGGGTGGATCAACGAGTGACCTTGACCAGGAGTGTGTCGTGTTGTGGGCTGGACTTAAGTTCTATTTTTGAAGTTTCTCCGTTCTCTTTGATGTAACTACATGTTTCTTGATAAAAGATACATGCGTTTGTGTATCTTCTAGTGTGGAGCCGATGTTTGGAGACTATATTAAGTCTGTTGGAGGTCACGCGTGGGAGTAACTTTGAGGTCCGTTGTTCGATAATTTGGTGGTTGTTTGTAGGAAGATCACATAGAACTTAATTTTATAATCGAGCACACAAACTTTTGAAGCGTGCACAAACTCACCTTTAAACATAATAAAAATCAACCAGTCAAACAAAAAATTGATTTATATTTGAAACAATAATTGAAAAGTAATATATTCTGTATTCACTCTTTGGATTTGCAGTTGATTTTACAATCAAGCGACCAAAAAAATAATTAATTATACATTCAGTGGTGCATTATCTGGGTATGCAAGTCCTGCACTGCATACCCATGATTATATGGAATAGTTTTTAAATTTAATTTGTCTTTGTAAACTGTGTAAATATCCATTTAAATTGTGAATAAATATACATATACAATGCATATATAGATTATTAATTTAAAATCTATTATTTGTTGGTATTTAAAAAGTATCTTGCTTTAATTAATATTTCTTCCAGTGGCTATACCCACCACATTTTGAAGCTCAGAACCTGCTGATTGAAAAAAGCAGGCCAATTTTCAAAGCTTCTAATGGTATTGCCCTGTGTCTATTGTGTTACAACACTCCCCCTTTCTGCCTCCTTTAAACATTGGCCAATAAATTCAGGTTTTTAAAATCTAGGGCCTGCTGAATACGTATAGCAAGCAAGGAAGTGTGACAACTATTAAAACATATTTAAGATCACAATTACTATTTTTAAGCTAATTAAGAATAGTTTAAGGAAAAATACATAGAATAATTATATTTTGTATCCATAAAATAATATCTTGGACCAGATTAAAAGAGTACGTAGTTGAGTTAGCGAAAGATGTATGTGGATCTAGGGTGGTAGTAAACTTAAAAAGAGATGCATGTTGGAATCAAGGGAAGAAAGAAGTTGCGAGAGAAAAGAAAAAACATATAAACGAATTATTACTGTTAAGAATGAAACAATGAAAGATTGTGAGTAACATACAAAGAGAAAAGGGTGAATGCAAAGAAATTAGTTAAGGGGATAAAAGAGAAAATGAGATTAAAAGTAGGAAAATAGACTGCAGAATGACATTGAAGCAATTAAAAGCTGTTCTGGAAGAGGTTAAAGAGAACGAAACAAGTAATGTAAGAAAATACCGATAAATCTATGCCATTCAGAATGAAAGTTGTGGGGTGATCTAGGATGAAAACCATATATGAAAGCGATGGAGGCAGTATTTTGTGCAATTGTTGGTGAAAACTTTTAGAAAGTAGTGGAAAATAGGAAAAATACTTTGATGAATGAAGTAATTAATGAGGCTGAAGTGTTAAAAACTATGAAAGTGTTAAAAGATGACAAGGCTCCTGGCGTAGAGAGGTGAAATGCTTAATTGTGGGGGCAAGATAATACTTGCCAGATTGTGTGAATTGTACAATGTGTGTGCTGGTATTTTGAATTTTCTTAATAGCTGGAAGAATGCTGTCATTGTTCCTTTGTACAAAGGCAAAGGTAGTTTGAATGAATATAA
This sequence comes from Timema cristinae, assembly GCA_039000515.1. Taxonomy (NCBI): domain Eukaryota; kingdom Metazoa; phylum Arthropoda; class Insecta; order Phasmatodea; family Timematidae; genus Timema; species Timema cristinae. Next base: position 61,504,905 of record JBCFYV010009882.1, read on the forward strand.
GAAATATAGGGCATTTAGTTTGTTGAGTACTCCTGACAAAGTATTTGGGAGAGTTATAATGAGAGGATACGTGAAAAAATTCGGACAAGATTTGGGGTGTGCAGTGTGATTTAACGTCAGGTAGATTTTGCATGGACCAGATATTTGCTTTGCTGAAATTTATTGAGAAATATATGGCAGCAAGGAAGAAAGCTTACTGTACATTTTTTCATCTGGATAAAGCATATGATAGAGTGATTAAGAGTACGGTATGTTAAGGAATATTCTTATATAGTATAGCGAGTATAGTGAAGAAGCATGTTTAGTAAATACAATTATTGATGTGTATGATGAAAGCAAATCGTGTGTTAGGATGGATGGAGCTTTGAGTGAATGGTTTGATATTGAACAGGGTGTTAGACAATATTATGTTATATTTTCATGGATAAGTGTGAAGGAACTTGTGAGGACATGGTTGGTGTAAACATGGACAATTGAATCTGAGAGTGCTGTTATTTGCGGATGATGCCGTGTTAATTGCGGAGAGTAAAAGTAGCTTATTTATAATTCATTAAATTCTTTGAATGTGGTGACAAGTAGACTGGATCTTTGTATAAATGTATCAAAAGCTAATGTAAAATAGGATGCATTTATTGTGAAATCGACAGAAGTGTTAATTAATCTCGGAGAGTAGGTGGATGTGCGTGGACTATTATAAAGAGTGAAGTAGTATTGAAATAGTCAAAATGGCAGTATAATAAAGTGTGTCAACGCCAACATTGTGCTATGGACGTGATGCGTGGATTTGTCAGAATAAACACAAGAGCAGTGTGTATGTGGTTGGAATGAGATATCTAAGAAGCGTGTTTAAAAAAAACTCGTGTGGACAGAGTCAGTAATGAATGGCTGATTAAGGAGTGTGGTTTGAGAGGGAATCCAATAGGTCAATGTAAAAGAAACGGGTTACGTTGGTTTGGTTATGTTGAGAGGATGAGTGTGGATTGAGTGAAGAAGCAAATAAATGAAAGTATAATGTGTGGCTCAAAAGGAAAAGATAGGCCATGTAAGACGTGGCTAAATGTGCTATACGAAATTGTGAAAAAGAGAAACATTCAAAGTTTTAAAAATAAAATAGCATGCATGACTATATCTATGGATGTTGTTGAAGCGAAGGTATGTAGTATCCAAGGATACGTAAGTGTGGGTAAAGTAAGGATTTGTTGGTCTTTGAGCTATAAGCACAGTTTTTCTCCTACCCTGTAAGAGGATGGCGTGATTATGTATGTATGTATGTATGTATGTATGTATGTATGTATGTATGTATGTATGTATATATGTATATATGTATGTCTATATGTTTTTATGTATATATGTATGCATATATGTATGTATGTGTTTATGTATATATGTATGCATATATGTATGTTTCATCATGTTTTTGTGTAACATATTCACCAGCCTTTTAGAGTGGACACTGATGGAAGCGGGTTACGTTGACTGTAGTAGACAATGTCTTTTTTTTTACTTGTATAAGGTATTTATGGTGATTTAACCATCTGATTTTAGCAATAAATCAATATTTTTTACAGCACACATTATCTACTTATTATTCGTTGTATTATATAATTATTATACATCAAAGACTCCCAAAAAGTAAGAGTGTAATTTCTAAATTATAAGATAATATGGTAGAAAAAATTTAAAAAAATAAAAAATTCAGATACTTTATCAAAAGCAAAAGGTATTGTGTGAATATTAGCAATAAAATAATGACATAGTGATAGAGTATTGATAGGAAAAATCCTCCACTTTGTTAGTGTTGTCATAGTTTACGCATATAAATAGCATCAGGAGCATAAATTATCAAATTGGGAGTCTCGTTTGTTTCCAACCAGCATTGTGTGAAGTGCTTTAGTATTTAAGGGCATAGTTTTAACAATTGCAACGTGTGCTGGAAAACCCAACTGATTTCTTCCCACCAATAACTGAGAGACTCTTGATCCATGTAATACTTTATTTTAATCTTTTCGTGTTTAATTGCTTCACGTATTGCTATCTCTTTGGACTATACGCATTTAACAACATGAGGCCAATCGGATAGGGTCTGCTTCTCTTATGCAGTCAGGAATATGCTCATAATACTCTTAGACCGACGTTCTTATTTAAATCTCTGATTAGTTAGGTATTGTGATAGTTTGTAGTTTTTGGTGTCTTGATATTCTATTTGGAATGTATGATTATTTTCAGTACTTTTCCAATTCTGTGTGTTATGCATATAGTTTGGGTTTACATCTTTTAAGTCAGAATATGAAGTAGGCTCTAAACGTGTATATTTAAACAAATATATGGATAAAAATGAAAGACGATGGGGGTAGAGTGGCATGAATATTCCCAAGATAGCATACGAGTAAAGGGAAATCATAAATTATTGAGAACCACTGTTCTATTATTCCCATGTTCAAATATTTCCTGGGGAAGAATCCTTTGAACTTTTAGCCAGCCGTGGTGAAGTTTCTCTGGCCACCGATGCCCCCTCCCCCACACTCAACTTTTAGTAGGCATATACAGCATACCTATTAATTTTTTTCAGACTACGCCACTTATATACTAAATATAAGAATACACCACGTATCATGTCGTTTACGACATACTTTTAGAAACACTATAAATTTTATTGGACTTAGTTCGTGATCAATAATCTAAAACCTTCACTGTATTATTATTATTATTATTAGCACTGCGTCTTACTACCCGTTCGGGTTATACGCACTTACGCTAATGTGTAATGGTAGGGTGATTGAGAGATGAAATGAAGGACCTACAGTTTAACGTGGAATCCGAACCACGGTGGAGACCTGGCATTCCCCACATTCACAAGATGTCTTGTCAGAGGTGAAGGAAGGGTTTGGTAATCAGATAAATCTTTGCCGGGACCGAGGATTGAACCCCGGCCGCCTGCATAGAAGTCTGACACCTTACCCCTAGACCACCAGGTCACCCAGTTACCTTCACTGTAAAATTCTACATAATAATTATAGAGAATACCTCATTTAAATTGATATAGCGTTCTCAGTGGCGTAACTAGCCTTATGAAGAAGGGGAGACTTAAATTCTAGTTAAAATCATATTACATATTATGGCTTTATTTAGATCTAGCTTACGGTTATTTAACCATTGATTTTTATTCACATCACGCATCATATTTATAATTACATACTTGACAAGTTATATATACCAGCTCTTATCCTTTCATTTTAAAACTTAGATAGAAACAAAGTATATTTTAAATTATTTGAGTGCGCAAGTTACACAAAAATTATCTTCAAAGTCGAAGCTAAAGATAAAAAAATAATTTGTATAAAGGTCCAAGCTCCCAATTCACTTTATTGGTTGCGTCAACCAAGAATTTTTTATCAAATATATATAGGTTTACAGTTGAATTATGTTCAAGGAATAATGTTCATTTAAACCAAAATATCTTTGATCAAAAATTTTTGGTTGAATCAACCAATAAAGTGAATTGAGAATGTTTGGTTCCTTTGGACCTTTATAATTAATTATATATATATAATTATTACCCCCGAAATAACATCATATGTGTCTATACAATTAAAAAGATTATTATTATTATTAGCACTGCGTCTTACTACCCGTTCGGGTTATACGCACTTACGCTAATGTGTAATGGTAGGGTGATTGTGAGATGAATTGAAGGACCTACAGTTTAACGTGGAATCCGAACCACGGCGGAGGCCTGGCATTACCCACATTCACAAGTTGTGGTTAATACACATCTTGTCAGAGGTGAAGGAAGAGTTTTGTAATCAGATAAATCTGTGCCGGGACCGAGAATTGAACCCCGGCCGCCAGCACAGAAGTCTGACACCTTACCCCTAGACCACCAGGTCACCTACAATTAAAAAGATGATCTAAAGATAATTCGATATTTAATCTCTTATTATGCCTAGTTTTTAGCATCAATTAGATTGACCAAACCAAACATTTTCACTGTTTTATAATATTCTAGTGGATGTTAACCATTAGTGCTAAGAGAATGTATATATATATATATATATATATATATATATATATATATATATATATATATATATATATATATATATCTCCTATTATTATAACCTCACTTTTCTCACTAGTCACTCAATTTAGACAAATATTAAGGATTCATGAAATATGTCTATGGGCGTCGATGGATGTTTATATAAAATGTCGATTGTAATTTTGTGTGTATTTGTTTGGAACTGACATATGAAACAATTTAGTCACTATATTAACATCATATCTAGTTTTGCATTAAATATTTTCTTTTACGAATAGACATATCCCACACGGAATATTAAATTTTGCAGAGCATACTTTACTACGTTAGATTATAGAGCTCGGGGTCTTCTCTCTTACGTCGAGTCACTGTTGAAATTAACACTAAAAGCTAGTTTAAATGTTTATAGTCCTTCTATCAAGATTGTCTCTATTTTGTGAAAGCATTGTTGCAATAGACACCGAAAGAAATCATATAAATTTTTAGGATATTAAAGAAACATAACCAAACTAACATAATTTATACGCAAAACCTTACACTAGCTGAAAAAGTTCCTAAATTTAAGGCGCAAATGCTAGCAAACTTACAGTGGATCTCTTACGTTAAGGTATTGTTACAACGAACACCAAAATATATAAATTGCAATTTTGGTCAATGCGTTTAATATAATGCCTATTTATGATTATATCTAGAAGGAATAGGGCTCTAAGGGTATCTATAAATAAATGTATACCCATTCGTCTAGAGAAAGGAGAGAAACCCTTAATATTCAAAATTAAAAAAATACCTGAAGACCAGTCTCTTAAATCAGAGTAGAAATCTTGACCTTATAGCCTATACTTAAATTAAGAGTAGTGTTTATAAAATAATAATTAGTTTCATATCATTGGATTATTGAAACTGGTATTTGATTTGGTTGATAATTCATTATCAAGCTTACTTCTACAAAAGTTTTGAAATATTTATATTCATAAAATAGCTTAGCTAAATCAGATTTAAAAGCAGTTAAATGGAATTTCTTGAACATTTTAAAATAGATAGTTATTTGTTTTTATATTATATTAATTAAAAAATGTTCACATTATATTACAAAATGTTTTGTGTCAAAGCATTCCCCAAAATAACTACTATAAACCAATAATAAATGGCTCACAGGGAACCACTGTAACATCGATATGTTTTTATCTTGGTTATGGTGGTTTGTGAAGTTGTTATAAAAGAGGGAGTGTAAGCTTACGTCACAGGTCTTCCCCCTCTATTTTTACGCCAGCCTCAAATGCTTGGCAGCACTAGCGTTGGACCCTTGAAACTCGCTCGCACGTAGCTCGATGAGCTGAGCAGCTATACCGCTATGACGTCATGCTGCTAGGGGTAAGGTGAAGGAGGGGTGGATGCTGTGCTGCTGGAGCTTCACGTCGCGGCGCCCAACCTACCCTCTCCCTAGTGCGCCCCTCAACGCCCTTCCTACCAAACCGACCAGAGGAGAAAGCTGGGAGCACACACTGCTTACTTGCTGCTGCCTTTCCTCGTTCGATGGATTACAAGGGTTTCAGGCCAGTTGTTGTCCAATGCGGCAGCGCGTCGAACGCACATACTACCATCAAACCGAATGTGTTTCCGTTATAAATGTTCACTGAGGTATTTGTGGATAAGGGACGCCGATTGTGTTTCTACGGGAAAATTTAAATAGTTTTTACTTAACAAAATTTAAATAATTTTGGAAATAAAGTGCACGCTTGATAGTACTTTTAGTGTTTATTAATGACTTGTGAAACCGTAAGAGAACGTGTGGTATCTTTACGATCTTTTTTTTTTTTTGTCAAGTGTTAATGAGACATTGCTCGCTCGATGCTGCGTGTTCATTTGTGAAATAGCGTGCAGGCTGACTGTTTAATTTGGAATCAATATTTTTAAGCGATAGTACACTTACTAATGGGGAATAAATGTGAATTCCCTGAATCGTTTTCTGGACATAGCTATGAAGAATACATAGTATTGGCTAAAATATATTTTTTAATATTGTCTACGTTATAGTCTATAATAATATTTATATTTTATACACAAGTATCTAAATTGCATACCTATATTATACACTTCTTTGTGCGCGGTCAACGTTAATGGAAAGAATTTGTATTTTTTATATATTTAAATTAAAAACTGGCTAAAATATTGTTAAATTTGAATATCTAGTGATATATTTAGAGTTATTTTGAAACTATATTATTGCTGTCTTTGATGCATGAATTCATACAAACAAAACACTTATGATATTAGGTTCTTTCAAATATTAATCTGGGTATGCCTATGCATTATTAGGTATCTATCAAGCACTGGCCTAAATTCTTGAAATAGTTGTATAAGATAGATATATATCCCGATATGTATGGTGCTTCTTAACTTAGAGGTTAAATTAAAACAAAAACACACATAAAAATAAGTAATTTATTTTATAGTTATCGTGTAACGCGCTTTCTTGTGTATATAGCAATTAATAGACATCAGGAGATATTTATAATACTTTAGCCCCTGAGTCTTGTATTTATTTACTAATGAGAAATTGCTCATAAATAAATATATAATAACTAATTTGTCCATAAATGTGCCTTTATGTGATTTTGAGGGGGACGGATATTAGGTATAGACACGAACTATTTACAAAGGTAAACAACGTGCCTTCACTAATTATTTATCAATTAAAGTTTTGTAAGAAGTTATGTATATAACATAACATTTTGTGGCTGAAAAGATAACAAATAGAAAACATTCTTCAAAAGTAAGCAAAAGGATATAATTAAATCCCCCCTCCCCCCCCACTTGCTAGGCTTTATATTCAATATTCCCTCCTGCGATGGTCGAATCCTCGTCAACCCTTCCTAAGTGTGGTCGACGCGCCCCATCAGGAGACAACAGTTCATGTCTTCACCATCCAAACACCTCGTCAGTTATGTCGGCGGCCGCCAATGCTCTTCTGAGCCGACGTCGTCGTAACAAGACTGTTCACTTCGGAGAAAACCTCTTAGCTCACAGCAGTCCAGTGTCGGGGACAATCTCGAGGACTAGAGAGAGCCGAAGAGACAGTGTGGTGAGTCTTCCTGGACAGTTCGAACCCAATGTTCAGCAATTGTTCAGTTTTATTGAGACAGTGTTAAGTGCCTGGGTTGTGGAAGAGGACACTGGCACCAGCCAAGGGGAGATCAGTGAAGGAGATGACCTTGAAAATGTGACCACCCCTAGAAGATATGTATCTTATGATGGAGCCACTTTCCACAGAAATAGATGTCGACTAAGAAGAACTCCCTCGGAAGTCATCGCATTAATTGGACCTAACATTTATTCTGACCAAGATTTTGGCTGTCCAAGGTACCAACATATTCACAGGCGTTTGCTACCTCATATGTGCAACGCCATTTTCCTCAGCAAGGTAATAATGAAGGTCAATATACATTTATATATTTTATTGTTGTAGATAGTTGGCTTTATTTGTAATGATTAAGCTTAATTTGACTACGTTGAGTAAACTTACAATGCTTAGCTTTATTGTATTGTTACACATTTTGAGATGAAATATATTTTTATATAATGCATACTATTATTACTATTGATCTTGTGACTCCTGCAAGTATAGGTTGTGTATTCGAAAACACTACCAGCAAAACTTTTATGAGATTCAATCCAAAAATTAATATATAATATAGTTTTAATTAGTCTTATTGTCATCCAAATAAACCTTGCTAATTTTATTCATATATAAATTCAGATTAAACATTTAATACAAATATTTTAAGCATTTTATGAAAAAATAAATATAAACATAAATTTTGCAAATATAAACACATTATTAATTTAATTAATTTAACTATATGCATGTTAAGTAAACGAAAATAGCAGACACTTGAGGGTAGTGTTTAGGAATAGGGACAATAATATGTAGTTGATATGATAGTAATGATTTTTTAAATATATATATATATTTAAATATGTTCGTTGAAAATTTAAAGATATGTGTTTGTTCTTTGTATCACTAGAACCCGCCTCGTTGGCGTAGTTGGCTAACGCATGTGTCGTGTTGAGCCCGACAGCCGAGGACGGGGAGATCGAGATTCGAGTCTCGGTCGGGTGAACTTGGGGTGATTTTCTCTAAATGGTTTTCCACTCTCCCTCCGCTTAAATGCGGGTTCACTTCCTATAATTCAACGTTCCCAATTCCTAACCCATTAGCGTAATTAGTACTTAAAGCGTATAACCCGAACGGGTAGTAAGACGCGGTGCTAAATATTATTATTATTATCACTAAATTTAAATATTTTAATCAATTGATATATTTTTTAATATCGTAAGTGTATTTTAACTTTATTTTCTTTATAATTAATTAGGATGTCTCATGTATCAATTTAGATAAATTGTAAGTTACAATCGTAGAGACTTTCTCATGTGTTATATTCTAAGGGACCCCACCTTATTCGTAATTCTCTTTCTTCGAACGACAATCTTTTCATATGTAAGGGATATTTTTTTGATATTTCTTCGATATTTTTCTTTGATATTTCTCTGGTGTTTACTCCTACCTATGTTTCGTCAACCTCTCCTACAGAGCCTCCAGCCAATAAATACGAAGGTGTGGGACCGCAAATTCATCAAACCTGGCTGTCATGAAAGGACAAACTGTTCGTAACTTAGGGATATCATTCTGACAGTTCTTCAAACTTTTTCTCCTTCTTGTTTACACCAACCTTTGACTTAGCAACTTCTCCAACATTGCCTCCAATCAATAGGAATGAAGGGATGCGGCCGCAACTTCCTTGAATCTTGTCATAAAAGTACTATCTGTTTGTAGCACAAGGATATCGTTTTAACAGTTCTTCGAACTTTTGGTCCTTCTTGTTTACTCCCAGATTCATGCCCCGAGATTTAGGAGTTTAAACCACGTCCCATTTACTACCATTCTCATCCCATCACCAGTAAGGTAGTTAATTAATAACAATTTTAAATTAAATTTTAAACCGAGACAAGCTAATAGATCTAATTTCATGAATTCATATAGCAAATCGTGTAGCCTGCATCTGTCCCTTTGAAATACATTATTAATACGTATGATATACCACTAATAATATAATAAAATTGTATCAATGTTAGCCAAACAAATAAATGAATATATTTTCAAAAAACCTACATTAGAAACTTGGACTTTAAATATATGTATCATTAAGGATTTTGCTGATTAACAATACTTTCAAATCAATTTTGAAAACATCTTAATGAAATAAAAATCCTTTAATAGATAAGAATAATATCTATTTACCAGAATGTAGGCCTACTGTACACATTACAGCTTAGCAAATAAACATATGATATAAAAAATATGTTTTACCCAAATAGAGTTGAACCTTTACAGTTTAATTTAAGGTCACTATGTTTTGATTTTTTCTAAAATACAGGTCATTCGCTTCGAAACATTGATCTTAATTTCCCCCTTCATTCCAAAAATGGGAAGGGAACCTTGTGGAGAAAAAAAGAATTCCAAAAATAAATTAAGTTGCTACATGCACTAAATAGTAAAACTTCAAATATATATAGTTATATTTAAAATATGTCATTAATAGTACCGTGTAGGCTACCTTTAATTTATTCCTCTATAAACAGTTTTGTCAAAACCATATTCATATATATTTTTTCATCGTTAACGGTTTTATTTTGCCCTGAATTAGCTAGTCCCTACTTTTAATACATAGGACCAAAACTATTAAAATTAAAATATGCCAAACTATAAATTGATCTTGAGTTTGTTTTCTGTGTTCAAGCTCTAGAATTTTTAAAACACAATCAATATTTTGGATTAAGCTTAGATCATAGAAATTGATAGATTTAAACAAAAAATATTGTATGCGAAATGCTAAAATGATAGTGGTAATGGTAACATTTTGAAATTTGGACAAATTAAAGGTGTCTGTTTGGTGGTGTATTAGTTTGCACATAACCTTAATAAATCATAGATAAAGTTTATTAACGATATAGCTATGTATAAATATTTATTTGATTAATTCTTAATTATGTTTTATCGATCGTTTATGCTTATTAAAGAACCTAAATTTGTGATGGAAAGGCTTGGTTCTTATTTTTTTGCCAGTTCTTAACCTATGACCAGGAACAGATTTTGGTCCTTAGAAAGCTGGTTAACCGAGTCTTTTCAGAATTCACTTGTAAAATCAAATTCCTTACTAGCTTTTGGTAAAATGTCTGGATTGTTTGAAACAGCTCCCTTACTATTGCCATACAAGGCTAAATCATATGCGTATCCTAATAGTTGCATTGTGAAATTTAATGTCATCCCTTCCCTACACTCTTGCATTACCCCAATAGCATAATCTAACTCTAGATTAAAAAAGAATATGGAAAGTTCTTCTACTTGTTTCAACCTAATCTGTATTTTGAAAGTATCTGATACGTGATATGTCACGCGTATCAGTCAGGCATACCTTAATTAGTTTGACAAGTTTTATTGGGTATCCCAAACTTAACTAGAATTTCAAATAGTTTGTTTCGTTTAGCTGAATCATAGGCCTGTTTAAAATCCATGTATAGTTTATGAACCATCATATTGTATTCATACTATTTTTATAGTACTTGCCGAATCATAAAATTTGATCCGTTTTTAATCTATTTCATCAAAAACCACGCTGATGATACCCAATTATTTCCTCTGCATATGGCGTCAATCTCATTAAAATTATGTTAGATAACATTTTGTAGTGTGCTAGTAGTAGTGAAATATCTCTATAGTCATTACATAAACTTAAATAAGTGCTCAAAAACATGCACCATATTGCATTCGTTTTTAAATAGCTCATTAAACTCTACTATAGCTATGTTGGTTGTTTGATGGGTTTCCTTAATAATTTTTTATTACATAAGACTTAAATGTAACTAGTTGTTTTGATTTGACATATATTCTTAAAAACACATTCACCAAGCATTTATTAATGTGGTGCGTTTTTATTTATTTTTTTATGCTGTTGTGTAGTGAAGTACGTTTCCTTATAGACCCAGAAAATCGATAGCCCAAGCTTGTGTTGTGTTATACAAGATAGCATCTATGAGAGACGATTGATTTTTTTTTTATTCACTTGAACATTAATGCTCTGGGAGTGTTTGGTTGGTAGGTTGGTAGGTAGCTGAAAGAGGTATAATTTCATCAAATCATTTGTCTAGTATAATAAATACAATAATTTCCTAATACAAATGTGTTTTAATGTAACAGTGGCCAAATATTTAAAAATAACTTTCGAGGGGAAATATTTAAAAGAAGCATGCAATTATTTAATTTTTAACTGCTTTTTCAGGGGAACAAATAATAATTGTCTGGGAATTGCCTCATCGTAAACTAAATCATTGAAAGAATAATAAAATTCATTGAATTAATTTCGTTACAATAGGCAGAATATTCAATTAATATTAATGGAACTGTGGTTGAGTAATGATATGCTAATTTGGTTTTGTGTAGATTAATTAGATTAATTAAAAACGAAGCTGGCTGGTAATTTTACCTTAGTCCACGTTCTAATTGATTCAAGATTTTCACTGTTTAATTATTGTTAGTAGTTATTATTTCTTTATATGTTTAACGTTTTGATAACATGAGCATTAGATGCTATGGGCAATAAGTAATAGAATTTTCATTTTAATAATTCTAATTCAATTATCATATTTTTAGATATGGGTCGATACTAGTTATTCGATACCAATTCTTGATTCGGATTCTTAAATTTTTACCTCGATTCCTCGATACTTAGTTATTGAAGAATTGAGGAATCAAATTTCACATCCCTTGTATTTTTGTATGGATGCATAGACAACACTTGTAAAAAAAAGTGCACACCCACCAGGACATCTTACATTTATATTAATTATGATTTTTGTGTCAATATTTTGATTGAGGAACATTAGAATCCAAAATATTGCTAAATTTACTATTTATTCACAATAAAAAATACCAAATGGCATTTCCCATTTCCCATATAAAAGATAATACGATTTATTTAGATTGAAATACTCTAGAAGTGAGTTAACAGTCTTAATTAAAATTTAGGCATAAAAAAGGGGTTCCAATATTAATAAATATTTATTTTAAACATGGGCCTGTATCTAACCATTTAAAAACTTTCTACACATGCCTATATTATTAAGGTTTTGTATCGAAAGTCAATATTAACTAATATAGGGCGTTTAGGAATACAAAATTTATAATAACTTGTTTGGTGTATTGGTACTACATTTTTTGAATATTTAGAAAAATACCTAGTATAATATTAGAAAAATTAAAAAGATAGGAACATTTGAATATATTAAACATCATTTTTTATATATTAAGAATATAAAAAATGTTATTAGTAACCAAATTAAAACATTAATATTATGTATGTTCAGCCTAAGCCGATATTTTGGGAGAGTTTTTATTTCGAAATGTTTAAAAAGCTGTTGCATCCTAATTGATATTGTTTTCTTTTTCATCATATTACTACACATTTGGGCTGTACAGCACTATCCATGATTTAAAGACATGCTTTAAATGATTTAGGTGTAAAGAAGATATAAAACCACATTTGAAACAAAAGTTCTCAAATAGCCAGGTTAAGTTTCTAACTAAACAAAATACTAGTTTAAACGAATACATTCCTTAATAACTCTGTGTAATAGGATGTATACATTGTGTAGTAATAACTAACTATGCTTATTATATAACTCAGTAGTATGAAAATATATTTATATCTTGCTAACAAAATACTCTCACGGTATCTCCTTTTAGTGGCATCCCCGAAGTATTTACTTGTTTATATGAGGGACGGTTATGTCCAAGGTGTATTCAACGTCCCGAGTAAGTGTGAAACAGAGGGTTAGTCTGAAGTGATCATGGTGATTTAGGAACTGGACCAAACCCAAACTGATAAGTTGTTCATGATTCATCTGTTGTCTTTATCCCAACCTTAAAGCTGGAGTATGCTCTAGATGACTTATGAACCTGGGTTTTTCATGGGGACAGGGTAAAAAAATTCCAAACTCTCTAGCATGACAGTCTAACTATGCTCGCATTTCACTAATAAGTGCGTCCAGAGTAATATTTAAAATTACCTTATAATAGGTGAGGCCTCAAGCCCCTTCTTGGCTATGTATCAATAAGTGAAACTATATATCATTTTAGTCGTTTTATTCTCAAAATAACGATTAATAGAATTGCTAGAGCTAATATTTGGTAGTGAAAACAGCGTGTTGGTGCTTTTTAAATACAATTTAATTCCAAAATAAAACAAATAATACAATTTCATAGCTGAGATTCAAATCAAAACTGTAACTAGGATTAAGGTCAAGCTGGATTCTTATACTGATCTCAATGCTGGAAAGCAAGTGATCATTTGTATTGACCTTGACTTCGTAAACATTGAGAATATTTGTGAGGGACTAGCCTTTCCATAGGTTATTGAATGGTATAAAACAATATAACTAAATGAAATGGCCTTGTTAAGCCCTCCTTCCCAAGAGAGGTGCACACATTTTGTCCCGTGATCAGAGTCTGACTGTATGCCACCATTGTTTTCTGTGCCAGCAATATTTTCATTCAAAGCTGATATGCCATGGTAAAGCTACCCACGTAGTTTGTGGATTCAAGTTTCACGTATTCGTGTGTATTTAAAAATGTGTGTTGATCACAACCAAACTTATCTGATCAACAATGAAAATGTATAGTTTATTTTTAACTTACCTTCTAGTACTTACGTAGTACCAAGATTGTGAAAAGAGACAACACCCAAAAAGAGTTTTTTATGCGTCCCACAAGCCAAAGGGTGATATGGAGGCTTTCCCACAAATTATTTTAAAAATTCGGATGCCCTTATAAGACATTTTGAATGATACTCACCTATAAACTATTTTAGAATATATAGGCCCTTAAGAAGTTATTTGAAGATTTTTTTAAATTTGAATGCTTCTATAAGATATTTATGGCTGAAATTATAAAGATCATTCTAATGACAACAGTTCTAAAAATATCTTCCTATATTTAGGCCAAATTAAATTCATCAATATACAGATGAAAAACATAATAATTCTCGATAGTTTTCATTCAGAGTGGGGCGCAAAGTAACCACATTAAAGAGTTCTTGTTATCGCATTTTGAATTGATCCTGTGTCACTCGACAGCTGATTTATTGGATGTTGGTCTAAATAAGGAGATTGGGATACTATATTATTATTTATCTACCAACACTTTTTTATAGTTTTTAAATAAATATAATAATTTTACCAAACTCTATACAGTTGTAGTTTGCTTTTTAAATCAATTTTGATGCAAAGCCATCTTACAGCCCCATATCCTATAATATCAAAAGGAGGGGCTAGTTCTAAACGGGGATAAATTTAATTACAAGAGGTGGGAGGTAACTTTTTTTTTTCAACTGGGGCAGTGATCCTCCAGTACTCAACTCTTTCACCCTCCTGCTACCCCCAGTGCCACCACCACTCATTCTATCTCTCAAAGATCAGATGATCATATGACTTTATGTATTCATATATTTATGAAGTATTAGTAAATTTGGTAACTATCAGATGGTAAGATCGTTAATAGTCCTACTACTATATTTAAGCATAATAATTAAGCATTGACCATTCATTCTGTCTTCCTTTCTCCTTAAAACATATTCTTAAGGGTAACGTATATTTACAAATTACATATTAAACTCGGCTTATTATGCTAACACAAGCTATTTGTTTAGACACACTCAAACAGGAGACAGGGCAAATCGTTAGCTTTAAAATTTTGAAGTTACAAATCTTACCCAGGTTTTCCAGACCAAAGATATATCTGTACTCAGTATTTAATATAAGAAGCTATAAATAAGTATATCATAATTTTCCCTTTTTTCTAAAATTTTTTTGGTATAAAGGTGATCAAATAATCGCATTAAATGGCGATAAAAACATTAGTTTACATTTTGTTGTGATTTATAATACGTATTTAAGAGATTATTGCAAAAATATCTGAAAATTCTAATGTCTTTTTATAATTTATTCGACTTCTTGACTTTTTTGTGTCCCCCAAGCTCTCTAAACATTTTCAGGTTTTCCCTGTTTTCCATGTACGTACCTTACTTACAAGGTTTTTATTGTGGAATGCAGTTTAATAAGCCCTTAGTATGTATACAGCGTAGTCAAATAATTATAATTTAAAAACAATGTTTAAAAGAGGTCCAAACAAATTCAAAGATTTTATTTAAACCACAAAAAGAAAGCTTTTGATAACATTTTTAGCTCTTTAATTTTATAAGGGTGGATGAAAATAGCCCCAAAAAGTCAAGACGTGGTTTAACACAAAAACTTTTCTAAATGGCCAATTTAACTTTCAAATGAACTGTGAAATTTTACTAAACTAAGCTAAACTGTTTCAATAATTAAGCTTATTACCCTTTAGGCTTTACTATTCTTATTTTTTTCTATAAGACAATTATAAATAATATATTAATATATATCGTGGAATATTTTTATGTGAGTAAAATAGGCCTATATATTGTAAAATTCTATTGTAATATTCTATTAAAACTTAGGACATATTATTATTATTATTATTATTATTTTTATGTGATTAAAATAGGCCTATATATTGTAAAATTCTATTGTAATATTCTATTAAAACTTAGGGCATATTATTATATAAGCAAAATTGTCTCAAAGAATCATATAAAGTAAGATATTTGGTAATACTAAATTAAGACAGTTATTTAGGAATTTTTCACTCTAATATAAATTTAAAAGGAAGAGTTTTTTAAAAAAAATCATCATATACCGATAACAACGCTATAAACAGAGGAAGCAGACTTTTAACAACTTTACACATTTATTGGGAAAAATATATAAACTTTTAACAATTTTTATTTAAAATTAACTGCTAATTAAATATTTAAAAAAACACATTATTTTAGCTATATTGTTTCTATAAATAATGTAAATGGACTACTCATCTAGAAATATTTTTGCTTAACTTGTTTGGACAAAAACTTAAACAAGTCAATATTTATATAGTTGAGGCAAATCCATAAAATCATAATATTCACCCTCCCATCCTTTCGTAATTTAAAATGACTGAATTGTAAAGAAAATGTAACATTATTTCTGAGAAAGTCAACTACTAAGCGTTGCTAATTTTTATAATATTTTATTGGAGTCACTGGTCATAGTACCCATGTAGGACATCCTTAAACAAATTTTAACATACCTATTTGTAACCAAATAATTAGTAATTTCTAAAATATTTCAAATTAATAGAACATCCTTCTTTAGTAATCTTCCTATAAACAAATTTTTACTTAAAAAACTCTTTATATTGTGGTTTACCATGACAAACATTCCCAAGATACCCATTTGGGGACCAACTCGTTAGGTCCATTATACAAATATTTCAAGTCTTTGAAAAATTAGTCGTCAGTAAACTACCCATAAATGACTTTCTACCCCAAAAACTAGTGCACATTGTTATTTTATATAACAAACATTTACAAGATACCCATTTGGAAATACATATTTGGAGATTTTTTTAATATAATAAATGAGGTTTTACCCCCAAAAAAGTTTAAAGTGTTATTATTCATATCAAACACTCCCAAGCTACCCACTTGGAACCAAATCATTAGGATTATTTATAAAATATTTCAAGTTTTCGATAAATAAGTTATCAGTAAACTATCGATATAAGAATTTTTACTTCTTTTTGTAATGAAATTATAGAAAGTTTGAAAATTTTCTAAATCTGGCTTGAAGATTCTGTTCAAAATTGGTATCAAGGAAAGGTTTTACACGATAACTAAGAATAGGGTTTTATTTTTACAAATTACAAATAATTTTAGGTGGGGTTACAAACTAATTTTTACAAATTTTAATTTTATTTTTTAAATATTTAAACTTTTGACTTAGACTCTATACATAACATATTTTTATTATGATTAACAAGATAATATGTTTGTTTTTTGTGAATAAAACTTACTGAAGAGTATTTTACTGAAAACAAATTTGAAAATGTTCCTTGAAACTAGAATAAATAATTAATAAAGTTTATCAATTGAGTCATATTATATATTTTATACAGTTTGATATCACCGTTTTTTAAAGCGTATATATTGAACTTATTGTTCAGCAATACATGTTTCAAACAAACTGATCATATATATTTTAATTTTCTATTTTATTCATGTTAGTTTTTCAAAGATATTTTTTGTGTATCTTCTATGTTTTGCTGTGAACGGTTTTAATGTTTATATATAAAACCAAACGGTCATCAATGTACTATGTTAAAAACAGGGAAGGGCCTTGTAGTGGTTCTCCCAAATATTTGATGAAAGAGTTTTAATTTTATTTTAAACATAATATGTGAGGCAAGGAAACACCGATGTTCTAAGAAACCCAAGCTTATAACAAGATTGAAATCTATAATATATTATCAAATATTATTTTCTGACTTCTATTCTGCTGATTATTTTCCTTAGAATGCTTCATCATCTAGTAAGCTTTCACTCCTGATTTATTATCTTTACATTATTTGAATATCGCACATGGAAAATTCAAGTTATAAAAAAGCTATAAATTATAATTGATTTGGTCTTGGTAATTTTACAGGGGATTCAAAATATAAAGCATAGAATTGAAATCATCGCAATGAATCCTGAGTAGGGGCAAGTTTTTTTTTTTTTGGATACTAGAATCAATGCTGTGAACTTAAAATAGTTGAATGCACTAATAAAATGTTTTGGTTTCATTTACATGCTTAGGTCTTGTTTATTATTATATGTTTTAATTAAAATTTAAATATCAATAAAAAAACATATTGCATACTAGACTATTAATAAATATGAATTTATATTTTCTTAAGTAGACGTTATGTTTAAAAAAAGCTGAATACTACTTTTTGTGGTTTATAGATAGAAATAATGAAAATTTCAAGAATAATTTATAAACAAAGAGTTTATTTTACAATACAGTAATAAATAAGCTTAATAGGTTTTTCAAATACAAATTATATATTTTAAATAATTATATAGAATATAATTTTTTCTTAATGTTGATATCATCATCATTATGTCATCAATCTTATAATTTGTTTGCTTCATCTTTCCACTTTGGCCTCTCCTGGGACAAATTTCTTACATCTTTGTAGCTTCTTCCACAAACATCGTTCGCTATTCGATTAATTTACTCAAGTCTTGGTCACCCTCTGGAATTTCCTTCTTTCACATCTACTTATATAATTATCTTCTTCACACAATGATGTATCATGTATCATATTAATCATTTTTATGTATAACTTTCCAAATTTCCTTTCTTCATTTGTTTTCTAAGTATTTCAGTAATTGATACCATATCCATTTATGATAATATCATCATTCTATTGTAGCCACACATTTCAAATTATTCCAATATTTTCTTTTCAGTTGAACCAATGGTCCATATTTTACATCTATAAATCGTAACGCCCCAAACATATACCTATAGAAATCTTTACTCGATTTACAAATGTATGTTTATCTAGGTTAGTGATGTGTTCTTGTTATGAAAAGCTTTATTCACCTGTTGATATGTATATAATAACAAATGTATTAAACACTGATTGTGTTAATAATAAAAAAATTTATTTTAAAAGAATACAAAGTGCGTTTTTCACTGTAAAAATAATATACTTATTGTCATAAAACCATCAGGCACATGAACAAACAATAGGAAATTCCGTAAAACTCTTATATCAAGATCGGCAGTTGGTTTCGAACAGCTGGTTATCACTTCTGTGGAAGCAATTCCTTGCAAGATTCATGGTTGTCAAATTTTTAACTGATCGTGAGTTAGATGACATCTGATTGGCTGTTTGTCAAACTAATGACCTTTTAAAAAGGTCATATTCGGGCCTTACTCCCCATAAAATAATCTATTACAAATTTTTAATAAAAAATATGGATGTTTAGCAAATAAATTATGACATCTCTCGTATTCGAACAATTATTTTAATACGTGTTTTCTTAATATTTGAGAGCATATGAGAATGGTTAAATTAATCCAAAGAATGTTTAATTTAGTATAAAATGTAAATTAATTGAATCGAAATAGCCAGTGGTGGCTCGTGTATAGGCACTGTGGAACTGCAGCAGCCCCTATTTCCACTTGATATTATCGATAACATTTAATATAATGATTCCTTTTTTCTTAGATTCTTTCTTAATTTTTGTAGTACAATATATATTCATTAAGCTTAATGTCAGTAATTCAGTAGCCATCACCTAGTTTATTTAAAAAAGATACAAAAATCTTTGTATGAAACTGTGCGCTTCACAGTGCCAGTGACGTGGTGTTTGAATGTTGTGCGCAAGCGCACATATGAGGTGAATGGAGAGGAAGGCGAGACTTAAAGGTAGAGAGAGCACTTATACTCTCGCAGTGCCGACTCTGGCGTGATGGTGGAAGAATTTTTTTTCTCTGCGTGTGGTGTGATTAAAAACTGTGTACCATATTCTTGAATGTGACAAAGTGTAGAAGAGTGTAGAATTATATTATTATTCTGCTTCCATCTATTATATTTGATTCATATATTTTCGGATCTTTTACTTAACAGAAAACTTTAACCAAGACTTTGCATACTCAAGAAATAATTTATGTGACTGTAAGTGAACTTCAAAAGCCTAAGTTTTCCCAGCTATCTCTCCATGAGAAAGTTACAGTTAAGAAATGAGGTCGTTCAACACCTGTTAGTCTAATATCTCAACCGATCAAAAGCAACAACAAGAAATATATTTGTAGCTTTATTTCTGAATGGTACCAACGTAAAAGTGGACGACAGCATTTCACGTCCATCTTCTACAAGTTGGAATTTAAACACATGGACCATAAAACGAGTTCATGAAAATTTACAACCTTTAAAAAACTGTCTTACTGAAATTCAGTCAACATCAGATGCAAATAAAAACATTTCAGATGCAACAGGAATTTTAATATACCTGAATGATGATAATTTCAAGTAATGGTTAGATCTTTTTCATCAGATTATGCCTAATGTTGAAGTAATTTACAACCAAATGCAATCTCGAAAAATTAATGAGTTTTAAGTTAATGAATACATAACAAATTTCAAAACTGCTATTTTAGAATTGAGAAACTTAAAGTACTGTGAGAATCCTTCAAAGACACTCATGGCAGAAGCTAAGAAAGTGTGAGACTATATATGTGTTGATATAATGGACCAATATTCTTCCACTAAACACTTAGTACCTGCTAAATTGTTCAACAAGAATTGCTTTACTAGTTTTAAGAATGAACATTTAACAAATGAGATAGTACTGACCACTGAAGCTTATCCTATAATTGACAAAGAAAAGCTTTAAACTGAGCAGAATGTATTCTATTGTAGGACTGATATTCACGAATATTGCAAATTAATTGAGCTGCTGAAATTTATCTTGGGAAATAATCCAGATGATGTTTTTAGTGAAATTACGAAACTGATAAAAACCCTCTTGACAATTCCCATGACTACATCAAAGGCAGAGTGCTGCTTTTCAACATTGAAAAGAATAAGAACTTGTTTAAGTAGCACTATGAATTCGGAAAGACTAAATACGCTTGCAGTACTTTCAATGAAGAGAAATTTCCTTAATTGTCATCCAGAGATCAAGGAGAAAATTATTGAACTTATTGCGCAAATTAAAACAAGAATAATGGATTTCATTTTTAAATGAATAGATCAAGCTTGAACTGTAACAATTTAAGTTAAAGTAAGTAAGAAATGTTTGGTTTTTTTTAATGATTTTATCAAGTTCCTGAATAAATTTTCTTTTTACACATGTTTTTTTCCTTTTACACAATTTTAAAACAAAGGCTAAACCTTTTCTAGATTAGCACCCCCACTAATTTTAGCTACGAGCCGTCACTGAATGCAGAGCCCCACTGCTTCCCCCTGTTCCATTACCACTGCATGAAGCGTTCTTCAAGTGTAAGAATATACCTCACTAAACATTTGTGTCTATGGTACATATATGTCATGCGAATTAAGACTTACTACTAGTTTGCATAGTATTTATCTATTATCAAATATGATGATTATTAACATAGCACTAATTTTCTTTCAATATATATTCATATATTTTAGTTTGGTATATCACAGTAAGAATTTGGAGCTGCTTCTTTCTAGCCAGCTGGTAGTGGAAAATATAAAATGAATCGAATAAAAAATTGACCCAGGCCATAGGCTGGAAATAGTAAAGGATGTAGTAATGAGTAAACTACCCTTAAACGATTTTCTCCACAAAAAACAAGTTATGTATAGAGTTTTATTTATCATGTCAATTATTCCCTCGATATACTGTACTCTATAAACAAAATCATGAGAACCATTTAAAAAAAAAAAAAAAAAAATTACTTAGCTGTAAACCAATCTTAAAATACTTTTTAACCAAATACCAGCTCCATAGTGTTATTTGGGAGGTCAACCACTCTCTATATATCCATTTTAAACAAAACCTTTAAATTTATTTTCGAAAAATTTGCAATTAATCAAAAGCACTCATCATTACACAACCTTCCTTTAATTCGATGGCTAGGGTCAAAAACAAAAAACAATACTTGAGATATAGCCCAAATATGTATAAATATTATATTTGATAAAATACATCTTATGGTTTGGAATATGTGGCCAGGGAAAGACAGAATAACAGACTAATGGGTAGACAAACAGACAAGGGGACTGACACAATTGTAAAATTAACCATATTGGGTTCGGATTAACATTAATCCTAGTCTAGAGATAGATTAATTTTAAGACTTTAATACCCTCTGATGATATGAGAAAGTAAAATACATTAATCTAAATAATACAATTTTAGTGTTTATAGAAAGATAGATTAGCTCTAAAGGTCAAACTTATAAAGTGTATTCAGTAATATTATTTAAAGCCATAGTGTTCATCTGAAAAAATAAAGATAAAATAATGATGTTGAAACGAACATACATTTAATCTATAAGCAGTTAGTAGATCATAGAGTCATACTGAAGGCAACATGATTGTAATACAGTATAATATAATGACACTCTAATCAACAAAATTATAACATTTTATTAATGGGAAGCGTATTTTTTTTTGTAATTGTAAATTGTTTGTTACAATATGCAATACGATAGAGAAATCAGGTGATAGCCTTTATCATAATTTAATAACGTAAGTAGAAATAAAACACTACTTATATTTTTTATGATCCCTTTATTCTATTTTCTATAGCCTACGTCTATACAATCTCTTTGAGAGCAATTTAGTTAAATTTATTCTGGTCTTCATGGTTTGTGGTGACCTTTAAAATTGAAATGTGTCTTGGAGTCCAAACAAACGAAAACACGATGTTTACAGCTTTTTGTGCCACTAGACACAAAGGTGTTGATGAAACCTTCTAGCCCTTGATCATGAAGTCGATCACTGAATTAACATAGAACGCTACTTACAGCTGCGCACGTATATAACCCATACGATTTCTAAATTCCAATATATGTGTATATAGTTAGAGCTCAGTCTTTCTATTGTCTCATATACCTTATCCATAGTGAGAAATGGGGCTACTTTATAGTCGTTCACAATGACGTGTGCAGTAAATCAGATCTTTGTCGAAGATGTCCTCAGAATTAATTTAATAATAGCTTTTCTATTTGTAAATACTAGTTTTTGGAAACTTTATACAAATAAACATCATGACGTAAAGCCGTTGAAATATTCGATTAGTTTTGTATTTTATTTCTCATTCGATATAATATTTTGGCTGGTAAATACTTGTAATGTTTCTTCCAAAGTTCCTTAAAATATTAAATGTAAAGAGTCTAGGTAATAAGAAATTTAAAACCCTAAATTTTTTCCCAATACTAAATATAAAAACAAAATTCCCTCCTGATAACTGCACTATTTAGCAGATTAGCACAATTTTATTAAAACGAATTTAAAGGTGTTAAAAGAGGATTTAAGAAAAACAAAATAATATTTATTCAGATTAGTTTAGTTCCTAGGTGAAAATCTGACAAATATTTTTTAAGTTTTATATAGATATAATCTTTAAAAGAGGGGGATAGGGCTACATAAATAACCAATCTAATTTAATGATTGATAATATTTTCAAGGACTCATGTAATACTTGACACATAATTATGTTTATTACGTATTTAGTACTTTAAGTATTCAACATGAAATACGGTTCAACAGTTTTGAATCTTGATCTTTGTCCTAAAAATCTCAAACGAAATATTTGTATCCGTATTATACATATGTTTTACTAGTATGTGTGCTAGAATGTTAACTACTCGTACAATTGAAAAATCACTTCAGTTTAAGCTTTGCCCATGTATACTCCTATTA
This sequence comes from Timema cristinae, assembly GCA_039000515.1. Lineage (NCBI taxonomy): Eukaryota > Metazoa > Arthropoda > Insecta > Phasmatodea > Timematidae > Timema > Timema cristinae. The sequence continues at coordinate 61,528,346 of JBCFYV010009882.1, forward strand.
ATTAAACGGTACATGAGACACTTAAGTTTTTTATTTAAGAAGCTCTTGATTAGACTCTTACATCATATGTATTTAACCATTTTATCTTGACATCTCTAAGGAGTCAATTAGGGCCTAATTAATTATACACGTAAAAAGTTTCTGATTTGATTCAATGGTGTTGATGAGTAGTGTGTTCCTAAAGCTTGCCACGTTGTGGACTCAACCAATACACAGATTTTTTGAAAGAGAATCCCAGTTAAAATATAGTATATAAAATACTTTTTATTAATGTCAATTAAGAAATGATAATTTTTATTTCTTCCCAAACTTCAACCAGGAAATAAATGTAGCTAAACCAACATTATACTTTATTTATTATCAACACACACATAAATGTTTGAAAAGTTGGAATTGGTAAATATTTATAAAATGTTGGTACCATTTGAGTAATTAATGTTGTGGTTTTTTCTAAATATTGATAAATTAACACATGTGTTTACTTAATGATAACGAGATTCGAAACACTCAATGAAGTTATTTCTAAAGTGAACACCCACATGCATAAACATCCACTGGGAGTATTATCAGTATAAGACGATCACACGATCTAAGAAAATTATCTATAAAATAATAGCATTTAAATATACTTATTTAAAACCTGACTAATTACAAAAGTGAGAAATAATGTGGGCAAAACTGGTGTTGTATACATATAAAATCGAATTTTTCCCACAGTTCTAATTTTATCAGGTCTAGTGACTTCAGCAGTGGAGGCTTTTAAACGCTTTAACAAAGAAGAAAAAAGAGAAACACCTTTTAATGCTCTCACAAAGGTTAGCAAGGGTTAACAAGGGTACCCTTAAGTTCAAGCTCTTTTTACTCAGTTTGCCATAGTTACTTCAAGTGTAAGGTAGAACAGAGTGGAGACATGTATACCGAAAGATAAAAGGAGAATATAAGAAGAACACTCAAAAGTCTGCACAATGAATACACTCTTATTTTCCTTGAAGGTCGCTTGCTATTTGCAACATCGATCGCAACTCATCTTATTCAAGATAATGCCAACAACCACTTGTTCACCACTCACTTTGATGGTGCAAGAATAATTTAAAAGGCATAGGCATAGATTGTTTTGAGATGAAATATGATATTGTTTGAAACACAATTTCTAGGTGAAGCATGGAAATTATTTGTGCAAGGTAAGCAATCATATTGCTAGTAAATATGAGCTAAACTTTTTGATAAAAATAGTATTTATACATGATGTAGCCATGCAATCTTAACTATTATGCCAATTTTATATTGATATACTATATTTGGATCAAAATTTTACTACTTATATGAATGGGTGATGCATTTGTTATAATGTCTTAATAGAAATATGAGGTATTTTCAAAAGCTCCCGAGTTTTTTAAATAGCGTGCCAACGCGATGCCGTAACGATGTGCAGAAGGTGTCGTTGCTTATAGGAAAACCTATCAATTTATCTAACATTTAGCTCGTCATTCTGTTGTGAATATGTATTTAGCTGCATTGTTTGTTTGGAAGCTCTTTGTATGTTTTTTTTGCAATTTTAGAAACTACTGAGTTTCACGAGCAGCGTATCAAAATCAGCAACCCTTGACGTCAACTGAACATACTAATGTGGCCCAAATTTGGCTAACTATACGTTAAAATCGTCGATTGACTGTTTAAGAAATTGATGATGAATGCAACATTTCAAAGGGAGTCTGTCGTGATAATCCAACCGAAAAATTGTAGATTCACTGAGTTACTGCAAAGTTATTCCCATGTCTGCTGACTCATGATCAAAGAGACAATTGCGTCGCGATTTTTCAGGAGCTTTGGATCAGGCAAAAGAGGACGAAAACTTCATTAATATAATTATCACTGATGATGAGACATGGGTTTATTGCTGCAATTTTGAGATGAAAACCCAATCTTTACAGTGTGTTGTAAAATTTCATTGGGACCAAATAAAGCGTGGCAGATCAGGTCGAACGTGAAAGTCATGCTGACGAAATTTTTTGACATAATTTGTTCATCACCAATTTTATCAGAGGGACAGACCGTGAGGTGACCTGGTGGTCTAGGGGCAAGGTGTTAGACTTCTATGCTGGGGGTCCAGGGTTAAATCCTCGGTTCCGGCACATATCTATCTGATTGCCAAACCCTTCCTTCAACTCTGACAAAGACGTGTATTAATCACAACTTGTGAATGTGTGGAATGCCAGGCCTCCACCATGGTTCGGATCCCACGTAAAACTGTAGGTCCTCCATTTCATCTCACAATCTACCTACCAATTCACATTAGCGTAGGTGTGTATAGATTGAACGGGTAGTAAGATGCGGTGCTAATAATAATGACAGACCGTGACTTGGTGGTATTATATTGAACTGTTGAATGAGACGTCTGAGAGAAAATGTCAGGTTAAACAGGCTCAAGCTGTGAAAAAACAAATCATCTTTCCTCCATCACGACAACGCGCCCACACACGCATCACTGCCGATTCGTGACTTTTGCGGCAAAGTGGAGCCAACTGTTCTTTCCCAGCTTCCCTACTCGCCTGACCTGGCTCCCGTGGACTTTTTCCGGTTTCCAAAAATAAAATCCACGTTGAAAGGACGAGGTTTCGGCACTATCGAAGACATCAAGGAAAAATAGCAGACGGGCTTACACGTGATCCCAAAAAACACCTATCAGGATTGCTTCAAAAAACGAACTGGCTTTGGGAGTGGTCTATCAACTGGGGAAGAGAGTACTTTGAAGGTGACAAGGATGAATAGCTCGTAGATAAGCCCGAAAAAGTTATAAAAAGAAGTTAGGGAACACTGTAAATAGAGATCATATATATATATATATATAAATATATATATATATAAATATATATATATATATATAAATATATATATATATATATATATAAATATATATATATATATATATATAAATATATATATATATATATATATATATATATATATATATATATATATATATATATATATATATATATATATATATAAACATGTATTTGCACATCAAAGATGGCATCATATAAAAGTGTGTTAACGCCAACATTGTTGTGTGAATGTGAAACATGGGTCTGTCAGGAGAAACACAAGAGCAGGATGAATCTGTTTGGAGTGAGATATTTTAAATGTCTTGGAAAAACTGATATGCATGGAGTCAGTAATGAATGGGTGCTGAAGTAGTGTGGTTTGAAAGAATTCAATAGGTTAACGTGAAAGAAGCGTTTTAAATTTTATTGAGCATGTTGAGAGGATTTGTGTGGATCGATTGACGAAGCAAATATATATTTTAAGAGTATATGTATCAAAAGGAAGGGGTATGGCATGTAAGAAATGGTTAAATTTTTTATAGGAGTGTGAGAAAAAGAGAAACATTAAGAGTTTTAAAAATAAAATAGCATATACAACTCGGTGAATGTTTTTTAAGCAAAGACAATGTGCAAGCCTATAGAAATGTGGAGAAAGTGCTTGAGGCCGGCTAACGTAGTGTTTTGTTGTTTCTTGAACTATATGCACAGTTTATTGCCTAACCCCTAAGGGAACTGTGTGATGAAACATAAGCCAGTAACAGCAATTCTCAATTATCAATAAGAAAATTGACATCTTATTTCAAAGATAACACAAACTTATTTTAAAACGTCCTAAAAATCCTTGAACTATTTATGTATCATTTGTAATTCATAAAATATATAGGGTGTTTATTTTTTAACATTTTAAAACGCCTTTTCAACAGTCAGATGAGTACAGATAGGTATATAAGTTTATAGACTAGAATATTTATTTTACTGGTAAGAAGAAATAGTAAAGTTATAGTAACTCAAAAGCTTGTAGCGAATTTCCAATTTTATTTTGACAATATTTGTTTTTGAGACAATTTTCTTAGTCCTGATTTCATTCTCACATTCTCCTAAAGCTTTTGTTAGTAACGTCATAATAATTTGAAAAGCTTATGCTCTATACCCTACACTCTAGTGTTCAAAATTTTGTTTATCTTTTATTATGAACTGAATTATAAGGATATGTTATTAATAATATTAAATAAATTATGTCCGATTCATTTTTAAATATGTCTTAAATTTTATTTTATCCTCTAAATATCCTCAAACAAATTTGCAAATTTTTTGTAAATATCTTATTTAATATGAAACGATTACATTATTGAGGAATATACTCTTGGGTTTTAAACTAATCTAGATAATAAAAAGAGAATAACCGTCTCCCCATCTATCTTAGTTACAAATTATATTTACAAATCCTATTAAAGTTAGCTTCTACCAAAAATGTGACATTTATTTTAAATTAGGCCTGCAACGTCAGTTGATTACCATGTAGTGGCGTGAATACGTAATGTATAGACCTCTAGACCACTCAGCTTCCAGTGTGACTTGTTTCACTTTTATTAAGATTTCTAACAAAAAATATTCATATTCATAATGTTCTAGTCATTCCCTTACATAAAGTTCAAAGCCATTAAATAAATGTTTTGGGGGTTTTGTACAAAACGAGTATAAAACATTTTTGATGTCAACGAGCTAGAAGCCCACCAGAAAGTGAAGAGATCTGAGACGTTATAACAGCAATTATTTTGATTATTGTTGATGAGGAAGTTGGGGTCTTAGTTTCAGAAAAATTACTATTAGGTATCTTTCATATGTTATTTTTCTATGAGGTTTTCTCAGTGTACTTTCACGTTTACGGGGTGACCACTCAATTGAATTATCTTCCTCATCCCTTCGCACAACCTTAAAAAATATTGATTTTGTTGTTAGACACACTAATTAAATAAAAATTATTAAGAGTAGAATAGTCAATACATTACTATATTTTTAATTAAAATTTGTTCTGAAGGGTAATATACCATTGTCAACCAAATAAAATTCCTTTTGGATTAAAATAATTAACCAAAACCATTAGAGATATGGGATATAAGATAAAATATGTTTGGGCTGCTATCAACGGGATAATCCCCAGTCTGTTATTATACTTATTATTTCCATGGATAGCCCATCCGCCTTCAATGGGGTCTTCTTTCATTGTTCTTTTTCTTGGATAAGTGACTGATGAGTGGTGTTGTTGTAGATGTCGGATGACGACCGCATGTCCCTGACAACGGCTGTCAGTGACGAGGAGGATGCTGAGAGCGTTCATAATTCACCCTACAGAGGCAAACAGACGGGTACCGCCGCTGCTTCCTTCAACTGTACTGGCGCGGTTAGAAAGGCTGGGTGAGTTGTTGCATTGGATTTTTGTTTATCTCAAACACTTCACACACCCATGTAATTAATATAGGCAACTTAAAACAAGAGGTAATCAAGAAATAGAATTCACCAATACTTGATTGTTTCCTCTAATTTTATTCTACTAATTTGTAGGACACAACTATCGCACATATCCTAAGATCTGAATTTCATGGAAATTCTTTATGCTGGGGAACCATATTTATCTTTATAGTAATAATAATTATTAGGTTAAGTGGTTTTTACCTTATTGTTTTTCTTTACTTAAAACAGTCTAATATACAGCACTATATGTGTTAATATAATTTAATATGCGTTACTATAAAACATTTAAATGGTTTAATACTTCAGATAATAAAACCAGTGGACCCATGTATGTTAATATATTGATTTACAATCTCTCAATTTCCCGTATAAGTATGGGAACGTATTAAAATGAAGTATGGGGATGGTCTTGTGTGATCCGTATGCACAGTTTTGTTTGTTGGCGCTATTGATACGTAGAAGTTGTGCCACAGTGTCACACATGGTCTAAGGATCGAAAATACCGGTGTAGATTACCATTAGGGAGGGTGAGCTCGATATAATTTTGGAGTCGTAGCGGGTTCGTGCTTAAGCTGCAGACAGAGTTAACAAGAAATTGTCAAAAATATTTTCAGAGGTTCTGCATGACCGGTTTGAGTAAGAAAACATGATTTCGTTATAAAACTGTTTCATCCCGTTAAGAGTATTAACCAAAACGGAATTAGTGCCGTATTTCCTGGGCGGGATATAACTTTTTACACGGTCTTTATACCATGATCGTTCTCCAAGAATTGTAAAATAACGTTTTAATCTGCCTGTCCGGTGGTGAAAAATCAAAGTTACTGGGATTTGGTGAGTGTGACTTTTCATTGTCCATCGAGTATGAGAAGCGAAGGCCAAACCGGTAAATTTGTGATGATATTTTCATGTGTATATCCTGCAGAGCTAATGCCTGGGAAAGTGATTTAAAACTGACCTTTCATAGTAGGGCATGGGATTAACTGGCCGGGATTCACTAATTAAATATTTTGGGTTAACCTTTCCACTGCATATTGACTATTTATGGAAACTTTACCCTTGATGCATAATGTTTTATACACTTTAAACGTGTTGGAAAGAAGCACGTGCTATAAATATTATTAATAAATGTCCCCTTCACCTCCTCGCCAACAAGATCGGTTAATATATATATATATATATATATATATATATATATATATATATATATACGACGTGCTGGCGCAAAAACCACACTGATGGCTTTGAATTTTTTCACCTTAATTAAGCTCATTTCCCTTTTCAAACAGAATTTTTGATTTGTTAATACGCACCGTGTCAACGATTTGAGTTTTAATTTACTACGAGGGTTTGGGCAACGATTGCTATATTGGTTGTCTCTAATTTGAAGCACCTTGGTTGTTAGAAAGTCGGCATATGTACTTTTGATACTGGAATGTTTGGCACCATAATTTTCATCGATGAGGTTCTGAAGGATGTCTACAGAGCTATACGTGCTATGTTTTGTAATGTAGCACCACAGCAGAGTTAACGATTCTTGCCTTAACATCCGGATTATTGAAGGTGTTGCAATACACGCATTATTTTTTAAAGATATTACCGTACGAATCGTTGCGTGAACTCTGACCTCATGTCGGTTTGAAAACTTAGAGGTTTTACGTACACTTGGTCGAAAATGTGTTGAAAAGTCCCACACGACACTCCCCAATTTAGAGGGAAGCGTCCTCACCAAGGCCATATTTCTAAATACGATGATGATCGGGAGCAAGTACATGGCACCATCGTTGTATTTGCTGGAATTTCCCATTTCATTTACACCAGCTTGCCAGAAACCATCCATGCTGGACACCACGTACATGGTGCATGGAATTTATTTTTTATAGTTGTATGTGTAAAGTGTATGCGTTATGTGCATAAACCATTCTCGTACTCCGACTATATTTTTCTTTGAGGGATTTATGAGTGACATTTCCCCTGAAAGCCCTGTAATATTTGCCAAATGATCCATAAGGCGCGGAAAGACGCAACCACTTTTTTTTTGTCCCCTGTTACTAAATTCTTATTTTTCAAAGAGGGCTTTGCGATGGGATAAGGTGTTTAGGTAAGGGCGTTGGATTTATGATGAATAATGAACGTTTCGGGTTGACCATACATTATTTTGGGACGTTTATTTTTTTAGAGTGGCGTGAGAAACTCTTGCCCACCCAATGGCCCTTCATGTCAGCTCAATAAGTCATAATCGCTTTCTGAGGTACCAAGTTGTATGGTAACATCTCCATCTTAATATCTCAACTGGTAAATTCTCTCCTAGTCGATACGAAAAATGACACTTTTATTTCACCTACCTGATCAGTCAGGCCCACTTATTCCTGAATAATAGTGTAGGGTTGTGGATGATGCTCCGGCCACTGACAAATCAATGACTAGATAGGCAGGAGTGGCTCTTAGTTTTCCGTGTCCGCTCGGAGAGCTGGCGTAGATGAAACGGTCAGGGTCCATACACTAAAATTTAAATTATTGAACATAAAAGAGAACACAAACACATATTGTAGATAATAATTTTGGCACATAAACTCATTTATTTTGATGCCATTTTTATCACATACAGAGTAACGAATGAACTTGTATTTTTGATTTATACTAAATCCCCAAACATCTGTTATTTATTGAAAAATAAATGGCACAACACAATCGCACAAACTTTCTAATTTTAGTTTGAGCAAAATTTCCAACAAACTACAGGAAAGTTAGTTTTCGTTTTATTCATTGAATTTGAGGAAACTAAATGGTACGATAAAATCGTACAAAACTTCTAATACATCTAGGATCGTATTTATAATTGTAAATTAATTGTTAATACACTTTAACCATACAGACATGATAAAATAGCTCTGAACATAATTTTTCAGTAAACTAAAATTAAAGAGTATTTCCTCATAAAAAATCAAACACACAATATCACACTTTTTATTAAATAAAATAGCTCGAACCATTTTCAAACCTAATAGTTAAATAAAAATTCACGCCTTTCCAACACTCAATCCACACTCAAAGCATATCGTCAATACCCTAAAATTAATTATCATGTATCTGGAATCTGATTTAAACTAAATCGTAAATCCCATTTTCCTAAGTAGATTATCTTGACATTAAAAATATATTATAAATATCACTCAGACATGAGTCATCTGTTGACTATTTTTTAAATCATGTATTATGTGATATAAGTTCCATGTGGTCAAGCAAAATATTTCTTAAGTTAACTTCCTTCACAAAAATTACATTAAAAATAGATTATATTTATCAAAAATAAATAAATTTAAAAACCAACAACATTTTTTTAAGAATTACGTCTCATGTAAAACATTTTCCAGCTATGCAATTTGAATTGAACTTTATAGGTAATAAGATACTTCAATCAAATTAATTACAATCAATAAAAAATTTACCGAATTTGAAAAAAATACAAGGTATCGATAAACTATTTTTGAAAATTGAAACATCCTAGACAGCCATTTTAAACTTTTATTTAACTCCTCTTAAACAGATTTATGTCTCATGTATAATATTCATTAACAAAACTACTATTGCAATTTACAAACATCACTAAACTACACTTAAATAATTTTTTTACCAAAGAAAAGTAAAAATCACTATTTACTAGGAAAACAACAAACATTAATCAATAGGCATTTCGCAAATTGAGTGAATGCTGTGTAAAAAACCCAAAATCATTTTCTAAATTTCATATTGTAAAATTTAAGGTCATAATATATATATATTAGAAGGAAAAAAATATTACTTCCGTATATCATTCACGGACAAACCTAAACTATAAAAAGGAAAATGATTTTATAAATTTCCCGTGCGATGAGTAGGGACACCAGCTAGTCTCATAAATTACATGAAAAAGTATAAAAAATGTGAATTTAGGAGGTGGGAGTATTCCTTAGTACTAGAATGAATTATGGCATATTCAGGAGAAGGACGGTAGATAAGAGGGAACACACACGCATTATTATTGAGAGGAGATGGGGAAACCCCAGTGAAAAGTAATTTGTGGAAGGAAATAACTTTGAGTCCACCACGTCATAGTTAATTCAGTCAAATATGATTCAAGCACCACAAACTAAGGAGACAGCCTGTGTGGGTCACTTAATCGGTGTGTAACAACCATGTTACAAAAGCCGTTTGTTTCTAATCTTAGTTCTCAAATATCTAAATTTGTGTGTAGTTGAGTTTACATTATTTTTCAAAGAGATTCTGATTCCAAGGCTAAAATCGATAAAACCAATTCTAAAATTGAATCTCTATAATATTGTTATTAACTTATGTGTAAGGTTCCTGAGCGTGAAGAAATGGCTGCTGAGGAAGAAACATCAGATTGAGTTGGCCCGGAAGCGTGGTTGGAAAGGTTATTGGGTGTGTCTGAAGGGCACCACCCTCCTCTTCTACCCTTGTGACTCTCGAGAAGGGCGATCTGTGGAAGCTGCTCCCAAACATCTTATAATCGTGGATGGTGCCATAATGCAGCCCATACCAGAACATCCCAAACGAGACTACATATTTTGTCTGAGCACCGCATTCGGAGATGCCTATTTGTTTCAGGTAAGCTATTTATTACGCATGAAATCTTGACAGAATTTTAAAATTCTTTTAATTACCTATTACTTTTTGTTCCAATAATATAACAAAATAATTAAACTATAATAATATTAATATTCTCTTTTCAAGCAGATTTTATTGTGATAAGCTTCATAAACTTACTCTTTGTAATAATTTTGATAGTTGTAATTTTGCCCTGAAATATGTATTTCTTTGTACAGTAACTTCTCGGACATCACTAAATCCTATTTTTGTTTTATTAATAATTCCTAAGAGTTTATCTTTATAGGCCATTCAATAAGTTTCCAGACATTGATATTTAAAGGAAGACCCAACTTAAATGGTTATTTATTAAAAGACTATAATTTGTGGTTACGATAGATTGATCTCAAATAATTTTACTTTTATGTATCTACCCAATGATAATTTAACATCTAAATCTATTTATAAAATGTAATATATATATATGTATATATATCCTCTTTCACGATACATATATATATATCTCCTCTTTCACGATATATAAGCTTCTTTTTACACAACGAATTTTATCTTTTTTCTTGTTGAAGTAATGAAAGTGGGTGATTTGAAATAACCCAAAATTAATAGACAAACATTTCCACACATCTAGATGTTTTACTAAAGTATTTTTAAAAACAAATAGAAAATTATGGTATTGGACACATCAAAATAATATCTAATGCAAGCTAGGTTTAAAATAACTAAAAATGTTCTTTTAAATAATTTAGTTCATCAAAATATATTTGAAAGTAAAGTTATAATACAAATAACACAAACACATTTCTAAACATTGACAGAAATTTAGTAAATTTATTTGAAGAAATCTTGACTCTCTCTTACAAGCGCTACTACTTTATGTAAGAAGTAACCAGCAGTAATAAGCCATCATCACAGGTTTTCATCTTTCCTGATAACGTTTCTCCATTTATGTCTTGGTGAAACTTTTCACCCTTTTGGTCGCTCACAGTTACTGAATTTTCTGGAAACAAGCTCAGATGCAAATGCAGATAATTAACTTTAAAGAACATTTGGCATCATTAGGTTTTATATCCCTACAGCAAATATGACACTAATACTTAAGTTATCTTCTTTTTTATTTCCAAAAATTCGGTGACCTGGTGGTCTAGGGGTAAGGTGTCGGACTTCTGTGCTGAGGTCCGGGGTTCAATCCTCGGTCCCGGCACAAATTTATCTGATTACCAAACCCTTCCTTCATCTCTGACAAGACATCTTGTGAATGTGGGGAATGCCGGGCCTCCACCGTGGTTTGGATTCCACGTTAAACTCTAGGTCCTCCATTTCAGCTCACAATCTCCCTACCATTACACGTTAGCATAAGTGCGTATAACCCGAACGGGTAGTAAGACTCGGTGCTATATAATAATAATAATAATAATAATAATATAGTTTCCAAAAATTACCTTGACGAAACATTTAAGGGACCAGCATGAATCAAATTCAAGCTTGTTTAGAGATATATTAAAGTTAGAATCATTAAGTTATCTTAGTATTCGTGGCCCAACAAATATTCCCTACTTGAGTTTTAAATTTGAAATCTTGGACACGTATTTCTTAAGTAACATAATCCCTAGACTCCTTCGTCAATTAGTTTGACTGCATTTTTCATCAGACCTAGTTATATATATATATATATATATAAGATGAAGTAAGACACTACTAGTATCTACTAATGGAGCATGTTTCACGATGTTTTCACAAGGTAAAAATTGTTGCCTTTTAGGCCAGTATTTAATAATGTAGTGTTATTTTGTAGCACGACTATCTAATGACAGAGAAAGCAGCAATATTTGCTAGAGCCAGTTTGGAGTCCAAGAATCAAAGCGATAACTTTTAAATCACAACATATGATTCAACCATATTAATTCATATTAATACGCATTCAGTATCAGTGACATGCTTTCATAGCTTCCTTTCCTTTTGACAGAATGTGCTGTTGGGATAAAAGGATTTTCATTACTATTGTGCAACAAAACTGTTTTTAAGTTAAACTTAGATAAATCTATAAATAAAACAATTCTTCATTATTATATTGAGAGCCTAAATATTTCATGAGACATTCAATTTTTTTTCACAAAATAGAGTTGGAATTCTACATATTAAAATATACAGTGAAGAGTTAATTTCGGTGATGATGGTGATGATGATCTCGCTTATCCATATTTTATACAGCACACTACTGAAATCAAGTTTCTATTTGTTTACTGTAATAAGAAATCCAACTTGGCGGAAGAAGCCGTGGGAAATAACTGAGCAGAAAATGTGCTGTCCAGTTTACTGCAAACAAAATGACAATATGCACGCGTAGAAAGTCGTGACCATGTTGCATTGAAGTCATGTGTAAAATGTTGCCCCTGTAATATAATAAATCTGTTGTTTATTAAAGCTTACCCGCTTTGGTGGTCGATTGGTCTAAGCCAATGCATCACTCTCGCAATGTACTAAATTGTCAATGATGGGGAGATCAGGATTTCAATCCCAGTCGGATAAAATGAGGGCGTTTTCCTTAAAATAATGTTCCACTCTCCCTCCACGTAAATGCGTATACACTCCCTCAAAGTTAAACCTTATTCATTCCTTACAAACTAGCGTAATTAATACATACGCGTAAAGATAATTCTTTTTAAATCACCAGTATATATTTTTTATTGACTCTTCTTGAAACTTTTTAATAAGCCTTCCGATCTGTCTCTTCTAGCACCACGTTGGAGTTATCATAATTTAAATTTAAGTCTGATTGTTTAAAATGGTGGGATTTCTGAGACCACCATTCAAATACTAGCAGGAATCGCACGCACCCTTCCATATTTATACCTGAAACATTATTTAAGAAAATTGGAACAGTGTATATTAGCTTGGGAGGTGACACACCAATAATCTTATATATAATTTGATAATCCCTTTTCCGGCCATAGAATTAGTTAAGAGGAAATGGCTGAGCAGATTTTGACAAACGACCACTCATTTTGACGGTTAAGTGTCCAGAAGGTCAGGAAGAATAGTAGTTTTCCACGAAAACACGATTTTCACAGTGAATTTTCAGTTTTTATCTATTTGTTTATTCTACATGAAAACCGTTATTTGTTGCATGGCTGTAAATCTCTAATTAAAATATATCTCTTTGGCTAAAAAATAATAACTCAATATTTATTCGTTGGTCCGAACACATCACAATTTTCTCTTTGGATGGGGGTAATAACATATTTAAATTGAGATGCCTAAGCTGGGAAAACTTTATTTTCTTTTGGAATGTTATCAATTCACAATTAAATCAACAAGATTGAGCATAGTTAGAAATAGGTTGTTGTTATTATTATTATTATTATTATTAGCACCGCGTCTTACTACCCGTTCGGGTTATACGCACTTACGCTAATGTGTAATGGTAGGGTGATAGTGAGATGAAATGAAGGACCTACAGTTTAACGTGGAATCCGAACCACGGTGGAGGCCTGGCATTCCCCACATTCACAAGATGTCTTGTCAGAGGTGAAGGAAGGGTTTGGTAATTAGATAAATCTTTGCCGGGACCGAGGATCGAACCCCGGCCGCCAGCACAGAAGTCTGACACCAGGTCACCAGGTTGTTGTTAAATTCGTGAAAATATTGTGTACGTTTTGTTTACCGCAAGATAAAATGATGTTTAAATATGTTTTGTTAGATATCATAAGCTCAAAAACGATAAAATGGTCTTAAATAATGTTTTAAAATAGCAATTTTAGCTATCTAAATATGAGTTTTAGTGTTCATTTTTCCAAAAAATGTGTTTTGATGTTGATTTTGTCAAATGATGGATTTTGATGTATATTTTAGCAAATAGTATCATAATACAAATACGTAAGTTAAGCTATGTTTTCATTTTACCGATTAATTTTGAGGATATGATATTTAAAAGTAATGTTTTGTGTACCACATCTATTTCCACATTCTTACAAATGCAATTTGTTATGTTTCCATGTTGCTACTTAAATTTGAGGGAATGATATTTCAAAGTACCGTAATGTTTTGTGTACCACATCTATAGTTTCACATTCTCTTTCTGACACACTCTCTCACGCTATAACACACTCTCTCACACTCTCTACCATCTCTCTCTCTCTTTCACACACACACACCCTCTCTAACATACTCTCGCTATCATTTAATCTTCTCTCATTTTCTCTCAGAATTTATCCCTTTCTCTCACAAACTATCTACCCTCACATACACTCACTATCACACAGTTTCTCTCACATTCTTTTTATTATACTCTCTCTCTTAATCTCTCTACTAAACGATCTCTCTTTCTCAAACGCTCTCTATCTCTTAAAAGCGCTCTCTCTCTCTCAAGCGCTCTCTCTTTCGCTCTCAAACTCTCTTTTTCTCTCAAACCCTCTCTCTCTAAAGCTCTCTCTCAAATGCACGCGCTCTCTTTCTCAAATGCTATTATATTGGACGTTCTCTTTGTTGAACGCTCTCTCTCAAACACTTGCTTTTTTTCTCAAAATCCTTCTCTTTTAAACTCTCTCTAAATCCCTCTCTCTTTCTATCTCAAATTATGTATAAATAACTCTCACTCTCTCTAGCTTAATATCACTTTCTTAAACTAACTCTCTCAATTTCTCTAACTCTCTACATCAAACACTTTTTCAAACACTTTCTCTTAAACTCTTTCTCTCTAACTTTATCTCACTCTAATTTTCTTTCTCTAAACTAATCTCTCCCTCTCTAAATTTCTCTCTTTAGCTCTATCTAACACGCCCTCACATTTTCTCTCTCTTTCACACAATATTTTTCTCAAAATTTTACACTCTCTCTTTCCCACACACACACACACACACACACACACACACACACACACACACACACACACACACACACAATCTTTATCGCGAAATCATGAATTCTTCCTCACATATTCTCTTTCTCTCTCACACACACTCTCACTTTATCTCACACACACTCTCGCTTCACATACACACACACTCTCTCTTTCTCTCCCTCTTCTCCCAGTATTTCTCTTACTCACACATATACACATACTCTCACTGTCACTCGTTCACACTCACTCAATCTCTCAATCGTTTATTCTCATTCTCTATTAGGGCCCCTATACGACAGTCAGACTGTCAGTCCTAAGAATGACAGTCTGACTGTCAGTATGCATCAGTATTTACAACGAGACCATACACGGCCATTCTTCGCTTCATTATTTCTATTAGTCTCAGCTCCTTCATGCACTGTGCAACAACATAGACAGTGGTGGCTCGTAGCTAAAATTAGTGGAGGTTCTGCTCCAGAAAATGTTTAGCCTTTGTTTTAAAATTGTGTAAAAGGGAAAAAACATGTATAAAAAGAAAATGTATTCAGGAACTTGATAAAATCATAACAAAAAAAAAAACCAAACATTTCTTACTTACTTTAACTTAAATTGTTACAGTTCAAGCTTGATCTATTCATTTAAAAATGAAATCCATTATTCTAGTTTTAATTTGCGCAATAAGTTCAATAATTTCCTCTTTGATCTCTGGATGACAATCGAGGAAATTTCTCTTCATTGAAAGAACTGCAAGAAGATTTAGTCGTTCTGAATTCATAGGGATTCTTAAAGAAGTTTTTATTCTTTTCAATGTTGAAAAGCAGCGCTCTGCCTCTGATGTAGTCATGGGAATTGTCAAGAGGATTTTTATCAGTTTAGTAATTTCACTAAAAACATAATCTAGATTATTTCCCAAGATAAATTTCAGCAGCTCAATTAATTTGCAATATTCATGAATATCAGTCCTACAATAGAATACTTTTTGCTCAGTTTCAAGCTTTTCTTTTTCAAACGTGGGATAAGCTTCAGTGGTCAGTACTATCTCTTTTGTGGGATGTTCATTCTTAAATCTAGTAAAGCAATTCTTGTTGAACAATTTAGCAGCTAATAAGTGTTTAGTGGAAGAATATCTGTCCATTATATCAACACATATATAGACTCACACTTCCTTAGATTCTGCCATGAGTGTCTTTGAAGGATTCTCACAGTACTTTGAGTTTCTCAATTCTAAAATATCAGTTTTGAAATTTGTTATATATTCATTGACTTTAAACACATTAATTTTTCGAGATTAAATTTGGTTGTAAATTATTTCAACATGATGAAAAAGCTCAA
The DNA here is from genome assembly GCA_039000515.1 of Timema cristinae. Classification (NCBI taxonomy): domain Eukaryota; kingdom Metazoa; phylum Arthropoda; class Insecta; order Phasmatodea; family Timematidae; genus Timema; species Timema cristinae. The sequence goes on from JBCFYV010009882.1 coordinate 61,544,417, forward strand.
ACCAAAACTTGAAATTATCATCATTCAGGTATTTTAAAAATCATGTTGCTTTTGCAATGTTTTTATTTTCATTTGATGTTGACTGAATTTCAGTAAGGCTGTTTTTAAAGGTTGCAAATTTTCATGAACTCTGTTTATGGTCCGTATGTTGAAATTCGACCTTGTAGAAGATGGATGTGGAATGCTGACGTCCATATGTTTTTTGAGAATGGACACACGTTGTGGTGATCATGAGAAGAATGTTGGAATAGCCAGAATGTTAGAGATAAAAATTATTGCGTTTCGTGTAATACTTGCTTCATTTCTCATTATTAAATTAAGTTGATGTGCATAACAGTGAATGAAATGTGCATTACTATAAACTCCTTTTGTTTGTGCTTGAACTCCTGCTTTTTTGCCTTTCATGACATTTCCTTGGAAAATTATGTCCAATTGTTCTAAAATACGTTTTGATATATATCATCTGCAGTTTGATTTTCTGGAATAAAGAATCCCCCCAAAACGCTCAAATATTTATCCATTCAATACCTACCGTAGAACAAGGGCCATTTGAGTGTGTTCCGAAACATATGTTGTGTCATCAGCCATGGCAGCTAAAATGGAAGCTTTTCTAATTTCCGTCCTTATCTCCTCATGGTATATTTGTAGCAGGCAGTCAAGTATCTCATTCTGAATGGTCTTAGAAATACCTTTGAAGACTGCACGGATTTATAAGTGATTCTTCAAATTTGAATCTAATCTAGATGCAAAATTTACTAATCCTCTAAATACCCCTGGATTTACTGAATCGTCTTTTTCATCATGTCCACGTAAGGGAGTTTCAAAGTTTCCACAAAAGTAAATGCAGTCTATTATTTTGGACATAATTTCACGGTTATTTTTAACTTTTATACTATGCTCATTGATTGGAAGCTTGTATGCCTCGCAAAGTTTCTCCTTAATACTTACAGTTCCTAAAAGTGACAGTGAAACAACATTATCAACGTGCTTCTTTGACTTTTCATGCTTTTCAGTTTTTTCTTTAATTTTGTTTATATTTCTTAAACGATCTTTTGTCCACGGTACATCACCTTCAAACAGCAAACACGGGAACCAAAACAGGGCATTTTTTACTTCACAGCCGCAAAGCCAACTTTTCCGTTGGTAACATTCAGAATTAAAGCTACTAATATATTTCTTGATGCTTTTGCCTGGCTGAGATATTAGACTATCAGGTGTTGAACGACCTCTTTTCTTAACTGTAACTTTCCCATGGAGAGATAGCTATAAAAACTTAAGCTGTTGAAGTTCACTTACAGTCACAGAACCTATTTCTTGGAGATGCAAGGCCATGGTTAAAGTTTTCTGTTAAATAAAAGAACCGATAAAAATTAATCAAATGAATAGCTGGAAGCAGAATAATAATTTAATTCTACACTCTTCTACACTTTATCATATTCAAAAATTTGGTACACGGTTTTTAAGCATAACACACGCTGAGTAAAAAATACTTCCTTCCACCATCACTCCAGAGCCGGCACTTCGAGAGAAACAGTACTCTCTCTACCTGGCAGTCACGCCTTCCTCCCCACCCCTTTCCTATTTGCACATGTGTACAACAGTCAAACAACACGTCGCTGGAACTGTGAAGCGCAAAGTTCCATACAAAGATTTTTGTGTTTTTTTCATAAACTGGGGGATGGCTACTGAAGTAATGACATTAAGCTCAAGTACTATATATTGTACTACAAAATTAAGAAAGAACTAAAGAAAAAAAGGACTCATCATATTAAATGTTATCGATAATATCAAATGGAAATAGGGGGTGCTACAGTTCCGCAGTGCCTATACACGAGCCGCCACTGAACATGGATGATAAGAAAAAGGCGTTTGAAGTGTATATTTGCTACTGAGACTAAAGGAAATACGGACGCGCGGGCGTACACTATCAGTCTTACTGTCAATATTATTTTCAGTCTCCCCCACCAATTGCAAGACTGATGGACTGAGACTGATGTGATCAGAAAATTCGGATCACATCAGTATTTTCGTAAGTTCGTCCATCAGTCCATCAGTACTGCCCCTATAGTCTATACGATCAGTCAGACTGTCAGTATTAATTATCACTTTATTAATACTGACAGTCTGACTGATCATGTAGGGGCCCTATTACACTCACTTTCTCACACTCAGCCACATACACAATCACACACTCAAACACTTACACACTCATTTTCACTATCACATTTCATCACTCTCTCTATAATATATTTATATAATTTTATAAGCCCATTTCCATTAATATAAATTATGAGGAAATGGCTGAAAAGATTTTGACAAACCACGTTTCATTTTGACTGTTAGAGATCCAGGATGTCGGGGAAAATAGTATTTTCCAACCAAAGTATGATTTTTACAGAACACTCTCAGCTTTTCATTCTTTGTTGACATCACCATGAAAACCCTGATTAATTCTGTGCATTAGTATATAAATATGTAAATTAAATATTTTTCTCTGGTTAATAATACCAACTCAACTTTTACTTTAGTGGTGTGGTAGAACAAATAGAAAAGTTACGGTAATAAATGTGAATATTTATAAAACAAACCGATGATGTTAGATTTAAAAAAAATGTTTTGTTGATTTTTATCCTTCGTCTTTTTTGTATTTAAATATTTGCCTCTGCTCTTATGTATAAATCGATAGGATCTTTTCCAATAATTGAAATTTCAAGATATTGACTGAACCGATATTGACAAACAACACCTCATTTTTAAGGTAAGGGGTTTAAGATTTCGTCAAAAATAGTAGTTTTCAACGAAAACACTATTTTCCAAACGAATTTTCAGTATTTCATTCTTTGTTTACATCTCCATGGAAACCCTGATTTGAGTTTACTTAAATAGCAGTAAATAAAATATCGCTCTTTGGTTAAAAATAATAACAGCTCAATTATTACTTAACTGGTTTGGTGCAACAAATAGATAGAGAGCTGTGTGAAGGGTCGTTTTAAAGTTCTCATCAAGGCGTGAAGGGTGAAAATATAGGTTTTGATTCCAAATAAACACCGAAAGATAAATATATATGTAAAGTGGATCGCCTTTGAGAAGTAAAGTTTAGTTAGAAAGTCAAGTGAAGGTTTATTATATATGGTATCATTTCGAAATAAAAGGTTTACCATACATTTTAGTGTAATAATTTGCAGCCATCGCTGCAACAATTCACTAGTCTTATATATAATTTGATAAGGCCGTTTCCGGTAATAGAAATTACGAGGAAATGACTGAAAAGATTTTGACCAACGAACACTCATTTTAACGGTTAAGAGTCCATGACGCCGGGAGAAATAGTAGCTTTCCACAAAAACCCAAGTTTCACAGAGAATTTTCAGTTTTTCATTCTTTATATAGTCACCATGGAAATCGTTACTTGCTGCATGGCTGTAAATCTCTAAATAAAATATATCTCTTTAGCTAAAAAATAATAACTAAATCTTTATTTATTGGTCCAAACACATAACAGTTTTTTCTTTGGATGAATATTTATCTTTGGATGTTGGTCATAACATATATAAAATGAGATTCCTAAACTGGGGAAATATTTATTTTTTATTAGAATGTTATCGTTAATTTGTATTTAAATCAATAATATTGAGCATAATTCGAAAATTAAAATGTTAAGTTGTTAATTTCGCGAAAATATTGCCTAATTTTTGTTTCGCGCATGTTAAAATGATGTTTAAATATGTGTATCATAAGTTCAAAAACGATAAAATGATCTTTAATAATAATAAAAAAATGTCCATTCTAACTATCTAATTATGATTTTTGGTGTTCATTTTTTTTTTCGAATAGTGGGTTTTGATGTTAATTTTATTCAAATAATGGGTTTTAATGTTTATTTTAGCATAAAAGTAACTATACAAATACATGAGTTAAGCTAAGTTTTTATTTTACCGATTAATCTTGAGAATATGATATTTAAAGGTAATGTTTTGTGTACCTTCTCTACCTTTTCACATTCCTACAAATACATTAAGATCAGTTATGTTTCTTTGTTGATAATTAAATTTGGGGGAATCATATTTCAAAGTACCGAAATGTTTTTAGTACCACATCTATATTTTCGCATTATCTCTCTTTATCAGTCTCTCTCACGCTCTCCAACACTCTCTCACACTCTCTCACACTCTCTCTTCTTACACACACATATATAGACACACACAAACACGTACACACTCACTCTATAAAACTCTCTCTAATATATCTCTAATATAATCGTTTATCATCTCTCTCTCACACTTTATTCCTATCTCTCACACACTCTATAACCTCACATACACTCTTTATCAAACAATTTCTCTCACATTACCTTCATTATACTCTCTCTTTTAAGCTTTCTCTCAAATGCTCTTTCTGTCTCGGACGTTCTATGTCTTAAACGCTCTCTCACAAACCCTAAATCTCTCATTTTCACTCTCTCAATCTCACTCCATTAACCTCAATCTCTCAATCTCACTCTCTCTATCTCAAACTCTTTCTCTATCTCAAACTCTCTCTATCTCAAGCTCTCTCTCTATCTCAAACTCTCTCTCTATCTCAAACTCTCTCTCTATCTCAATTTCTCTCTATCTCAAACTCTCTCTATCTCAAACTCTCTCTCTATCTCAAACTCTCTCTCTATCTCAAGCTCTCTCTCTATCTCAAACTCTCTTTCTCTATCTCAAAATCTCTCTCTATCTCAAACTTTCTTTCTAAATCTCTCTCTCTAACTCTTTATCTATCTTTATCTAAATCTTATTTTCTCTCTCTAAACTAATCTCTCCCTCTTTAATGGTCTCTCTCAAACTCTCTTTCACACATATCCTCACATTTTCTCTCTTTCACACAATATCTCTCCCAAAATTGTGTATTCTGTCCCACATTTTATTGCTCCTTCTCCCTTAGATAATTTCTTTCTCTCTCACTCAAACACTCTCACACGTTCTCTCACACACATAGACTCTATCTCCCTACACACACTCTTTTTTATCTTCTCCCAGTGTTTCTCTCTCTAACACTTGCACATACTCTCACTATCACTCGCTCACACTCACTCGATCTCTCTTAATTGCTCATTCTCAGTCTCTTACACTCACTTTCTCACACTCACATTCTCATTTACACACTCATCCACACAAAATCACAGAGTCAAACACTTACTCTCTTATTTTCACTAACACATTTTATCACTCTCTCTATCATATATCTTAATATATATTATTTGATAAGCCCATTTTTACTAGTAGAAATTATGAGGAAGTGACTGAATACATTTTGACAAAAAACACTCATTTTAAAGCTTAGGGATTCAGGATGCCAGCAAAAATAGTGGCATTAAATTAAAACTCAATTTTGCTTGGTTCATCTGTATAATCATTCTTTGTCTACATCACCATGGAAACCATAATTTGTATATAGCTGTTACTTACTATATTGGAAAATAAAATATTTGGCCTTGCTTAAAAATAATATCAGCTCAATCGTTACTTGAGTGGTTTGGTGCAACGAATAAATATAGATCTGGAAGAGGAGTCGTTTTAAATTTCTCATCGGGTCGTGAAGGGGGTAAAAGCTACGTTTTTATTCAAATTACACACCGAAAACTAAATATCTAAGTAAAGTTGTTATCCTTTGACGATTACACTTTTAATTAAAACGTGAGTGAGGGCATATTATATAGACCCTTTTCCAATAAAAAGTTTAAAGTACATTTTAGTACAATAATCTGCAGCCATCACTGCAACGACCCACTAATATTATTCTATTTCGCATGATACAATTATAGTAATTTTGTATTTTATCAGTTATCACAGACTTAGAATAATATGAGACGTGTTTACTTTGTGTGAATGTATTACAATTTCTCTAAAGAGAGCAGGGACAACAGTTACTTTGAAAAACTGCCTTATGAACTCTTGAATAAGCTCTGAGCTTCACTATAAAAACATTAAGCTATCCATTTGAACAATCCCACATTTTACCTAACCTATTACTTAGAACTCCTTACTTGTTCAATATAATTTAATATAACTTCAACACTAAATCATATATAGAATAGATATGGAACTGTTACTTTACTCTAAATCGATGCCTAGTCTCATCTTTTAGAGTTTATTGACAAATAATTAAAAATAAAATATTTCATCAATTCCATAAACCATGTAATAGAATTTAAATATATCACATTCAAATAATAAGATAAAATGGTATTCCATGGTACAGCCATAATTGAACCACTACTCAATAACGTTTATATTTTTATCTTAATACTTTTATGATTTTTTTTTTCAGGCACCGTGTCAGGTAGAATTAGAAAACTGGGTGAACAGTATTCATTCTGCGTGTGCTGCAGCTTTTGCTCGTCATCGTGGCAAAACCGGAACACTTCATTTATTGCAAGAAGAAATATTCCGCCTGGAAAAAGCTATTGACTCGGTAAGATATATGGATCATGTATTGTATTTAAGTTTCCTTGTGAACTCCTTTACGGTGAAAGATTACTGTTACTACTATGATCCTATCATATTAGCTGAACCTTACTCTAAACAAGCAGGGCAAGCTTGTTTCCTACTGTTATGAAGCGATTGATTGCAGTAGCAGTTGAATACATGGACTGAGGTACGAGATATACTGTAGAATAGAGGAATATTGTTTTACCCGGCTTGACGGTATTTATTCAGTGAACCCACCAAGTACGTCAAAAAGTTAATTTGGGTTCGCTGACTACGAATTCTACCTAAGCTCTAAAAATCTCACTAATGTTCTTATTGTATAAACAGTATATTTAGGATTATTTTTAAAATTTGGAAATTATAGAAATAAACAGGGTAAACTAGGGTGTTGGGGTTTCTTTGCGCATCTATTATCTAATATTTTAATCCCTTGACAAGCATAAGGCTTTCAGATTGCTCAAACACAAAACTAACTTATTTTGACCAGCGGTGCTCTCTCTACGATATAAATACTGATTAAGGTGAAATATTTTGTGTGTTTGGTCACACAGTCTACCCTTGAAAGCCTTGGTGCTACATAATATAAAACACAAATTTAACTCTTTATATTATTTATCATGCTCTGAATAAAATGATTATGATATATATTATCTTGTAATATTTTTTTTGTATTAAAACTATTGTTTCAATGACCTCTAATTTTGTTCATATGTGTCGTAGAAGCTTAATAAGCTATTTAAACGATAGTAAATCATTCGTGGTGCTGGTCCTAATCACGATATATATTGTAGGCCTATACTCAGTTCTTAACCCCCATAGTAGTAGCTTTTTTGGGTTCATTATTATTATTATTATTATTATTAGCACCGCGTCTTACTACTCATTCTGGTTATACGCACTTACGCTAATGTGTAATGGAAGGGTGATTGTGAGATGAAATGAAGGACCTACAGTTTAACGTGGAATCCGAACCACGGTGGTGGCCTGGCATTCCCCTGGGTTCATTAAAGTCCAGGGCTATAAATGTTTTCCCTTTGATTATCCGCAATTGGACAAGGTTTGAAAATGTCTACCTACAATAATTAATTGGTTTCCATCAAGATTTTTAAATTCACAAAAAGTATAGCTAAGAGCTAAACTTTAGGATGTTTATTTAACTTTAGATTAATTAACTTTTATTACTTTTTTTAGCACCATGTCTTACTACCTGTTCAGATTATACGCATATGTACTAGTCACGCCTACTTCTTTCTTAGCACCATGTCTTACTTCTCGTTTGGGCTATACGCTTATGTACTAATTACGCTATTTTTTTTAGGGGTTAGGAAGATGGGTTTAGAGTAAATGTACCAGCGTTTGCGTGTAGATAGAGTATACATCTATTTTATATAAACCACCCTTAGTACACCCTACCTATATTTGAACCTCTATATCCTCGTCATAGGCATTCTAATCAAACACAAGAGTATTGCGTTAGACCATGCGGCCACCGAAGCAGATATTTTATCACGGCTTTTAAATATAATATTTTATTCATGTTAATTAGCTATGTGCTATTTCTGAAACGTATTTGTTGGAGTTCAATTATTACCGTCAAAACGTTCATGTTTGTTTACATTTGTATTTCACTATAACGCCGATAGATGTCTCATGAATTTAGTCTTAAAAGGCTTTTTCAAATAATAAACAGTTAGTCGTGTTCCAACCAAGCGCTGTACCGGTCGTGCTATAAATTGTGTTAGCAATAGTTTATACATATTGTGTATTTCGATCACTATTCTGGCCAACAGGTTATGCGAGTTACACGATCGGAAACGAAACAATATTTTGATTAAACGAAAAGTTATAAATCAAAAAAGTGCAGAAGTTGAACGATTCGTTAGCCTAAGAAAATGGCGCACGCGAACGCGACGCATTCAACACGACTCGAGATGTTGTCACACGACAACTACGATACATGGAAAATACAAGCCAAGGCCTTGCTAATAAAAAATTATACATTGGGATATGTGTCAGGAGAAATACCACAACCCGAAGTGGTTGGCGAAAACGCGGTGCTTGTTACCGCGCAAGCTGCACAAACAGCTTGGCTAGCGGCCGATCGGAAGTCAAAAGCTGATTTAATGCTGTCCATCAATACATCTGAATTAAAACAGACTCGAGGATGCGTTACTTCACGCGACGTATGGATCAAACTAGAATCAATCTACGCATCAAAGGGGCCTTCTTGCAAGGCAACATTGCTCAAACGTCTCACACAACACAAGATGCAAGATGGCGACGATGTGACTGAACATCTTGCTGGATTTTTTGACGCTGTGGATAAGTTGCAAGCAATGGAAGTGGACATAAACGGCGATCTGTTGACGATCATGCTGCTATATAGTCTCCCCAGCAGTTATGACAACTTTCGATGTGCAATCGAATCCCGTGACAATTTACCTGACGCAGAAACGTTGAAAGTGAAAGTCTTGGAAGAACATAAAGCACGTGCTCCGGAAAACAGAAGTTCCTCCATGTTTATCAAGTCAGGAAAACAGTTCGTTAACCTACCGAAAGGTGGTACGTGCAGTAGTGCTGGATCCGAACAGAAACGTAAACAAAAACCACAACTAAACTATGAATGCGGCTTTTGCAAAAAGAAAGTACACAGGGAGGCCGATTGTTTCTTTAAAAAGAAGTTGAGCGAACAAATGGCAAATAAAGCCGACGAGGCCCATTGTTGTTTTTTCATCGACAACGAAATTACAAGATCAAGCAACATAAACAACCTTTGGTGCATTGGTAGTTGTTGCATATCTCACTTATGCAACAATGAACATGCATTCACGAGCGCGAAGACAATTTACGGGAATCTTAAACTTGCCGATGACAGTGCCACGCAAGTAAAAGCGAAAGGTGACGTTCAAATCACCAGCGCAAACTGTGTGACAGACTCTCTATCACATTGAAAGACACCTTATATGTACCCGACCTAAGAGTGAACCTCATCTCTGTGGCAAAAATTGTTGACAACAACAACAAGGTGACATTTGAGAAAGATCACGCGACCATAAAAGGCATAAACGGTGACATTAAAGTTGTTGCGAATAGAATTGGTGACTTATTCTACTCATGTGAAAGCGATCAACAAGCGTGCATGGTCACAGGATCAAAAGTTCTAAAAGGTGAATTAGAAATTTGGCACGCTTGACTTGGTCATTTGAATTTGAGGGACATGGTCAATATGCTCAAGAACCTATGTGTGGTCGGTTTAAAATCAAATTACTCAACTGACTTAAAAACTGTCACACCTGTCTAGAAGGAAAAATAACATCAACTCCCTTTACCAAACGATAGATAACCTCAAAAGAGCTTCTGGAGTTGATCCATTCTGACGTCTGCGGGCCGATGAGGGAAGCATCTCAAGGGGGTGCACGTTATTTCGTAACCTTAATAGATGACTACAGTCGATGGTGTCAAGTCTACTTCCTTCGTCACAAGGGAGAGGTCACTGAGAAGTTCATTGAGTTCAAGAATCTAGCCGAAAATCAAAGAGGGCATAAGATAAATGCTCTTCAATCGGATAATGTCAAAGAGTATTGCAACGATAAAATGGATTCCATCCTCAAACGTGCAGGCATCCAACGACGTCTAACAACTCCGCACACCCCTCAACAGAACGGTGTCGCGGAAAGGAAGAACCACACTCTGGTTGAGGCTGCTAGGTGCATGCTATTGGAGTCCGGAATGCCACTGTCCTTTAGGGCCGAAGCCAACCACATCCGAAATCGATGCACAACAAAAGCGTTGTCTGAAGGAACTCCATACGAAAGATGGTTGGGAAGACGGCCGAATATCTTGCATCTTCGTATATTCGGGGAGAAAGACATCCTCCTCGACAAGTCTCCCAATAAAGGAAAGTTCGAGCTCAAAGGAAAGAAAGGGGTTTTTGTTGGCTAATCTGACTGTTCCAAGGCCTACCGGGTATGGCTACCAAGTGAACGAAAAATCCGTGTCTCCAGAGACATAAGATTCTGTGCCAAGCCTGGGCCTGGACGCACATCTGCAGACTTTCTTTAAGAAGAAGAAATATCCTGTCAACATGAAGGAGGAGGGTTCAATGAAGAAGTGTCCTCGCAAAAGGACGTAGAGATCAGTCCAGACTTTCTGGAAGACAATGAACCATTTCATGGATTTGAGGTGAATGATGATCCCATGCTAACATTGGAGGGCAACAAGCTCATCAAGGTGCCACAGGCACCGAATCAGACATGCTGGTTGAGCGAGGACCGAGCAGAGCAAAGTTAATGCGTACCGGAAGAAGGGGTCGCCCCACTAAAATATACCAGCCTGCAGCCAACCGGGCCGACCAGAAACTTTCTCTCAACAATGATCCACCATACGATAAAGATACTGGGCATTCAAGCACTGCATCATCTCAAGAAACTATGGAGCACAACAACGTTCAAAGTAACAGGGAAGATGGATCGTTTCATAATGTCCCAGTTGCGATGAAAGCCTCAGAGATTCACATCGACAGTACCATGAAGGGGCCAGATCGCGAGGAATGGTTCGAAGCAATCTATTCCGAGATCAGATGCTTGGTTGCCAACGACACTTGGGAAATCGTTGATAGACCGACCAACGATAGAGTGATAGACTGTAGGGCGGTTCTCCGAAACAAGTATAATCCTGATGGAACGTTACTTCGAAGGAAAGCAAGGGTGGTCGCAAGAGGCTTTGCCCAAAGACCAGGAATCGACTTTGTGGACACTTTTGCTCCAGTTGCCAGGATTGAATCATTTCGATTACTCATGGCATTGTCAGCTAAGCTCAACTTAAAAGTTTCACAGCTTGACATTACAACGGCCTATCTGAATGGTGACATCGGCACACTAACATTCATGTAACAGCCAGACTTGCTTGTTGAGGCACTACAAAAGATTATTGGGACTGAAATTGACGACAGCATTGTTGGGAAAGTAAAAGACATGCTTCGTAAACTGAAATCCGGTAACAAAGTCTGCAAACTTCGGAAGGCCATTTACGGGCTCCGTCAAGCTGGTCGACAGTGGCACGCTAAATAAATGCAACCTTAGAATCCATCGGGTTGCAGCCCACAAACCCATGCGTGTATGTCGATAGTCGAAGTAAACACCCAGTCTACGTGCTCATCTATGTTGATGACATCGTGATCGCTTCTGGAAACCCGGAGTGAACTAGAGATATTAAAGGTGAACTGTCAAACCGATTGTATGTAAAGGACCTTGGCGTTATAAATCATTGTTTAGGAATCAAAGTGAACCAATCCAAGGACAAAGTCACGTTACAGCAGAGTGGCTACATCAGGGATGTCTTACATAAGTTCGGGATGGATGACTGCAAACCAGCGGAGACACCGATATCAACCGGGGTCAAGTTTGATTCTTCCTCCACTAACACAGAAGAAACAAAGCAATAGCCATTTAGAGAGTTGATTGGAGCCCTCATGTGCATCGCCATCGGTACTCATTCCGACATCGCTTACGCAGTCAACATGCTGAATCAATATAATAATTGTCACACCTCAACTCACTGGCAAGCTGCCAAGCCTGTGCTAAGATATCTGCAAGGAACGGTTGACAAGAGGTTGGTCTACTCCAGGGATGATGAAGGCTTTTCCGGTTTCGCAGACGCCGACTGGGGAAACTGTGACACTGACAGAAGGTCCTATACAGGTTATACTTTCACCTTGTCCGGAGCGGTGGTATCATGGTGCTCAAGAAAGCAAAGAACCGTTGCTTTATCTTCAACCGAGGCAGAATATATGAGTCTCGCCGAAGCTATGAAGGAAGCAATCTTCCTGATGACCTTCGTACGAGAACTTTGTTTAAAGGAGTTGTCGAACATCATTATTTTCAATGATAATCAATCAGCTGTAAAATTGGCACATAACCCTGTCTTCCACTCAAGATCGAAACATATAGACATAAAGTTTCATTTTATTCGTCAAGCTCTCCAAGATCATCCACTAAGGCTTGAATATCTATCCACTGAGGATATGGTAGCTGACATCTTGACAAAACCTTTTCCTGGATCCAAACACGAGAAGTGTGTCAACGAATTGGGTTTACGTGATTGATTGTTACCTATTGACCTTTTGGACGAAAAATTGAGGGGGGGTGTTGGAGTTCAATTATTACCGTCAAAACGTTCATGTTTGTTTACATTTGTAGTTCACTATAACGCCGACAGATGTTTCATGAATTTAGTCTTAAAAGGCTTTTTCAAAAAAAAACCGTTAGTTGTGTTCCAGCCAAGCGCTTTACCGGTAGTGCTATAAATTGTGTTAGCAATAGTTTATACATATTGTGTATTTCGATCACTACTCTGCCCAACAGTATTATTATTATTATTATTATCATCACCATCATCAGCACCGCGTCTTACTAACCGTTAGGGTTATACGCACTTACGCTAATGTGTAATGGGGGGAGGGGGGGGGGGTTGATTGTGAGATGAAATGTAGGAGAACCTCCGTAGGATGGAAGACCGGCAGATCCTCATACTTGGCCCTTGGTAAAGGAATTGGGCCTAGGTAGGAGGACATCTAACCCCCAACACGAGTAGAATAGCACTGCAGAGTGAAGCTGACTTGCCGCGCATGCGCATGGGGGTTTTGAGTGGACTGATCATTTAACCCTCTACGATGTGGACTAATTATGATTATTCATCCCTTTCATACGACACCTTTAGCGTGTTACATCTTGGACACTGCTCGTTCACCCCCTGTGCTATTCACAAGAGGTGAAACGGCCGTACCAAGCAGATATGGGGGCAGTGTTATTTCATTTATTTATTTTAATTTTTAGACTATAATAGTTTTCCCCCTAGGTACTTACTTACTATTGTAAGCAAAATATGAATCGATTATCAAGTTCTTAAATAAGATTCACCACGTATCTTTACCTTTTGGGATTATGCACATACATTAATTATGCTAACAGGATAGGGATGAGGAAGGTCAAATTTAAGAATTAAATGTACCCATATTGGCTTGTAGGGAGAGCTAGAAATCCCTTGGGGGAAAATAAACCTTGTTTCACCCAAATGAGAAACGATTCACGATCTTCCCATCAGCGGTTATCCAGCCTAACATCAGAGTTGGAAAAAAGGATTAAAGAACATACCTTTAATGAGGAGGACTACAACTTAAATTAAACAATTATAGCCCTGTGCCTATCTTATTTATTTTGTTGTTCTCTTAAGGCTAACTCGCAAAGTGATAGCAGTAGATGTGACTGTTTTTGCGCATAGTTATTCTTCTAATTAATGTATTTGTCTTGTTTCTGGTAGGATCATAAGCTAAAGCACATGGCGGACCTTCAACAGAGTGTGGTCTCTGACCCTGAAACCAAGCAGCAGATCAACATCCAGATCATTCAATGGGAGGAAAACCTTGAGCGGCTACACTGCGAGCAATTCCGTTTGCGCTGCTACATGGCTAGTCTCCAAAGCGGAGAGCTACCAAATCCAAAGGTTATCATTTACTTTTAGTGATACAACGTAATACGTAGATCATGTAGGCCTAGTTTAATAGTAAGTTTAATTTTCAAAAATAGTATTCTAATATAGAAGTGGAGATTTAATATTCGTTAAACCATTATATTGATCATGTTAAAGTGCGATATTATTACTGGAACTTGAGCCTACTAAATATAAGTCCTTTGTTTTATTATTTTCTAGCATACATTTTAAAAATATTTTTAAAGTCCTCTTGAATAAGTAGATTTAAGGGTCTGATTTAACTTATGTTTTTAGACATGATTTTGTATTACTACTCAGAACAATATCTGATGAAAGTGTAAATATTCTTGATTTTGTTTACATAGCTTAAAACCATTACAACTAGTTGTGTTGTCCTATGAAAATAAGTGTTTACAAGCCATAATAAAACGTAGCATATATTATGCATATCCTGCCTGTGAGCTGTGTGTAATCTAAAAAAAGGTCGATATACTCGATTAATGGGAATAAAGTAGGAGGAAGATCTGCAAGTTGAGGGAGTTAAGGTGTTGGGACTAGTGGTGGATGAGTGAAAAGGTAGGAAAGGGGATTGGATGCTTTTAAGGGGATTTGATTGATTTTGTTTTTCAAGCATAATCACTTTATTAGTTGTTATTAATCATAAATAAGAAGCAACTTTTTAAATTATCTTACAGTTATATACATTAAAATATGAACACATTTTCAAGCACACCCCTTGACAATGTGTGGCATTGAAATATTTATCAAATGGTCACTAGTCTCTTCTAAAACATACTTTTCCTTCAAAAATTCTCTCGAGTAGTTATCTTGAAAATTGAAATCCTTGACATATTACTTTTTTTTGTTGGATCTTTATAATAGTGAATCCATCTCCATATAGCGTGGCAGCAATAATAACTCATGTCTTGGTTATAGGGGTAGAATAAGTGGCTATATGCTAAAATGGCAACATGTCGAAATTGGAGGCCAACTGCCCTTTTCTACGACTCTTACTCCCACAATATCCTTCATATCATCGCAATATTCTGAATGAAGTTAAAAGCTCCGAACCTTATTTTCGGATTGAACTTAGATTCTCTTCTCATTCTTCAAGCCTCACTTCGACTTCGCTTTAATTTTAAAGAGTGATACTCGCATACCATAATTGAATATAATAATATGACCCAAATTAAAATGTTGTTTTATGCTCTAAGCCTCTGACTATAACTCTTATCTTATTGGACGATAAAATGATTCTGATAGTAAATTACATTTATAAGATTCAAACTTTTTTTTGTGGTCAAAATTGATAACATTTAACTTTATTTTTAGTATTATTTCTTAAGTATTTAAATAATATATTAAAAGTGATATCTGAAATCACATATAAATCATGTATATGAACATTTATTTAAAACTATTATAACCAATAAAACAGTTTCTTCTAATTGAGCTCTTCCTGGACAAAAGCATGAACACTTTCGGAACCTCCTACATTAATAAGCTTAGTTAACTACTTTCGCAAAAATTTTATGAACAGTATTCGCTTATCATTGAAAGTTATTTAATTATTTATAGATGTACTAATTTAAATGAATATAATTTTAAATTATTTGTTTGTAATTTAGTTTGGGTCCAGGTTTTATTTTAGAACTGCCTATACCCACAAATTATTTTTATTGTTGTATTGTATATTTTAAAAATTAAGATCCAGTAATGGTACGTGGTGTGTCATGTAAACAATCTTATTTATAAACTTGATTCCGAATACCATTTACTTCTAATTTGCCTTCTTTTATTGAAATTACAGAGCCTGCTGACACATGTATCTCGTGCCACTAAGAATACGCTGAACAAACTGGGAGTGTTCACAGTATCCTCATTTCATGCATTCATCTGTGCACGAAGTCCATCTCTTCTGAATAACCTCCTTGCTGGGCGAGGAGCTACCAAGCGCAGACCTCCTATGTTATCTCGCTCTAATAGTGGATCCTCCAGAAGATCTTTGCAAATGTCTTCTCGGGAAGAGAATGAAAATACAGTAAAAGTGTCTCTGCCAGAAAATCAGGTACCACAACTAAAAAGTTTACTAAGGGGGGATTATATTACTGAGTCAAGGATTCAATCTAGTAAGACATGAGTAGAATAATATATTTTTCATACTGTTTCCATTGTCCAAATGGAAAACTTAGTACACTGTCTTAAAGTCATGTGTATATCTAATTAAAAACCATTTCAAAACCACACATTTTTTTAAAATATAAGATTCTGTGGTAATAAATTTTCAATAATGGATTGGTTGAGTTAGATATTTCAGAAGGAATGTTAGCACAAATAATAGGTGCATTTATTAGAGATTTGTTGCATCTATATTTAATCATATGTCTTATTTCCCCTGAACAAATATTTAAGGGTACGTAAGTAACTTCATTACTATGTTTTTATAACTATCACTTTCTTTCTTTACTCTCTATGATAATGCTTTTGATTCCTCTAAATTTTAACTTACATCACATGTCCTGATAGTTATACTGGCTTAGAGAAAATAGTTGGTATATTTTTATTTTGTTATTTTAGAAAATAGTACATAGAAACTTGAATCCAACTCCATTTATTTAAAAAAGATATTTGAAATAACTCAAATTAGTCATTAGCACCAGGTATTAATTTAAAATAATAGAGTAATAACGTTATATTTAAATAAAAATACTATCATTCAAAAATGTTATTAATGTTAATCTTTAGAATGTAGACTTTTAATGATTTTATATTAATAATACATAATTATGGTTTACAGCTTAGTGATAATATTGATCCAAACGTTGAAAAGCCAATATTTGAGATTTATTATGAGAATAAAACTAAAACATAATTTTATAAGGAAAAATATAAAACCTTATTCAATATAAAAGATTCAAACTATGTAGTATAAGGGTAAAAACATAGTGGAGAGTCAAGTCAAGAGTCAAACTGTGATGTTAGCTGCGAGCTAAGATATAATACATATATTTCAAATGCAGCACTTCAAACATCGCCGTTAATCCTGTTGACTATTGAAGAATGAACAAAGATTTCATTTGAAGCGCAGCTCCAATTGACTTTCTGCCACAGAGTAGTGAACACAATATAAGAAAAATGGACGTGGAAAGTATTATAACATCAGTGTGGAGCCGAGTAGTAATTTGGGATCAAAGGCTAGCTGAACATCACAATATATATACATTAGATCGACTTTCTGAAGAAAATAAGTGTACAGGTAGTTAAAATATTTCTCAAATTATTATTCTAAATTTAAAATGCAGACTACATGTAACTTTTTATGTCCAAACAAATTCTCAAACTCACTTTTAAAAATAAAATTAGTGTATAGGTGTTTTTCTGTGTTTTATAAAAAAAACAAGCTATAAATTAATATCTCATAAATATATTTTATGGTGCTATATACATACATTGTTTTCAATCCAAAAACACAAAAATCTGAAGGCTTTACAGTTTCATTTTGATGTTGAGAGATGTTTCACTTTTTAATTTTTTTAGGAAAACTAACATGATTGTGTGTGATATAGCACTTAAATATATCATGCACAATCTTAGCGGCATTTAACGGACGACCTTTGTTATCACGTCACCCCCCTATAGCCTTATGCTAATGAGATTAAACTGTCTTGACCTCCGTCAAATGTCCTTCAACACCCTCCTTATCAATGATTGTATTTTGCAATACAAATAGAGTCTTTATAATTGTGTCAGATATTATAGAAATTGTTTCAAAGCACTTAGATAATATTCAACCTGTTTCTTTGCAATAAAAGGTACATTTCTGAACTTGTTAGCGTGCCTCCATCATTTTGCTTTCTGAATGCCCCAACATCGATCATTATAAACTAGTAGTTTGCATCACATATTGCTTGCAAAACGATGGAATAGAACTTTTTGTAACTATAAAACATTGTACCAGAAAGAGGTGGAGCATTAATTCGTACATGCTTTCCATCAATGCAGCCAATACAATTAGGAAAATTCTGCAGTTATATATACTGCTTACTAATCTGTAGAAAGTTTTCTTTTGTAGGTAAAGGCATGTGTATAGGCTGCAATAATATCCACATCAAGTCAACTGTCAGGGTGACAATCCTGCTGAGTGTTGTGGCTCTTACACGGAATGCAAAAACTAAACTTTTGAATGAAGCTCCAGTTGTCAGATATCTGAAAATAAACACAATATTATTAGGTAAAGAACTTTGTTGAAGTAAATACAAATATATGTATTATATATATATATACACAAAAATATATATATATATATACACAAATATATACAAATATATATATACAAATATATACAAAATATATATATATACAAATATATATATATACAAATATATATATATACAAATATATATATATACACAAATATATATATACACAAATATATATATATATATATATATACAAATATATATATACACAATATATATATATATATATATATATATATATATATATATATATATATACAAATATATATATACTATATATATATAATATTATATTGTATTTGATGTTGCAGTGAAAGATGCCCAAAAGCAAGTGTAAATCGCTCAGAGATTATTACAGAAAGGAGTTTCGAAAAACCCAACAACATCGATCTAGAAGACAATCTATTGGAAGCTTGAAGAGGAAGAGAACAATTGAAGATACAGTTTTAAAGACCATGAAGAATCTATTGAATGAGTTAGTGTAGAAGAATTAGATTATTGGAATCAATCTTTGCAAGTGACACACACGAGGAAGAATTATCTGGTTTCACTGACGATGTTCAGAGTGCTTGTCAAATGAATTCTGAAGCCAATTAGATATTTATTATCCAGTCAGTATGGCAAAGGAAATCACATTTCTAAAAACAATTCAGTCACTGATGTCTTAATTCATCCTAATACCTTCCAAAAGAATGCGAAAAGAAATAGGAATATATGATTCCAAACACTTGTTGAAATAGAAAAGAGGAAAATAACGTTTTTGGAGGAAAAAAAGCTAAAAAAGAACTCATAAAACCGACGAAGATGAAAAATATTTCAAAAGCTTACTTCCACGTGTAAAGAATATCAAGGTACCAACAAAATACTTTTTAGGAATGAAGTTCAGAGCCTGGTTATTAAATATTCATATTCTAGTTCTAATACACACAGTTATCCAACACCTTCAAGCAGATCTGCAGTCTACAGTCCCTAACCCTGTTCTACGGGTGAGAAAAGTACTGCGGAAACTCCTCCGATTCTTTTCAATATGGATTATTCTGTAAATATGACCCAAAATTGGTTGCAAGAACAAACTGATGATAGCAAGTTTTAGACAATACAATTCGGCTCTAATGTGTTATTCTTCATTATAATTAATGTCATATTATTAATAGATACATTTTTTAGATAAAACGTTTAATTTAATCATGTAGTCAGCCTATTTATTCAAGCATTAATTATCTTCATTAATAAATGATAATTTAAAAGCATATTCTATCTATCTATAACATAAAATTTATAGGTCTACTTACTGTAAAGTTATCACTGACTTCTCACCACGTTCTATGGGTTGTCTGATGAAATTAGTTAGATTTACTGTAAGGTGTGGAGATACAAGGTCCTTAATGTACTCAAAAGTATTGTAATCCTTTCTCAAATACTGAAAAAATCGTTTTGGGTATTTTTTTCAAATGGGAAGATAAATGATAATATTCACCAAATGTGTGCCTTTGTTTGTTTATTGGGTGAACAGAATAATTTCTTATCCCAATTACGGACGGATATTTAATGGCACTATTATCGAAAAGCACTTCATCTTCACTGTCTGAGTAGGTTTTGCAGACTGACTATCTATTTGAATCGTTTTTGACCCTTGACTCGCCTTCTCACTATATGCATATGCAGCACTGCTAGCATCTAGCATCCTGAAACTCGCAGCTAGCATTACAGCTAGACTCTTGACTCGCCTCTCCACTATGCTTTTACCCTTAGGTTAAAGTGCTTTCCTCAGGATCCGATGTTCATTGGTTCAAACCCAGAGAAGTAAGGCAATCTATCCCATTTAGAGTGTGGCATATATAAGAGCCCATGAAGGTATGAAAATATACCTTTACCTGCAAATTAGTAGGCCCTTTCGTTCTCGCTTGTAGAAATTCTCGTGTGTTGATAATTCTTAACGTGCACGTTAAATAACTCAAATAATTAAGGGTCTTAACAAATAATACATAGATAATTAATTCCAATTTATTTTAAAACTTAATCTAAGAATTTATTATACAATGATGACCGTTTTAAATTCCCTCCCAAAACTCTAATATCCAAATGGAATACTTGTCTAATTCTTTCCTCGTCCAACATTTCTCCTCCCATGCAGACGGTGCATGTTTACCTACGGGACGCCATGTCTGTGGAGGAGTTCCTGGCAAGTGCTTGTGGCCGCAAGAATTTAAACGCCATGGAACATTTTGTACGCGTCAAAAAGAGACAAGAAATGGAAGACCACAACTATTTCGTTCCACATCGGACCGACCTCATAGAAACTTACGTAATATATTTTTATTAGATTACTTTATTGCAGTGAAGTTGATGTTGATAAATATTATTTTCTAATATAATCTGATACATTTATATATAATGTATACACAAATATTTATATATACTCTATCACATTAGGCACTTAAAAGTTCATTTCCTCAATTTCAAAAATATGCTACCTATCCCTATCTTAAGCTAGTTATATCCAGTCCACCTCATTATGCCCTATCCCTTATAGGTCCACTCTAATGTTATCCTCCCAATTGCGTCTAGATCTTCCTAATGGTCTATTCCCATTGGGTTTACCAGTCAGTAGCCTGAATACACTATATTCTCTCAATCACGTTACATATCCTGCCCACTGTAATATACAAGACTTGCATATCATAACAATGTTTTGTGTTGAGTATACGGCATGTAACTCATCAATATATATCTTTATCCACTCTATGTTATTCTCATCTCATTTTAGACCACATAATTATCTTCTTAAACACCTTGGTTTCAAATACCTTAAATGTATTTCGTCATGTAAGGGAAGAGACCACATTTCACACCCATAGAGAACAACCGGTAAAATTATTATTTGATATATTCTGAGTTCCTTGAAAGCAGGCGACATGTCATCAACCTACTGACCTAAGAATAGCATCATTTCCTGATCATATTCTTTTCCTAATTTTCACTCCAATATTGTTATTGCTATTTAAAACTGTTCCTAAATAATGTATATAAACTCATTAACTCTGTAAAAGGATAGGTTTTTCAAAGTATTCTCTAGATTATCGTTATCAATCTGTGTTCTCTGTGTGATCACATACATATCTTTTCAGTATTCACTTCCTAACTATTCTCTAAAAAAAATTCTACATTTCTTACAGCACCCCCCTTACTCTTAGCCGACAAATCTAAATCATCTGCATAACCTAATAGATGCAATTTACCACTTGCTGTCAATCCTTCCCTACTCTCTTGCATTATCCTAATGACATCTAAGGCTAAATTAAAAAGTAACAAGGAAAGGCCATCTCCTTGTTTCAACACATTATGTATTTAGAGAGTATCTGATCAGTGACATCCAACCCGTACTCTCCTATGCGTATGATTCAAACCTACCTCAAATTTCTTTGCCAGATTTTTGAATATCACAAAATGTATGTGTATTACAGTGAAATATCTTAATAGCGCACACCTTCGGGCATCAAAAAAGTCCGTCACAAAGAGATGTCCACTATTTGGAAAAATATTTTTTTTTAACTCGTACTTCTTGAACACAATTTAATCCATATGAAACTTTATACTTTGAATATAAACTAATACAACTTAATTATTGCAATATACAATAGTGTATGTAGGATTTATAACTAATGAATAAATATTGCACGTATCTTACTGTACAGATTGCATAATATACAGAACAATATGATAATAAATTTAATTCAAAATGTGGGTGGTAGGTTCGCGTTACGACTACTGATGAAACATCACCCGCTGATATCTCAGAAGTGGTGGAAGTAAGACTTTGAAGTACCGTAGTCATTACTACGTAGGCTATTTTAGAAATTTTCCTTAGGGGAGAAAGGCAAGAATATTCACATTTCACGTAATATAATGGCATTCCTTACATTTTACTGTCAAAGACTATGAATTGACTTTTTTTCCAATTTTTGCCGGCTGTTTAAAGATTGCTATATATTAATATGCGTATTTAGTTGTGTCTGTTTCCTTTATTAAAAAAGTCTGTTATTGGAAGGTTGTTTCGCCTTAAGAGCCCATGTTATTTTGCTGGGGAAATTTAAACTGTCCACTATTCAGAGGTGTCAGCTAAGGGAGATTTAACTGTATTATTAACTTTCATTAAATCACTTTTCCAATATATTTCACTTTTAAACCTTGAAATTTTACTCATGTAATATTTATCATAAAATGTTGTCTTAAGCTGTGTCATACCAATTTGATCTATTATTAGGGAGTACAGTTTAAGTAGTCTTAGCTACCAATATATTTCACTTTTAAGGCTTGAAATTTTACTCAATTAATATTTAACATAAAATGTTGTCTTAAACTGTGTCATATAAATTTGATCTATTATTAGGGAGTACATTTTAAATAGTCTTAGTTACCAGATCTCCAGATATTGAAGATATTTTATAAGCAAGAAGTGTGATACACGTTGAGAATTGATTAGAAAATATATTTGTGTCTCTTGTTTCGTTAGAAATTGATTATTAATAATAGTATATGTACTTTATTTGCTACACAGTTTTACAGAGTACTTATTATTTAGCGTACAATTGTCTTTTACTCTTATGCAGTTAAGCAAACCTACAATATTTATTTATATTATGTTTTTAATAAGTAAGTTAATTGTAATCTAATAAAGGCTAAACAAAATAATTGCAGTTACATACACACGAAATTGTGGAAGTTTGTGCGAAGATTCTCTACCAAGTCGAGCTCCAAAGGACGACCTTAGATCAGATGTGGGGTTTCTCTGTGGAAGCAGAGCTCATCGAGAATGCCGACCGGCAGGACGAGCTGTGCTGCTATGTGAGTCGTGTGGAAGACAAGAGCGTAGCAATGCACAATGGTATGTCAAATAAAATGTAATGTTTGTTTAGATTTTGTACATTCCAATGTATACAATTTATATGTTGGACGCAAATCCCGAAAACGGCCAATGGTCGGAATTTTTGCTCAATTCTGTGATCGGCGTTTTAAAATGACCATTAACCAACGTTCTATTCAATCTCGGTCACTGTCTGTCTCCAAACAGCCAAACCTAGGATTGTGCAATTAATAAACGACTAAAGCTGAAAATACAGATGCAGGTTGGGTTAGGTTATGTTAGGCGAGGTATAGGCTTAAAAATATTTGGTCAGGTGGTCTTGATAATTTAAAATAAATTTGTAATATCTGTCCGGTTATGTTTGCATATCAATGAGATTGACTTGCCCTCTTGCATTCATGTGGTTGCTCAAAATTGGGGCATACCACCTGATCAGTCCAGTCAAGAAACCCACTAAAACGTTATTTCAATCTTTGATCGTTTAGTAACTGCGCAATCCTAGGTTTGAATGTTTGGAGACGGCCAAAGCCCGAAATTGAATAGAACTTCGGGTTTTGGTCATTTTAAAAATGTCCAATCCTAGGGATGAGCAAAAATATCTGATCATTGGCCATTTTTGGGCTTTGCGCCCAACATATATACAAAGTATTGTAGCATTGAAAAAATTGGTAGTTATATTTTGACTAAGTAAATGTAATTTCACTTAGAGCTAGAATTTTTTCATATTATATTCTTAATTAATCTACTTGTTTACTTATCTAGAAATAAAATAGTTTGGACATTTTTTAGTTACTACTCAAAAAATTTATACGAAACCAATATATTTACAAGCAGTATAAATAAAAATCTCATTTTCTTTTTTGACAACTTTAAGAGTGGAAGTTAAATTCTAATGTTCTATAGATGGTATGTTATTAACTAATACTACAGAAGTAGCATGTTCCTTGAAAATGTCTTAATTGTTTCTCCTTCTTGGAATCTACCATGCCCTAATTCATAGAGAGTGTTACATATTGCTGTGACAATGCAAGACCACAACCTCTCTAGAAAGGTTATTATGAATTAAGAAAACAACTTGAATAAAATAACTTTAAACTGGTGAAAACGTTAATTAATTTTGGTATTTAATAATTGAACCTGAACTAAATAGATTAGAAATATATTTCTAATGTCATAAATTGGTCTTAATATTTAATGAGTATGATCACTTTCATTAACACTACCTCTATAGTTTATATCAACGCACCATCGTGCTATTTGAATTTAAGTCTCCATAAAGTCCAGATTTTAATTGCTCACACAAGTGAACCATCTCGTGAAAGTAGAATTTTAATTTTATTTTTAATTTGACTTTTAATTCTTTCAAACCATTCTGGAAAACTTCTCTTAAACGTCTTGCCAAATTTGTCTTCAAATTGCCCCCAATGCTTGATTGCAATCAGTCGGGGACAGTACCAATATTGCACAGAGCCTAATAGGTGTGTATGAAACGACTCAAGTTTGAACGGGTCCTACCAGTGTTGTAAATATGGTGTTATATTGATGATTTATGACCATTACATTTAAATACAACCAGGTAGTTTCATCCTCAAACACGGGCATTGTATTTATAGTTCATTATTTCTTGTAGATTACTTGGTTGTGGTTGCAAGAATTGCATTAATATTTCCTTGCGTTGCTGATTGTTTAATTTGAAAATCCTGCATTTTATAATGAATGTATCGACATACCTGTGCCTCACTGATGCACCTAAGCCTCTAATTTTAGCCCATTAACTCGAACATCACTTTCAGATAAACAGTTTTTCACTAATGAATAAACCACAATGAAGCATATGCTAAATGTTTATTTATTTTAGTTTAGTAATCTGTGCTAAGAATTTAGCCAAAACACACGTATTCATACTTATATGATTGTTTCAAAAGAATGTTGTAGGTTTCGAACTATCGCTATCAAGGAACATTCTAACTTAATTTATCACGAGGACATTAACACCATAATACTATCAAATGACTTATGATAAAAATAATACTATTGATTTCATTTTTTATCTTATACTCATTCACAGACTACAATGATAAGTGAAATTATGTGCCACTGAATTTGGTTTTTTGTAAACCAGATTATTTAATACTTAGCATTATAATAAAAATTTATGTATACATTCCCTTCCCTCAGGATTCAATGATCTGAAATTTATACAGTCAATTTTTTATCTGTAGCTACCAGTACTTTTTTTAGATCTTGTTTTCACTGTATCATTAATAAGATAATTAAAATTATTTCAAGGTTGACCTTAGCATTTACTTACATCTTTCTCCCCTTACTCCTTATCCCAATCGTTATCCTCCACACTAGTTGACGTTTTTATGTATATTTTAATAGGCCCTAGAAATACTCCGTATACTATTTACCTTGACCAATTACAGTATTACCCTATCTTATATACTAATCCATATTTTAAACCGTGATGATACTCTTGCTTAGAACTCTTCAGAATATACGTAGTGTGCCTCTTCCTTCAACACAGCTTTCCTAAATGGTTTTACACACTACCTCCTCCCAAATTTGGTTATATTTTCTCTAATCTATACCTTCTTCATCTTTAGACCATTAGTTTAAATACACAGATAGTATATAACCGGTTACAAAAATAAGGGAGTGATCTCTAAACATATATTTATTCCTTTTTTAAAATTGGTTTTATTTGGAAATCAATTTCTTAAATAGTTTTTTTTAAATATTATTAGAAGCTGTATTTTTTTTTAATATTAATCCCAAGTAGATTATAATATTGTTTAATGTTACAGATAAGGTTTTCTAAGTGAACAATGTTAAGTTTGTTGCATAAAATCTGGGGATAAAGGAAAATAATGACCCTCTCATAACTGAAATAACAATATTAAAAATATGTTTTTAAACTTCGGTGAGCTATCCATATACATCAATCTAAATGTGTCTACTCTAAATACGTTGGCAAACATATATTATTCTTTAGTTTACTAATCGAATTTCTTATACTCTTAGTTTAACCGGAATTTTGAAGGATTAACTAGAAATATTATCTAATGTTTCTATTTGTAAGCCACACCATTTTTAAAACCAAGCAAGGTAGGATATTTTACTTGTTTTTTACGTACACATTAGTAGAGTGTACAAAGGGAACTCGAGTGATATATATAAGTTTCCCCCTTTTTTTATATAAAATGTTAATTTATTAACTGTATAGTGATGTTATTTATTGCCAGGGATAATCAAAGGAGACGAGATAATGGTCATCAACGGAGCCATCGTGAGCGACTTGGACATGATGTACCTGGAGAGTGTCCTTCAAGAGGAGCTAGCACTCTGTATGATGATGAGATCTTCTCGCACAGAACCCCCAGATTTGGCCGGAATGATGAGAGCCACGGACGACATCATAGAGAGCTTAGTGTGCCCTCCACCTCCTTCAGAACCACCTGTCATCAGCGAGGAGATGATCTCTGGCCTCATCGTTCCAGCTCCTGGCTGGAGTAAGTCAAATATGTGTTCCAAATTTATAAATACCTAATTGGCTCCATCTCTAAATATCTTAAGAATCTAAACAAAACAAAACAAACAAAACAAACACCAGGGCGCCATTGTTTTTCTCGTTGAGTTTTTTATGTCCATGTCGTGTCCGTTTTCGAGAGCCCTTCGGGGCTGGTGTTAACTGTCTGTCCTCTATGTTTTCACATGTTTTATTAATGTTTATAACTTATATATGTGTTACCAAAATAAATAAAACTCTTACAAACAAACAAACAAACAAAACAAACATTTATTAATCTCAATGTAAGGTATTAAAAATAAAATACTCTAAAATTGTTGATTTACCTTAAGTAAAATACATGAACTGCAGCATTGGTACTTACAAAGCTTTAATAGATTAGATATAAAATTAGCTGAAAAATAGCTGAAAAATTAAACACGCATTTATAACATATATATAGTAAGTTAAGAAGATGCGCTAAGGATTTTTACTGCTCAAGAAATATTCGTTGAGCTCAGCTTATTTTGAACCCACGAGAATTGGGCCCTGAGATGAGAACTTTACCCTAAGACCACCGAGGTCAACTTCTATTTACTTAAGTAGGAATAAATCCTACATTAAAGCATGTGCATTTACTTAAAGCAGAAGAATGATTTTAACACTTTTATTTAACTCTTTCTTTTTAGTGAAGAAAATTTCGTTAATTTGTGATCCACAATGATGTATAGTTACTCTTAAAATTTTAACAAATTATTGACTAATGTTCAGTATTTCAAACAAATATGTTTGTAATATGTAAAACTAAAATGAAGTATAGGAAGAAGTTTTGACTTGTGGTCCTCCCTAAATCTCTTATCTGTGGTCCTATTTTTGATTTTTTTTTTAAATAAAATTATTAAACTAGATTAAATATATAGCTGTCAATATTTAAAAAAAATACTAACAGTTTTAATTCAAGCTAGAATTTGTATTTATAAGAATAATGTTTCTCCTTAGAACTATGTATTATTAAAATATGGTTGTGGGGGGACCATTTTAATATATATGTATATATATTTTGCAGAACGTTTCTATGAATCATTTGATGGTAAACTCCCATTTAAAACTTTGTTCTGTCATAAACAAATCACTATAATTTGGCATTGGTGTACTAAGCCATAGGTACCAGTTACAATGTACGTGTCCAGGTGTCATTTTTAAATTTAAAGTACAATCACTATAACTTTATTACTTTTGAATCTACACACTCCATCATTTTAAATTTAATTTGATTTGAAATAAAAGGCTTTCTAAAATTTACCTAGCTTAGCATCTTAATCTCTTGTACTTGAAATAAGAATTATTGGTGACATCTTGTAATCTCTAAAATAATGTTCTGGTTGTCAATGAATTATTTGAATGAAGAAAAAATATGTAAATTATGAATGATAAGGGTTCCAAATCGTATTTAACAATTAATAGTGAAAACCTGGATTCAGAAATTATGGCATAAATTCTTTGACATTGGACCAATTAATATAATAATAATAATAATAATAATAATAATAATAATAATACTAATAAAATAATAATAACAGTAAAAATAACAACAGTAATAATAGTAGAAATAATAATAACAATAATGATGATAATAATGATAATAATAATAAAGTCATTCATACATTGTCTAGTGCAAACACCTGATATCTTGAAAGAGATGAAAGTTAAAAAGGTTTTCCGATCAGTAAGCATCTACAAAATAAACTTAGATTTTTAACCATATTTTTAAGAACCTAAACTGGTAATCTATAAACCACTTTTTATCTTTTAGAATTAAGCCATATAAAATAAATGTTGAAATTACTTTATGTTATTTAGTTTTAAACAGCACAAACGTTTTATATAGGTATCTTATGCAAAAGGAAGGTATAGTAGGAAATTATGAATAAATAAATGTGGCATTGCAAACAGTCGATATTCCATAAAAATGGCTAAACACTTCTCACACTTATAAAAACTTTCTTTTGCCATGGTGCCTTGTTCCCAATTCACTAATGCAATGCTCATAGCATCGCTTATTGGCCATCTTCTCAGCTGGTTTTTGTTTCACATTAAGGTCATACTTATGTATAAAACTGTACTCCCTGTTCATTTGTGGGCATTTGATTCGCTTTTACTAACATAAATTAATGCTTGCAAATCAG
This sequence comes from Timema cristinae, assembly GCA_039000515.1. NCBI lineage: Eukaryota > Metazoa > Arthropoda > Insecta > Phasmatodea > Timematidae > Timema > Timema cristinae. Next base: position 61,573,198 of record JBCFYV010009882.1, read on the forward strand.
TAACCACTATGAAAAATAATATAAAGTGGGAAATTTCAGAATTGGTCCATTGACAGCACTGAATTCATTAGTTTGATCTTTCAGATCTGTAAATGCCTAGTTCTGTTCCTCCTTCCACACATATTGGTAGTCCTTCCTTGTTAAGAGGTTGAGTGGTTTAGCTCTATCATTATAGTAAGGAGTGAATCATTAGAATAATTATGTGAGCCCTAAGAACCATCTTACCTATGAACCAATTTGGGCTAAGGAACTTGCATATTGAAAATAGTTTACGTTGTCTAGGTTGTATGGTGCCTTCACTAATCACAAATCACAAGTTATCAATAATTTATTCCAAAACTCACATTATTTTATTTGCAATTCATGTGGGTTTTTCTCTGGGGTTTAAATACAAGGCTTAGTTAATCTGTCATTTACTACCAATATTGAGCACGAAGAAAAATATCATCCAAATATGCCATCATTATTTAATTTAGAAGTGCATAGAGTTCACGGTTTCTCTCACTTCAACTCTGCTGCTCCATTGGTCAATGAGTAGCACTGAGTTGGGTTTAGAGGTTCATTGGGTTTTAAATGTTCTAGCCCTCGTGGGATTTGCTCTGATTCAGACGGGATGAAATACTCCCCCTAGCTGTTGGATGTTCCTCGTCCTGTAATCCTGGAAGAGTGGCTCCGCGTGGTGGCCCCAGGGGAATGTCTGGAGGTTTTACCCGAAGGGCGACTAAATATATGTTGAGGAAGATTGTGTGGGAGTTAATTGGTGGAGGGGGTCCCCCCTCTATAGCTACTATAGCTACACTCTAAGCGGTTTGTAGCTAGTACCTTTCGGGAAAGATGGTCAAGTCGACTCCACTAGGTCCCCATTGGGCAACTCAGGCTGAAAGCCATTTTAGGATGGCTGCTGAGACTAGGCACCTGACCTTATCCAAGGATTTAGAGCCCTATGTGAGAGTCCAGCATTTACGGAAGGAGGAGATAACTTCTACCGCTGAGCGAAACTGGTCAAGACAGGGCTTTTTTTCTCAGCTGTCTGGTGATAGATAATATGGCTCGATGGTGGGCACAGTTTCATCAGTTCTTAAATTTCTCACTGCATATGTAATATGAATGGCTATACTCGAAGGACACAGATCCAATGGGCAAGAAGAGCCTCGCAAGAGTGTTTGTTCCCAATACAAATGGATGCCAAACTCAATCACCGCAAGTAAGTTTCCATTTTGAAAAGTCGCTGACATATATATTATAAGTTGCTAACGTAGTAACGTGTCAATGTTCTCAATGCTCCATTGATTAGATATGATGAATTAAAGAGTATGAAAGTGATTATTCATTCTTGTTAAGAAGGAATTGTTTATTCAATAGAGCTGATACAAAGAAATTAAATGCATTTTCTCAGACAAAAAGTGAAGGAAATCTAACATATAGCCACGCCGTGTTCGTAACAGCATAGAAAAAAGAAAAACTACTAGCTCTATGCAAGTGGATCCAAATAAGTCTCTAGATATGGCACCTATTTTAACATTCCCAATCGTCATATATTTTCATTAGGTTTAATCTCTCAACTTTTTAGGGAGCTTTACTTATCGCTTATGGCTTCGTCAAAATGTCTTTAAATTGCTCATCCTTACACACATATTGAGATGGCACAATGTTTTCTTCTTTGGCCGCTTTGTTGAAATAAAGCTGAGCTTCAAAATGCTTCTCTCTCGCAAGGACATCTAGGTTCGTGATTAATATGAGTGGGCTTTAGTTGCCGATAACAATGCTGCGGGACTCACACATTCTTCACCCATTCTTTACCGATATTATTGAATAACTGACGGACCCAGTACGAATCACACGCTTCTTCACAACTTTTATCACAATGCTTCAGTGGTCAACGGTGTTCCTTTTTTAATATACCTGCGCCAAGTTAGTAGGCCACCTCCCCCTCCATTTAAATCAGCTGGTGTGGTTATTGAAATTGCATCAGTCATGTTGAATTATGTTCATGTGCATCCTTTTAATATACTTATGCTGTCCAATCTGTATTTTTTAAATACAACCACGGTATATTTAAGCCCATGTACTACGGCTGTTTACCACCATCATCTCAATCTCTTCTTTATGCACTTTTGCTTCACTGCTTTTTGACAATATCATGATATCATCCACATAAAGCAGAAAATATGTATCATGACCCGTTATTGGTTCATGGAACATGCATGGATAAATTGTTCTCCACATTTAGTTGAATTTCATGAGCCATTCTATTATTTTTTTTTACATTTAGTTTGCACACTCGGTCACTATCACCAAAGTCGAAACCTCTAGAGGGTTCCAACAAATGTATTCTTGTTGTTATATTTTTAAAAAAGCTGCCTCACATGCCTCAAACTGTGCGATCTATAAGCCCTTCTCTGCTGTAATGTAATTTTCATATCTGAATACGGGAGTAAACACGTCTTTATTGTAATTTCTTTCTTGTGGACTGAAACCTCTGGCTACTAAGCTAGCTTTTCCTTTCAATTAACTTGAGCCTGGAACATGATTAACTTCGTACATACATATGCTACTTTGCTTGGTTCATGTGGTCGTGTCACTAGTTCTCACGTTTCATTATTCTTCAGGGCCTTAAGCCTATCTTCCGTGCCTTGTTGCTACTGTGCCGTATCCTTCAAATTTATTGCTCCACTTCTATGTAGGACTTCTTCAATTTTTGTACAATTTTCATTGAACTCATACCGGTGTGGTTTATGCACATGTGGTCACGGATTGTATGCACCTATGTTTATTTGATTTTATTCACCTTCAAGAAATATTCAAATAACGATGGACTACTCAGAACATCAAGCAGCAATTATGCTTCTTTGAATTTTGATGACCTGTGTCAATTTATTTTCTTTGACTTACACGTTTTCAAAGTTGACCACAGAGACTCGTTCAGTTCCCAACATCTTGGATACAATGTCATCATAATAAAAATAAACACCACAGCTGACAATCACTTTCCTTGTTAGAGGATTGTACAGTCTGCAGATTTAGTTGTGGACTCATATCTGTGAGGTAAGATTTTTTAACGCTTGCATCCGATTTACTCCGTCTGAAATCTTTTGGCAGATGAACATATGTTTCCATATAAAAGAATTTCATGTGACTAAAACTAGGATTTTCCTAAAACCCCTAGTGGAAAGAGGTCTTGCTCATTTTCCGTGACTTCGGAGTATTATTTAGGATGTTAAGACCTGTATGGACGGTCTTTGAACACAAATATTTCCGAAGACCACTTGCCAACAGCATTGTTCTTCCTAACACTTGAATGGTGTGCTTTTCTCACTCGACTTCTCTATTTTACTGTTGTGTATATGGTGATGTTCTTTAGTGTATCACACCGTGTTCTTGTAGCATTTTAAACTTTTGCTCAACAAATCAGGTCCTTTATGAGTTTTCATTGACCTGACTCATTTTCTAGTCGAACTTACGATGCCTTTTCCTTTTTACTGATCTTGCTTCTCACCTCGTATGTTCTCCCTAGGAAGTGAACATATCGGAAACGTGTATCTTTATAATTTAATACAAACATATATCTGTATCTGCACCATGAAGTTGTATTCATGGGACCACATACATTTGCAAGATGCCATGCACTAGGTCACCATTGATGTTACTCTCGCTTCGGAATGGAAATTAAATGCATCTTCCCCAATATACAGTCTCCACAGAAATCTTCTTCTCTTTGGAGAGCGACCAACCCTCCACAATATTGTTCTTTACCATAATTTGTATTGTGTTCACGCTCAAATGTCAAAGTCACTGATGCCACCATCATAGGGACTCCACTATGGCAAGGAATACTTCACTGTCCACACTAAGCTGTCTTCAATGAAATCACTTTTCTTATTCTTGCTATTATAGTGTGTGCCTGTGAGATATTTGAACAATACATATTGGGAAAATACAATATAACAGTTGAAATTGACCATTTACCTTTAGAGACTATATTTATAAAATAGTGGTTAAGTATTCCAATAAGACTACAACGGATGGAGTTTTGTCTGTAGTGGTACAAAATCAATGTAACCTACAAACACTGTAAAAAAAGTATGTTTGTCATAGGAATATTGTCACAAGCTTGTAATTCTGATTTAAATCAGACTACACGTTTATCAGAAGAGATAACATGTATTAAAATATAAATATCATCAGTACAATATTGGCTTAAAAACACGTTATCAAACTGAGAAACTCAAATCTACAAGTGTTATCATGCCATATCTTAGAAGGGTGGCCAAATTTTAAAATATCTACATCACCCTTCATCCGTGAATATTGTCCTCATGGATATGAATTAAATATTACGAATGGAATCTTATATCGAGGAAGGCGGATTATCATTCCAAAGAATCTACCTTAATCAATTAGGAGTAGAGTCAAGCATGAGGAAAGTACGTGATGGCTTATTTTGGTCACACGTGTCAGATGGCATCACCAATCAAATCAATATATGTCCAGCTTGTATTGATTGATTTTTCACTAAGAAAGCAAAGTTACCACTTCAAATAAATACACTCTTCCATTGCAATGCATAGCTATGAACATATGTCACTTTAAAAACTAAGGTTACTTAATAACTTAAAACTAATCTGACTTCTGGGAAATTGATAAGCTACTTCAAATATCTTCATCATCTATCATTGAGTGTACCAAAATTAATTTTAGTAGACACAGGATTCCATTGGTAGACATAAATGATAATGCCCAACAGTTTGTACAGTCAGAATTCAAATAATTTTCTCAATATTATAAAATTGTATCACTCGTCATTTCAATATCAAAGCCATTCAATGTCAAAGTACAATCTTCTGATAAAATAGCCAAGTTACTCTTAAAATAAATGTCCAATATCATAAAACATAAGCAACCAAATTTACCCCAATCTTCCTGTGCCTATTTCTAAACGATCCTCTTCTATAGAATTGATACTCAATTAATACTACAAGTTATGTAGTTTAAATACAAATCAGTCTCTATCTTAACACAAATTAAAGCCTTAACGATTGCCTTAATTGCTTAGTAATAATTTAGGTGGATTATTTGCGGACCATAAACAATGGCAAAAATATAGCCAAGCCTTCGCCTACAGATAAAATTGCCAATATTTGAACATATTCAAAACACAAACAAGACTTAATTCACTTTGTAATGACAAAACAAGAGACATGACATTTCTGTACACAATAAATTAAATAAATGAATTAAGTTTTGATGGAAAAGAGTCCTGGTGCGAGGGCACTTGCAGCCAACTTTACTTGTTTGCTTTTTAAGGCAGGGTTGGTAAAATGGGGTTTGGGGCAGAAATAAACCAGTAATATGATGAACTCTCACGAAAACTTGCCCTTAACAAGTTTTGCGTGGAGTCCTTACTGGTGGCAGTAGGGTCCAGGCCCGATGACGGAAGTTTAGTCTCACTGCTTGTTTGACCAGCCAAGGATCAGGCTCAAAACAGTCCATAATTACATTGATGAATTTAATATCAAAGCTATTATAGTTGTTAAGTACAGTATTGCCACATCTAAATATAAATTTATATAAATTGAAAAATGATACCTGAATATTGGAATCAAACAAATAACCTTTGGTTTATATCTACAATGCTCTTACCATCGAGCTATCAAGGATTCTTGCGATGCTAAAGTTCGTTCATTATTCATTAATTTGTAAAGGCAGAGTCGTTAATAATTAAATTGTTTTAAATTAGTTTGTACCTACCTTCCAATACAATTAAAAATTGTTTTAGGTAAGGAGCTATACTCTCCAGAAACTGAAAGCTCTCCTGCACCTTCAAGTGACGCAGGGAAAGCAACTTCACGAACCAACTCTTTTGAAATTGAAAACTTATTAAAAGTGAGTGAGTGGTAGAAGTAGATCTAATATTTTATAAAAACTAGATCAACATTAATATTATTTATTTTCCTTTATAATAATATGAGAGACAGTTTAGATCCCTCAGACCTTATGAGAACATAATTGAAAGAATTTATTTATTTGCATTTAACTGAATAATATATTCAAACTTAAAACTTGTACTTATTAAAAAAATATAAATATATAAACAAATTAATTACAAAAGGGATGGTAGGTAGAAGAAAGGAACCAACTAATTTCTTTTTTAATATCTATCCAAAGGGAAAATGATGCTGTAGATATTGTCGATAACCCATATTTTGATGGATTTAGTTTATCCTATTTACATTTTTTACCTATTTTTTTCATACCAATATAATATTGATTTTAATATTCTATTAAATATTCAGGTATTGTGTAGGTTGGTTCCCATTTGCTTATATTAAAGATAATTGATTTGTACAAAGCTAGACGAACCAAGTAGTTTTTCCTTTCTTTAAAATCTTTATAATCTTATGATTGTGTGTACTAACTAAATCCACAATGAAAAAAAAAGTTTTTTTTACTTGTATATGATTAAAATTGTTTCCTTTTTATTTCAAAGTGAGATACACTGTTCTAGTTTTTAAAAACAAAGAAAAACATATTTAAATACACAAATGAGTCACAAATTATCATATGCTTCTACATAAATATTAAGAGGTACACAAAGGCCATAAATATCATCCTCAACTGCAGCTAAAGTACGTTTGGTAAAACAGTTTTAAGGACTCTTACGACACCAGTTTTATTTCCCTTTCTTTTCGTGATCTGTGGTGACTTTGATGTTAACAATCTTATTTCCAGGCTTACATTTTAAAAAACCCATGATTTTGAGTGATTTGTTTTAATGGTCCTCACAACAATGTCTGGTGTCAATCTAACCGAATTCTCTGGTTGGTGGAATCGTTATTGTATCATCATAGATCCCTTTGATTTTATTGTAAGATTTTTTTATAACAGGGAAGCCCCTTCATCAGATTTGTGGATCATATGTGTATTTGTGTCTGAATCATGCGTGTGGATGTCAGTTTTATCATGGCAGGAGCCTCATAGCAACGCCAGGAATCCTTCTCCGCGCTTGCGTGGTAGGTTGTCATCTTGAATGCGAGCTGACGTCCACGCAAACGTGCCACCTGGTATCAACCTCCTCTCTGTATAGAATCTTCTGCCCACTCTATTGAGTACTGCCCTGATGATCGGAGCATCTCCTGCTCGTGATACACATTATTTTGTTATTCATTTCTTTTTTTATCATTATACTATACATCTAATATTATATATTTATGGTGCAGATATTTTATTATATATTCATTTTTATTTTTATGAAAATCATAATCTTATTTACTTAACTACATTTACTTAGGATTTGGCAACTTATTCTAAGTTAAATTAATATCAAGATACCTTTTAAACTAACTAAAAACTACTGCAGTTTACTGAAATTACTTGTTGAGATATACACGTTTTCCTTATGTTTCGTTGGCATGCTTGGTTTTCTGATGTTTTTCTGTTGCTGCACTGAATGACTACTTATAAGCCATACTCATAGGCCATTTGATTTTATGTGCTCCCAATGGTGCAAGCCATGGATTATGCTTGATACCAAGTGTTCTGAGATCATGTGGCTCCTTGAGCCTGTCCAGCCATCGCTTCTAGATGCATTATAGGATTTATATGATTGCCTGCTGGTATGTCAAGGCCAGATCCAAATCGTCAGCGGCATTTCTGTTAATGGAATCATGGGTTTTGAATATTTTCCCTCCGCATGATTCTCCAGGATACCTAGAGAATACACAATATGTTAGTAGTGTCGCATCATGTCTTGTAGAGTTGCCTATTTCTTTTGTGTCATTCCTAGTCTTCCCACTGTTTTTCAGTTTCTCCATACGGAGTTATATTCCCACTCATCAGATAGGCATTTATGATGTATCCCCATCGATGTCATCGAACCGACCCTTGTCAGAATTTATACTTGGTGGAAGTCTCCATTCCTCTGCAAATACATCACGCCTCTCCACCTAACTTCAAGATCCAGCAGACCCTCAATGCGTCCATATGTCATCTAATATATGCCGGAGATTTTCAGAAGTATACTGCTCTAAATCCTCCATAGAATATTTGCTGGTTACAACATTATTTAGTCAGTGATTCCACACGATAGCAACACATTCCATCATTGAGACAAGAATAGCCTTGCGGTATCGTTTTATGATATACATACGGAGAGATTAAACCTTCTCTGACCTGTGCTGATTATCTAATTCTTCACACGTTTGGCTTTTCCAGATACTTTCTCCATGTCGGTTTGGAAATTTTTCTTCTGGTCTTACGTCACGTTCAGGTAGTAGTCTTGTTCCACTTTAAACTCTGGAGGCTAATCTTCAGTATTGGCTTCCTCAGGAGTGTCCCTCTAAACAACTTATAGGTTGTCTTCGCTGGTGTTAATTTTAGCTTTACCTTTTTGCACCAGGTATATAATACTCTATACTACTTGGTTTACCTTGGTTTCCAGCTGTAGTCATGATTCTCCGTCAACTCCGTCAACATTCGTGAATTCCACCATTCCTGCTATTCCTGGGAGCAACACCATTTCCAGAAGTCAAGTTCTAGTCCCACATCCTGATCTACCAGATCGCACACTAAACCTTGGGGGCAGATCTTGGTCAGTTTCAAACTTAGGGATACTCCCGGACATCTCAATGTGGTTTATCTCTCTTTGCAATATACCTGGAAGCTTTTATACAGTCTTCTTGGACTTCTGACTTCTTTCATCTCTCTAATAGAACTGACCACCACAGTTTGCCGAACGTTCATTCCTAAGATGACTATAAATAGCCCAACCATATAATTTGCTCTCTCTCTCTCTTTATATATATATATATATTACAATCATAGCCATAATTATCACGTCTTCCGTGGACCTTCTCTCCCTAAAGCCATATTGCCCTGGTGCATTCCTACCACCTTACGGTGTTTCTGTAAACTTGCTTGGAGGAACTTCTACTCTAGCTTCCCACAGGCTTTAAGTAAACATATAGATCTCTTTGATTTATAAAGCAGAGTTTTTGTCCTCTCCTTTGCTTAGAATTTATACCTCACTCTTCTCCCAGATATTTGTTACTCTGCCGTATACTAAGCATTAATTCAGGAGCTGGGCTACAAACTTAGCGATCAGATCAACAGTTTTCTGCAGCATCTCGTCCTTTATATCATCAAGTCCAGGTTATTTATTATTCTATATTAAATCTATGAAACATTTTACTTCTTCCTTTGTTACTGAATCCACGTCAGTTTTTTATACTTAATTGTATGTCATCTGTATCTTTGTCCCTTTATCTGGGGCATCTTCTTCGTCCTGGGCATCATCAGGGAGCAATGTCTCGAGGAGATATTCCACCGTTTATACCTAGCAAAGAAATCGTATTTTCATCTGGTCGCTGTACTGTACTAATATTTTTTAGGGTCCGATAGTGTGGAAAACCATTTAGAAAAAAGCACTTACAGTGCACTTTACTGGGAACGATCCCCAATCTCTCTGTATTCATTAGTCTAGTCCAACACGAGAGTATTGCATTAGACCATGTGGCCACCGAAGCGGATAATAGGCAAATTTCTAGGAAAATTAATATTAGCACACTTTGGGAAGGCGATACTGGATAGGCCTACATTATTTTAATGGTGTGTATACAATATTGAGACTATAGTTATATTAGTAAAAATTAACTAGAATTTATTTGTTTTATATCTACATGGTTTTTGACTGACAAAAAGCTAATGCAATGTGAGTATATTTCAGACTGCAGAGCAAGTGACTGGGTTCTGTCGCTCACCAGTGGAGACTCGCAAGTCCAGTCCCACTGGCAGTGTAGCAAGCAGCCAATCACAGGCCCTGCTTACACCAAGCAGACAACTCACCGATGCAGAGAAACTACGTAAAGTGGTTCTTGAGCTGGTCGACACAGAACGAACATATGTCAAGGTGAATGAATGGGGATTTTATATTACATTATCCATTGGCATGTCGTTGAGTGTTGCTAGGGTAGGCAGAGCCATTTTAAACTTTAAGCGTGAGATGTTCTCATCACTCAGTAAATCAACAATAATTTGGTCAGGCATTAAAAGAAATTCATTTCCATAGATATGTCTGATTGGTCAAAAGGAGACTAAGGTTTGAGAAAATATCACAGGTACCTGATTATGGTGGCAACATTCCAAGATACGTCACATATATTATACCATAGTTGAATTATTTTTAAATAGTAGGTTTTAGAGATAAACCTGGCAATCGTTGAGTTACAGAATCTAATCAATATAAAAACTTAATTGAATGAATCCTGAGATGAAAACATTTAAATGGGGGAAGTGTTTGAAAATCCTCTTGTGGAATAAATGTTCAATTATACTTGACTACAGCCGGCCCTACCATTAGGTGAACCTAGGCGGTCACCTAGGGAGCAAAGGTACGACGAACGCGTACCAAATAAATGATTTTTTTAAGTGAGTGAAAAATATTTGATCTAAATGAACTTATAAATATTTCTAAATATAAGACAACATTATCTAATTATTGTATCTTTTATCAATAATATATAATATTTAAAAAACAAAATTGACTTAGAGCTTAATACTTTTCAAGGTTTTACGAAACTCATATTCGTTCACGTAGTATTATTAATTAATATATTTATTGTTTTATTATTTTTATTACTATGATGTAAAGGTATTTGAAATTTTTGTTAAGTTTTGGATACCTTAAAACTTGTCAAGCTAATTGAGATTGGCAGGGTATATGTTGGATGTCACTTATCAAATGACCGTAGTAGTTTAAATCAAATAAATGGTATGGAACTTCGCACGAGCTTTCTCGCTCTGTTGTTTAAAAATGGAGATATTTACTCAAAACTCATAATATATGTGAAACAAAATAATATACACTAGCAAGCCCAAGCATAAATTTCACTATACTTGAGTAAAACATTTTTTGAGTCCCAGTTTTAAATTTTATAATTTTATTTTTAAAGAATGTCCTCATTTGTATGTTTGGACCAAATAAAAATGATTGATTTTGGGTCCACAAGGGTCAACACTTCGTATTAAAATTTCGACTTCTGGTTAAAATGTTGACTTTTTTTTTAGGTGTTTCCCATCTTCAGGTCATCGCATTGTTATTCAATTCCTCATTTATAAATTTTCACCAATAAAAAATGTAAATATTGACTATTGAGTCTAAAATGGAGATATATTATTGTCGTACAAACATTTCTCCTAAGAGGTTAAAGGAAAAATAACAAACTTTTTGATAGACTTACTTATTTTTAATTACTCTATGGCATTGGAGAATTATTGCGTTAAAATTTAAGTAGGATCACCTTACAAATAAAGATCACAAAATTGTATTAATATATTTGAGAATATCTCAGAAACTATTGGTTTTATAAAAATATATTTCAAATAAGAGTTTTTTTATTTTTACTATTACTACAATTTTGCAATACGTTATTCAGTACAGTATCTCAAATAGTTGCGTAGATACGGAAATTTCTGCTCCTGTTAACTACCCTAAAATTTAATTTCATAGAAAAATGCAACTGGCCCTTTTATTTACAATCTTAATCAACCTCTATATATGAATTTTAACTAAAATCGCTTTTTTCCCTTTTTGCTTTTTATTAATCTACTCTTAATTTTAGGGTTAAACAGACGGTATTACAAAAACAACTTTTTATGGTTTGGGGGGTAATGAGACATCGACATCCATCAATATTTGGGGTTAGATTTTGTTTACGGTCGCTATACTTTACCTTTAGTTTTTGAAAAGTTTATATATATATATAATTGCGTATAGCTTGAAAATTATTGATTTCATAAAAATATGTTTCAAATAAAAGATTTGTATTATAAATAGACCTACATATTTGAAATGATAAGTAATTTCATATCTCAAAGAGTTACGGAGATATGATAAAAAATATTAATTTACACATCAGACCGGAACCCTTAAAAACATTTTGCTGAAATATTGAGGGTAGCTATTTTGTTTTTAATATTTTTAGATGTTCATAAATTAAATTTAAACAAAATCGCTATAGCTGATTTGGAGATAATCGATTTTTTTTCTCTTTATGCCCTTTAGTAAACTAGCCTTAATTTTTAGGGTTAGATATCCAATTCCTAAAATACCTTGGGGCAACCCTATGAACACTTTAGATACCAAATTTTAGCCCGATCAGTAAAATTGTTTAGGCTCTAGTCCGATGTACATACAGACAAACAGACCAAAATTTAAAAACAACTTTTTTGGATTCAGGGTGGTCATCAAAATCTATAGTTCTATTTATTTGACGATCACAATACTCTCTAGGCCTCTATGATATCGAGAAAGTAAAAATGGTGTGCTCGTATAAATGAAAATATAGCAGGAACTTGCCGAAAGTAATTTAGTTGAAGAAAGACGTCTGCACACGGAATGATTTCTCAAGAGATGTCTGCCAAATAATTAAACGTTTCAAAGACTACCTGAACACCTATGAGATACTGGTTTATTTGAAAAATTAGCATCACATTGTGGGACCCTAAAAAACACATAGTTTTGAAGAATGAATACTCAAACACTCCGAAGAAATTAATGTATTTTCGAAGTATGGATCCTCGACTATATCGAAGAAAATAATGTAGTTTCGAAGAGTGGATCCTCAACCACACCAAAAGAACATAATATCCAGAAAATCCGAAGTATATCAGCAGAAGCGAATGCTAGACACATGACAGTATGGCGAGAGAGTACAGAGAGTACAGATATCTAACTAAATTGACTTTTCACCAAGAATATTTTTTTCTACTTGGATTCTGCAGTTATATGATAATGATTGCCATTTTTTTCACAGACGAAGCTGGATTTCCTAGAGAGGTGGTAGTCCTTTTTCATACCACTAATATTAAGACTGAAGAAAATCCACATGCAATGAAGGTTTAAGCAACAGTTTGAGTAAATAAATTGGGGGAATATTTGGCAAATATTTAATCGGTACTTTTTTAAATCGGGGATTAACATGAACGTTTTTGTCAATTTTTAAAATAATAAATTGAAAGATATGCTATAATAATTCCCCCATACAGCCATATGTTGAAAGTGGCCTACGTGTGATTCTTCTCCACCATGTATTAGCTGAATAGCTACATGTTTCTTGAATAAGCTATTTTCTATCAAATGGATGGATCATGCAGGACATATTACTAGGCCTACTCGCTCCTCAGACTTTAATCCACTAGAATTTTTTTGTAGGACTATATGATAGTGATTGTTCACACAATAACAGTATTGAAATACTACAGTATTTAGTACAAGGCTAACAGTGAATCCAAGAAATGAATAACATTTTTGAACAGCTCAGGCACATTATGATTGCAGACTGGCATTCAGATGCAAGGTAGTCATTTTTAGCACTTCCTTAAGGTAAGTACACGATAATGGAAAGAAAAATTAACTAAAACTTGGAAGCAGATTCAAACAGGATCTATATTTATATTCACTAAATTTATTTTAGAGTGGTCAGATTTTCATATAATCTAAGTGTTAATAAATTCAAAATAAAACTCAAGAAGCTATCTGTTTAAAATATAATGCTTAACCTTTACCAATTACCCTTATCTCAACTTCAAATAAGAAATAGTAATAATTATTTTTACCAAATAAACATAATAATAATGAATTTTGTCAATTATTCTAACAATACAAGTATGGGTAACCTGGTGGTCTAGGGGTAAGGTGTCAAACTTCTGTGCTGGTGACCGGGGTTCAATCATCGGTCCTGGCACAGATTTATCTGATTTCCTAACCCTTCCTTCACCTCTGACAAGACGTGTATTAACCACAACTTGTGAATGTGTGGAATGCCAGGCCTCCACCGTGGTTCGGATTCCACGTTAAACTGTAGGTCGTTCATTTCATCTCAAAATCACCCTACCATTACACATTAACGTAAATGCGTATAACCCGAACGGGTAGTAAGACGCGGTGCTAATAATAATAATAATAATAATAATAATAATAATAATAATAATAATAATAATAATAATAATAATAATAATAATAATAATACAAGTATGTTTATTTTCTGTTTAGCACCTCAACAATCTTTTGGAAAACTACCTGGAACCTTTGAAAAAAGAAACCTTCCTATCTAATGCTGAAATCAATGCCCTTTTTGGAAATATTCAAGAAATTGTCGCATTTCAACGACAGTTTTTACAAAATTTGGACGAGGCTTTGGAATTAGAGCCAGACTTCAATAAGTTTGAGCATTCAAGTCAGTTTAAGGTATTTAAATAAAGGCAAATTTATATATTAATTATAACTATTTATTAATTAATAAATATATAAGTTATTAAAAAACTAATTTTATTGTTTGAAAGATTATATTTATTAACTTTTTCATTGAATTTACAAACAATATTGAAATAAATTTTGTAATATAGTATCTGAATATGCAATTAAAATAATACTTTGCTGTGCAAATTCTTTTTGGTATAAGGGATTGTCAAAAATTATAATCACTCATTATTTAATGAATATTAACTATGATGGGTATATAGGTTTGGTTATTTTTTTAGAGTTAATAAAATAACAATTTATAATGATTTTTGACCATTCTTGAGACTGGTTATTGTAATATTTACTTCAATTTAATGTTTGTAAAATAGTGCACATACAAATAAATCTTATTATTAAAAGGGAAAAATATAGTACCAGTTGGCCTGGCTGTTTTTTATATCACTATGTAGCCAGACATGTACCATACATCATCGGTACTATTTTAAATAAATTTTAATACATGGCCAAAAGGAAATAAAATTTTGTTTTATATGATGGCTTTCGAATGCTAACTAATAGCTCACTTTGCTTAAAGAGTCCAAAGCATTATTTAGTAAAAGTAATCCAATCATTATATTATAGAATATTGATGATTTTTATTTTATGTCTTAATATTTATTTCCTCAATCATCTCTAATAAAAGCTGTCCCCAATGTAATAAACATTAGGAAAGGTAATGTGAGATATAGCAGTTTATTTTTAAACATATTTTTAATAGATATATAATGTATCACAAACATTTAAATGTTATTTTAAATAATTTTTTTAATTTTGACATTAGCTACGATTTTATCCATTTCACACAATTACATTAGAAGAAGCTTAAATTATACCTACCTAACATTTTTCATTGCAGAATATTCTCTTCTCGGTTGGTAGTGCATTCCTGTATTATGTCAACCATTTCAAGTTGTACAGTTCTTTCTGTGCAAGTCATTCCAAGGCTCAAAAGGTTCTTCATCCAAGTAAGTATAAATAATTTTATATGTATTTTAAATATTAGAATTTAATATAACTCTAATTTTCTGGATATGAACAGGCGGTAAACATGTCCTAAAGCTATGCATCAAGTCTGACTTATAGTTAAAAATATATATTAGTCAATATAAGTAAACACTTTTAAAACTGAGAAATAGAATTTGTGATTGTTAATTTTTGACCAGAGATGGGTTTAATCATATATTTCTTGAAACTGGATCTAAAATTGTCTTTCGAATCTCGAATCCATGTATGAATATCCAAATCTTATAAAAGTATAATTTGTTTGAGGGAAAATATTGAAAATTAAATATAAAATAAAAGCTCTATCATTTTGTGGGCATATAACCCGAACTGAAAGTAAGATGTGGTGGAAAAAAATGTGTTGGCATTGACGATTGCTATATTGTTTTACTGTCATATCTGTTCAAGGTGTAAAGAAAAAAAAGAGGACACTTTTTGTGTAAATTATTTATTTTCTCAACCACCCAAGAATATTTAATTCCTGTTATGTTTCAAAATATAGGGTTTTAGGCTTTAGCATTGTATTACTTTTGTTTATAATTTTATTCAATTTATCTTTAAAAAATGTATAAACAATTTTATTTGAATAATTGATAGGCTTAGAATACTATTCAATTAAGTGACAAAGAACAACAAATCAACATGAGTTAGAAAATTTGGTTGATATGTGAATTTAATTCTTAATTAAAAAAAAAAATTACAGGTATATGCCATGTACAATATTCAGCTTGCATTTATGTAAGTAATACATTTTGTATGATTTACATCAAACTCAAATTTGTGAATGAATTTACAAATTATTTGAAAATGATATATTTGGTTGCTCAACGTCGTTTTACAGTTTAACTCTCAGGAAAATCGAGTATTTTATATAAATTCATAAAATTAACTAAGTACTGAGTTTATAATTTCTAATACAGTAGTTGCTGAACCTGGCAAATGAATACTCAGAACTACCCGCCTCGGTGGCATAGTTGGCTATCGCGCTAGTCATGTTAAGATAGAATGCTGAGGACAGAGAGATCGAGTTTCGAATCTCGGTTGCGTGTACTGGGTGTGGTTTTTCCTAAATGGCTTTACACTCTCCCTCCATGCAAAAGAAGGTTCACTTCCTCTAAATTCAACCTTCACAATTCCTAATACATTAGCGTAATTAGTACTTAAGCACTTAACCCAATTGGGTAGTAAGACGCGGTGCTAGTTAAAAAAAAGGCTACTCAGAATCCCTAGAAATTATAGTTTTAACACTTTAGTTTTAACACGTCAATAGGATAAAAAGAAACCTAATTTGAACTCAGAAGAAATAGCGGAATCAATATTTTCATTTCATGAAGATTTTTGTTCAGGACAGCTTTGATTATAACTATTTGGGGAAAAAGTTGGGGAATATTTATTGTTAGCAAAGGTTAATGTCGAGTACACAAAATTAACGTCCGAGACAAACATAGAATCTACAAATACACTTAGTGGGCTAATTAACACAAAAAGGGTTAACGTGAGCACAAAACAACGCGGTCTGTTTATTGACGAAAAAGAACAACTGTGTAAGTGAAAGCTATGTGATTGGCTAACTCTTGATGCTCACGCTACTGCAGCGCCTTTCGTGATTGGTGCAGTGGTACGATCGTGCATCTTAATCAGTGTCTCCAACATTTACCCTCGAGACAACAACTGGAGATTCATCGGGTGCCATGATCAGTCCCAGGAGATCGACACAGTGCCCATGATTTGATTTCGTCAAATCCTTGGTTAATACATAGGCCGGCATCTCCTCCGATACCACGTGTCCCAGCACCAGTTGACCCGACTCAACAGTCTCTCGTAAAAAATGGTGACGAATGTCAATGTGTTTGGTGCGTGCATGGAAGACAGGGTTGATTGCCAGCCTCTGCGCCCCAACATTGTCATTGAGCAGTTTAAGTGGTCCAAATTCCTCCTTTCCAAGCTCGAGCAGGAAACGCTGAACTTGCACGGCTTCCTTGGATACTTCACTCAGGGCCATGTATTCGGTCTCCGTGGTAGATAACGCAACAGTCTGTTGCTTCCTCAAATCCCAAGCAATCGCGCCTCCATTCATGACAAAAACATATCCTGTAAAGGAACGCCGGTCGTCAAGTGATCCTCCCCAGTCAGCATCTACGTAGCCCATCAATGAGCTTTCCCCACACTTGTATGAGATTCCCTGGTCAGCAGTGCCCTTGAGGTACCGAAGCACCCTCTTTGATGCGCCCCAATGAGTACCGTTGAAACAGTCGTTAAATTGACTTAACACACTTCCTGCATGAGCTATGTCCGGGCTTGTAGCCACTGACAAATACAACAAGCAACCAACTAGTTCTCGGAATGGGGATCTCTCACCATCTGAAGTTGACCATGCCTCACCCTTTGCCAGCTTCGTCCCGACATCTAGTGGGGTTGAAACAGGCTTGCAATCCGACATACCAAAGCGTTGAAAGATGTCTTTTATGTACGTCTTTTGACTTAGAAATATCCCATCGCCGTTTCTGGAGAAATCCATCCCCAAGCAGTGCTTCAGATCACCCAGATCCTTCATCTCAAACATATTTCCAAGTCTGTCCCAGGGACGGGCGATTTCTTCGGGGTAATGACATTATATCAAGATGTCGTCGACTTAGAAGATGATGATCATGATCTCTTCGTTCCAATGCCTTATATAGACGCACGGGTCCCCATTGATTGGTTTCGCACCCATGGTGCGCAACTCTTCATCTAGACATTATTCCAGGCACGACCAGCTTGTTTTAGGCCGTACAGAACCTTCTTTACGTAGCAGACCCTGTTACCTGTTGCTAACTTGTCTAGTGTAGCTCTCGCCCTGCTGACGGTCTGATCCTTGCGTCCCCTTTATTGCTCACTATGTGCTCTAGGACGTCTTCAAAACGATCTGGTATCTCCATGAATACCTCCACATCCTGTTTCCCATGTGAATAAGCTGTTTCCACATCATACTGGCGTATGTGCATATTGTTCTGGGCTGTAAATGCAACAACCAACCGTATTGAGTCTAAGTGAGCAACTGGCGCATACGTCTCGTGAAAATCCCTGCCATACTGTTGATGTTGAGCATATCCCTTCACCACTATCCTGGCTTTGCGCTTCTCCAGAACTCCGTGTGTCCCGTACTCATTTCGTAACACAAAACGACTGCCGATCACCGTCGACGCTTTTGACCTGTCCACCAGATACCACGTGTCCTTTGCGAGAATTGACTCCACTTCATTGGCCATGGCAAACATCCATTCGGTTGAATCCGTACTTGTCATTGCTCGAGGAACTGGAACTTCACTCAGAAAAACGAAGTCACCCTAGACGACATGATTCGCCATTGCATAGAATCTTGGGGGCCTTCCGGGACGTCAGGTCCGCAGTACCCTTGGCCTACCTGGACCTCTTCTTACAGCATTCAATGGTTCATCTGGGGGAAAACCTTGAAAACCCAGCGTCTTCATACTCGTCGTAACGTGCCTCTGGTAATGGCTCTTCGATCGGATGATGCGATTCTTGACCAATAGAGAGGTTGATAATGACGTGTTTTTCTTAATTTTCTGTGGCGTTAAATTCAACTGATGAACTTGAAAAATTTGGGGACTTGCCCTGCGGGAGGAAGTCCTCCCAACTCTTCGATGACTGGATTGTAGTCCTGTACATGAAAATCACATCTCTGGATACCACGATCTTCCTCTGCTCCGGTAGCCATACCCTGTACGCCTTTGACTCCAAGCTATAACCCACGAAGATGCCTTTCTTTGATCTTACTTCCAGCTTCTCCTTGCTTGGCGTTCTGTCCATGACGAAGACTTCGCTCCCAAGATCCTAAAGCTGGACACGTCCGGTGGCTTCCCGAACCAAAACTCGTATTGAGTTCTTCCCTTTAGTTTACTTGTTGGTGACCTATTGCGTATGAAGTTTGCAGTGTTGACGGCCTCCGCCCAAAAAGTCTGTGGCAGTCCGGACTGAATTAGAAGGCAACGTGCCATCTCTATCAGTGTCCTGTTCCTCCTTCTCAGCAACTCCATTTTTCTGTGGGTTGTAAGGTGCAGTCAAACGCCTCAAAACGCCTTTTTTTTGGAGAAGTTCGTCAAACGGTTAGTTGACATATTCGCGTCCGTTATCCGACTGTAATCACTTAAGGACTTAACCGCCTTTCCCTGTTGGGTGCTCACGAGTGCCCTGAAACTATCAAACTCGTCCATCACTTGGTTCTTTTGCTCGATGAATCTCACCACACACCATCCTGAAGAATCGTCTATGAAAGTAGTAAAGTAGAGCTTCTTTCTGTGTGAAGCGACTCGCATAGGACCAAAAATGTCAGAATGTATGAGTTCGCCCAGTACCGACACCCTCTCTGAAACCCTTGGAAATGAAGCGCGACACATCTTCCCCTGGAGACAAACGCTGCATTGAAAATCTTTGTTGATGTCCTCGACGTTGATTCCTCGGATCGATCCTATCTTGATAGCCTCACGTAGTGACTAAACATTAAGATGACCCAAGTGAGAATGCCAATCCTCAATGGAATTCTTCCATGGAGTAATAGCGGCGTCGTCCAGGCCTGAGATTTTTCTGCATTCCTGGTCGGTCAACTCCGGGAAATAATATAGCCCGTTTTCCTGTTTCGCGATAAGCAGCACGTTGTCATAATGATCGATTATCTCGGCCTTTGTTTCACTAAAAATCACTTTGTGTCCTTTGTCGGTTACTTTCCCGACCGACATGAGGTTAGCACGTAGGCCCGGTACATACAATGTGTATTTGAATTCGATCACCTTTTGATTACCGCTCACGCTCGTCCCGAATGACACGGTACCGATTCCTTCAATGTCCGTGCAGGTTTCGTTAGCGAGATTTAGCTTTACGTGATCGAAATTCTGATTGATCTGTGCGAACGACTCGATACTCCCACACATGTGAGACGTGCATCCACTGTCGAAACACCAGCTAACACGACCCGCATTATCTCCAATTTGAAATGCACCGTTATTGGACATGTCTGTCGCGGCTAGGCACACGCTTTCAACGTTTTTCGCGGATTGTTCGTTCGACTTCCTTATCTTCTGACAGTTTTTCGCCCGGTGTCCGATTGAATTGCACTTAAAACACTTCATTTTCGAGTCTTTTCTCGCACCATAGTCTTTGTCTAATTTCTCCCATCTGGGCTTTTCTAGTATATTGCTTCCGGCCGACTTTCCCGCGTACATCGCGTTTTGCGTTGAGTTCCAGCTCGTTTCCTTACGCGCTTCGAATTCCTCCGTAACTTTGATTCGAAGCATCTCCAAAGGCGGTAATGCGTCACTTGACGACATGGTTAAACGAAAGTTTTCGTAGCTCTGCGGTAGGCTGCGCAAAAACATGACTGCCAATAACTCTTGATTAATGTCAACTTCAAGTTCTGCCAACATATCCACCGTGTCGAAGAAAGACCGAGAGTGTCCATGCATGTCACCGCCATATTGTAATTTCAAGGACCTCAAGTTATTCAACAAAGCAGCCTTCCATGCCGGCCCTTTGGACTGGTATATTCCCTCTAATTTTCCCCAAATTGCTCATGAGGTTTCGCAGCCCTTAGTCTGTTTTATTTCCGACGGGTTCATGGCGAGCACTATATCAGATTGTGCCTTCAGGTCGGCTTCTCTCCACCGTCGTTCGGCTTCAATCGTCGCTGGCAGCAGCTTCTAGCTTTACGATTGTTCCGCTCACATAGCCCCATGCATAATTCTTTATGAGAACTGCACGCATCTGTAGCTTCCTTGTTTCGTAATTCTCTTTATTTAAATCTTAGAACTTTACGCCGGTTGCGTTCATCTTCGCAGCGTACTAACGAGTTTTTCTGGACTCAATATGACGCAGTGTACGTTAGAGTCACGTGCTTCGCAATCTTCGATTAGTCCCACGAAAATTATCGCGACGAGTACTGGGCCCATAACCTGTTAGAAAAGGTTAATGTCGAGTACATAAAATTAACGTCCGAGACGAACATATAATCTACAAATACACTTAGTGTGCAATTAACACAAAAAGGTTTAGCGTGAGCACAAAACGACGTGGTCGGTTTGTTGACGAAAAAGAACAACTGTGTAAGTGAAAGCTATGTGATTTGCTAACTCTTGATTCTCGCGTTACTGCAGCGCCTTTCGTGCCTGGTACAGTGGTTGGATCGTGCAGTGTCTCCAACATTTATTAATAGAGATAACTTTTGAGAGTAATTCTCAATTTTAAAAGGGAGTTGTTGATTTAATATTTTATTGAAAAGTATTGAATATAACATTTAAAAATGTTTTTACTTAAGTCTAACTAATATTAATCAAATTTATGTAGATCTAAACTACTTTTGGACTAAACACTTCTTCTCTCCACAGAAAAAAATTAATACTTTTCACTTTAGCATCTCTGAGTTACTTATAAATTTATTTTATATTACTTATCCTATAATTGGGAATATAAATGTGATATAATAATTATTTAACTTTTTCAATAAGCTATAAGCGCAGTTTCTTGTCTACCCTGCAAGGAAACGGTGTGATTAGGTTTGTATATATGATCACAAGACCAAAATCTTGATCACAGTCTATAAAAGTATGACCAAACTAAAAAAATCTATTGAACACTAACTACTTTTATTTAGTTTGTTTGACCATGTGCATAATTCAGTGGCGGAATAACGTTTTAGAGCCAGGGGGTGTGAGCAAAAATTTACTAATAAAAATTGTAATTTGATTTTTTTTTTTGCCATTAACACTACACTATTCCTAAGCACATAACTTTATTAAGGTTTAATAAGAACTGTTCTAGCATATTGGTATAAGTATTTACTCACCCGCAGCGATGGTCTAAGAGTATAATCATTGGCTCACAATCCAAATTGAAAGTCTTGTGAAGCTTTTAGACCACTTTTGGAGCCTTGTGAATCTTTTGGACCCCTTTGGTGGTCCTATGAAGCATTCATACCCTTTGACAGTCTTGTGAGGCCTTTAGACCCGTTTGGCAGTCTTGTGAAGCATTTAGAACCCTTTGGGAGACTTGTGAAGCCTTTAGACCCCTTTGGTGGTCTTGTGAAGCACTTAGACCCCTTTGGGAGTCTTGTGAAGCATTTAGACCCTTTTGGGAGTCTTGTGAAGCCTTTAGACCCCTTTGGTGGTCTTGTGAAGCACTTAGACCCCTTTGGGAGTCTTGTGAAGCATTTAGACCCCTTTGGGAGTCTTGTGAACCCTTTATACCATTTTGGCATTCTTGTGGAGCCTTTAGACCCCTTTGGTTGTCCTGTGAAGCCTTTAGACCCCTTTGGCTGTCTTGTGAAGCCTTCAGAGCCCTTTGGCAGTCTTGTGAAGCATTTAGACCCCACTGGAGTCTTGTGAAGCATTTGACCCCTTTAGGAGTCTTGTGAACCATATGGCATAAATATTTTGTAAGCCCTTCTGCCAAATGGTTGCTTTCTTCAGTAAATAGAGTAGAATCACAATACAGTGGTCCAATGTACTTATGCATCAGATATAACGCGGTGAATAGTAATTATGTCTCCCAAAAAACAAAAACACTGACTTGGTGAAATTCTTAGTTATAGAAATACGATAGATATAGCAACTTGGGTAAGTGATAAAATACATTGTAACTAGTGTTGTCCACGTTTCATACTAGTTAAGTGTATAACTGTTTGGTTTTTATTTTATTTTATGTTAGATAACTTAAATATATGTATAGTAGTGGATTATTTTATAGTCCTTTTTCCCATCCTCCCGCCTAATCATTTGTCAATCTACAGGTCACCTCTCGCTATGCCACGGTTCAACGTAAACGCGGGGTCAAGTATATTCCCCGACAACCATCCTATTTCGGGATTCTAGTGTAGTAGAAAAGAATAACTATTCACATTAATTTTGAAAATTGAAAAATGACACCGAGACACGGGAATCGTACCCGGTACCTTTGGCTTAGTACGCCAATGCTCTAACCACTGAGCTATCCAGGAATCGTCCCATGCTCAGGGACTTAGGCGCGGATTCAGGGGTTGGGGGGTCAACTGACTCTTTGACCCGCGCCTAAGTCCCTGAGCACGGGACCATTGAAAGTGAAAGTTAGAAAATTAATACAAAATACAAAATGAAAGTTCAAATTTTAGAAAGAAAATATATCACAGATAAATTATCGAGTTTTTTTTTATTGTTTTACGAACAGACACCACTTAATCCGTGTCCACACGTGCGTTATTAGTTCACGTTTATTCAACGTCCAATATGACTCACGTAAGTGTAGAAAAAATATTCGTTTCCATGTACAAATTAAAATAATTTGCCCTTCCCTGGAATAAATCCCCCCCCCCCCCCTCAGATATATTTCAAATCCTTTGATATTATCGAATATGAAGATGAAATATGGCCTTAAATCAAACTCCAAATGACTTCTAGATGCATTATATTGTCAAAAATTTGCTGGAGAAGACCGCTTCAACTAACTCTAGACTAAAGGCATCTAACTGGCAGAAAATGTCAGGGGAGGAAAGCTCTAAGCTTCAAAGGTCATCCAAATTTCAAAAAATGTCAAGGGGAGGACAACTCCAAAAGGCTCCTAGATGCATGTCATTTTGAAGAATTTTCAGGTGAGGACCACCACAAATAGTGTAGTTTCTGAAATTATTCCATTTTAAAAATTTTGTCGGTGGAAGACCAATTCAAAGATTATCTTCTAGAGTCTATTCATCAATAAAAATTAAGGTGAGGATCACTCTAAATAGCTTTGAGGGGCAACCAAATTTCAAAAATTTCTAGGTGATAAACACTTTAAATGACTTATAAAATAATATATTTTTTAAACAAGGCAAAGACTTTCATAGCTTCTAGAGTGAACCATTTTCTCAAAAAATTGTTGGAGGAGGGCCACTAAAAATAGTATATAAAAACTACCCGATTTTAAAAATTTGGGGAGGATGACCACAATTTAAAACATACATAAGATCAAATATATATGAGAAACTATTAAATGGCTTTAAACAAAATATAACATTGTAAGTAACTATGTTATTTATAATATCTAATAGCCCGTGATCTTAATAAAATCACACATTTGTAGCTGACGATTTCCGCACGTCCGTCATAGCTCTGCTTTAAAATATGAGTAAAGAAATACCCTGGGCACGGGACGATTCCTGGATAGCTCAGTGGTTAGAGCATTGACGTACTAAGCCAAGGGTCCCGGGTTCGATTCCTGTGTCCAGGTGTCATTTTTCAATTTTCAGATTATATCTTAATGGAGTCATCCTCACTAAAAGCATAAATAATAGTTTTTGCTATTTGATTCTTATTCACATTAAGTTTTGAAAGATTATCATACTTGCCACTTCCAATAGAAATCCAACAAAATAAAAAACCTAAATTATTTTTTTGTTATATCTTAAGTTGTGTCCGAATGCACATCTCTAAGATCAAGGTTCTCTCTTCTTATATATAATTGTAATCAAGAGAGTAGTTGATATTATTGTTATAAAATAACTAGAATTTGACTGTAGCATAATATCTTAGTAGCAATAAAATAAATCAATTTATGATTAAGCAAGAAATTATTCTTAAAGAATATATTTGTTTATCTTCACACATTCATTTGGTATTAACTAATAGTCCACAATCAAATAGCTAATTTAGTAACCCATTGACAATATATGCAAACCAGAACATGCGATATATTCAATTCCTGTTAAATAACTATGCAAGTTAACTAATTCTGCTACAAAGTAGATTACCAAATGCAATTAAACATTTTTGAAACTCAAATAGGTCACTAACAGATCATAACTGTAATATTTAGGAAGTTTTTTTTTGTAATATAAGTGGAATCTCGTTAGGAAATAATTTTGTAACTATTATAGTGATTTTTTTTTAAAGATGAGGGCAATCAGTCACTTCAGGAGTTCCTTGCAGCACGCAACCCTCGACAGCAGCACTCGTCTACTCTTGAATCATATTTAATTAAGCCCATCCAGAGGATTCTCAAGTACCCATTATTACTGCAGCAATTACGGAACCTCACTGATCCACAGGCCGATGAGCACCAGCACCTTGTAGGTAAGACTATAACTAGTAGTTATGTGAACAAAAGCCCTCGTTCCCCCTATTCAAAACATTCTTAGTACACAACTAGATCAAAAAATCATGTAGAGTAAATATGTTGTTTGGTTTAGGTTTAAAGAATGTCCCTGCCAATACTTGTTAAAAATGATCCACATATTTGACAGTAACCATGGTAAAAAAAAAAAAATACAGACAGGATGACAGACGAAATTCTAAATGTTGAAGTTAATACATAATCTCGTTAAGTTTTGTCATTCATCTCAGGAATTAAATATTTCAGTTTTCAACAAGCCCTTTGTATTTGAACATACACTATTGGCAAGCAAAGGTAGAAATTATAAAATAGATATTAAAAAACAAAGTGTGAGAATACATGAGGTCATAGAATAATATTTCTTTAACTTGAATTGTTTAAATGAGACCCACAGTTTTATATTAACTTAAGTACAAATAATTCAAGTCAAAGCATCCAGATGCATTTAAAATGATATCATTTCAACTATAGTTTTTTTTTTAAAGGAATCTTGTTTGGTTTGAGCCACATTGTAAGCTATAGTTTCTAAAAGGTATTTAAAGGGGCCTCTAGTAGTAAAAAATACTAACATCAAATTCAAATTAATGCATATAATATCAAAAGGAAATGATCTTTGAGATCATGAATAACTAAAACAATTGTGGCCTAGCCAGGATTTCTTTCACTCATTAGAAGCAATATAGGTTATATTGTGTATTGTCTGTATTAAAAGATTTATACTCAGATTTGGTTGTTTTGCTAGAGGAAATTATTTGGTTGTATACTCCTAAATATTTAACTTTTTTTAACAATTTAATAAACTAAATAGGTGTTCCATCAAATATTCAGATTTATTAATAACCGTAAATCTTATTTCTAGTAACATACATATAACATATAATTATTAAATCATCATCACATACAGTATCTGGCCACTACAGAAATAGCTATACTAGAAAAAACAACTAGAAAGCTACTGGTGCTAAAGGTGTATGGAGATTACAAATTGTCCCTGAATTCAGTGGTAAATGTAGATTTAACCGTAAGAGCATGGCATATGCTATTACCGGCTGATTATCTAGTAATGTGCATACAAGAATTAGTATATATGATCATTTCCGGCAGACACAAATGACTTCGTGTCACTTGGTGTTTTAAGCTATCCCAGTCTTAACTGTGATATTGGACAGAGCACCATTGATGGATATAGCTACATTAATTATTGTGGCTCGATCTGTGAACAATATGGCAAGTCAGAATTATTTTTATTAAAATACATCAGTATGCCTATCACTTTAAAATTATTTTGAAGCACTATTTACAGTCTTTGTGAAGTGAACACAATATCAATCTGTTTCAAAGTATTAAAATAAAGAAAAATGAAGAATAAGATTAACTTTGTAACATATTTCCTCTTCATGCCCCTTGTTGTGCGTCAATTGTAATAGTTTACATTTATGTCTTCTTATCGTCGACGAGCCCCGCGTTGAATGCCAATTGTAACATATACAATAAATCTTCTTCTAATCGTGCCATTTCCTATAAAACCTCCACGTTGAGCGCCATTTGTAAAGTATTATATATATATTTTCAGAGGTTATATAATTGGTTGATATTGTTGAATATTAAGACTTCCTCGTACTTTATATGTTAAGTTTTATTTGCACATTATTTTATCAATTACATAAGACTAGTAGTCAGTCTCAACCACCTAAGACGAGGATTCTATCTCAACTGACTCAGAAGAGGAGTTCATTTCAACTAACTCATACGAGTAGAGAGTCTCAACTGGCGTCAGCAAGCCAAGCGTCTTACTGCCTTGTTGATTGTGAACCCCGTAGAAAAAGATTCGAATTTCTTTTCATCGACCAATAGGGAGATTATCTTTTAGCGCGAAACTAAATCTGGCTTGGCGTCACTCGCACCTGCTATTCTTTTACTACGTAATATTACCCGGAATTCAGACCATGCCCTTGACACGTGCAGCTAAATGAAATAAAAAAAAGAAACATGGCCGTTTCTTAGAAAAGATAAGTTTAAATCAAGTCAACTGAAAAAAGGAAATATGATCTCAAATGTTAATAAAGCCAGGAAAATTGATATCATTACAGTACTTCCCCTGGTTGCTGGATGAATAGAAATGCAATGATCTTCGACAGCAAGCAATACAATCTTCACTTACATCTTTAATTACCACTCTTACTTACTAAACATGAATCTTGAAATGTATGCAAGTCATACTTAATTTACCAATAAAATAGCATTATTATGTTAAGAGGAGTTTTGAACTCAAAAGTTACAATTATTTATATATGCTCTTGTTGCATAGTAGAGTTACATCATATAATGTTTTTCTTTTTGTCTTGTCACAAAATAACTCTTGAATATAGATATTTATATATATATTTTTACATTGCAACTGAAATTGTCCATATATTTTACACAAATTTCTTTTTCTCAAAAGTTCATTTGTTGTTCTTAAAAACTAACACTTAATGAACGTAAAACATTTTATATCTGTAAATACAAAAAAAAATGAAATATCACTTAAAACTTGTCTCTGTTAGTTGATTACAAATCACTTATTATTTGTGGTGTGATTACCTCACCTCAATATTATCATCTCTATACCCTGATATTTTTAACTCATTTACAAACTACTCAATCACTGTTGGTATTAAATCTGACATTCTGATATTACATAGCATGTACCATTATTTTCCTATCGTTGATTCGTTTCCACCTCTACTTATATTGATAACTGGAAGTTTGAATTTATTATTTTGCATTTGTCAACTTCAATGTGATTTTACATCTTTCTTTAAGTTTAAACATCATTGCTTCAATTACATAAACATACATTTTAATACAACTTTAAATCAAGATTTCAACTTTCAATTTGATTCTACTGTGAATGTTAAGTTTGCTTACTCTTTGCACATAAATACAATATTGATAGTCATTCATTATTTTGGTTTATTACTCACAATAAATTAGTTGGTTGTTAACTGTACTTTTCACCACACCTTAAACATGTTAAGCCTTCCTCTATCGCTTAAATGCCTTTTGACTCCACTCTACCTTTTATTAACTACACATTGATTGCTTGAGAACTAATTTCCTTTGAAATTATTATTCTCAACTAAATATCTTCTCGCAGAACTCATAACCTCATATCTTATCTCCAAAATCTCCTTCATAACACCTTAAACTTCAATTGGTTGTCATTTCAACCCAAATAGCCCCCTATAATCTCACCAATTCTTAAATGTGCATCATCATGCAAAACTCATTACTCGTGTCATCTTAAGGCACCGTTTGCTTCAACATCTAAAATTCACATATTAAAAGAAAACAACCGCTTCCTTGTATATCAACCAACTCTCTTGCTTTTACAAACTTTTGTATTTCACAACTATCTATTTTTGTTATTATTGCTATGATTAAGCCTTTAAGACAAAACATAAAACTCTTCACATTGAAATTTATTTTAAAGTATGAAATTATCTTTTACTTTAATTGATAAAGTTACATTTTTTATCTATTGAAAATCACTGTTTACTTTCCAATTTCTCAAACTTATGAAAACATGAAATTGACCTCTTTTCAAAACTCAAACCCTGGTACCTGGATGTTTCCAATTCTTTTTTAGACTCCAAGTCTATATTATTCCTTGTGGAATCAATACACATCTATTTTTAGTGTTTGAAAACTTAATCAACATAGAATCTTCATTCTACCTATTTCACAATAAAATGTCTCTGATCAAATACCAAACCAGATGAATTTTTCAATCTAATGTTTATACTTTTTTTCATAAGTATTATTTTTACTCATGAACATTTTTATTTACAACATTTATTTAATTTTAACTTAACAGTTTTAGATTTTCTTACATAATATAGTACATTTTACAACAGATTAACCCTTTATTGTGTCCTATCCAAATATAATACATCCTAACTGATCAATGACAGCAGTTTCATGAAACATCCTTTCACTTGTGAAAGGCCACTTGTATCATTCATATTAATTACAATGAATTTATAACAATACTTTCTGACACAATAAAACAAAACAGAAGTTCTAACCTTAACTTCCCCTCATTGAAAAACTTCCTCCTACTTTTCATAACATGAAATAAGTAAAATAAAATACCAAGACTCAATTCCTTATCTTAATTTTAAGACATCCTGTCTACTTATAAATCTGCACTAGCTGGCATTATACTCCCAAAACTCAATAGTGTAGAATTTGTCTTATCTTTAACTAAACATCGGTCTTACTGTATTAAGGTTTCAACTCTGTCACATTGAAAGTGCCTCGAACCTGATTTTTATCTAGATCTATGACCAGATAAACATTGTGACCTATTTGTTTTTTAATCTTGAATGGACCCTCATATAAAAGAAAAAAACTTTTTTATTTCCTTGTTGGGTGACCTGGTGGTCTAGGGGTAAGGTGTCAGACTTCTGTGCTGGCGGCCGGGGTTCAAACCTCGGTCCCGGCACAGATTTATCTGATTACCAAACCCTTCCTTCACCTCTGACAAGACATCTTGTGAATGTGGGGAATGCCAGGCTTCCACCGTGGTTCGGATTCCACGTTAAACTGTAGGTCCTTCATTTCATCTCACAATCACCCTACCATTACACATTAGCGTAAGTGCGTATAACCCGAATGGGTAGTAAGACGTGGTGCTAATAATAATAATAATAATATTTCCTTGTTCAACGCAGACGACAATTTGTGATTCTTCACCAATACCAGCTGATCACTCACATAACTGATAGGTTTTAATACTTTTCTATTGTGGTACTTTGTTCTTTTTTCTGCTGTATCTCTTAAGTTTTTCATGGCCAAATGCAGCTTTGTCTTGCTATCTCTCTCTATCCTTGGTGGGAAATCAAAGATCTGCTCTACTGTTCGGCTAGGCCTAACATCCTTCATCAGCTCCATAGGTGTAAAACCTGTACGTTCATGTGAGGTGGAATTTAAACAAAGCTCTATTTTATTAACATATGATGCCCATGAGGTATGACGCTCATGGCAAAATAATCTTAGCAACCTGCCAATTTCTCGGTTCACTCTTTCTACGCCGTTACTCTGTGGGTGGTATACTGAAGTGTACTTCACAGCTATATTGTTACTTGCCAGTGTCTCACGCCAGCGCCTACTATTAAACTGACTTCCATGGTCTGACACAACTGTCTGTGGAGTACCTACATCCTTAACATAATTCTGAACAATCTTATTTGTGACAGCAACTGCGGTAGCTCTCCTGATAGGGTATAGTTTAATATACTTGGTGCAAATGTCAAGAATGGCAAAGATGTATTGTACACCCCTAACACTGGAAGGTAAAGGTCCGTATAAATCAACAAACACTAGTTGAAGAGGTTTGTCTGTCAGTACATTTTTCATTAGACTTTCATATTTCACATTTGGTATCATGCTTTTTTGACAAATATCACAACTTTTTAATTCCCTGGCTATTGTCTTATGCATTTGTGGGAAGTTGCAGGACTCCTGTAGCACTTTATAACACTTCTTAATTCCCACATGTCCATATTGTTCATGACAGCTCTCCATTACAGGTCTTACTAGCTCACTAGGAATGCAAATTGTCCATATGTTTTCTGATGATTTTTTTTTAAAAGTAGTCCCTGGTGAATTTGGTAATGCATTTTTATTTCTATTTTTGGACTTGTATTTCTAACTCCTCCATAACTCGTGATAGCATAGGGTCTGTTTTTTGAAAAATTGGTAGTTTTTGTTTAATTTGCTTGTCAATCTCACTGATTTGATTTCTTCTCTGCACTAACATTCGAAATTCCGTATCAACTGTTCTCTCTATTGGTCCTTCAGGCGGATACCTTGACAATGTATCTGATACAATCTGCTCCTTGCCTGCAATGTGCCTTATCTCTAAATTATACTCCTGCAGCAGCAAAATCCATCTTGTCAATCTTCCATGTAGCAGTTTACACTTATTAATGAATGTTAAAGCTTTGTGATTGGTATACAAAATGGTGGTCCTTCCATAAATATAGATCCTAAACTGTTGGCAGCCAAAAACAATTGATAATAATTCCTTCTCAATTGTTGTATAGTTGAGCTCAGGACCATGTAGCACCCTACTGGCGAATGCAATAGGCCTATGATTTCCTTCATCATCAATCTGATATAGTTCGGCTCCTAAAGCTTGTCCAGATGCATCACATGATAAATACATAGGTTGACTAAGGTCTGGGTGTTTTAGCATGACTGTGTTTATGAATTGCTCTTTAATTTTGTTCATGGCCATATCCTCCTCACTTCCCCAGTTCCATTGCTATTTTTTTTTGGTTAATCTTAATAAAGGAATAACAAGTTCAGAATGGTGCTTCACAAATTTTCTGTAGTAGTTGATTAAGCCTAGAAAAGCTTGCAGCTGTTTCTTGTTTTTGGAGTCGGAAATTCCCTTATTGATTAGGTTTTGCTAACCTCTGCAGATATCCCTTCAGGTGAAATTAAGTGACCCAGAAAACTTATTTGCTGACATATAAAAGCGGACTTGCCAAGATTCACTGTCATACCCCCTTCCTTTAGTTTTTTCAGCACTAGACCAAGTTGTTCTAAATGTTCTTCAAATGTCTTAGAGGCTATTACTATATCATCCACATAGAGAGTCACAAAATCTAGCACTTCTGCCCCTAGCACACTCTCCAAACCTCTGATAAATTTACTAGTGGATACGGTGAGACCAAATGTCATTCTTTTGAAGCAATATGTTTTACCGTTGTACATGAAAGATGTATATTTCCTTGATTCTTGATCCAATTCTATTTGCCAAAATGATGATACTAAATCTAGGGATGTCATAAATTGACAGCCCTCAAACTTTTGAATAAGTTCATTAGCCGGTGCAGGCGACTCATTATCATTTACTAATATCTGATTGACTCGGCGAGCGTCCAAACATAACCTCACTCCCCCATCTTTCTTCTTTACTATGACTATGGGGTTAATAATATCTGAACTGCACCTTTGAATAATGTCCCATTCTATCATATGACTTAAAGTTTCCTCAACAGCGGCTCTCTGACTGTACGGAACTGGATAAGATTTGCAGTTGAAAGGTGTCTGATCTGAGACTTGTAGCTCACATTTATAAAACTTATTCAAACCGGGTCTATCTGAGAAAATCTCCTTATTTTCCCACATCAGGTCTAACAGTCGTTGTTTCTGTTCATCATTTATTATCAACATTTCACAGACTTTTTTCTCAATATCCACCCAAGGTATGCCTGTATTCTCAGCTGACAAATGTTGTATTTTAACTTCCCTATTCTCTGCTTTTGTCTTAGGGTTAATAGATTCTACCTGTACACTTAGCATTCTTGACTCAGAACTCCCCACGAACGGAATTTGCATTGTAAAAGGCGGTTTATCGACTGACACTTGTTTGCTTTT
Organism: Timema cristinae; assembly: GCA_039000515.1. Taxonomy (NCBI): domain Eukaryota; kingdom Metazoa; phylum Arthropoda; class Insecta; order Phasmatodea; family Timematidae; genus Timema; species Timema cristinae. The sequence continues at coordinate 61,606,040 of JBCFYV010009882.1, forward strand.
ATAATTTATGGCTACCTCAAAAGCGGTCATCCAATCGGATCCTAAAATGGCCGACACATTTAAACCTTCCACTACCAGAAAAATAATTGTAATCACGACTTCCTTTATTGTTACGTCGAGCAACACTTGTTTTCTTACCTTCTTATTTTTCGCCCCTGTGGCACCTATTATCACCACATTATTGACTGGTAGAATTGAGATTGAATCATTAGGATTGCCCTTCCTGATATCCTCATAACATTCTTGAGATATAGCTGAAATCTCTGACCCTCTGTCAATTAATAACCTTACCTTTTTACTTCCTATCTTCCCTTCTATCTCTGGAGATAAAGCCTTGCTAACTTCGGTACTATTCTTCCCTTCAAACAATAAATCTTCCTTAGGATTGCCCTGCAGAATAATATTTTGTGATACAAATTTCAAATGATTAACCTGTTCAATCGTCCGGTTTCCTTGCCAATATCCACCCACGTACGGACTATCACGTGATTGGGCAATCAGTTTTCCTGACCTGCTATCCCTGGTAATGACTGTATCTGATTTAAACTTGCTGGTTGATGAACTTGTGCAGTTGTTACATTAGTTTGACCTACATTATTGTTGTTTGACCAATTTGGATTCGTAGTGTTAGGAGGTCTTTGATTCCCTTTTCTCTTCCATTGTTGATGGGGAATAAACTGTCTTTGTCCCTGACCTTGAGAGTTAAAAGGAGGGGGTCTATTAGGCCTACTGTTCCTCTCTCTGTTCCCATCGTTATGTGGAATCTGTTCCTGTCTGTACCTATCAAATTGTTCCCTTGGTGGGCTACTTTTACTCTCCCATTCTTTATTTCGATTTCTCCTGTCATCAAACGCTACTAATATTCTTTCCATTTCCTTTAGGTTCATCATGTTGGTACCTATCAATACATCTTGAACTGGGATAGGAAAATGATGAGTTAAGTGTCTTATCCACCTATGCTCTTCTATTGGATATCTCAAATATCTTGCCTGAGTGATGAACTTGTGAAGATATTCACTCATCGTGCCATTTCTAGGATCATACTGTCCATTAAAAATAAGTTTCAGAAAGTCATCTTGCATCGCTTGTGACCAGTACTTTTCTAAAAAAAGTTCCTTAGATTGTTGGTAAGTTTCCCACTGATCTTCTAAGTTATCAGCCCATACCCTAGCTTCTCCTTCCAAATTAGACATCCATATTTCTATTTTATTCTGTTCACTAAAATGTCCCCCTTTTATTACTCGTTCAATTTTTTGAAGGTACTGAACTGCTGACACATTGCCCTTTCGTCCCCTGTACTTTGGAATAAGAGACATTGTCACCTCATTTAAACCCTTGGATATGTTAAAGTGGTTACATACACTACTTACAACTTCCCCAACATTTTTGGTTTGTTTAAATTCTTCAGCTAATTCGTTAATTCTTCTATTCAATTTTCCTACTGACTCACTATTCTCCCTAATTTAATCCTTTACAATTCTCCCCGGTTTGTTTACATTCTTTCATTACGACCTCACTTATCTGAGTTGTAATTAAATTCTTATTGACCTCACTTTCTAAAACTGACTGTACTATTTCTACAGTTGTTTTTGCCTGACTGACCTGAAGATCCAAATTTACTATTTGATTCTCTACACCTTTTAATTTCCAATCAAAATCTTTTTCAACATCATCAATTTTACTTTTGTTTATGTTTGTTTCTTTTGCGAGCTCTAAATAATTTTCTCTCAACTTCTCCTGTCCATCTTTTAAATTAATTTGTTTCTCACCCAATGTTACTAAATCTTTTCCAAATTGACTAAATTGAATAGTAAATTCTTTATTAGTTTTTTTAGCTGTTCAATTTTTAAGTCTATTTCCCCAAATCCTTTTTTGCAAATCTGTCTACTTTGCTCAATTTGTTCACATAGAAAATTTTTATTTGCTTCCATTTCTATTTTTAAATCTCTTTTGATTTCTTTAATCTCCTGCCCTAGATTTAGACTAATTGCTTCTATTTTTTGACTAGTTGCTTCTATTTTTTGATTAGTTTTGTTACTGCTCTCTCTAATTTCTGCCAACAAAATGCTCATGATTTCATGAAAGTCTTTTATAGGATCTGCTACCATTTGATTTGTTACTATTTCCTTTCCTTCACTATTTACTCCTAGACTTTCTATCATTATCAGATCCTCCCTTTTTTCTTGATTAACAATTTCTTTCTGACCTATATCTGGTGCAATGTCATTTTCGGTGGGCAAGACATTGTTTTCCACATGATTTTGATAAGCACTTTGATAATTTTCTATGCCTGCTGCTACTTGATCATAGCCTGTTATTTCATCTGACTCTGTGCGTGTTTCAAGTTTATTCATTTCATCTAACCCTAATTGGTTATGTGGCCTTTCATCAAAGTCTGAGTCATCTAAACCATTGTCATTGTCACTGCCTAGTAACATTTCTCTATTTACTTCTGCCATTTTAAAATAAAATAATTTCCCAGTGTTTCCAAAATATTAATGTTAGGTTGTTTTTTATTTCATGCAAAATGTTTCTGTGTTCTTAATAATAATATTAATTTTAATGTTGATGGCTTATCTGTGATTTATAAATTTTGTTGTCTTGTAGTCCCTTGTTGCCGTGTGGTCTCCAGCTTTGTCGCGTAGTTCGTTTATCAGTTGTTTTCCCGCTTCTGTCAGCTGTTCACATTCCTTATCCACCACGTCCTTGAACTGATAGATCTCCGCTCTAGATGTTTCCTTCTTGCAGCTCGCTCGCCAGTTGGAAGTGAATCCCGGACCCTTGGTCGTTCTTGTCCCCTTGAAGTAGCATCTTTTATAGTGGTCGTGTTGTCTAGTTTGTCCTTGGTTCTCGCCTCGTGTCGTCCTGTCGCTGTAGTTGTCGGTATTTCAGTCTGTAGAGCGCATCGTCTTCTTTCTCGTGTCGTTGGTTCAAGCCTCAATTTGGTCACTGTTTGAAACTTCTCGTGACTTGCCCCTCAGTTGGACGCCAATTGTAAGATATTTCCTCTTCATGCCCCTCGTTGTGCGTCAATTGTAATAGTTTACGTTTATTTCTTCTTATCGTTGACGAGCCCCGCGTTGAATGCCAATTGTAACATATACAATAAATCTTCTTCTTGTCGTGCCATTTCTTATAAAACCTCCACGTTGAGCGCCATTTGTAAAGTATTATATATATATTTTCAGAGGTTATATAATTGGTTGATATTGTTGAATATTAAGACTTCCTCGTACTTTATATGTTAAGTTTTATTTGCACATTATTTTATCAATTACATAAGACTAGTAGTCAGTCTCAACCACCTAAGACGAGGATTCTATCTCAACTGACTCAGAAGAGGAGTTCATTTCAACTAACTCAGACGAGTAGAGAGTCTCAACTGGCATCAGCAAGCCAAGCGTCTTATTGCCTTGTTGATTGTGAACCCCGTAGAAAAAGATTCGAATTTCTTTTCATCGACCAATAGGGAGATTATCTTTTAGCGTGAAACTAAATCTGGCTTGGCGTCACTCGCACCTGCTATTCTTTTACTACGTAATATTACCCGGAATTCAGACCATGCCCTTGACACGTGCAGCTAAATGAAATAAAAAAAAGAAACATGGCCGTTTCTTAGAAAAGATAAGTTTAAATCAAGTCAACTGAAAAAATGAAATATGATCTCAAATGTTAATAAAGCCAGGAAAATCGCTATCATTACAACTTATTTTTAAAGATACATCATTAAATTGAAAGGAAGAAGTCCCAAAACCTTAGTTCTACAAGAGCTTCTAAGTTGAATAGATTAATCATAGTTTACTTCTCTGATAAAATAAATATATATCAAGTCATATCAAACCTTAAAGAAATTCATACAAATCAATTGATTTTCAAACCTACCTTTGTTTACATGAGTAGCAACTAGTTCTGAATCAAACAGGTTAAAAAAGGAGGCATATATTTGGCCTAGAACATCTTGAATACACCACAAATATTTCCTATAGAAACGCGTTTGTTAGATGATGTCCCCCACTTAAGATGTTCATAGAAAAAATATACAATCTTGAATAGTGAGATACCAAGGGAAGCACTAGATGAAAAGTCTCAAACGGTAAACTAAATACATCATATTAAGGATTTACTTTATATTGTTAAAATAGTGGGTACAATAAGATTTCTAGGTCATCTTCCTTCTATAAGATTAACATTGATCCTCCTCACACCATGATGTGGATCACATTTCTTATAAGGTTAACATTGATCCTCCACACTGGAGATGGCTCACTTTTTCCCAACCATGTTGCAGTCCATCACCACCAACACCACCAGCCATTAAACATATATACATATATATATATATATATATATTTAATTAACCTTAAATAATTAATGTATTTATCGAGCATTATTAACTATTTTTTATTTATATTGCCAATTTAATTATAGGAGACGGAGATGCCTCCGTTCCTTCCATAAGAATAGCATTGATCATCCACACTGAGCGTAAGAGGTGGATCAGGAACAATAGACTTTGAGGGAGTAAGGTTTCTATATGATATTTCATAGGTTAAATAACCAAACTATTTTCAGTGTTGTGCCTTGGAGTGTTTCCAGGTTAGGCAGACAATAGCGTAGAATAAATGGTCCTTAGCCACTTTTCTGGTCAAGATGGCTTCCATCGACAGGTCTCAACAAGCCTAGAAAGGTCTCGACAGGTCCATGCGTGTTCCTACATGTTCCTAACTGTTCCCACAAGTCTCTACAAATCACGACAGGTCTCGATTGGTTGAAAATTCAAGATTGCTATCAAAATACCGTACTTATTAATTTGTCAATATATTCTATACATGTTTGGACATATCTGAACAGGTTAGAAACTCAAAATAGCAACTAGTGTGATGAGTAAATTCTAGGTGACCAGCAAAATTCAAGAGAATTACCCTTATATCTTACAATTTTAGAATATGAAATCAAGATGGCGGATCCCAGATGGTGGATCCAAGATGGAAATATCCACCTTCACTTACCTTACAGTCAATTAGCGTCTAGGAAACCTTACCGCTAATGAGAGTCTAGCCCTTTTCCCCTTAAACCTCTCAGTAAATGAGTGTTTATCCCAACTCATACACCTTAGAGGTAATGACAGCTAGCCCCATTCTCCAAGATGGTAGATCCAATATGATAAATCCTCACTCTCCTCTACACCTTACAACCAAAGAGAATCTGGGAAACCTTACACCAAAGAGCTTCTAGCTCTTCTTAGACCATGCAAAAATAACAATACAGCCAATGACTGTCTTGCACCGTCTCCCTTAAACCTTTCAGTCAATGAGTGTGTGGCCCTACTCCTTACAACCAATAAGTGTCTGATCCACCTCACTACCTCCAACTGAAAGAGTTTCCATCCCTGCTCATCACCAATTATTTCTAGTTGAAGTTGATTGTGGGTCTTTAGGCTCTTTCTTTCTACTGCTATAAACATGTCAGGAGTTGTCTATTATCCACCAAGACTTCATCCTGTCAGCTGGAAAGGGATTTTGTCCACCATGAACCTGACACTATAAATGTTAATATATATTTCTGCTTCAAATACATTCTTCGATCATCGGTGAAGGTATAAGCCTATAATCATTTATGGATTTAGGAAGGAAAGACTTGCACTATTATGTGCTACTCGTTAAGCCATTTAGAAGAGCATTTCCCAGGATTAACTGTGAGGAAGAGAGTAATGTCACCTCACATTTAAAATTAATTTTGACTATACATTTAATTTAAAAAGGCCGTGCTGTCTCACCTGAAGATATCCGGCTATGATATTCACAAGCACTCAAATTTATTACATATTAAAATGTTTACTACAATGTTTAATGCATAAATCTCAGCCAGCTTATTCAAGCAGATACTGTAGAGCAAATATTTATAATGTATTATCATAGACATGTTTGTATAATGTTAGGCCCTATTCTTTAAACTTTTTTATAGGTGTAATGTTTGATTTTATCTTTAGACCTATTTTCAAAACACCTTTTTACACCCTTTTGTATTGAGTAAAACTTCGCTCGATGTCCCACCATTTATCGAATACATTCCACTCTCATCTAATCCTTGATCTTTCCCAGTGCCTTTTGATTGCATGTACTGTGTAAAACATGTGTTTATGGATAGTCTAATGTATCGATTCGGTCTCTACAATCAAACATATCTGCATATACATATTCTGTTTTCAGTTCATAACAGAGAGTCTGAGCCTTTGATTAAAAGACTTGCATTTTGTCCATATTTCTTTTTAACATAATCATAATGAAAACTGTACATCTTGCTTGTATCTAAAGTTGTAAAGCCTGCATCAATCGATTTATTCAAAAGTAGGTTTATTTTCCTTATGGTTAACCCATATAAACCCTTCATCGTAATATATCCAGGGGAAGCAATTCTTTTTTTTTTTTTTTACTTTACTGTATCTTTAAATATTTGAAAATTTAAAATTATTACAATAACAATATTTTGTATACCCGGAATTGGGTTGGAAGAAAAGTAGTGAAAATTATTTGAGGTCAACATTTTTAAAATTTGTATACAATTTTTTATAGATATTGATGATATCTATCAATAGTGACAGTTTCAGATCACATTACTTGAATAATGAATTTATTAAATTTGTTTTGGTAAATTTATTAACTAACTTCTACTGTTCTTCCTACTAAAATTATGCTATACGTTAACTCATGTTCAGGGTAGAAATCGTTCGTACCTGGGTCGTTGCGCTTTGAGTACCTATTATAATTTATAGACAACTCGACATGTAACCTTTTTTCAATGAAGAGTGCATTTTAATGTGTATTAATAGTTTCAACTCAACCTTGCTCATCTATAAAAAAAAAATGCCGCCCATACTTGTCCAGGACTTATACAAAAGTATAGACTGTCTACAGTGTTCTATACTACTCAAAATATAAAGAGTAAAAGTATTTGTCTGTTAAAAGTAGAACATAATTTATAACAGATAGATTATGAGAGTCTTCCATTGACTTCACTTCAAAACTTTCCCACACAGTCCAAGCATGAGCATCGTCACTTTCTGAAATGTTTTCATATGTCATCTGGTTATAAAATATATATATCGGTGGTAATTGGCTAGTTATAACTTAGTACTACAATCCATGTAGTCGTAAGGGAACACACCTTTTTAGCAGAAGATTAACTTTATCAGCAAAAATGTTTTCATGGTGTGTTTTAAATTGATTTTTCCTTGCATGCAACAAGATTTCGAACGATTTTTTATGCAATTTGCCTAAAAACTAGAAAGAGACAATCAATTGTAATTGTCTGAGACTGAATGAGATATAATTTTCCATGATGTTTGGGATGCACGATATTCTTCAGTTTGTAATCTTACCAACGTTCTGCATATTTGAATGGGTGTCATAATTTGTTTTGAAAAATGTGTCTCAAAATATACAAAATTATCATTTCATCCAGGGTTTTCTATAGGTGTGATAATTGGTCTCATACCATACCTGACGAAAACATATTTAAAGTGTCTGAAAAACAGGTGCTTAGAGTGATATTTGGTCCAAAAATAAATGAGGCCAATGGGGGGGGATTACACTCAAAATCTACCTAGATCACATACAGGATTTTAGGCATATTTTATGTTGAAAATTTCAATATTTTATTCTTTTCCTCATGCATCTGTTTCATTTCAGCATCGAAATCAGCACATATACTATGCTTATTCTTGAGATCTTCCAAAGAAAATCTATGCAAACATTATTTGCAATAATAATAATCAACATTGCACTTAGTCAGTGATCTTGGCCATCTACTTAGTTTTACTCTAGTTTTAGTCTACTTACTATTCCGAAAATGTGTGACGTGTTTGAATATGATTGAATTTAATTCTCAACTTATTAATTGATTTCAACTTTAAAATAAACTCATCATTACTATTAACTAATAAAAATGTGTATGTACTAGTTTTACAATGGAAAACTTTAAATTTTATGCAACTTTGTGTTTGTTTTAAATTTTTCAGAGGCCTTGAAAGGCATGGAAAAAGTAGCTGAACACATCAATGAAATGCAAAGAATTCATGAAGAATATGGCGCTATTTTTGATCATCTCTTTCGACAGCATCAAAAGTCATGCAAACAAGTAATATGAAAGTAAACTTTAGCTAGATGTATAGTAGGTTAATGAAAATTTTAGTCTGTAATTGGCTTTATAAATCATAAAATGATTATCAAACACAATGATTTAGTATTGAATTTCTTTGAAAATAAATCTATTTTTTTACATTATTTAGAAATAACATTATGAAATAATGACATTTTTCCTCACCAATTATGTCCACACCACGTTAAACACAGTTACCTTTTAAACCTGATTTCTATTTAAAGGGCTCATATGTGATTTTTTTTATAATAAGTTTATATATTTATAATTTATACATCCTTAAATTCTAATATTCATTTATTAACAATCATTATGAAAAGTTAAATAGTGGTTAGATGACAGTTCTTAAGCAATTTCCTCTCATAAGATTAACATCGATCATCTGCACTCCGGAGGAGGATCACTTTCTTTATAATGTTAACATTGATCCTCCTCACTTTCTCCCACCTCTGTTGCTGACAACTATTAAAGGCTATTATATATATTTTTATTTCTTTAATTGATTTTAACTAAATACATCTACGGTAGTTAATAAAAATAAGACATTACTTTGTTTATGTTTACAATTAAATTATAAGAGATGGAATTGGCTCCCTTTCCTTCATAAGAATAACATTGATCCTCTAATCGATATAGATGAGGGAGATACAGTACTCATGGCTATGAGTCAAAGCGCGGCTGAAACGATATTAAATGATGGTGCACTCTGCGCAGCCTTGGCTAGGAACTAAAACATCCGCATAAGGTTATGAGTACTTCTTGAGGAAGATGTTATAATAGCATTGAAATATTGATGTGTGTGTAGATATATGTTAGTGTTTTTACTTTTATTTGTGCTCTACCATTTTCCTAATATTCTATTATTTTATTTATTACCAATTGTTTTTGCTCCAAGCACTTTATTTCATACATGATATTATATTTCATTCATCATTTAATTAAAAGGCAGATAGAGATCTGGATGAAAATGTTTCTAAAGGTTTAAAGGAGTTATATACTTAGCTCACAACACTTTTAAACAGCTAAAATAGCAATATTTAGATGATTAAAATTAAACATCAAAGGCATCATTATCATAACTTATGTTGTAGCGTTGATTTGAAAATATGGGTATAGTGTAATATTATTTTCCAAAAGGCCTAGTGAGATTTAACTAACTTAAAGAGAGATGATATTACTGTTAGTCTTTTTAAGGAAAAAAAAAATCATGTGCACAGTATTTCACTAAACTTGAAATAATCTTAAAACATCATTAATGTATGTTGGCTTATTCTTATGACTTCTACTAACTGGTTCCATGGTTATTAATTTTGGAGTAACTTTTTGGTTTTTAGGTGTTTATTTAAGCACTAAGAAAATTAATTTGTATTTATAATTGATTTATTATTTATTTTGTGAAACCCCATTTTGTATGTATTGTGCTTAATTTGGGTGCACACACACACACACACACACACACACACACACACACACACATATATATATATAATTTCTCTAGTTGACATTATTTTAATTGCTTAATTAGTGGCCTAAATTATAATCATTGTAGAGTTGTAATAGTATGTTTTTCTTGAAGATATATCACAGTTATAAACAGATTTTTTTTAAATGTTCTTTTAATGCACTAGCTATTGACGGCTAGATCTAAATTGGGCGAGGATGATGAAGGTAGCTAAAAGGTAGTGATCCCACTTTAGCGTATAAGAATAGGAAAACCATCTTCATTTCATCCTGGTGAAATTAAAAACTGGACCTTTCCAAAAACAGTGGTCGAGTGCATTGCAAGAATAGTGCATTATGTCACACGGCCACAGGTGCAGTTAATATAACTTGTTAAAGTTTAGGTTTGATGTAGCTAGCTTCTTTAGGCTATAAATACTTATACAATTATTATTATTATTCACATAAAATAAAACAAAAGTGTTCTACAAAAGGTAGCACTTTACAAACTTGATTTACACAATTTGAAAATTCATGGATGATTATTATATTGTACAGTTATATAAGAAGACCAAATAAAATTGTAATAAACTTTATGCTAGTTGAAACAAAGTTTAGGTCATAATTTGAAATTGTGTCATTTGGAGAAATGTTATAAAATAAGAACAGCTGAAGTATGATAAATTGTTGTACTAGTTGTTAAACGTATTTTTAACTTAGTGTTTAAACTTGCCTAAAAAAAGGGGTGGAAATATTTCGGATAAAGTCTCAAGGGGTATCCCCCATCCGAAGATGATCTCCATAGATCCAGTGATTTTGGTGATGCGTTCGGGGAGGGAGGGGGAGCCAAAGGGGGTTTGGGGGGATTTTTTTTTCATGTAGGATTTCAAAGGGTATTTTCCAACCGAAGATGGGCCCCATAGCTCCAAGGGTTCCGGAGATGCAACTGGGGAGAAGTGGGCGACCTTTACTACTTCCAGTTCAAATTGTTTTAATTTTTTCACATCTTCATGTCAACACATTTCAATTAAAGTCCTAATATGTCAATTTTGAGCCATAAAAAAGGTCGATATTGGGTCTTTAAAAATACTCTTTCGTACTAAAGAGATAAACTAACCAATTATAGCTAATTCCATATTTTTATACAGTTAATAATTTGAAATTAAAGGTATAATTAATTCAAGCATGTCACTAAACATATAAGTACGTCAATTATTTTCTCTTGCAATATGTTATTCTTCATAAGAAAGATAAAATGCAATACCCCTCGCAGAAAACAAACTCAGGCCCAGCAGTTGAAGGTATTAATGATATTATATAAGCTCATGCCACATAAGCGTGCATGAAATATTGTTTTAAAATCCGCCTCACTCACTATTACACTTTCAATGCTTTCATACCTGTGAAAATATATTAACTCATTTAGAAAGTCAGTTTTTGCATCTGCATGTTTGTTAGTACAGTTTACTGCAAAGCATTTCAACACTATTGTTTTTGCATGAACACACAATTAATTTTAACTACAGCTGTCAAACTCGATACTGCAATACCCTCAATTCTTACTGGCACCGAGAGAATCAAGAGTTGGTCTTAATAATATGATTCTCGCTACTTCAATTCTTAATTCTCAATAAAACTGGCAACTAAACAAAACAGCAACATTCAGAATGGGCAATAATTGATTATCCCTCATATTAGTTTAGTTGTCGTTTTACCTAAATGCAGTTAAATTTGAAATATACTGTATTGACCTGAATATAGTGAGGCCCCAAATATAATATGACCCTAAAATGTTGAGGTATTTTACATGAAAAATAAAAAATAAATGATCTCGAATATAATATGACCTGACATTATAATAAAAAGAGGTAAAAACTTAACAACTTGACAAACTTATTTTAAAGTAAAAATAAAGTGATACTATCCAAATACATTGATTGAGTCTAAACAAAAAATAGATATAAAATGCATAGACTAAGAATGGCAATTTTCTGTAATATATCAATATATCTATTAATAAATGTTATATTACAATGTGTAAATCAAAAGCTATGATATTTCAATCAAATTAAGATGGCCATTCTCCTGCAATTATATAATTGGTCACTTTAAATATTTGAATGTTGTATTTAGCTCTTTGAATATGACAAGTTTAATAGAAATTGAACAAAAATCGATGTAGTTTTAAAAAATAGGGCAAAAAAAGTTATATTTATTTTAACTCAATAGATTTAGAGCGTAGTCCGATATATTGTTGCCAAAACTTTATCACTAATTTTTCGCGAGCTAAAGCACGCATGATCAAATATGGCGGACAACTTAAAATTTTTGTAACATATGAAATGTGTTCTTCTTTCCGTTATAAAATCATATATTTATTGTATTAATTTCGAGTTTGTTTGAATTTTTTGTTTTGATGACTTTTTGTGTATTTATTAAATATCTATAATAATGTGAGATTAAAGTTTCAAGCGAGCATGTTTTTTAATGGTCAGGTCCAGGTTTTGCATTGAGAGGGTTGGAGGGGGCAGGGTGTCAGGCACATATCTTTTCTATACAATTACAATTATTATTAAATATTTAAAGAAATTGTTTTTGACTGTTTTTACAAAGCTAATCTCTTTTATTTGACAAATAATAGTTACAAAAAAAGTTTTATTTTTAAATATGCCTACATAAGTATTTTAAGTTGCTACAAGTACAGTATTAATTCAAAACAGTGCACTTTCATTTAACGATCCTATTTGGTGAATTGAATAATATAATTATGTTCTCAACAACAGCTGTTTATTATACCTTTTTTATGTATTGTTTATTTACAATTTGATTCAATTAAGCTTTATTTATGGGTAATAATACACGTTTTCTTTAATTAAATTCCTAATTATTTTATTATTTTTATTATGTGACCTAATGCATGGTAAAATTGATATTTCCTTTGTTAAAATTTAAGGAAATATTACTGTTTTTTTAGTTTTTTGTATGTTATGAAGTTGAATACTTACTAATTTTTTATATGAGGTTGGATGATTGAAAAAAAAAAAGAAAAAAATTTCAAAAAGAGGAATCGAGATTGAACTTAAGAATCGGAATGGAGAATTAGAATCGAGAATCGGAATCGAGAAAAACAGATATCGTGACATCTCTAATTTTAGCACATCTCCCTGCAATAACCAAATGCCAACAAGGTATTGAGCATTCAGCCCCTCTAGTACTTCGTAGCTTGCAGAACGATTCACTTTCGTCTCTCAACCAATGCACTAGTCTGACATCTCCTCTAGTCGATATCAATGGATCCCCCACACTGAGAGTAAAGGGTGGATTAGGAACATTTTTATGAGAGGGTGATTAGGGGTCTAAATATAATTCAAGACTTAAATAGGCAAACAATTATCATTATCATGTCGTTAAGTGCTTACATGTTAATCAGCCAGTAGTAGTGTAGAAAAGACGGATCTGAGACATATTTTATGGCACGTAGAAGCGTGCGGCGGCTAGACATGTCTGAACAGGTCTGGGCGGGTGTGTACTGGTTCTTTCAGGTTGGTACAAGCCCTTTTCTAGGATAGGCAGCATTATTAAAGATGGCCAAGGTTGAGTTGAAGCTATTAATGGACATTGAAATGCATTTATTCATGGAATAAATAATACTTATTGGGGTATCTATGAATTCAAATAGAAACTCTTAGAACAAAAGCCTGGTATGAGGGATTTTGACCCTGAATATGAGGTAAAGTACATTTCATAATGGCATTGTAATAAATAATATATATATATGGGATTGCAATATCTGAGTATCTTCCACATTGTGATTTTAGGTGGTTTAACCCAACTGGAATAGAAAATGTTGATGTAATTTCAGCTGCTGATGCAAGCCCTTTAAGCTTTATTTTAGATGTTGACTTAGACCAAGGACTTAGACTACCATAATAAATGTGTTAGGAGCCGTAATGATCAGGAACTCAAGCTTTAGGATATTCTCCTCACAAGTTACTTTAACTTGATAGCTGAGTATGTAAATAACTTTGTAGCAGCTCCCCTAATAAGTGGCGTCCTCATCTGGCCCCCCTCACTCCTAGAGGTCTAGAAATGCTTTGTTATATACTTTAAAAAAAGGATGTGGTTTCCTCTAAGTGACTAGTGTTTACCAATACTCTGTGTTATGAAATCTCCAAAACAATCTATGTTTTAAAAACTTGACCTTTTATGAACACGTGACTGCTGATTCAGGACAGTATGAGTTCTTAAGCTTACGTCATCTTTGCATGGTCTAGATGGCCTAGGTTTGTAACCTACGACCATACTAGGAATGATTTTTAACTAGAGAGAAATGGTGGTAAATGGAGGTTGTCTGGTAAGGAGGTGTGAAGGTGTTAGGGTATTGTGGATAGACACTCATTGGCCGTCAGGTAAGCTAGACGACCATTGGCTCTAAAGTTTAGGTAGGGGTTGGGTGTCCACTATCCTCCATCCACCATCTTTGATCTTCTATTTTGGATACAGATATTGGTCATAAGATTTACTAGATGTCTAATGGCTATAAGGTTTTCAGACTCTCAATGGATGTAAGGTTTAAGAGGGGTGTTTCTTGAATCTACCATCTATAGCTGAATGGTATAGAGGTAGTCATTTTGAATTTTAGCAGTTATCTTTAATTTCCACATCATGCAGTAAGGTTTATTGCGGTCAACCTGAATTTCCAACCTGCTCATACTTGTCAATACATGTGTAGACCTTTTCGAACCTGTTTTTTGGAGGTCAGCTTTAATTTTAACCCACTTAGACCTGTCCTTACCTCTTAAGTCATTTTTAAGCATGATAGAACATTTTCAAATCTTTTTTGAATGTTATCTTGAATTTTCAACTGGTTAATACATGTTCAGACATGTTAAAACATGACCTAAAATGCACGAAACTGGCCAGACATGTAGAGACCAGTCTAGACTTTTCTAACTACCACAAGCTCATGCGCACCACAAAATATGGCCTAAAGCCAGCTATTCTACACTACTGTTTGATTAACCTGAAATATTTCACAACACAATACTGATAAGTGCTTGGCTATTTAAGACATGAATTATCATATTTAATCAATTAATCTCAACAAAAAAAAAATTGTTCCTGATCCGGCTCTTTGTTTTAGTTCAAAGGATCAATGTTATTCTTATGGAAGAAAGGGAGCCATCTCTACATCTCATAGCTAAATTGTCAAGACAAATAAAAATGAATATTAAATTTAATTTATTATTGATATATAAATTGATTTCCTTAGAGTTTGATTTCAATTAATCACTGACATAAGAAAAAATAATTCCCAGTGGTTGTTGGTAAAGGAAAATGTCAACGATGGTGGGAGAAAGGAAGGCGTCTCCAATGAGGAGGATAAATTGAACCTTATAGGGAAATTGATCTTTCTCATGTTCCTCCTTTTGAGTGAGGAGGATCATTATTAATCTTATGGGAGGGGAATGGTCCAGAACTGTAATTTAAACCACTACTAACCAAAATTTGTTTGTACATATTTTGAGTCAATCGCTTTTATTACGGTACTGTATGTCAAATGTTATTATTTATTTCTTATGTAAATGTGATAATATATTATTAAAATGTTAAGGCTTTAACTTCAAAAGAAGTTTCTCTTTGTGAAACACTAATGGTCATTGGAGGTCATAAAATATACTCTTATCACTAATACATTCAAGCATTTTAATTAATTCCTTTATGATATCAAGAATAGAATTTAAAAGATCTAAATATCTATTTATTGGTAGAAAATAATTCATCAATTATAATTATTTTAATTTTGATTAAGTATTTCCAAAATGTTTATATAAGTATGCATATAGGTATATACACATACATATACTAAACATCCTTTCAGAGCACTTGTGAGACGTCTATGAGAATTAAATTATTTGCTTACAGCCTATTGATCTGAGCCCAGGGGATCTTCTCTACTATGGTGGAGTGGAGTGGCTCAATATTTCTGATTTCCTTGGAAAAATAAAGAAAGGATTAGAGCTTCACGCCATGTGCTTTGTTTTCAAGTCCGCTGTGGTATTCTTGTGCAAAGAGCGCCTTCGACAAAAGAAGAAACTTATGGTAAAAATCTGTCATATATGCATTGTTACATTTTTGAAATTTCCTTTGCTTTCACTTGTTTGGAAAAAGTTAAAATGTACTAAGTTCCATTCACTTTAATCTGATTTCTAAAATACGAGTGTATTTAAGAGCATTAAAAATAAAGTTTTTCCAATAGGGTAGTTTTCATATTATTATACTGTTGTTGTATATGATTATGTATGCCATTTAACAACATGGTTGTCAACGTTTAGGTCTAATAGAAAGTTGTTGAAATGTTAGAAGAATGAGAGAAATTGTATTCACACAAGAATGAAGATTGATTGGGAACATTGCAGGGAATGCATGCATAAGAATGATTGATAGTGCCAAAAACTGAATAACAAATCTATTATTTTGAAGCATGCAGAATGCGAGTTGCTAATTTTTCATCACTTGTGCTATGATAACGGATTTTTTTTAAGATTTGAAATATTTTAAAATTGACATCAATGATTTGTTTCATAATCGCTAGCCTATATGGTAAGTTTTTTAGAATATTAATGATTAAATCTATTTTTTTATACTATCATTTATTAAATAATATTTTCATGGTGACATATTATTGAACAATTTTATTTTTACTTTCTCATATTAAGTAAAAGTATTCATCATCATCATTACCAGTTTCCGTCCACTAGCTGACTCTGTTTGGAACCAAAGCTTCTCCACCACCTCCTTTCCTCCCCCACCTTGGCTTAGTCCACTACTCTCTTTTCCACACTCCTCTTTAGTCCCTTCAGCCATCTGTCACTTGATCTTACTCTCAGCCTCCTACTCTTTCACCTACATATCCAACATCCTACTGGGCATTCTTTTCCTCCCCATTCTTCTCACATGGACGTACTACCTTATTCATGCCTTCTCTAACCTGTCCTGGACTGGCTCTTCCATTACTATTCCTATTACTCTCTCATTTTGCATCCTGTCTGATTGTGTCACACCGATCTTGCTTCTCAGATATTTCATTTCCCTCGCCTTCATTTTTCTCCTACCCTATTTCTTCATTATCGACGTTTCTGAAGCATACGCCAATATTGGTAGATAATAGGAATTATAGATCACTCCCTTGAGCTTGTTGGGCATATCCTTGCTCCAAATCAGGCTTCTCACACTTATGAAAAATTCCTCTGCTTGCCTTCCTCTATCACTTATATATCTCCTGTTCCTTCCACTATTCTCTACAATACTGCTAAGATACTTGATACTTTTTACTATCATCAATTGTTCCCCTCTCACTGTTACGTCAGTTGTATAGGTCTCTCTTCCTTGTAATGATCACTTTTCCTTACATTAAACCTCATTCCATACCGCTACACTACTTCTTCTTAAGCCTCCAGCTGCCCCAGTACTTTCTCCTCACTACCAGACACCATCAGCTCATCTGCCATCAACATTACTTTCATCTTATATTCACTAATACTTTTTACCACTTCACTACAAGGAACAGTAGTGGTGAAAGTGCACTAATATGTTTATGACCGTTGTTTAACTCAAACCAATCTGTCCCCCCCTCCCATTTTCACACAGCACACATAACCCTTGTATATATATTTCTCACCTGTTTATGGTCTCATACTGCACTCCTTTCTTCTCCAGCACTTTCCATACTCTTCTTCTGCACACGCTGTCATGAGCTTTTTCAAAATACAAGAAGACCATGAGCTGGTCTTTTCAGTAATTGTTTTGTTGATCTTGAAGCTGTCTCACAGCAAAAATAACATCATCTGTCGACCTTCCTGGTTTGAAGCCATATTACTCCTCTTTCAATCTCTCAAATAAAAGTAAAATAGTCATGAACATTTACGACCTAGATATTGATATGAATCTTTACATTTTATGAGTATCCAAACCCAAACAAGTGAAACTGACAGTTCTGTCTGTCCTTACCCTGGAGATAAATTCACAAAGTTTATATGAATTCTGTTCAAAATTAATATTTAGATTTTTTAGTACTATACCACTGGAATGTTTTTTTTTTATTTTGACCCTAATATTAATGACTAGATAGCTGTTGCCCGCGGCTTTGCTCGCGTGGAAGTTGATTATATACAAATACGAAAATATACATATGTATTTACAGATTAATTAAAAATATTACGTTACGTTGATGACCATAACTTGACCTCAGATCAAAAATAATGCAAGTCCGATACAAACTTTCAAAACCTTTTTCATCCCTTATTAAATAAAATTTCCAAAATTCCTGAAACGTATTTATTTGTTTTACGTCAATAACCGAAATACAAAATTTTGTTTATGTAACTTTCAAAATGACGGACTTTCATACATATTATCATACATATTATTATCCCCTATTTTGACCCCTTTGGGGTGGAATTTTCTAAAATCCTTTCTTAGTGGGTGCCTACATAACAAAATGAATATACAGTCCGAATTTCATGCTTGTAGCCTTGATAGTTTGCGCTCGGCGATGATGAATCAGTCAGTCAGTCAGTCAGTCAGTTAGTCAGTCAGGACATGTTATTTTATAAGTATAGATAATTTACTTATAATTATTTTTTAATTCAAACTTTTTCAAAAACAGCTGTAACAATTTTGTTTAAAATGGGTACTAAGGGAACAGTTGAACTCCAAAATTACACTCTGTAATTGGTTTTTGGTTATAAATTTGTCAAGGGTTAATTTACTGAAGAGTGATTTTCAAAAATGCGAAATATTTTGAAAATGGCTCTAATGGTTTTGTTTAAAATATATTTCTGGAGAGTGCTTGACGTGAAATATAAAAGATTGTACTTGTTTTTAGGGACAATTATTTTAAGAGTAGTATAGGTTTAATGCCTTTTTCAATTTAGATTTTAAAAAGAACAACTTTAAAGATTGTTTTCAAAATGCATGTCTGTTAAAATTTATACATTATAAATGATTATATATATTGTTTTCTAATTTTTTTTTATTTTAATCTACTAATGACTTATTTTGAATAATTTAAACTTTTTAGAAATCAACTAAAGATTGTATCAAAATTTGTATTGGGAGACTATTTTACATTATATATAATAAAGAATGTTTACTTTTTAAATAAATAAATTTAAGAGTGGTTTAATTAAGATTTTTATTTAATAAATTTGTGATTTTTTTTATATTGGCCTCAGAGATTAAGCTCAAAATAGGTATCTACATATTGTTTGTCATGGTAATTAATAAACGTTTTTAATCTTCACAATAATGTTAATTAAAAATAATATAAGGAAATTTTACAAATAGTTTTTTGAAAATTTTATATTGTTTAAAAATATGTGAGCCGTTTGGTTTAAAATTTATTTATAAGGGGTGTTTATTGTGGCTAGCAAGATATCTGTTTGTTTTGATGAGGACAACGAACTGAGACTAGCTTACTGAAAATATTTTTATTTAAAATGTTCTGTGTGGCTATAATACACAAAAAGAAAATGTTTTTCCGATTGTGCTGTACTATTAATTTTCCCTTTGTTTGTAATTAATAACGTTTGTATGCAATTTTGTAATCGATAAATGCATCTTTTGTGATGATAGTTCAATTTTTAGGACTGAATTTGTTTTAATTAACTTATTTAATTGAATCCTATTAATTTATTAGTGCTTTTTCAATTTGTTCCTCAGTGCTCATTATTTGGCTTCAAGGATGTCCATATAGAGGATATAAAATAATCTTAAATACCCATGAAAGTTCATTTTAATTTACACTTCAAATTAACTTGATCTAGTTTATAAAAGTGTCCTATAACGTGTTTTCTATTATCATAGTAGCCTACTTAATTTTTTAGAGGATTCAATATTTATGATTTTTTTTATGATATTCCAAAATTAATATTAATTTAATACAGTTTCACAAAATAAGCTTTTATGAAAATACATTTTTTGACAGGGTGTATCAAGCAAAGGAAGTTCCAATGAAGTGGAAATCATACGCTACCAAGTATTGATACCTGTGACTGAGGTTCAGGTCCGCGCGAGTTCGGCGAAAGACATGGATTCTCACTTCTTGTGGGAACTGATCCATCTGCGCAGCCAGCTACAAAGGCGCTCAGAGAAAGTCTATGTACTTTCCAATAGGTAGATGAGTAACATACCTGTATGAAAATTTAAGTTACAACTGTTAATTAAATAGATGCATAAATGTGTTATGCATTATAAAATTTAGTGACCTATATATTTTTAATTAATATAACTTAATTTTAATAATATGCAAAAATACATTTAAAATCAAATAATCCAATGTTTTACCAGAGAATAAAGAGATTTCATCATTTACATGTACGACTCTACCTTATGATACAGTGTAATTTATTTCAAGGTGAAATGTTTTATTTGAGTTTGTTAAATAATAATTAATTGGCAATTTTTTATATTAGCTGAGTAAAGCTTTTCTCTGTTTATTAGCACGGCAGACTTCAGGAATGCCTTCCTCAAGACAATTCGACAGATTATCCGTGAAAGTGTTCGCAACATGAGCATCCCAGCTACCAAACCTGGCTCTGTGGGGCCGGGAGTGCTAATGTCTTCCTCTTCTAGTGCTGGTAGCACAAGTGGTGGTGGTATGAGTAAGAGTCCATGCCCTAATGATGGTGGGAACCACCCATTGACTGGCAGCAAAGGGATAACTATCCTCCAAGGTTCCCACACTTTGGGTAAACCCAAGAAACCACCCAAGGGACCTCAAAGGCACTCAGCGGGAAATATTGATTATGAGAATTCCAGTCGGGATTCAGAAGATACACCACAAATCATCACTAGCAATTTTAGGTCAAGGAGCAAAACTGTTAGTGATGGTATTGGTAAGTCAACAATACCAACTGAAGAATTATTGGTTTTAAATCATTTAAGGTTAGGTATTCACAAGCCTATTTTTAATATGCTATTCAGTTCCAATTCTAGATGAATATTTATCAGGAATACATCTTAATTTTGTATCACTCAAATGATCTCAAACTGCTCTTCTATCACAAATGGACAAGACTTTGAATTAGAATTTCATTTCTTTCTCACCTCATCAATATAAATAAATAAACCTTTTTTTAAACATACATACTTTTAAAAAACAATTTTCTAAACATGTGTTGGTATCATTACATAAAATCTGTGTCCTAATGAAAACACTTGCAAACGAAATATAGTTATACTACTCATCCACTTTCTGTGAGAGTCCTATATTTACGTCATTATTGTTTAAATGTATCTAAATAATAGTGAATAAATGCAGCTATAGTGTTAAAATTAAAATTGAATTTACTTGCGAAAACAGCATTTATAACAACTTTTTTGAAAATTCAAAATAATATTAATACCAAATAAATCTCTGAATTTCAGTAACTCGTTTGTTATGGGGGTCATTTATGTATTAGGTTTATGTGGATACATACCAAGGGAAACCTGAATTATTTTTTAACTTGTACATTTGTTCTCTTTAGATTTTGTAATGAAATGTTTGGTTTATATTACTAGCTATATGTTTATTAGAAATATGATTACTTGGTTGATATATAGCTTAGCCTTGCACAGAAATATTCTTATAAAATATGTAGTTTTATGTAAAATTAATTATAAGCATTGGGCACTCCTGGAGCATTCTTAAAAATGAGGGTCAGTGTTTCATCATTTATGTTAACGACAGATCGACGCAACCAGTAACATAATGAAACTTTTATATAATACTTATATATAATTACATATAGAGTGCAGCCAAATTACATAAAAACCTCTTAATGTTTAGATTGTACAAGCCCAGATATGATTATAGCTTGCGTTTGACACAGTTATGTCCCTATACTATACTACTCTTTGTAGCAAAATCACATAATTCAGATAAATCCAATATTTATGTCATAATCTGATTTTAATTGTGTGTCTCAGACAAACTTAAATTTCAAGCTGCCCTACCAAATATAAAACTTCACTACAGGAATAGTTCTCCATTACCAAACTATGAGTTTTGGCTACAATAAAAGCATAAACGAATAGTTCTACTTAACTCAAATAATCCCAATTAATTTAACCTTAATAAACTTGATCTGAATTAGTTTGACTTTACTAAACATTATCTAACCTACCACTGAATTTAAATAATTTAATTTATAATGAAATATGAAAGACATATTTAATGTTATGCTTGACAACAAATAACAACCAATATAAAACTCGGTTATATGTCTAAAATCATCCTAATCACATTAAAAATTAATGTAAGAAATTCGTGTCAAGATTCATTAATACAGATATACTTCTTTTTTTTTTACCAAATTTTTCCTTTCCTTTGAAAACCTTTTGTACATTTGTAAAGTAAATGCAGATTGTCACATTATTATAAAATACCATTCAAACAATTAAACAAAGACACATTTTGTATGAAACATCTGAAAATATTTATTAATATCTAGTACATATACCCCAGTAAAACATACAACCTGTTGGAATGTGTTTTGCCATTGACAAATTTGAAACAAAGAAAGTAACAAAAAATATTATTGCTGTGTGTATTTACCTATTACCAGCAAGTAACTATCTAATCAACACATTGTAGATATAGCAATATTTGAAATTTATCTTGGAATCATTTGGAAAAGGTCGGTGCATATACTTCTGTAAGACATAAAAATTGTTAGATTATTTATCATTTTAAGTTGTGAAATAAAATCAAACTATGGTACAAAAACATTATTGCTGTTCAACTTACCATAGTGCCTACAAGTAGTTCCTTTATTAATACATTTTATATGATTGGCATAGTATAATAATGGAACAGTTTATATCTTCTCGAGAATTAGATTGAATGTTTTCCAAAGGAAAGCATCATATTTAAGCTGAAATCTTTTTCTGAGGCATTATGGCACACATTTTTAAGATTAATAATGTTTTTAGAGTGATTGCATTACTTTTTATTTGGATATTTTTATCAACTAAACTCTGATTTAATTGTTTATAAGTAAATGTTATGACACACTACTACAATATTACTCATAAATTAAAGCTTAGAACAAAATTTTCAAACATAATTTTCCAATAAACTACACCAAGGTTGGTTTTCCTCAGATACAAACCCATCATCTTGTTAATTACTATAAACAATATTCATTTATTAGTTTTAGATCAAATATTTCAAAACACTAATAATAATATTCAAATTTTCATAAGTCATTTATTCATAAAAATATAAAGTTATTGAGGATTATAAAAACTAAGATGGTACATTTTTATTTAGAATAAATAACATTTACAATACACTCATTTTGAACTAACACTTTTAGACCATGCTAGAAACAATTATAATTTTCTAAATTTACTTCAGATAAACTAGCACTGAATGAATCAATTTCAGATATAAAAATTTGCATTATTATTTATCATGTAAAATAGTTTCCAAATACTAAGTTTGATCAAAATCATTTGAATATGTTCTTTTTTTTTCAATCTACACAAAAATCAGTAGGTTATAGTTAGTTTTTTCAAAATTTATACCGATTTTATTTTACAACCAGAACTTGAAATATTCAAACAATTTAATACTCAAATTTCCTATTTTAATGACTATGTTTACATGTTTATGTATCAAAATAGTATATCATTAGTTAATAAAAATCAATTTATTCTTAAATTTACCAATTCCCAAAAATCATGTTTTAGTTTCAATATAAATTTATTATCTAAGTGTGACAACTCCAACACAAAAAACTTCTTTGGAATCTCTCAAATTTAACTCGAGAGACAAAACAGTATTATATTAAAATTACTCTGCTTAAATATTATAATATGTATTTTGAGTTTGTGTATTGATCATATGTAATAGAATTGGTTATGTTCTAGACGAAATTAATGTAAGTGAGAAGCACAAACATGACTGTGATCCTGGAACCAAGTCAGAGGGCGAGGAAGATTCGCAAGCTGGTGGTATAGTGGCTAGTAGTAAGGGTAAGCCAACTCTGGGTCGTACACCAAACCACTTGAGCTTGAGCACGACTTCAACCCTATCTGCTGGAAGTACTGGCAGTCAGGCTCGTCTCATTCAGTCCTCGCAACAGCCCGAGAATTACCAGCCTCCTATGGTGAAAGACTTGGGTAAGGGGAAACTTGTAAAACCAACTTGCATGCAATGCTATCTGTCGGGTAATTATAAAACTGTATGAAATATACACTTATTTGAAGATTTTCTCCTTTTTTTGGGTAGTTTTTTAAGAAATCTTTATAGAAAGTGTAGAGTCCTTTATATTTAAAGAATTTAAACAAGTAGGGCCTACTTAAGTATTGTTAAAGATTCAAGATATTTATGAAACTAACAAATTACATTTTTTGATGTTCTAGTTGGATATTAACATGTCAATTGAACTTGATTAATTATACAAAAATTGTATTATATGTAGTTGATGTAGATCTAACTTTGTGCTAATTAACTGGAGTAAATAATATTATAACCAAATAATTTTCTATTTTTATTTTAAATATTCATTTGTGGTTATACTAATGTATCAAACTAATCTTTATAAGTTTATTTGAATCCCAATATAGTGCATAATAATAGGGAAACAGTCTATTATTTGGCATCTTAACAGGCAGCACATAATTTGTATTAATTTATTAACATTGTTTTTGTTATTTTACACACACACATATATATATAATTTTTGACTGGCTTGTGCCTTCATACTGCCTGCAATAAACATGCCATCACCATTCTCTACTATCATACAGCAAGCTAAGAAATATTAAAAAATAGGATACATACTATAAAATGTTTTTCCCATAAAAAAAAGTTTAATTCAATTTAACTTATATTTTTTACAAAGTCTTGTATAAATAATAGAAAAATACTGGTTTTAATTTAATTATATATTTTCTCCACAACTTTTTATATTGAGATAATTTCATTAATGTACTGAAATAATGTTTTATTCTTAATAAACTATGGCGTATTTAAAACTTACAAATCACATTAAACATTGTACTAATATGTAATGTAATGTTAAATTTTCAATGGAAACTAACTTAACATATTTGAATGTGCCTCTCAGGAATTAACTAATATAAATAGGCTAGTAAAACAAAAATAAATTTTTATCCATTATAAAAGCACCAAATAATAAATTAACTACCAAAATCTAAAAATGTATTGATTAATTAATTTAGACACACAATTATTGTATTATTTTAATTATAACTTCTTTAAAAAAGTTATTCAAATAGGTGTAACAACTATATTTTTTAATTTGTTGATTTCTATGGCATTCAATAGGTGCATTATGTTGGATTCTCTTAAACAAAATATTAATTATTATCTAGATCGTAATATTTCCATTTTAAATCAAGCACAGTATATTTATTGTATCTACCTGTGAAAGTGTGTTGACTCGCATAGCAAATTGATGTGACATTTTAAATTTGTTGTCCTGCATTGATATTTGATGAGGAAAATTGCATTACTTTAATATTAATTGAATATGTGGCTGCCGATACTAATGCTGCTGCTGATGAGGATGATGAGGATGGTAAAACATAAATATAAAACATATTCAAGACTATTTTTATTTATATATTTCTTTGCCAAATATTTTGTATTATTGTGCCAAACTCAACTTGAATAAGTATTTAAATTAAAATAACAACTAAACAATATTTTAAAATTAATTTTAAGGTGAATCGTAAATTTAACAAATAACTCAAACTAATACACAATAAATGTTTGATGAACAAAAGGAGACGTTTGACTAATGCTTAAACCCAACCAAGTAGTGTATTGTTTTTGTACAATTTTGTTTCGTCTTTCTTCACCTCCTGCATTTGCTTTGTGTCCCTATTTGCTTGCAATATCTACCAACTCTAGATAGTTTTTCCTTGAGCTTCAATGTTGTTAATGTCTGTTGGTTTTCAAAAATTATACGTGATTTTTTCTAAAAAATATATATAATTTAAAATATTTTATGAAAATATAAAAATATATTTATTTGAATTCTTGACATTTTTGCCAACTATAAGATAAATGTAATTTATGTTGGCTTTATATACAATACTTTCTTTAAAAAATCATATTTTATTTAAAATACCTACTCACAAACTTTAAAATAAATACGGTCTGGATTAAAAATTAATCTAGATTTCAAAAACGGAACATATTTTTCCATCTAAACACATTCCAACTATTTTTTTTATGTTATTCCTTAGGGATCAAACTAACATTTAAATTGTTTGTATGAGATTAAACGAAATTAAAATAATATTATACTTTAAATATAATTTCATTAATATATTGTCAAAATAGAGTCAACAAACATCCTCCATATTTGGCGTTAATGACACCAGACAATACAACATGGTTGTATTGTGCTACACCTAGATTAATGCTATACAAATCCTTTCTATTGTTAGTTAATTGCTTTAAATTATTCATATATATCCTAAAATGTTGACAGTAAGCATGAATTTACTTTAAACAAAATTATGGAAACATTAACGCTACTTCAAAGTTTTTCTCTCACAGTCATGGTAGATATTCAATTGACTAACTTTGCTAAGCAGTGCTATTTCCAACTGGTCTCTGACAATGAAGGTAAACATTTGTTTATCAATTCATATCTATTAATTGATATTATTCACTTTTTTATAGGCCTATTAATAATTTAAACCATAGCCAAAGCCTAATCAGGGTCATGGTTGAGTTCTTTGGAAAGAATAGGGAAGGCCGGATTTTGTACTTGTGTGACTGATGTTTGTAGGCTCTCCCGTGTGGAAACCAAGAGACATGGTAGGCCTAGGCGAATCTACCACGCTCCCTCGCAAGGGTAAATCCTCTTCCGCCTCCTCTTGCTCGGATAGTACCACTAGGGAGCGCTGCTTAGTTTATGAGTATTCTAGCAGAAAACATGAAGGCTCCACGAGTACGCATGAACCTACTTCATCCTCCTCGTCTACCAGCACGCAGCAACCGTGAAGAAAAACGCATTTGCACAGGGATACTCAAGTCACTACCACCATCTTGCTTAGGGGTAAGAATATGGCCTGACACATGAATACCACACAAGAATACAAGCATAGCACGGAAAGAAATGAGTGCCAAATAAGAAGATATTACTGGAATATAATTATAATTATTCATTCACAAATGTTTTCCAGTTTCACTCGAGTAATTTCATACAAAATATAACAATCTTAAAACAATATTTATGAAATAAATTTAAATGTTATATCTCAATTTTTTTTAGAACTTTCATAAAATAATCTGAAAGGTATGAAATAGATCCTCCCCATATTCAAGTCTCTAGACCCTATTGTTATTAATTGGAATGAAATAAAAAATGCATCTTTGAAATGTGTATGTGAAATATATAGATGAGTTTATGCTCAGCCCTCTCTAAGAAAACTTTCTGTCATTTAGGTCATTCAAATTAATCATATAAAGTTGAAATTATTGAAACTAGGTACTGAACCAATTTATTAATGTCACTTTATGGGAATTGGTAAGAAATATGTGTGGTTTGTTGTTTGTGAAAATAATGATGGTTATGTGGTTTTAATCAGGATATCAGATTAATCAGACAATAACTAGAAAAATTAAAATTAACTTTTATGAGCTATGATTTTTTTTAAATTACTTATAATAATATAATTTATATACAGTTATCCATTTTCTTTCATTATGAGTACCCGTATGATGTTTTAATATATGATCCACAGCAGTATTATGTTTTGGTGTGTTTTAACATAAAATGAACTACCTTTATAAGTTATTTAAGGAACATATGATTTTAATCAGTGTAATATTGTGCACATCCAGTACTATATTATTGATAATTGTTGTGCACAATTTTAAAAAATGTACTTCATTTTTGTTTGTTTAAATTATAATCAACTAAGTTTAAGCTCCTGTAATTGACAACAAATATATTTCCAGGCAAATATATTTGTTAATTGATTATTAAATAATGTTAAGACCCTTAATAATAT
Organism: Timema cristinae; assembly: GCA_039000515.1. Taxonomy (NCBI): domain Eukaryota; kingdom Metazoa; phylum Arthropoda; class Insecta; order Phasmatodea; family Timematidae; genus Timema; species Timema cristinae. The sequence goes on from JBCFYV010009882.1 coordinate 61,633,685, forward strand.
GAACTAATACTAGTATTTATTAATTTAGTTTTATAAGCTATTATCATACCAAAATACATTATTTAGTAACCCTAGTTAGTTACCTATTTTGAGCTCAAATGATGTTCTTTAGAACTCATGTAAGGATGTATTACTTAATTTATATTTAACAATAAAATTAGGTAACCTTAACTGAAATATGTATGAGAGTGAGCAGAAATCTAATTAATTAACAAGCGCAGTTATTTGAATATCATTAATTGATACACCTAACACAAAGGTAACCTTAAAATATATGAGATCAAATATAATTTTTTTCATATTATTTTATTTTATTTTACACTTTCTGTTACTTATTACTAATATTGAGTGCTTATTCTAATTAATATGTCTACACTGACTTGACAAGAAATTGGGGAATCACAGAATGTAAATAACAGTGGACATGGTTCAGAAATCAGCCCCAGACTCCAAGGTAATATTTGGTTTCACTCTCAACATGACCCAACATCCAGCATTTCCCAATCTCAGGCCTTCAAACATAGATTGTGTCGGAATTATAACGATATTTTTGATGACCCATCAAAAATATCAAATAACATTCTACTTCACATGATCAACATTTCCATAATGATATATGCAATGTGTTTACACAACCTGCCAATACTAAATTAGTTATGTGATTTGGCCTAAATAGTTTTTGTTCTACTTTTAAAAATTTTAATATTGGAAAACTTTCCAAAAAATTGAAATAATTGCATACAAGAAGTAAAATTAGCTATGCATTATAGAAACTATCATTCTTGACTAGTGAGAAATCTTATTTGAATGTTGGCAGCTTATAACATTTAATTGACTGGCTTTGTTTCTTAAGTAAATTATTTTGATATGACATACTATGCTAAATATTAAACATTTTACTTAATACAAAATTCACACCACATGAGGTTTAATTTATTCTATTCCTTTATGTTGATAGGTATATATTTAAGAAAGTTTAAGCTATAACCTACTATAGCCTTTCTTTATATTTCTTATATCCTGTGCTAATGCAGTTTTAAGTACTGTTTAAGAAGTAATATACATTATATGAAATGTGCCTACCAATCATATATTTGAAACCATTTATAAGAATATACTCAAGGGTCTCATATTAAAAAGAAATTAACATATTAAAATATAATTATACAGAATATAATCATTATTATAATATATTTCCAGAATATATCATATACTTTAGAGTGTCAAGTACCATAATCAGTAAAAAAAGGATTTAAAAATACATAATAGGCTATTTGATATTGAAATACAGCTGCTTAAAAATGTAACCCTTTTATATTTGGATTAACCATTAACTATACAAATATGTTGATTTAAATATTAATATTTACAAGCTAGTAGGTCCTTACAGTACAGTGTAGTACAAGTGTGCAACATTTTCTAGCCTGCCTTAACACATGCTTAGAATTGCCATGTTGTGCCTTCCTTGTGTGTTACCATTGTTGTTTAAAGTAGCTGTATCTCATTCAATCATATGTCATTTATGATAGAGTTTATAAGGTTAGTTTAACTTTTAAGATTTAACCAAGTCTATTGTATTGTCAGCGCCATCTGGAAATGTCGAGCAGTCATAAATTAGGATGAAAAGTATAAATAATTATTGTAAGAGTATCCTATATATCGGGTTCATTCACTGTTCTATATTGTAATACTTTCTTAACAAGAATATATTATTAGCGATGAAGATTTCAGATTATCTAGACGTTTTTGTAAACAAGGTAAAATGTCTATATTTGGCATGAACAATCCAGTGGTATGGCCCAATTAGGCCCATTAGTTAAGGATTATTTTTGTTGTGAGGAATAGCATCATGAATATTATTGTGAAACTTGACAAATTTTTGATCCTGTACAGTAAATAAACATATTACATTTTAGATCATTTAATTTTTCCCAATGAAGTTGATGAACTTATTTAAACATTGATCAAAATTTTAAATCTAAGATCTAGAAGTCCTTTCTTGGTATTACAAAATCCTCAATTTTAAACATTAGTTGGACTAAAAATTTATGGAATATGATGCCGATTAATGACATATTACATTTTGTTGTGAGTTTGGGATATTATTATAAAACACGATATTGTACCAGTTTGTTTGGTGTTTTAACGAACATGAGGTTAAATAATAGTTATTAGCAACACCATAGCTGATACAATAAACATTACACTTACTACTGAATCTACAACACGAAAAGTTATTACTTCAGGAGTGACAAAAGACCAGACATTTGTCAACAATATACAAATGAACCGTAGAATGAGCAAGCATTTGCTAACATGGATATCATAAACGTAGGTTTACCTAATAATGGAGTCAATATTGACACAGTCAAACATGCGCACTAACACTTAGAGGGGCAGGTGGACATATCGTATGATAAGTGGGGTAACTATTACCACACAAGAATGTGTAGGTAATAATCGATTTTACAAGTTATATGTTCAAAAGAAACACTTGTAACAAACATTCACGGGTACAATATGTGTTCATCAAATAGATTAATCCCCTTTAAGAACTTAATTAGGCCTAACCAAGAATTAAGTCTTAGACCTGTTTATTTTGGATTTATAAACTCCCAAGCCTTAATATAAATCACAGAATATTTAAGTTAAGTAGTTGAAACAAACTACACTTCAAGCCACAGATATAAAAGTAGTGTAAGTTGAAAGTACCGCTTTATGTTTCAAGCTGACCATGAGGTAGCGATAACTTTTATAATTTCATAGCAATAATGCCTGTTACAGTTGAAAATCTTGGGAATCCAGTATTGCACTATGTGTAAAGAGTCATGAGAATAGAATATTTTACTTAAAAGGTATAGGGGTTACACTCTTGTATATGGTAGTAGAAGTTCGAAGGCCTGGTCGGTTAAGCTCGTATTGTTTATTTCTCGTTTGGTCAAGAAGCTCTAGGAATCAACTCACTGCAAAGCATCTATAATATTAATTACACGTTTTGAGGAATACTACTCAGAGTGGTTTTTTGGGAATGTGTTGGAGTTAAAAGGGAACAAATGTCACGTTAAGCATGGGCAACTCAGTATGACCAAAATTTTTGGAAATACGTCATGTGAAATATGCACTTCAGAAAGAAGTTTATGAGCTAAATATTTTTAAAATAGCCTATTGTAATAGGATCGCCTCTGTATTGGTAATAATAAAGAGGGGTAGGAACCTTAGATAGTGTAGCGATATGAATTTGTCTGTTAGCATGGTGTTGTAGCATCTTTAATACCGACTTTCAAGCATCAAAGAAAAAATTTCAAGCTTATAACCGACGTGAAAGTTTTCTACAAACTGGATTTGGACTAGACATAACTTATATCAATGTAGGGTTGATGCTATAACAACTAGTGTGAAGCTCAAGAAACCCAACATGTCTCTTTAAAGTCCATGAGCTGCCACTTGTGACCAACTCTGCTCCGGGAAGTTGTTAAACTGTAGTGATAGAAGCTACTACCAAGCTATACAGGGTTGACTCTTATTTTTAAAGATATGCTCACTACCGGCAAAAAGTTGAATTAGTATTATCACCCAAATCAAATACTAACTAAGCTTTGTGATGCATAACTATATTTAAAATATATAAAAAAAATTTAATCAGCGCCCTATCAGATGAATTTAAAGAATTAATGCCAAGAATCTCCATAATCTAACAGCCAAAATAATCGCTGATAAGCGAAGAGGCCCATTTCCTGTGGATAACAAAACCCTAAAAACAGTCTCTTAGGCAATGAAAGTCCTTCTAGTGACAAAGTACTAAGACACTATTAGTCTAGCCGACAATAATGTGTAATGTGATGTATCACCATATGAGGTAGGGGATGTACTAGCCCCCCAAAATAAACGTGTCACTGAGACAAAGTTTTCCTCCTGCACACATACCACAGCAGAAATGAGTTATACCCATGTTTCCAGAGAAGGTTGATTATATGGACAAGTTAGTACCTATCTGGTGGAGATTATACTAAATTTAAAGGTCATTGGCCACGGCTAGGGAATTTTCAGCCAAATCAATATACTCCTGTAGTGGTAATCGAGAATGCTGAGCTAGCTATTCCACCTGAGGGCATTTTGTATCAGCAACATGGTTCTGGTAAGAAAAATGGTAATGTAAAATTATGCATACATTTTGCACTGACAATCATGGAGTGAGAATAGATTTACCCAGTTTTGATATTTTTTTACCAGGCATATAAAACAGATGACTCTCAAAGGAGAAGGTGGTATAGCAGATCAAAGTGTAAAAAGTGATTGGGAAAAAGATATGTCACTGCTAGGCTGGTTAACACAACAAATATTATGCACCTTCTCTTGGCTGCTGCAACTAGCTAAAAATGATGAAATTACACTTCCTTAATTGAAACAGGTGGTGATCCGTGGAGCACTTAGAGGTAGCATCAGAAGGATCTCCAGCTTTAGTGATTGCTACAATGGAAAAAACCCAGCAAAAACGCCAGGAGCTAAAAGTGAACACTGGAGCTGCAAGCCAGTAAGCAGTTGCTGCATTTTTAAAGGGGTTTGGGAAAAAGAGGTAGTCAAATATATTAGCTTCATGAAATGAACATGAACAATATTATTAACTTCATTCTATGTTATATCAAATAGACAAATACTCTTATGTATAATGATGGTTTTAAGATTACACTAAATTGACAACAAAACAATGCCTAATGATATGTCAAAGCCAATTATAACTCTATGTCAGGATTATTTCAACAGTAGCCATAAACGAGTAACTGTAAAATAATCTTATTTATTAGGTAAAACCCACGGCCTAGCACAATATATTAATGTAGAACCTACTATAGATGTTCACTAACCCAGTTTCACATGGCCCTTCTATTTATTTTTAAACATTAAAACGTCTTTGCTTATGAATAATATATTTATGGAAAATATTTTACACTCAAGGCAAGTCACACAAGTTGATACACAGGAATAAATAATTTTTAATCTTGGTGTATATTTTACAAAAAAAAAAAAAATGAAAAGAAGACCATGTATTAAGAACAATATATTCTCTCCTTAGCACCCAGTCAGTGGAAATTATTTAATTGACACGACATGGATAACCGGAAATAAAGTTAATATTTTTCGAATCTAGGCACGTAGGTATGTGTTCACTGGCAACCAAGATATAATATATTCATCACAAAAGTTTCATTTTTCTGGTACAGTGTACACCCTACCTGTACCATTATACCATGCAGATGAGGATGTCATTCAGTCATAACTGACTAGATTTATCAAGTGCTAACTAAATAAGATTGTCTTTATATAGGGTATTAGACATAGATTAAATAAGAAAATTACTGGCATTTATAATAACACTCTACAAGACATTTTAAATGTTTCTCTCTTCTTAAAATGAGTGTCTTTGACAATGTGCTGTAAAAAGTAATCTCAGAATGTCTGAGTATAAAACGGATACATTTTTGTTTATATATTAACGATGGGTATTTTTGTTGTGATTAAAATGTAATAATTTTAGATTATGTCTCAAATAAATGCACTATTCTTGATGACTAAATTGGCAGTGATATTAAAATAAGCGTGAAACAAATCTTGATATTTTCCATATAAATAACCTCGCCTTTGATTAACATCCTTCTTGTTTTGAAATTTAAAAATCCCAAATTGAGTTTACAAAACTTTCTAGTCACAGAGAAGAATGTAAGTGATAATAGGTTACCGTATCATTATTAATATTCCATTTCCTCTACCCATGTATAAACAAAAAATTAGAATTGACATTGTACCCATTTCTTAAATAAAAAACATTATTATAAAACACCCTTTACGATTTACCTCACAGATAAATTATATGTGAACAAGTGGCAGATTGTTAATTGTTGTTAAGACGAACAAAGTTTGATGGAACTGTACTAGTAGAGTTCTCCCAATTAGTGTCAAACTTGCGCTTTAAAGGCAATGAAGCATACCCTACCTGTAAAGTTTTCACACGTTGTAATTAAACTAATTGGGTAGTGGTAATACATTTAAATTGTGTAAAAACTTTGCTGAATTTGCTTGGAAGAAGAGTAGGCAATTATTATTTAGGAAAAAACACCTTCAGCACACCTGTTTGGGGATCAAGCACTAATTTACTTCTCATCATGTGTAAATTGTTAAATTGATAGTGAGGAGTAAGGAATATTTTTTGGTTCAATACTGCCTTGCACTATAATCAGCAAACAAGACATCATATATATATATATATATAATGAGAGAAATAATACTAATAATCTTATGACAAACAATTAAATATACAGTTGGGTCTGAGTAATCTATTATGGCACTATAGAAACATAGAGAAATTAGTTCTTTGTATATGTATTTAAAAATTTGAATGAATATAATCTATGAAAGGACACTATAGTTTACATAATATGACATTGTATTTAATAAGCTACACTATTCTAATTCATCATAATATATTTAGCATTTTCCTATCATCAACTCTTATATTTATTTAAAGGTTTCTCATTCACAGAACCAAATAAATGTAGGTTGGAAAAGGCATTAAATGTTCAATATTAAAACACAATTTTCCAATAAAGCCTTTTGTTGAGTGACTGTTGGTTCATACAACATTTAATTTAATTTCAAAATCAAACAATAAATATGGGTTATTTTCTATATTTTTGGTACAATGATTGATAAGAAATAATTTCTATATCGAGATTTCATTGTGTTTCTAAGAGAAATAATTTACCCAAATTTATAATGCCTAGTATTTACTAAGGATCATTATATTATTATTATTATTATTATTATTATTATTATTAGCACCGCGTCTTACTACCCGTTCGGGTTATACGCACTTACGCTAATGTGTAATGGTAGGGTGATTGTGAGATGAAATGAAGGACCTACAGTTTAACGTGGAATCCGAACCACCGTGGAGGCCTGGCATTCCCCACATCATTATATTATTAGTTTTATTATTAGTAAAATAGCGTTGCCCATTATCAGCTCGTATTTATATATTGAAGGGCGGTAGTAATGGGGGTTTTATTAAGCATTAGCGGGATTTAACCATCAGCGGTTGAAATGCTAGGATCATATTTAATTTGGTTAGTGTTTACAAGACAAACTGAGTTTGAATCTTGGCCTGGTGAAAAAGGGTGGTTTACTATTGTGACTTATAAAATAGGGTTCAGTTATCCTTTCTCTACCATTTGATTGCATTTATTCTGACCAAACCTTGACATTTTTATTCCCCTCACACTAAATTGTTTAACTCATGTGATAATGGTACTAATTGGAAACAACCTAATATACACCATTATAAAAACTCAACACAAACATTAATATTTGGTGTCTTGTTTTTAAATAGAAAAAATATAGCTCCTTTCTTGGATTGAACCAGTCTTTTAATACTTGATGATATAAATGAACTAATTTATTGATTCCTCAAAATTATTTCAAATATTTGTGGCTGTAATTTCTGAGAAAAAATACACACAAATCATTGTGGGAAACAAGTTGGACTGGATCCTATGTTATGTTTAGTACATCTAATATAAACTCTGAGTAAACTGCAATACTTATGGAGAAAGACTTTCCTCTCTCTCTCTCTCTCTCGGCTAATTTGCCTGAATCTCTTCCTTTTTGTTATCATGATGTTAAAGCTAAAGGGTTTTTCGTGGAATTCTTCTATTGGTAAACACATAATCCAATGGACCCAATGTACAGTCTATTCTAGAAACTTGGATTATTTCTACAATCATGTAAACTATTTTCAATGTTAATATTTTATTAACTTTCCCTCACTGCGTTCGTACCTTCTTAAGATTTAGGGTGACAAAACTTTGTCTAAATAATTATAGTTAATTTGTATATATAAATTAAATTAAATCATGAATTTTTTAACATCACATCTTACTAACCCTTTGTTCATAATTAATTTGTGTATACAATTTTTGTTTGCTCATAGTTATTGTTTGTATAAACTTTAAAATAGTTCATAATTTTTGTTTGTATAAAACTGAAGCCAGTTCATAATAAATTTATATATAAAATGTAAGCTTACTCATAATTAATTGTTTATACAACTTTAGTTTGCTCATAATTAATTTGAGAATAAAATTTTAGTTTGTTCATTTATTAACCTATGTATAAAACTTTAGTTTAATCATTATTAATTTTCTATAAACCATAGTTTACTCATAACTAATTTGTTCATAGAACTTTACTTTGCTCATAAATTGTTTGTAATCCTATATACAACTTTTATCTACCCATAATTAATAAACAAACATTTATGAATATAATCCAACAAACATTTTAAGCCTTACTATAAATATTCACTTTCAACTACACACTTGCGTATAACCCGAACAGGTAGTAAGACGCGGTGCTAATAATAATAATAATAACTACACACTTCTAATAAAAAACTACCTATTATATACTATAGTTCTACAAATATTTTCTAAATATAAAATACAAATATATTACAGCTTGTTCTGTTAAACCAATACTACACAAAATACTAATAAAACCCAAGTTCATTTAGTGAATATTTTTACAATAATTAAACGGCGCATGAAAACCAAACCATATAAATTTATTACTGCGCAACATAGTCAACACAGAGCTGCAAAGTTTGAGATAAGTTTGAAAGAAGATTGTCCAAGGTTCCCCAAAATTATGTTTGCCATTTCTTCAGAGATGATATTAAATTTAGTTTAATGAGTGATGTAAATAAGTGCTATATATATTAACCATTACACTTTTACTAGTTATTTCAAGTTCACTTTGATAAAAAAAAATTATACTAATGAATTATGTATAGGCTATTTATCCTGAAAATTTTCAGTCTTACCTTGACGGACTATGACTCCATCTTATAAGCTATACCAAAGTGTAATCATGCTAGTTAGGCTAGCTAACTTTCAGAAGCTGGAGTTTACTATGAATTACTACTTACTAGTGGTCTGTAGATATGGTTGACCGTACAATGAATCCCTAATTCCTAGTTGAAGCAATTTCTTAGCTCAATCATACTGTGAGATTTCATTCACAGCTATATGCGGTCGAGACACTTTGGAGCAGTCAAGTTATGGTTGCATTGCTCAAGAATTTTTTTTAATGTTTAAAGGCATCGTATTGCAGGCACCATTTATAAATTTTAACATAACACTAACAGGTATGTACAACAAAACACAAATGGTATTTGACAAAGAAGGCTTTATTCTTACATCATTTTATGTTGTTTTATAATTTCATTCTTTTTCATCGCATCTTAAGAACCTTAACTGTTTGGGATGTATAAAATTTCACTGTCTTCCTCGAATTGAATTTATATTTTAATTAGGGTATTTTTTTACTCTCTCATATAGATAAAGTATTGTAATTGTGAACAATTTCAACCACGAGATTATGCTGGATCTTGACGTTTTATGTGGACCTCAAACAAAAAGAAATAATCATATATCACTCTCTGTATGTCTATTGTGCTACACAGAAATAGTTTAATGGTTTACATTCAAAATTGGTATTTAGATGTTATATAGTAACTATTTTTTTAAATATTTTAAATCTCAAACAAAGTGTACTGTCTGACTAATATTTTTATACTTATATTTGTGTGACACAATTATTTCAGTTTTTTAAAAATTATTCTCTTATATAGCCAAGGCTTTCTTGTTTACAATAAAATGAGTAAGTATGCACGATTGTGTTATACCATGTAAATTATTATATTAGAAGAGTCTCAAAGTTATATCCCTTTGTGGAAGACAAAGATAGCATCCACAAGGTCACGATTCACATCCGTATCCACACATTTAGCCGATAAATATAGTCATGGATTGTAATATAACATAATAATTTAATATAATAATAATAATACAACATAATTTAATTTGTTTCAAAACATTTTAAATGTAAGTTGAGTGGATTACAAAATACTAATTATTTAATTTATTTAATTATTAATATGAATGAGGGGAGTATTAATAAATGTTATTGTTACTATACATATAATATTATCCATAAATATTGTTTATTTTTATTAATTCATATTTTATTTCTCAAGTGTGTGCGCAAATCTCGAGTGATAATAAATAGTAGGTCTAGGCCTATTTATTGACACCTCGTATTGGTTTATTCTTATTAGTCTGGCAAATGTCTTTTTTTTAAATATTTTAGTAATTTATTTGTAGCTTGATTTGAAGATTTATATAACTTTCACGCTAGTATCCAATTTTAATTTCATACTAATAGTATTAAATAGATCCGCATACACGCTCTAGTCATATACTTAGAATCATCTTTTGCCCTTTAACTGGCCTGATACAGTTCTTGCCATCCAATTATTCTCAAAGAAGGGTTATTCTAAGTTTTCTCGAAATTAAACTAGCGTGTCGAACAACTGCGGTTCACGTAACTGGATTGTGTCTAATAAAACACTGGACTGTGACTGCTGGTGTGTCTGCTAGCAGTAATGACTGTTTGCGCTAAGTTAACTGTTTCAAGGATGTATTCGCTATCATTATTTAAATACAATTGCTTAAAACGGTAAAAGTAATTAGTAAACCCATAATCCACAAAAACATAGTTATAATTCATAAATATAAACCAAAACCAGCTATATAATAACTTAACCAATAAAAAACAACATTGTGATTGGTAGGTAATATTTCTTTAATATACAGAAACTAGAAACAATAACATGGGTCTACTAGGCCTCACCTGAATTCAAATAAAATATCAAATCATTAATAATGATCCTTTTTAATAGCCTACTCAATGGGATGTAAGTTATAATAATTGATTTTACGTATCATTTGTTGGCATAAACAAGACAAAATTTAATCTCAATCTTACTTTAAGAATAAATCTGTAAGTTTAAGATATCATAATATATATATCAATATATAATAATTTTTATATACACTTATGTCTAATAAATACATTAGATGAATGTGTAATATATAGTTATATAAAATATAAAATAAATGCATTATCTATATATAATATTTCTTGTATAAATATATAAAATATATATTATACGTTTATTTAATTTATATTATAATGTATTATATCTGTATTATATATAATGCATTATAGTAAATAAATGTATAAATAAGTATTTATAAATATATATAAACATATATATAAAACTAGATAGCTGTTGCCCGCGGCTTTGCTCACGTGGAAGTTTATTATATACAAATACGAAAATATACATATGTATTTACAGATTAATTTAAAATATTACGTTACGTTGATGACCATAACTTGACCTCAGATCAAAAATAATGCAAGTCCGATACAAACTTTCACCCCCTTTTTCATCCCTTATTAAATAAAATTTCCAAAATTCCTGAAACACGTATTTATTTGTTTTACGTCAATAACCGAAATACAAAATTTTGTTTATGTAACTTTCAAAATGACGGACTTTTATACATATTATCATCACCTATTTTGACCCCTTTGGGGTGGAATTTTCTAAAATCCTTTCTTAGTGGGTGCCTACATAACAAAATGAGTATACAGTCCGAATTTCATGCTTGTAGCCTTGATAGTTTGCGCTCGGCGATGATGAATCAGTCAGTCAGGACATGTTATTTTATAAGTATAGATTATTTATAAAATTATACATTCAAAAATATAAATATTTATATAGACCTATCTATAAATATGTAATATATATATATATATATATATATATATATATACAAATTTATCTAATTAATATTGATTTATAGGAATTATTTTATAAATTAATGGATGAGTTATATAGTATTTTAAAAATATATGGCAATATAAATAAATATATATAATATTTTGTTTATAGCATCGCGTCTTACTACCCATTCGACTAACAAGTTGGATGAATAGAGGATGTTTTATTTTAAGTTACCACAACAGCATGTCTTTAAACATATGTAATTATGAAAAAAAAGTTTTATACAATGTTGCTTGGTTTTATGATGCTCGAAAAATTATATTCTACGAAAAAAAAACAAGCAACTTTTTTGTCTGAAGCGCTTTTTTACCCGAAATCTACATATTCTAGTAGGCAATACACTGAAATAAGAACAGTTCTAAAAACATCATACGTATTTCTTTATTTCGTTAAATTTCTTCAAAAATATACCATGGATAAAATTGTTTCAGACAAAAGTAGCTTATTTTTTTTCATGGCAGACTATACGTTTCTGCAATAAAAAATACAGGCTCCTATTTAAAAAAACAATAATTGACCTTGAGATGACCATGAAGATGTCAAAAAAAATGTGTCATTTTGTTGGCGTCTCTAAACCAAGCAACTTTGTATGAAGCTTCTTTTTCTTAAATGCGTTTTTTAAAGATATTTTTCTGTGCCGATGTAAATAGATGGTACATAACTCTTCACGTACTTTCTCACTCCATTGTTTAAATTTGGAAATAATTAATCAAAACTGGTAATATTTGGGAAACGAAATAATATACACTAGCAAACCCAAGCAAAAACAGCGTTATACATACGTAAAACTTTTATTGACTCACGGTTTAAAATTTATAAGTTATTATTTTTAAAGAATTAAAGTCCTCATTTGTATATTTCAACAACAAAAAACAAAAAAGATTGATATTGGGTCCACAAGAGTTAACACTTCGTAATAAATTTCGACTTCCGTTTAAAATTTTTGACATTTTATTAGAGGTTGCACATCTTATGGTTATCACATTGCTATAAAATTTCTCATTTATAAATTTTGACCATTAAAAAAGATAATATTGATTATTGAGCCTGAAATGATAGCGATGGATCATTGCTGTATAAACATTTCCCCTAAAAGGTTAAAGGAAAAAGAACATAAATTTTTGAGGGACTTAATTATTTCCTTACTCTATGGCATTAGATAATAATTATTACATTGAAACATAAATAATATATCTGTGCAACTAGAGCTCACAAAATTGTAATAATATATTTGCCAATATTTAATAAACTATTGTTTTTATAAAGATATATTTCAAATATTTTTATTTTTATTTTTAATAGTACTACAAATTTGCAATGTTAAGTTATTTAGTATCTCAAATAGTTGCGGAGATAGGGAAATTCTAGCTTCTGTAAGATAAACCAAAATCATTTTTATGGTCAAATGGAAATATCCATCTTATTTATAATCTTAATTAATGCTTAGATACGAATTTTAATAAAATCCTTAGAGCCTATTTGAAAAAAAATAGATATTTTACTCTTTCGCCCTTTATTAAACTACTCTTAATTTTAGGGTTAAACAGACACACAGACAGACAGCATTGCAAAAACCAATTTTTAGGAATTGGGGGGGTCGTGAAACATTGACATCCATCAAAAGATCAGATTAGATTTTTTTTTTTTACAGTCGCATTACTTTACCTTTAGTGTTTGGAAGTTAAAAAACATATATAATACATTTGTGTATAGCTTTAAAATTATTGTTTTTATAAAAATATCTTTCAAATTCAAATAAAAGATTTTCACTATAAATATACCTACATATTTTCCATTATAAGTAATTTCATATCTCAAAAAGCTACAGATATAATATGATAAAAAATTAGAATTCATGCATCAGACCGGAACTCTTAAAGTCATTTTGACGAAATATTTAGAGTAGCCATATTGTTTGTAATATTGATAAATACTTAGAAATTAAATTTAATCAAAATCGTTAGAGCCGATTTTGAGAAAATAGTTTTTTTCTCTTTTCACCCTTGAGGAATCTACTCTTTCTTAATTTTAGGGTTAGATATTCAATTCCAAAAATACCTTGAGGAAAACCTATGAAAACCATAGATACTAAGTTTTAGCCCAATCGGTACAATAGTTTAGGCAATACTCCAAGGTACAGACAGACTGACGGCAATCAAAAAACATCTTTTTCGGATTCTGGGGGTCATGAAACGTCGACATTCATTAAAATCTCGAGTTCAATTTTTTTTTACGATCACAATACTTTCTCTACCTGTAAGGTAGGTAGCGAGAAAGTAAAAATCATCCTAAATATATACATTAAATAATAATAAAATATGTATATGTACCAAATGTTAAGAAAAACAATCAATGACCATAGACAGGTCACACAATTTAAAATAAAGAATAACCATATGCTGAAGATTATTTTACTAACATCAGTTGGCCTTTATTGCACCATCAAATTGTTTAAATTCCTGAACAAAATTATAAATGTAAAGCCCTAATCAGCTTATAATATTAGAGCCAACCCATATGCCTAACTTCATAAGGTTTGCCATAGGTTTTAATTCAAATCTAATGTGCAAATTAATTTTAATATGTCTTTTTAAACAACTACGTACTTCAAATCTTCCTAAATATTGCATTACATCTCAAACATTTGTACCTTCCAATGACAGTTTTGGGAATCACAGAACTAGTTTATTCTCAGCTCCTTTGGCTATAAATATAGTGTTTCATTTTATATGTGAATTAGTATTTATCTGAATAACTAATTTACTATAGTACTAAATAGGTAAATGTGCTGACTTGTTTCTTCTTTATTAATGATCAAGCCCTGTGCTTTATTCTAAATTAAAGTATGTGTTTTTATTAATATTATTCTGAATGGCTTTCTTATTGTTATATAGTGATTTTTAAAATTAAATGTCAAAATTAAATTAATATTAACAGATTCCCAAATACAATAAACTTTATGTTAAAGTGTAGGTCCATTTATTATATTAAGATAAATTCAAGTATGTTAATAAATATATAAATATTCTTGTGAGATTTAAAGCAAATTAAACCTTAAATTAAATCACATTTTAAGTCACCTTAAAATTTGTCATATTTTCAATACATTAATGAACTAATTTTGGCTCTTTAATCCTACAACTTTAGTAAAGTAAATTGATATACTTACAAATATCACATATATCAATGGATATATATATACACACACATATATATATATACATATATATATATATATATATACACACACATATATATACACATATATATATAATATTATATGTATGTATCATAAGAGGAAAAAAGCTTTCAAACACCCTTAATATGAAAAAATTACTATTTTAATGCCTTCAACTATATAAATTAAATTATTTTAGGGTATGTAAACAATACAAATTTTATTATTTTGTTTCTTGCATATATTTATAAATGTTATTTCCTAAACAGGAGACCTATGGGTATGATTTATGATGAGACCTCCCTAAAATATTTTTACTTATAGCTTCAACGATGAGTATTAATTTTCTCAAAACCACTTTAACTATTTAGAATAAATTGTTCTTATTAATGAAAATATTATGGTTTAAAATAATATTTAATCAATAAAATGTCATAAAATAAATCCATAGCAGGTAGATATATATTTATTCTTCTTATAATATGCACTACTCTAAAACACCAATGATGTAATAAATAATAATAATGATGATGATGATGATAGATTAAGATTCCAAGGTCTTTTGGGCTTCGAGATTATTTAGACTTTGCTTTTTATATTAGACACCCAATTTTTGAAGCCCTCATGGGAATTTTCATTCACCAAGTATGATTGAACCTGCCAGCAACATTTCCACTTCCCAGGTCTTCTTGGCATTTATCCCTATAGGAATTTTCAGTTACCAAGTATTCCTGTTCCGTTTTGGGCTTGAGGATAACCTACCTGAAAAGTTTAAACTTCTTAGGTCTTCTGGGTTTCTATATTTTTTGATTTGACAGAAGACAGAGAAACAGGTAATTATTAGTGCTATTTTATAATTTATATCGGAGGTTCTGTACAGCGGTATATCTTAAAGGCGTAAAAATTTTCAGCTTTCTATGTCATCTAGAGGTTCAGGAGGTTGTGGAAACACACACAACCACAAACACACACACATTAGGAAATCATATATAGAAATAACTAGTTACTTTTTCCTTGGTATTATGAACTCGAAAGTTCATTGCCGCAATTACAAAAGTATGCCACTTATCCATATCTTGAGCTAGTTCTATCCAGTCCAACTCATTACACCCTATCTCTTTCAAGTCCATTCTAATGTTATACTTCCATCTGCATCTATATACATGTATATAATATATAATTACATAAAATTATATATATACATTATATGTTTATAAATTATATATATACATAATATGTATATAAATTATATATATACATTATATGTATATAAATTATAGGCATACAAATTTTATACATAGGATTATAAATAAATAATATATATATTTACACTATTTATAATATATATTTAATTCCATTATTAATGTGATTATATATATATATATACATATATAGGCCCATAATTTTATTCTTTATGATATTTGATATAGACCTATAGCTACATTCTTTATGGGATTATATAACTACAAATATAGTTACATTCTTTATGGTATGTGAACCAACATTTTGCTGATCCAATGTCAATACTTGCATTTCACAAATGCTTAAATCATGGTTTAAAAATATATTTGGTAGGTATTTAAATATATTTTATATTAACTTTGTTTCTCTATTTAAAATATTCATCTTTTTGATGATTTCAACACTTTATTTGACACGAAAGATGTGACTTTCATTTACCCTGAAAGGTGACACGCTTACTTTGCTTAGATTCCACTGTGTTGCACTGTGTTGTAGGTCATAAGATGGAGTCGTCGTGCATTTACTTAGTAAACGTAAGATAGAAAGTTTCTATCTTACGTTGACGGACTATACTTTGGCCTTGAAATTATTATCTTAATGTTTTCACAAGGGTCATTTCTTATAACCTATGTCATAGTGGAACCACAAGGTTAAACTGTCTCTCTTAAGAATAATTTAAGGTTGCAACATATCTGAAAAAAATGAATAACAAGAAATCAATTAGAAAATAAAATTCCAAAAAAATACTTTTAACTGCATCAATATCTTGGCAAATAATTATGTGAAATAATGTGAATATTATTAAAATATGTCATTAAAATCTATTATTAGTTTTCAGAAAAAATAAAAATCATTGGAGGCTGGTAGGCTGTTATCATGGCAAACAAGGCCTTTAAGGACAGTAATCATAATATTTTTCTCGCAGTCAATGTCAAACTTGCCTTTGTGTGTGTGTTTGTATGTGTTTGTGGTTAGTAAAATTTATAGTTAGTTGTAGAGAATAGTTTACTAGTACAGTCCTTCGAAATTAGCTTTAACTGGTAAACATTTACCCCAAATGATAGAATATGTGATTTAAAAATTATTCATGATAAATTTTTACTTTTCAGTCTCAAAATATATTTTAAAAGAAATCAACATTAATTCTACTGTTGGTGAGATAGGTTAGCTTAATTTAAAAATATATTTTTAATTAAAATAAAATAAATCTTGTGTACTAATGTTACTATTATATTTGTAATAATACTTTGTATTGTTAAATCTGTAACCAAAATCAACATATTAGCTTGTATAATATGATCTCCCATCTTATTAAAAGCGAGACGATATAATACGAATACATGGATATTAAGGTCTGTCAAAAGGAAATCTATAATTTATTATTTATTTTGCCCTATAACATTAATTCTTTTATATATTATATAAACCAAATTAAATTACTAAATTTGTCCAATTCAAAATAGTCTACGTTTAATGGTTTGTGATATTTTATTTTCAAAATTTGATTTAAACTAATTTATTTAAAAAAAAGTAAGCTTTTATTAGAAATAAGTACTGTATTATTAAGAATGTTATACAATTAACAAAAGTGTATACTAGGTGTTCATTTGGAAACTTTCCCCAAAATTTCTCGAAAACAATGCATTGCAGAAAACAAATTTTTAAGCAAAAGTTGTTTGCTTCTGAGGGAGAATTAAGGTGGTAAAGCTTGTAAGAACTTAGGTGGCGTAACTAAGGTGACGTTAAAGTTAATTTATTTGTTTTTAAATGAGACTCCCTATTTTTATGTGCCATTTTCAAGAGGGTGGTTTTAAAATTTTAAAAGTAAAATCTATTACGATAAATGAACCTCATATGGTTCTGAGTCACCGACACCGGGCACGGCATTAGAATTTGGGCTATTCAAACATAATTTGTGTTGTGTGATTGCATATGTATGTTTGTTCACATTTATGTGCATTAGTAAAATAATTAATGAAAAAAATATATTTTTTTTAAATTTTAACTTTAAAGGAGGTTTGCGAAATTTCTTCCATTTTGAGCTATAACAATGATATAGGCTATTTTTAATTCACTTCTGATGTTTCTTAGGTTTTCTTTTATAATACTTCTACATGCTATTCTTATTCCATTTTTACCTCTTCGATACTTCCTGGTTTAGTGCCATAAATAGGGGATTTTAAATGTCAGTGATTTTGCTGGCTACTCGATTGGTCCTCTTCTGCCAATCCATTTTCTATTAAATCTGTTGTCTAACTATTGACGAACAAATAATGTATGGTGAGGAGGGGCTTCATCTTGCTGAAAATGTAAAAGATCTTCATCAAATTTCATGTTTCCATGATTGTCTAGTTGATTTTCTAGGTTGTGCACTATGCTTCTTCAAGCATTTCCAAGTATTATTTCCCTGTCAAATTTAATTCATTAAATTGGACCAATAATTGTGTCACATAAAATACCTGCCCACACGTTTATTTTTTCTGGCCATTGTGTGTGTCCGTCAGTAAAAATAAAAGGGTTTTGATCATGCTAATAACAACGGATATGTTTATTTACAAAACCACCCAAAAAAAGTGCACTCGTTAGAAAAGCAGATACATTCTAATAACAACGGATTCACATTCTATAATTCGATCATTTCTTTGCAAAACTGTTCTCGCATATCAGAATCATCTACGTTTAATGTTTGATGTACCTGCATTTTATAGGAATCAAACTTATTTAATATCAATGTCTTTTGAACCAAACAAATTCATATACCAGTAGATTTAGACCTTCTTGCACTGAACTTTTGGGATTTGCCTTATAAGTTCTCAAAATTTCCACTTAATTCAATTAAAACTGTACGCAGGGTCCGTTTTATGTTTGCGACAGATCCAGTTGATTAAATTTTGAAAAAGGTAAAAAATATAGCTATGTTATACGTTTTTAACAATATGTATTTGGTTGAATGTTACCGCAGTTCTTTGAGCACAATGAGCCTCGGCTTCATACAGAAAAACCAATTCTGTTTTCTCTTCCAGACTTTAAACCATTTTCCAAGATAACATGTTAGTAGTAGAAACAAACGAGACAGCTAATGATAATAATAATACTTAGCACTGCATTTTACTACCCGTTTGGGTTATACGCTAAAATACTAATTATGCTAATGATTTAAGATTTTGAAAGGTTGAATATAGAGGAAGCGAACCTGCATTTGCGTAGAGAGAGTGGAAAATTATTTTTGAAAAACCACCCCCAGTTTACACGAGTTATATTCGAACCTCAATCTCCCTGTCCTCGGCAGACTAGCTTAACACAAATCTAGCATAATAGACAGCTACGCCACCAAGGCGGGTGACAACTAATTGATTTGTAACTAGCATTGATAGTATAAACATTGTTTCACTTACGAGCTTACACACAAACACTTGTATCTTCCCAAGATATGTTTGTGTAGATCAAATTCTAATGCTGCACCCAGTGCCAGTGACTCAGAAAATTGTGATGCTCATCTCATGATAGCTTTTATTTAAAAAATCTTAAAACCGCTATTTTTAAAATAGCACAACATGATCTACAAGAATATGTAGTAAAAAATAGGTAGTCTCATTTAATTAAATTAAAGTGACCTTAACTTCACCTTAGCAACACAACCCGAGGCCATAAGAGCCTTAACACCTTATTATCCCTCAAAATCAAATAACTTTTGCTATGCGTTGTTTTCAAGATATTTTGGTGGAAACTGTTTAAATGAACACTCGGTAAATAATTCTAAGTGCACTTTTAAATCAGTCTAGTAATCTGCTAGTTTTTCTTTACTTTATTTGAGGTAATTTAAATTCACTTTCTGAACAGAGTGATTATATCAGCTCACAATTCTTTCAATGTGTGAGAGCCAAAGGGTCTACACATTTTGCCGGAAAACTATTTTCACAAACCTTCCATGGTTCTTTAACAGGCCACAATAAACATGATACCGACGTCTTTGCTTCCACTCTTTTGAAAGTTCTGCTAAGGATTTTTTTCGTTCAATAAAATAAGTCAACCCCGGCTGTGTAGTTTGTTAATAATATAGTTGATTATGGGGAAAGAGGAGGGGGAAACAACTTCCAGGTTACCTGTTGTACGTGATGCGTTACACCAGTGACTATTGTTTTAGATTAATTTATTAAAACAATATTATAACCAAAAGAATTTTAATTATATACTTAAGCGAAAAAAAATTAAGTTATAGGCCTACTAGAATAATTCACAAAAATAGAAAAAAAATGTGCCCAGTTAGCAATCATAATATTTTGCCAAAATATAAATAAGTGGGTGTAACTAATTAAATAATTTGCCCATTATTGTACAAAATCTAAGATTATAATGTTTTTTAATAGCTCATTTTATACTGTAAATTATTTATTTTTAAAACTTTGATTATTTATCATCCAACAAATTATTTAGTACAAACTAATAACAAATTTATAGTAAATCTTTTTTTACTAGTTTATACAGAATAATCAATTAACAGTTAAGTATTTTTTATGCATGGTCACACATACACACGTGATAGTGTGCTATATTATATCTATATTATTATGATTTTAATCATATTGTGTAGTAGGGGGAATGCTGTAAATCCTTGACTGTAACTATTTAAATAAAAATATTAACAATATTAAAATGTCATCACTTTATATATTTGGACTAAACTGTCAGGATTAACTTACATTGTATAAATAAGACCTTCTTAAATATTTCAACAATATGTACAAATACACTACATATAAAAGTACATTATTTACCTAAGTATATTAAAGAGACAAGTAAAAGGTTGATGGAATGGTTTGATTTGTTCTAGAAGTGATTCAACATAAATTTTTATATTATTTAACATACCTTGAAAAATGGGAATCTATTCAGATACATTCAATATTATTTTTATTAATATTATTTTCGAACGTGTTTAAATACAACCCTGTCATAATAGAGCCCAAATTTTATTTAAGAAGGAATTTATAAGCCCACAAAATAAGAAAAAATTTGATTTGATTTTAAAATACATCTATTTATAAAATAAAAATAAAATATGAATACCTGCCAATTATTTAGTTATTCTTAGAATGAATTGGGCTGTAGTTTTCTAAAAATTACATTCAAAGAGTAAATATCGACATTACAAAGTGTGTTTTACAATTTAATAATTTAATTATATAAAAAATATTTGCAAGTTGTCTAGAAAGGTATGACACAATCCCACATACTTTCGCATATTGTATATGATTGCTTAGAAGAAAATATTCAAAAATAGGGTTTTCATTAAGTTTTCCTTATAAAAACAAGCATATCCCATTGTTAATCAATCTTTAAATATAAATTTTAAACCAAATCGTTTAAACATTTTTAATAGATTAAAATTTTTTCAAAAATAAGTTATTTGTAAAACCCACTAAAATTATTTATAATTTACCCAGATATCCAATTTTAACTCTATCTTTAATACCAATTTTGAAAATTTTCAAATTTTCTATAGCTTGCCATAGTTGAACTACTGTTAAATTCATTTATTTTAGAAAACAACATACATTTTTATTATTATGTCAAATTGCCCCTCCCATATGTAAATTTTAAACAATATTTCTAATACTGTTGATAAAATATTTTAATTTTCCCAAAATCAGTTATCAGTAGTTAACGCTTATAATTTTTTTTATTTTTATT
Organism: Timema cristinae; assembly: GCA_039000515.1. NCBI lineage: Eukaryota > Metazoa > Arthropoda > Insecta > Phasmatodea > Timematidae > Timema > Timema cristinae. The sequence continues at coordinate 61,655,542 of JBCFYV010009882.1, forward strand.
TTTAAATATAATATATAATTATTTATAATGTAAGGAACATAACATATATGCATTTTGAGTGAAATTGATAAAGTTATTTCTTTAAATATTTAAATTAACAAAATCACTCTTTAGTAAATTACTCTTAAAAAAAATTTCTCTGCGAAATTAAGCATACACTATTATTTTCTCAAATACATTTAAACGAAATTGTATTCACTATTTTCAAACTATTTCAAATTTTTGGTAATCATTTGTTTCTAAACTACCCTTTAACTAATTGTTACACAAAAACAAAATATACAATATTATTTAGAAGGAAAGACATTCCCATAATATTGATTTCAAACAAAATCACTAAAGCCATTTTCAAAAAATCAGGATCTCAAAGAAATCACTCATAAATAAACTAACTTTAATTTGAGGGCTAGTGTCAAAATTTATATTATAAAAGTCCCAAAGGATTTCTCTACAACATACTTTCGAACCAAATCCATTAAACTGTTTCAGATCTATGGCAAAGGACAAACCGACAGAAATGTCAAATCCATAATTTTTTGGGGCTCAAACTCGCATAGAACGTAAGGATTCAAAATAATCTTATAGTTGAACACTTTTGCAATTTCAATACTTTCTCTTGAAACGAGAAAGTAAAATTAATATCAATCCAATAAACGTATTCTTTTAATAGCAATTGACATATGAGATGACAGTATGCATGCATTGTAAGATCTGACAATTTAAACCGATTTTATTATTCTATTTTTTTTTTATAATTATAGTATTCTTCGTGTTATAAAGTGAGTTCAAAAATATATAACAACCACTGGTGGATATCTCCAATAAATTATTTTCTCTCTTTCATTTATGTGTCAGGGTTCTATAGAAAAAGATTGCATTTTTGTTTTAAGATTGGCTTATACTAATTTTAATATAATGCTGAATATATTAAAGCCATGTTTGTTTTAAATCTATTATCTCTTAGTCCTTACAAGATGTATTGTAATACCCCAAATCAAAGAAAAAATTCAAAATAATTACAGATACAAGGTAAAATATCAATGCAAGTAGGATTAATGTATTTAACAATAGACAGATAGAGTATGTTAATATTTTAATGCTATTTATTTAATATTGACAAGAAGATTTTTATTTTCCTTTTAATACTTCTAAAAATACAATCATAAGTATATTATAAATTTAGTTAATACCTTTATATTAATAGAGGCTAAGACGTCTAATTAAATACTAAAAAACTGATTAATGCGTTATTTTGACTTAACTCAAGGACAAATACAAAGACTTTTCATCTGGTTGGTCATTTACAATTCTCTGAAATGGGACTCTAAAGGTAATTTAAATCACTCAGCTAGCCAGCAGCCACGAATTAATGTCAATTTCCGAGCTAAGTAAATACATTCTCTAACAACTGGGTTAATATTTTGAGCACAAACATTATTGAAATAACATTGTAAAATAAATTATTGATCACAACATAATAAAACGAATTAGCTAAATAATGTATTTATTGTGTATTGAACTTATTAATTTATGAGTTATATGATTTATTCATTATGAGACTAATTAGTCCTACAGACACACACACACATATATATATATATATATATATATATATTTATATATATATATATATATATATATATATATATATATATATATATATATATTACACACAAATATGTCAGCAGAACTATATGTATTTTGGCACACAATTTCAAATTATTTCAGTCTATGAGATAGAATAAGTTTGTTAATATTTAAAATAGTTTTAGTAAAGTATGAGAAAATTAATTATTGGCAACCTCGCCGGAAAATATAATGTTTTAAACCTTGTAATATTCTAACTATTTAGAGGTTAAGTAAGCTAAATCTTATTTCAACTACGAGCTAAATAATTTGCTAACATAACATTAACTATTATGGGTATTTTCACCCTCCAACATTTAACTCTTTATATGCACATGATAAATTCTTTATTTTATAACAGTTCATTAATAATATAATTTAATTTAATTCATCAACACGTACTGTTACAAACATAAAATATTATTTCTAGAAAAGGCCACACACCTCCAACTGAATCAGAACAATTAATGACAAATTATACACACTTACAATATACTCTAAATTATCAGGGTTAGTGAAATAGAAGAGTTGCAAGGTTATTTGAAAAGTATGAATAAACCTATTTATATCAAATTATACCTCCATTCTATTACAAATTATGACAATTAATAAAGAGGTTGATTTAGAATGATTTTTGGTGTGATTTCATCCAGACTACAAGTTTAACAATGACCCTTAAGAACTCTTTAATTTGCTGAAAAGCATAATTTAAACTTAGCTAAAACAAGATACCCATGTTTTAATAATTTGTTGTTCATTGTATTATACTATTGGTGATAACACTATTGTATAGGTTTTCTAGTAGTATTTTGTCAAATAAAACTATTAATTAATTTAATATCAACTGCAAACCAGAAAAATATATCTGCCTGAAAATAGTTTAATGCCATTTATTTAATTTCTGTAATTTTCTGAGATTCCATGTATTCAACCCATTATTATAAAAAGGTGTAGTTGATAAACTCAAGTTTGTGTACCGGCTCATGATTACATTTTCAGTGTGTATTAGATAGAACAGATTGTTAATATTTAGACCCAACTCATATTTACTTTAAAACTGAAAACATAAATTGTCTAAATAAATACAAATCTTGTTTGCAATTGGCCTAATGAATTAAATAAATATTATAAACTATCCAATTTTCATAATAGACTTGAGAAACTACTCCAAGAACAAGACCTTTTCACAATATAGCCATTAATGATATTGTAGAAAGTAGTTTTACCAGTATTTAAAAAAATATAATTTTTAATATTAAAAAGCAAGGGTTATGTAAGTAAACCTTACATAAATATATTTGTAATATTTTTACATATGATTTGTAAAGTAAACTTGATTTAAAACATAGTTATCAGTTTATCTAGGTAAGAAGTTTTCCATTTTGTTCTAACTTTCCTTTATTAAAATAATATATATAACATCTCTATTATTTAAACTTAATTAGAAGAATACAAATTATTATAATTAACAGATATACATGACATTACAAAATTAATTTGATTTAATGTTAGTGTAAATTTGTATTGTTTTATTCTGAATAACCAGCTTTGTCACCAAAACGTTTTATAATCTTTCTTTGCATAGGGTGAAATTTTCATAAATATGTAATTGCATATATATGTAGCTGTTAAGTTTTTATTAATAGTAATTAGTCGAATAATATTTCCTTAATCATACATATTAATAGTTTAAAAAAACCATAGGTTACATTAAAATTAGCACATGATACCTAATAACCATCATTATATCTCAAAATGTTTGCATGGTTTCGGTGAACTAGAGTTTATATTATTACGACTAATATATATCTGTATTGTTATTCTTGATCATAAAAAGTGACAGTTGTTTATTTAGTAGAAATTGCAATTTTCTCGATACTTATGAGTGAGACAGTGATGTGATATGCCATTATGTTTAATTGACTATCTCAAGTGTTTCCCTGCTTGAAAATACTTCTGATTATTGATAGAAACAAATGCTAAACTATCTATAAATACCACTAGTAAATCACAGAAATAAAAATTGAACAAAGATTATTTATAACAGTAACATACAAGATTAAATGGATATGTACAATATTTGTAAAAGTAGGGCAGTATTAATCATGAATTCTCATCAAAATCAGGCAGAAAAAAGGAACAATCCGGCTCCGTGGTGTAATGCGCAATGCACCTGGCTACCAACCAGGGGTCTCGGGTTCACTTCCCGGCAGATACCTAGGGTATTTTCCTCTTAAGAGGAATTATACCAGCGGTCACCAGGGATTAGTAAATAAGGCTAAACTTAGATTTAAGAATCCCACTGGCTCACACCTCCATTTCAATATTACTACATCCTCTCATTTCAGATACGTATAGACAACCTCTATAGGTGTACTTTGAGCAATGCTCTGTGCCACCTTGGTGGCAAATAACATACAAGTGACTGAATTGTATGTCATTTCCCTCCTGGTCAGAAATTCCATTCGCTAAAAAGTGCAGTAATAAAATAGTACCAACATGAACGGTTTGGAGAAAGCATACAATTGTAAATTACTAGCAAAGTTTGGGTGATCAAAATTATCTTTAGTGCAAATAGAACTGCATAAGATATATTCATAAATTTTGTAACATCACAACTATACTTGGGAATCAAACCCTGAGATCTTGACTTACCATGTTAATATTTTACCTCCCAGCTTTCCAGGAATCTTTCTGTGCTCGGGGTTATTACACAGAACGAATCCTGGATAACTCTGTGGTAAAACATTGGTGCGTTTAGCTAGGTGTCCTGGATTTAAGTCCTGTGTCCAGGTGACATTTTCAAAAGTTACTAATGGGATTGGATTGTATGAAATAGTAAATATATTAGTTTCTGAAAACAATAATTAATGTTAAACAGTAATTTTATTATTAATTTAAATAATTTTATAAATAAAACTTGACATTGGAATCTAACCCGGGGCCCTTAGCTAAGCATGACATTGTTTTACCACTGAACTCTCCAATCTCCATCCAGTGTTCAGGGTTATTCTTCACTCATAGTTTAAGGCTGATTCTGTGATGGACGTGTGTAATCCTCAACTACATGTGAGTGACTGATAGTATACCAAGCTATGAGATACCACAGCCATCAACGACTAGGAGGGATCTCTTTTATGATGCCAAGTATATAATACAAGATTGTTATTTCAGCTAGAATTCTCAATAAATAATAACATACAGTTTGCAAATCATCTTAATTACATTGCTGTTTGTATGTAGGAAGTCAAGTTTTAATTCAATTACATCAGGGGAAAATTGACACCTTATCGCGGAAATAAAATCTTGTGTTGTATAATTGTCAATATAAAACAGCTCCCTCCAAGTCACCGATGGCTGTGGTATCTGTTAGCTCACGATACTATCAGTCGGTCATACGTAGCCGATGATTTCACACGTCAATCACAGACTCAGCCTTATGAGTGAAAAATGACCCTGAGCATGGGAAAATACAGGATAACTCCATGATAGAATATTGATGCACCAAGCCCAAGGTTCCGGGATATATTCCCGTCTCCAGGTGTCATTTTTAAACCAATTTAAATTAATTGAAAGCTGGTCTCATCCATATGAACATTGCTGTGATTAAAACTACTTTCAACCTGTTTGTTGATATTTATTGTAGTTTATTATTAATTTACAGCCATAAGTAAAAATAGAGAGTAGCTTTATAGTATGTCGCAGTGATATTGAGGAATAAACACTATTACCAATATAATATTGCAGTAACAGGAATAAGGACGAATGGATGAATACTAAATCTTGTAGTGTGCAGAAGTGATAAGGAGCGGTTAATATTTATTATAAAAGTATGTAGTAGGACATTAAGAAGAATAATTAGTAAAAAAAAAAGTATATTGCAAATACAAATTGTTTATTTATCAGTTTTTGATAGGGAATATTAATAATCAAATTATTTTACTTAAATAAATTGTCCTGTGGGAATCAACAAATGGATCGTCAAATCCAATTAAACAATTTAAACTCAGTTATGTTAATATGCATTGAACAAAAATTATATATTAATCCAGATAAAGTCAGTTAATATATTGGTAGATTGAAATATTACACTTGTAAAAGTAATCATAACTTGGACCCTAGGCTTAGCATACCAATAATCTACAACTGAACTATCGTGAATTCATCCCGTGTTCAGGATCATTCTTCCCTCATAATGTAAAGTAGAATTTATGTAGTTATAATATAGATTGATTGATAAGCAGTTTTTTATTTCAATAAATTTTTCTATAAATAAACACTTAACACATAACATAATTTAACCAATTTATTAGATGTTCACTTGGTATTTAAGGAAAAATACTAACTGGACTTGGTTTTGATAACAAGAACACATTTGAAAATATATAATGTTGATTTATTAAATACTATTATTCTTAATTACAGATCATATTTTAAAATACATGTTTAAACTACTAATATTTAAGCAATAAAACATTTACAACAATAATTTAAAAATTTAAAACTGTTTACATATTTTTATAAGTAAAAATAATACTAATTACAAATCTATAACCAGAATAAAATGGTTAACAATTTGATTTACTTATTCTATATAATAACATTAAAATTGACCAAAAATTAATATTTATTTTTCAGTATTTGAGAGAAATCAGTAGAAGATAATGAATGACCTGTTTAAACATTTTCATAAATTATAGTGATTTGTAAGTGCATAAATCTGTCCATACAAAATAAAATTCATTTAAATGTTGATTTAAACTAACTTTCCTAATCGATAGAAAAATTAAAAATATTTAATTCTAAAAGTTTTAATTGCTCTTTGATAGATTCATTTTGTCACTAATTGGTATTTATTTAGATAATCACTTAATCCTACTAATTCGAGGACATTATTAAATTTACTGCCTCCATGGTACTAGCCTATACGATAAAATTGAATTCATATTTTATTCATACTTGTTTCTGCTTCATACTATAAGATTTACTGTTGATTTACCTTTGGTTCCGCTTATACTATTATAGGTTATATTCTTTTTTAATGTTCAAGTTATTAGCACCACGTCTTACTATACGTTCGGGTCTTTTTTAATGGTTCTTTATAAATACTAGTATATTTACTGTTCATTCCTCCTTGTTTTTTCTAAATGATTATTTCCGTTGTTAGCCTAGAGTTTCAGCTGCGTTTTGATGGGACAAGTCATCTATTTGTCTGAATAGTTATCTACGAAACTTTAAGATTGAGTCAAATCTTTAGCTACGTGTAATTATTATATGTCAAAGAAACACAACACAGGGCAGTAACATTTTTCTTTATTTGTCTCAAAATTAGAAAAAGGTAAATTTAATGGTATTTTGGTGCTGAATTCAAATATACTTTTAGAATTTATTTATCGCCTTAGGTTTTTGAGTGACAATTACATAAAGTTTACATTATTACCTTTATTTGCAATACATATCTAATAAAGTATTATCTTTCTTAAAAGGTAGAAGTTTAGGACTTTCTGTGGTTTTTTGACTCAGGAACATACTTCTTAAATATCCAGTAATAGTCAGCAAACACATTTTTACTCCACTCGCTCTGTTACCGCTATTTCATGTCGAAAAGTCTTTGTGGGACTGTTTTCCATTATTCGTTGCTGAATACTTGAAGATATACTGGTAAGAGATACAGGTGTGAATCAAAGAAATGTATTTTCAAAGCTATCTTATTGCTCATGGTCTTGTAAGAGTTTAACAGGTCATCCACTATTTTTCTGTAGTTGTCTGTTTCATGATACCCTGGGAAACTATGGCAAATAACCTTGAAAGATTCCAATGCAACTATTTAGTCTGGTTCAACTGACCATTGAAGTTCTCATCTTGAATCAGTTCTCCTTTTTAAAGTCCTACAAGAAATTCCGTATTTGGTCATTGCTTCATTGATCCTAAGGAATTTTTTAAGTCCACTTCCACAAATTGTTAAAAAAAAAGTTCTTCACAAGACCAAGCTTTATTTGAATTGGAGTTGGATACACTTTTACCGGATAAGCGTTCTTCCTTCCAGGAATTACTGGTGTTCACTTTGGCCACTCTTTCACAATGTAATGTTTTCTTCTTCTTTGCTGTCCCACTCACAAAGAAAACATCAGTATGTACATTGTTAAACTAAGTTGTAGTAAAAGAAAATAACATTGATTTTAAAATCACCACAACCATTCAATTTGCATTCTTCATACATGGCGTTTTACAATAGGAGTTTCATGATCATATATATCTCATGCAGCATGAGCTAGTTGCACTGATGATAACTTATTTCCATTGTAGATAAGTACAGCTTTCAAGCTAATTTTATATAAAGCAATTAATAAACACCACTGCTCTATTTTGTAATCCAATTCTTCCAAATAGAATAAACAGAATTGCAAAAAAAAAGTCAATCTTCTCAATCTCTCTGAGAACACCTACTTTTGTTTCTTTATGTAAAAGATTTCAGCCTTTCAATCTAGAACCTTAAGTTCTGCTAGCATTTTAAATAGGTTCAAATTTCGGATAAAATAAATGGGATCTCCTTGAGTAAGTAAATGTGATTCAGAAGAATAACCATATGCTTAAATAATAGGATCAAAACTTACATTATAATAACAATGCTCACAGGCTTTTCTTGTATGTTATAGTGTTATTTGGTCTATAGCTGATGCATGAAATGTTTGTTAGTCAAAAGTAACAATCTATAGAGTGATCATTTGGTTCCAGCCATATCATAAAAACAACAAAATTCAAGTGCCGAGAACCCTTTGAACAACTCGTGAATAGGCTGACACAAGTGACACAAGAATTTATGAGAAGTCCCAATTTTTATCCTGGTCACAAATTTTTCATCCAAATTAAGGCTAATACTTTTTAAGGAGTGGATTAAAACCACGTTTGACTTATTTTAAAAGTTATCTCACCACAAATGTAGCAAAAATATAGCTAGCTTATTAACACAATTTAAAGGCAGTGTGGTAATAGGCATTCTAAACACTATTAAATGTACACTGAACTACATAAATAACAGCTTACAACAGAAACATACAGCATTTGATGTTTAGAGAACAAACTTTGGACCATCAACTGGCTAAGAATCCAGACTCAGATGGTAAGAAGGAAAACGTCTGAGTCATATGGTCCAAAGTGTGGCATAAGTAAACAGTATGACCTCAAAAAGCTCGTGTTGAAATTATCGTTTGATGGGTTTGTCACATAGTGGAGAGTCCGTTCTGATAACATAACTATGATTGCTAGACCCTCTACTCACTTTACTGGGAGAGAGTTTACTGCTCACTGTAAAATCTTAAATAGAATACAGCTTTAAAACTATGGGTGGTAAAAATTTCTGAGTACAGTTTTAAAATAAGTGAAAAAAAATACATATCGATCACCCTTAGGTTGCCCTGGAACAAAATATATGTTGACCAGTATTAGCTACTAATATGAATACTAAACTTAAAAAACACACACACATATATATATATATATATATATATATATATATATATATATATATATAATATATAAATACAAAGTGGCGGATTAAAATTTTTGCCGCCTAGGGGCTATACAGAGCTTGGCATACTCCCAACCAGGAAACCCCTTAATTCACCCCTACCCTCTGTCAACGACCTCTCCCCCCCACTCAGACCCTGTCATGTGTAGACTATGGGCTAAATACCATATAAAATAAAGTTGTATATGAATGATAGTGACAACTAATAAGGGACTTACGGTATGATATACACTGCATGTAGCCTAACCATAACCTTGAGTTTGACTCTGAGAGTAATGATCACTAAAAACACTCAAACCTAGTTTTTCATTGTTCAGCTACTCTTCAGCTGCTGGCTTATATTTTAATATTTAATTTTTTATTTAATTTGCCACCTTTCTGATTTTGCCATATTTTGCCGCCCGTAAATACACCCCTGTATATATATATATATCATACATGTATATATATATATATATATATATATGTATATATATATATATATGTATATATATATATCATACATACATGTATATATATATATATATATGTATGTATATATATATATATATATATATATATATATAATGTATATATATATATATATATATATATATATATATATATATATATATATATATATATTTGACATTGTAATGTATTTAATTATTTATTTTAGGATTGGAAGCTGATTTGCTGATTAAGTTAGAAAACCAAAGAGTTCAATCTTCAAAAGTAAATTATATTAATAAAATTTGCTATTGTTGGCATGGTTTTAGACAGAATCTTTGAAACCCATTAATTTTATTGGTCTTAACTAGTAAAAATATCGCTTGTATCCATCCTAAAAGTAAATTATTAAAAGGACCACATGAATGAAAATTCGGTTTAGATTGTCCAGCGATATTCGAGCTATGGCGAGCAAACAAACCTCCTTATATAACAAGTTTTTTCTGTTTTTCTTGCATGTTTATTATTCTTACTAATTTTAAAATGTATTCCTCTTTTCTCAGCCTATTAACTATCATGTTTTAATGTTAATTTATTCTTGTTTCTACTATGCAAAATTATATTTATTGATTAGTGTCTATATGGCTTAAGGCGTCACTCTTGCAATAGACTAGACTGCCGATGTTGGGGAAATAGAGATTTGATCCTGGTAGGATGCACAGAGGGCTGCTTTCCCTAAAAATGATCCATTATTGCTCCCAGCAAATGTGGATACACGTCCTATAAATTCAACCTTCCTCACCCCTAACACATTAGAGTGATTAGTACATAGGCGTAAGCAGGGGTACTAAAACAAAAATTACATTTAATTTTTCTTATACATAAGTACGTGTTCATCGTTCATATCTCCTTGCACATGTAACATACTACAGTAAACTCCCAATTATCCATGATAATTGAAGATACGAGTGCTGCGGATAGCTCAAAACTGCAGATAATCCAAATATTTAGTAAAACAATAGAATGTAGCATACTCAATTTAAACTAGTACTCACCTATCATGATTGCGTTTGTGAACACATCCTTATATTTCACACCCTCAGATAATAATTAAAAAAAACCCATCTAAACTAATGTATAGTATACTCAAAACAGACACATCCCTTAAAAACGTTTGTATCAGTCTGCTTCATTGCAGCTTCCTCCCTTTTCCTTATCCCACTATGTAATTTCTGTAACATCAGTTTGTCAGCTAGGAGCGTGTCATTTTCCTGTGCCAGATAATTAAGCAGGCTATGATTCCATTCCATTGTGGTTCCCCTTGCCAAAACCTTTTGCCTCTCCGGTCATTATCTCTTCCCTAGGGATTTACTGAATACAACAATCGGTAGCCCTGTATTCTTCATCAATGTGGAGTTTAAAAAAAAATGTATCCCCTGATGTTGGTGATACTGCGGCAGCTAGTCAGGAGTCTACTGTATTAAAATAGCTGTTTGTCCTACTAGGTCCTTTTAAGAACTTTTTATAAAAGCTGTTTTATCCTGCTGAATTCTGATTTCTATGATTCAATTTTGTTATAGTGATAATCTATTCCAAAAAAGTAATTATTAATGTATTGCAATTTGTTTATCTTCTTTTGCGATAGAAAGAGTCATTTCAAATATATTAATGGCATTATTTGCTCTGGATTGAGCAGAACACACAGGTATTTCAAGCAGGGTTTGTTAATGTTGTGATATGTTGGCATGGAAGTTAATATTTACGTATTTAATTACCTAAATATTGTCACGGGCATTAATTGTTTAAATTTATTCTTGATATTGAAACTTAGATTTATTTAAAAAATAACATTGACACTCTTATTCATGGGTAACCAAATATTCATGGAAGTGGAATAATAATGGTGTATCCATTCCTTTCAGAAATTTATCTAGGGTGACATAGAAAATAATATTTTAACACCATTAAAATGTGTGAGATCTAATGAAACATTTTTATAAAACATTTACAAAAACATTATTATTGAAGAATACCAAATGAAATATCAATGGCAAGTTATTAACTTTGGAGTACACATATTATTAATTAACTTAGTGGTAACTTGTATAATCACATTTATTGAAAGTGTTGCAAAGATGTAAAAATTATTTAGTATAAATACTTATATTTTCTATATATGACGATGAGTTATTTCATGGTCGAATATAAATATTTCAAAGAGCTCAAAATAGGAAATTTTGTTTTTAAATTTTGTAATATTTATTGTTTTAATAGTGATAATGATCACTTATTCTAAGTTCTTATTAAAGCATTTATTACAATTATTTTTTCAATATTTATAAAATGGGTTTTATGGACTGAAGTATAATTTGTCAAGTTTAGCTAAGTTTTGTTTATTAATATCCTGTACTTTTATCAAAATTTATATTTATAATGAAAGTTCACAAAAAGTATAATATACTTTGGAACTTAGCTAAATTGCTAGGTTATTTTAGCTATTGTTTATAACTTACTCAATTTTATGAAATATATATCTAGTTGGATATCCTCATCCAAGAAAGATTAAATATGGGACAAAAGGGAGATTCTACATTTAAGAAAATATTAGATCTTGAAAAGTGAGGCATTATTCTCAATCATTATTGATTACCGGTACCATTGTCAATTCTTGGTGCAACATAAAATGTAGGTTATACTTACATCGCGCTACATCACTTTTACACCAGTCCCCTCAATTTGGAACAGGATATTCTCTCCTGTTAAATTTTATGTTACTTGGTGATATGAGTTTTGTATGTATTACTCATATAATTTCTAAAATCTCGCCCAAAATTTCACGGACATCAACATTATTTAATATACATTCTGTTCCTAAATAAAACAATATAAATGCTATAATAAATTTTCCTTGTTAAATAATATTGAAAAAGCTGTTCATCATATTGGAATATGTTTGTAAGTATTCAATTTGTCAAATAGTTGTATGCATATTTTAATAATATTAAAAATATGCTTTTTGTCTTTGCTTGATCATAGATTTAAAATTAAGTTATCTCTTCCATATAGATATATACAAAATGAGAGCTTAGAAATCAACTTAAAAATGGTAACCAATTCCTTAGTTGAATCTGTCCCGACATGGCACTCAAAAATTCTGGCAACAATATGTATTTTAGATATAATTATATTTCTAGTTTATTCATAATATACTTTTTGTAACATTTTTAACTTCACTGCTCTGTAAATAGCAATTTTTGTCATTATCGGTCAGGGTACCAAAACTGGTTATAGACTTTTATATTTACAGCTATGGTACCTAATTTCTTTAGCTGTTTCTGTTTTAATTGAAAGTATTTTGACATAATGCAAGCGTTTGTATTCACAATCAGGTTATCTCAATTCATGGCAAGCATACAGCCAACACTGAAACTATAGCAATTAGATTTATCTAAATAATGACAAAAGCTCAATTAATCCAATCGAAGGTCATTTTTGGAACAAAGTGGAATTTTAACAGTGTATATAAATCCTTTGAACATGTGTTGGTAGGTTGCTTGCTCGACATGATTTGTTGAAGGTGATAGTTGAAATCGTTTAAATAATTAAAAAAATTGTAGAAAAGTGTGAATATATGTGTTTTATAGATCTCTTCTGTGAGTGGAGGTACTTTTGGGCATATATACTCAAAACATTTAAAAAAATAATAATTTAGTGTTCTTGTTTGTTAACTTTAACAAATACAGGGTCTTATAAAATAAAAATTAAAAATTTAGTCTTCTTATTTGTTAACTTTAACAAATACAGGATCCTCTAAAATAACATATTTAAGAAATACAAACTAAAGTCTGTTTTTGAGTATCCTGTATGAATTGTTTGGTGTAATTTTGGCATTGTAATAGTTGTATTGCAAAGTTATTGGAACATTCTTTTTTGTTTATAATTAATATTACCACACACAATTGAGACCATAGAACTTCCGTACTTAAACAATATGAGAACCATATTTTTAAGCTTGATATCTATTTTGGCCGTTATTGTTCTACAATTTAATATTTTTCTTCCAAAGGCATCACCACGCCTGATATTACCACATAGATTTGAAGATATATTATACAATATTTGAGCAGACAAATTTTCAAATAATTGTAGTTACTAAGTAAAAGGGAAAATGATGCCTTGTAAATAGTGTGTGTAAAGCTTTAAGGAAATTAAATAAAGTATAAAAATATAAGGGACTTACATTAATGTTTATTTTTGTTCTTATTTAATAAATAAATACCTTTATATTACTTAGGTGTAATATAAATATATTTCTTTAAGAAACCACATTCCTATCTTAGTTTTAAGTTAAATAAACTGATGGCTAAAACCGAAATGTTTTGAAAAATGTTGCAGTTAATAATAGTGTAACTAAGGGTTCTCTAGGATATGAAATAATGAAGAAATATATATATATATGATTGCTATTTTATATTTGAAACGTGTGTACACAATGGCTGGTCATATATTATGTTATGTCTAGTGATAGTTCTGGTTGACCTTGTGAATCAATTAGTCTGCTTGCCTTGTTTTGTAAATTATATATAAGCATAAATAATATTCTTATTAATTTTCAAATGTAAATAGTTCATCCGTAGGTAGCCTTCCATCTCCTAGAGCATGAAAACTTTCTCGCATGTGTTCAAAATGTTAAAATGTTAATGTTAAAAAAGTTAAGGGATGCCCCTTTTTTTTTCAAAACCCTCTACACAAAAATTCTGTATATGCTGCTAGCTTACATTTAAAACACAAATACATGAGCTATGGATAAAGTAGATTGTAAAAAAGATTGAAATTATAAAGGGATGTAAAAAAAAGATATAAATTATTCGATTTGTGATTTATTTCGTGCGTAATTAAATTGTTTTATGGATGGCTGATTAAAACTTAATTTTACAAGTTAAGAATATACATATCGAAATGGTTGCCATTACTACAATTATTTGTATTAAATATATAGTTAATGCAACAGAAATTAATTGGAAGTTGTTATTAAATTGATGTATTGGAGGCTGCAAACTACAACCTTGAATATTGATGGAACATTGCAAATTTATCTAACTAGAGAATTGGAATAATATTTTAAGTAATAAAACCCACATATATAAATATTATTATTATTATTAGTAAAATAGTTATTTCACTATATAAGTCAGATCTGAGTTTCAAGAAATATAGTTAGGCCAACATCCCTAAATATCTTAACACAATATGTGCACTAAATTTGAATTATTTCCATGCAGGCGATCAGTTTCTAATTGTGCAATTGAATAGGTCTTTGCATATTAATTCAAGGTTTACGAATTTATTTCTATTGAAAATCGGTATGTTAGATCCTTTTTTTCATTACATAAATAATCACGAGGAAGTGGATGTGTTCAAAGATAAGGAGTCACAGTTTGTATATACAAAGTCATAAGAAGAAAAGAGAAGAAACAAATGACAAACATTTTGTCAGGTATGATAAAACGTATTAATTTTGTTTAGACTATTAAATGTATGTATTTTTAATTACCCATTACAAAACCTTGCAAATATATTATATATAAGTAGAAAATAAAATACATATCTAAGCCAAAAAATGAGAAAAAGGGTGTCTCCCTATATTTATTCATTTTATCTAGCATGGTGTTTTCTACCCATTCAGATTATACGCTTAAGTACTAATTACGCTAATGGATTAGGAACTGACAAGGTTGAATTTAGAGGAAGTCAAGCCGCATTTGCGTAGAGGGGAAGTGGAAAACCATTTAGGAAAAAGCACCCCCAGTTCACCCGACCGAGATTCGAACCTCAATCTCTCCGTCCCTGGCAGTCTAGCTCAACATGACTAGCACTTTAGCCAAATATGCCACCAAGACGGGTGTCTCCCTATAAACTACAAATTAGTTTACACTATGACTACCACGCATCGGTCAATGCTAGACATCTCATGGCCCTTAGCTACCCTAGCAAAGTGTATATCAATTGCTACTAATATAACTAGAGATTTTTATAGCTTTAAAGGGTTCAAACGAAATAAATCATTATCATTATTAGCACCGCGTCTTACTACCCGTTCGGGTTATACGCACTTACGCTAATGTGTAATGGTAGGGTGATTGTGAGATGAGATGAAGGACCTACATTTTAACGTGGAATCCGAACAACGGTGGAGGCCTGGCATTCCCCACATTCACAAGATGTCTTGTCAGAGGTGAAGGAAGGGTTTAGAAATCAGATAAATCTGTGCCGGGACCGAGGATTGAACCCCGGCCGCCAGCATAGAAGTCTGACACCTTACCCCTAGACCACCAGGTCACCAACGAAATAAAACATGTCAACATTGTTCATCGCTCTAACTTGACTCCCTCCTCCCTTCTTACTCCCTCCTTCAGATTGATGATGTCTGGCTTATGCACCACTATACAATACAGTGGCGATTCCTCCTTAAGTGCGCAGGTGCAAGTGCACCACTTATAATTTCACACAAAATAGTATTTAACACTATTTTATTTAAATAATAACATTTCATAATGAATCAATTTTTTTTAAGAATATATTTCTTAAAATCAGCTAGGCTCTTATGGGTTTCATTCTATTACCTATTCCACCTGTTTTCCTGACTGCTAGCGCTGTCCTAGTACTTCTACTAAACTTCAGGGGCATGCAACAATCTGAGCATGCGCATCGAGAAGAAGAGAGGTTGTTGACCTTGCAAGTTAGTTTTAAAGTGGACCTTTAACACATGGCCTGGTGCGCAGCTTAATAGCGAACTTGGCGATTTGCTTTGATCAACTAAAGCATTACTACCAGTTATAATGTTTTTTAAAGTGTGGTTTTTCTTTTTTTAATCTGTACACAATTAATTAAGTACAGTGATTATTTAAATAGTAGTTAATTAATTCATATTAATTTACTGATTGTGTGGTTATTTTAAATATCAAAAAGAATTTTGTGCAAAACATTAATTATAAAAAAAACTTGGTTTATGTAAATAGTTTTTATTTAATAACCTGTTCAATTTAGTGCTTTTTTTAAATATTGAAATGAATTCTGTGCAAAACATTTTGCAAAAAAAAAAAAAAATTCTTGGTGTACTCAAGAAGAAAAACTAAAAATTAAAAAACTTGGTAGACTGATACCAAATATTGTTCTAGAAAAACTAACAAAAACTAAAAATTGAGAGTTTACTAGGAAATTCAACGCAGAAACTTACAAAAAGCATCCATGGCTATATCGTGTAAAAAATGCATTTTTCTGCTATCCGTGTTTACTCTTTGGTGGTGAGATATCTTGGACGAATTTAGGTATGACTGATTTGAACCATTTAAATGAGCGAATTAAAAAGCATTAAATATGATTGTTACACAAGAACAATTCTTTAGATTTGGCTGTACTTGGCAAGACCAACATACGATCACAGTTAGATTCTAGCTACAGAAGAGCTATCGAGCTTCACAATAAAAAAGTGACTAACAACAGGTATGTTTGAAATATTATCCTAAACTGTATTCGATTCTGTGGCGCTTTCGAACTGGCCTTTAGAGGTCATGACGAAACTGATTCATCTTAAAACCCTGGAATATTTTGTGGACTTGTCAATTTCAGTGTGGAGTTGGATGATGCTTTGAAAGGGCATTTAGAAAAGTCTACAGTTTTTAAAGGCATCTCTAGTTCAATTCAGAATTAAATACTTCAATACATGCTGGATATTTGTCATGAAGAAATTTCAAAAGAAATTAATAATGCCAGTTTTTTTGCTGTTATAGCTGACGAAACAACTGATATCTCAGCTACTTTTCAAATGGTTATAATATACCGGTATATAGTAAACGGAAAACCAGTGGAAAGATTTTGGAGCTATGTAAATTCCCCATTTCATTACGCTGCATCTTTGTCAAATTGTCTCAAAGAGGAAATAGATCAATATGTAGAGAAAGAGCCTCATAAGTTAATAGCACAAGCATATGATAGTGCTTCAGTTATGAGTGGATCTCTCAATGGTGTTCAGGCTAAAATAAAGCAGAGCTATCCTAACGCTGCTTATGTTCACTGTCATGCACATCAAACAAATTTAATAATGTCAAATGCAACTTCAATTAATTGTAATGTCCGTATATTTTTCGCCAGTTTAGGAGGATTTTGTACATTTTTTTATAATTCCCCTCAGAGAACAGCGATTTTAGATAAAGTTGGGGATAAACGTTTACCACGATCAGCACCTACAAGATGGAACTTTCATTCTCGAACAGTAAACACAGTTTGCGAATACAGAGAAGAACTTATCTAGTGCATGGATACAATAGAAACGAGAGATGACATTAAACATATAGCTACAATTGAACAAGAGTCTGGTCTGAAGAAAACATTAGAGGATGATGTTTTTATATTTTGGCTAACTTTTTTTCATAAAATAATGCCTCATGTAGATATATTGTATAACCAGTTGCAAAAAAAAGGGAAACTGATCCAGCGTTTGTAAAAAAACAAAATAGTTTGTTTCATAGAGGAAATTTCCAAAATAAGAAATGAAAATTATATAACTGATGATCTTGATGAAAATAAAATAAAGCGGGGACGAAATGAGAACCACACTCGTAATAGAGAGGCTAACGAGGTGTGTGACGTCATAATCTGTCAAGCAGAAGTCAGATTCAGCTTTACTGGTCATATTGTTGCTGCAAATTTGTTTTCGCAAGAAAATTTTTCTGATTATTGTAAGTTGTTTCCTGAAAACTATTTAGAACTCACAACAAATTCATACCCATTTTTAGATGCAAAAAAACTACGCACAGAGTTAAGTATCATTTATGTCAGGGATGAATTTCGAAATATGACTGGCGCTTTGACTCGGTTCTCATTATAAATGAAAACAATTTAAGTGAAATTTTTGAAGAATGCCTAAAACTTTTAAATATTATTATAACAATCCTTATGACAATGGCAGAAACAGAAAGATGTTTTTCTACAATAGAACGTGTCAAAAAATTTTTAAGAAATAGTATGCACTAGCAAAGGTTGTCAGCTCTTGCCATGCTGTCTGTCGAGAGAAACTTTATTATAACCATTTCAGACTTTAACTCTAGATTCATTGAGAAATTCGCAAAATCTAAAGAAAGAAGAATGTATTTTTATTTAAAGTGGCTCGAGGCGTTTAAGATTAAATTGTTGGGTGTTTTGTGAATAATGTTTTCATTTATTATGTGAGTGTTTTATTCTAAGGTGTTTAATTATTTATGATTGCACCAGCAAAGTAAAAGATTGTAATAATGCAGGTGTGTTCAATTATTTTTTATTTTATTCAAATTAATGTTGGTTTGTAATGTACTGTAAATAACAGCTCATAATATCAGTAATTTACTAAAATTTTGGTATATTTTTACCGTCAAAACTTCGCAATTGTATAATATAGATTTTTCTTTTTAAAGTCGAATCCTATACTTGTTTCGAAGCTTCACCCCCCCCCCCCCCTCACTTCTGTGAAATATTAGCCTAAGTGAAACGATATGTAAATATAGATAGGTACGATATATTAAAAGTGTATATATCATATTTTAGAATATTTGAATTGTGCACCACCTATTTTTTTTAGTCACGAGTCGCCACTGATACAATACCTCACTTCTACTCTCTTTGTCATACAAATTAATATTATAGCATGTCAGCCTACTGATGGAAGGGTCCCTGATTCGAGTTCTAGCATGTCTGGAACTATAAATGGCAGAACTACATCTTCAATCCCCTAATTCTCATATCTTCACCTATCCTCCTCCAGTTTATCCTCAAACAAAATTTTATTGATAACAAAACTGTTGGCAGCTACTTACTCTTAGGTTGTGTTCAACTTAAAAGGGCTGAATCAAGATAGAATATGCTCGATTGGTTGGCAGCCTCGTTCTTCCCCATCGCTTCCCTCCAGCCTACCTATTTGATGCTATGATTATATAATTCCTTCACCTTCTCTCTATAACCTCACTTGTGAGCCCTACACTCTGAATAAGTAGTGTTTCCATTCCCTCTCCAGATGCATTTAAATAGTCTTTTGGCACACATTATGGTACACATATAATCTCTAGATTACCTCCTCTACGGCCAATGCTCCAGTTAGCCTAGACTGCTCTTCATTGGTGTTAAAACATAATAACCAATTCCCTCTCGCGTCCAACAACCTAACCTGCATGTTCATCCACTAATAATAAAATGTCTCTGGTCCTGTAGAATTTTGTTTGTGCTATCTCTTCAAGTGAATTCTCGCGTTCAAATATTATGAATATAATTCCTAGACCAATAAAATATTTACGATGAAGACAACTAAATTATAGCGATATATCTGAATTTACCTTCACTCTCTAAGGAAATTCTACCACCTTATGATGTAGACTATTTAAATGTATCCCTCCTCTCTTCAATCGAATGTGCACGCTAAAAGCTCAGACTAAAACTACTAGACCAACAAAATATTACCGACGGATAAGATGGAATAATATATATGATGTACATATCTTTCCCTCCTATCACAAAGCAAAATCTCACGCATAAAGCCTACATATACTTTTTCTTTTAATCTTTAAAGGATTCCAAATATAAACACATTATAGTTTCTTTATATATCCAACAGTCTCTCCTTTCACCCAGTTAGTTCTACTTTATTACACTGTGGAGTACCAGGTTCGATTTTTAACATTGTAGAAAAGATAGCAATTTGTCCTTCTGAGAGAGGTAACAAGGGTTTAATTCCTGGTATGGCTAAAATGGAGTATTGGATGAAGCAAATAGAAGATGAAATTGCCAAATGATTTATTTACTACCTATAAAAATACATTAACAGAGATCGTCCTGATTTGCTCCAGTCAAGCCTATCGAGTTTCTGTTTGAAACCATTAACAGTTAGATTGAAGACATGCACAATAATTAGCCCCTTTACATTATATACAGCAAATATACACCCTCTTGGACTTATTAACAATCAGGTCCATGTTGTGAATGTTTACACTAGTGGGCGAGGATGAGAATATGTTTTGTTTCAAGAATTATAAAGTTACATTATGTCTATTCACAGCTTGGGAATTAATATAATTTGAGTTTTATTATATTTTTGAAATTAACTAAATGGTTGAATTAAAGGGAGAACTTGAGTATAATAGAATATTTATTTATGTTTAAGAAATAAACACATTCTAGCTACAGTTTTAAAATATTTATTAATAAATATGTGATGACAATTTAGGCAATATAATAGGCCTATAGTCAAATGCTTGATCGTATAACATAATTTACTAAATGTAAATTAATTCACCTGGCATATACCGACTATAATACATTTTTATACTATTTACAATGAATAAGATTATATGCTTTGACTGAAAAAGATTAAAAATATTAAGACTTCTTGGTAAGGTATTTGCAAATATTAATATGAATTAATTATTAAATATTTATATAATTAATCTACCTTTTGTAACGTGTTAAATACAGTTTAACACTACATGAAGCCTTATAATGATTTTACAACTATTACTACCAGATCTAATAGTTTTAATAAAGTGTGGCAGATATAGACTCACTGCAACATCACAAGCGGGCAACGCCCTATTCTCATCAAAAATACCCCAGCAAATGAGGCAACTCAGCTTCGAAGACCAACACACACACACACACATCTAACACCTGGGCCAGACGACGAGTAAATGAGAGAGGCTTCATTCGGGGTGTTCCCAACAGCCGTGAGCGAGCGCTAGTGGTCGGGTGGCGTGATGTTTGAAGATTACCACCACTCTTCGTACTTGGAAATAACCTTGCCAAATTTTACTAACCCCACTGGTATATAACAACCTGTCCTCGGTTCACGTATATCAATTCTATTGTAACCACTTGTTGGAGGAACTGCTGTAAGATATTCACAAGCATCTAGTAAAACTACTTACTGAAGACCTTGATGGTTGAGGCGTCTGTGTCACCTCCTCGCCACAGAGCAAGCTACGGTGGATACTATAAGTATTGAGGGACATTGTAATCTTTATTGAGCTTTGAGCTCTATTATTCTATGTCCCTATGGTGTAGTTTTTGTATGTCATTACTACTGACTTCCCTATGCCCTTAAGGCATAGTGTATTTTGTTGAGCCTTGAGCTCTATTGTTCAATGTCTATATGCCTTAGTTTTGTATTTCAGTACCAATGACTTGTTTCCCTATGCCCATAAGGCATAGTTATACCTTTATGCACTATCTTTTTATGTTTATTAGGATTAGTCGCAAATATTGGAGTCAAGATTAGGCTCCTTAGACTATATGACCATGGTGCGGCTAGTTTAAAGAATAAAATAATGAAGGATACCAGTTTATCCATTACTTTGTTTCAAGATCTAATTGGGTCTTTAACTGACACTTGTCTCTGATGTGTCTAACTGTTTACTGGTATGCGGTGCGCAACCTGTACGGCCCCTTGTGGCACCTTTAGCGTTAGTCTAGTATTAATGTCCCCTTTTCAGTGTAGCAGAATAAATATATTATTGATTGCTCAGGCAGTACTAATTAGGAATTGACCGGCCGTAGTATCTTTGGCATCTAGATTCCTGGTAGTTCACCGTTTATTAGTTGTAAAATAATAGTTTCTTTTATAGAGCTTATAGCATTGTAATGTCTAACTCTCTATGAAGCTTTCTCATGTTAATTACCTCCCTTTTAGCTCCTTAAACTGTAACTAAATTTATGAGGTTTAGTTTTTTATATTTAAAACTATGTGTTGCAGTCGGAAGCCTCACAGTCAGCTGGCTGGAGTAGAATTATCTAGGATAATTTTGTAATTAGATTTGATTACCGCCATTTATTTATATTGCCTTAAAGTTGCTGCCGTTCATCTTATTTGATGACTTAGTAATTGTCCTGCTTTAACGAGTTACAAGCATTCTTATTTACACCTATGACCTATATGTGTGGGTTATAGGGTGTACTTAGGTGCTTCATGCCTGCTGCTCCTTTGTCGAGCTATTTATACTATAGTAACCATTTATATTCTCATGTTTAAACAATTGATGATTTGAATAATTTCTACCTATAGTTCTATGTACTTCCTTTTGAATTGTTTGAATATTAATTAACTTATTTGTTAAACTTGTAAATCATTCTTATATTTGTTCCTTTCAATCAACATTTATATGTTTGTTAGTTTTATACTTTCACGATTAAATATTTACAATTCTTATTTATTTATTAAAATTTTAATATATTACTATTAAATATTTATTCTAATCAACACAATTTTACGATTAAATATTTACAATAATTAATACAATTTGGTTGTATGATAATTAATATTGATGAAACTAAACATTGCTTTCCTCCTACAATTACATAAGAAGTTAAATGCTTCATCCACATGATTATATGTTTCTACCCATATTTAAAATTTGTGGTATATATTCCTACTGCATAAAAACCATTTGTTAATTTTTCTCTATGATTAAACTCAAAACTGATCTTATATTTAATTTTGATATATATAAAACACTACCTGTAATCACAATTCTACATGATCTTCTTTAATTTTTTTAAATGTTATTATGACTGTTTGTCATAGATTTTATATATTCTAACCTAAATTACATGTTCTAAAACTTGTGCTTGTTAGTATACGTGATCTAATTCAACTATTCATTGTGATATCTAAAAAATATCAAACTAAAAAAAATCGGCAATCGGTAAACTGCTCCAAAACTTCTTATATTTATAAACAAAATCTGGTTTATAATATAAGGAAATTTCCAGATGTTCATCTTAAATAAAATCGTAAATATCATTTAAAAAAAATTAAATATGTTATTTGTAAACAACCCTTTAATAATTTTGTTTAAGAAAATTGGACATTCATTTTTTATTAATTTTTAAGTAAATCCATAAATACTAACTGTGAATGAAATCTTTAGAGCTATTTTATAAGTTATCATTCATGTAAACTATGCTTGAATGAATTTATCTCCAGAAAAAAGAATTGGTTAATACTGTTGTTTTGTCATGTCAAACATTATTTAGATATTAATTTAAACAAAATCATTACAGCCATTTTTAAGAAAACTTGAATTACAAAAATCAATAATAAGTAAACTACTATAACAAGCAAGGGGTGGATGATTGAACTTTTTATGGTCAATGTCAAAAACTGATATTAAGCTACAAGAGATCCGAGAGTAACGCCCTTCAATTACCTTCTTTTGCACAGCCTTCGATCGGGTTTCTAGTATGAATACAGTTTCATGACATGATTCTTCACCATTACTTACCATGGTTGGCTTGCCTGGTAACCATGGGCTCGTTCTACTATTAGATTGTTTGGATGGAATCTTGATGAGTAAACACCTAGATTAATTATCTGCTGTGGAGAAGGTTTCTAAACATTGTCTCTCGTCATATAAACTTTGAAAACTCTGCTAAGAGTTATTTATCGGAACTAAGTTAGTTATAAAATAATGGTGATGTTTTAAAAGTTAATATGTTGATTGAATCGTTTAGGGCGTAAGAAACTAACTCATCTATCTATAAAACGAGGGCTGGACAGATTTTCCCAAATTAGCACATTTCAAGAAAATTTCAAATACATGACTCTATCAAATTAGAGACGTACAGGTGAACACTCCCTTGAAATTTGGTCTAGTTAGTGCCGTGGACTCCAAACTTTCATGCCATATTTTACGTCGCAGACGTTCACTTTGATGGACTATCAGGAGGATCGGTATATTTACTCGCTCCCTTACTATAAACACACGATTAACATGCTATTTAGTTAGTGATATACACTGTCTCATACCTATCTTACGGTTACTGATATTCTAGAATCCATTATCTTGGTTGCTTAATAGAAAAATAGTTTAATGTTTTTTTAGTCAGTTTCAGTGGTACTGAATTGATTTAAACTAACATGATTTAAAACATTGAATGGTATACTATAGTTTGATAATATTATGACCTTCAAACTACCCATAAAAACTAACTTCCACCAAAAAATTATAATATATCATTGTAAAACTTCCCACATGTCAATTTTAAAAAACATTGCTATTGCGATTTTCTAAATATTTCAAACTTTAAAAACTCACTCGATATTAATTTACGCTTGACTTTAGAATTAGAATCAATATCCAAAATATACCCTACCGTATGATCAAATTATATCTAAATATAATGAGTATCTAGCCCGGTGATCTGACCCAATTTGACCTACTTTTCCTATTGGCTGAAATTGGTCACGTGAACACGCCCCTCGCTCTCTGATTGGCTGTTGGTTTTCCCCCTCCTCCTAACCACTTTTCCCGTGTTCCAAACTTGTTGGGTTGCGAAATCCCCTCCCTTTCCACCCCCTCCCCCTACGACACCCCTTCGGCCTACCACCCCGGACATGTTGGTTCTTGATGATTTCTAACTGATTATTGTTGACTGATAATTAATTAGGGGGTAGGATTGGAGCGTTGGAGTTTTTTATTTATTTATTGGCATGAGGTCTACGGTGTCGGGCGTTCCTCCCTGGTCATGGAGCATGAAGCTCTTCTGATGGCGGCGTGGCATAGAATGAACAACGGCTCCCTGTCACAAGACTCTGTTGGACTGCCCGGTACAAACAGCACAAACCTCTCCTGATGACCATTTGGGTAGAGTGTGATAAATGGTTCTCCTGTCTTGAGACCCCTTTCACTTCCCCTCCTTAGAGGTATGTGTTGCAAACCCTTATGTGGTAATGGTTTTTTCCTGGTAACTCATACGTGGCGCCAGTTTGGCGGGTCGACAAGACAAGTCGGGACAAGAATAGATCGTGACCTTGAATGATGACGCAATGGGTTTTCTCTGGCGCCAGTTTGGCGGGTCGAAGAGACAAGTCAGGACAAGAATAGATCGTAAACTCAAATGAGGGCGCAATGGGGTTTCCCTGGCACCAGTTTGGCAGCTCGACAAGAAAAGTCGGGACAAAAATAGAACGTAACATCGCGTGATGTCACAATGGGTTTCCTCTGATGACAGGCGCCAGTTTGGCGGGACGACCAGATAAGAATAGATTGTGACCTTGAAACTGTGAGCTAGATCATTGACCCTGTTCATGTTTGGCGACAGCCCGAAAAGTCGAGACGTGTATCTAAGTGTAAGGGGGGGCGGACAGAAAGGTTTTGCGTGAATAAAACACTATATTACAAAACATATATTTATTAAACATTAAATACATCATACATAATACTTAATATACACTTTTACAGGAATGCCTCAAATATTCATTCATACGTTTTTCTACAGTGTCTCTTAGATGCGTTAGTAAAATTGTTTTTAGATCACTATCCAGCATGTAATAGTCCAAACCGACAACTTGACGTGTATAGTAGGTAGCATTGATAAGATCCAGGTTTTTATGTGCGTTTCCACCGTAGGCTGCTCTAGATCGATGACATCGGCTGATTAAGTTAGCGTGTCGCATACATCCACTACGAGTGTGTTGATCAAATCGTTGCAATAGCGGCTGACGGGTGTCAACCACATGTCCCATTGGTCGACGGCGACGTCGATGAGGTTCCACACATCACAAAGATGCACCCAGCTAGGTGCTAGATAGGCGACTCACTTGAGTCCGTGGTCTTGTTTCTCGCTTATGACAACCTTACGGTCACCGCACATGCGTCTCAGAGAGATTTCATAGATAGCCAGAATAATTTTCTGAGGAGGTTGCGTGTTGCTGAAAAACTTT
This sequence comes from Timema cristinae, assembly GCA_039000515.1. Taxonomy (NCBI): domain Eukaryota; kingdom Metazoa; phylum Arthropoda; class Insecta; order Phasmatodea; family Timematidae; genus Timema; species Timema cristinae. The sequence continues at coordinate 61,681,863 of JBCFYV010009882.1, forward strand.
GATATGATCGTATTGTAGTTGCCCAGTTCTTGCCACTCTATACGATTAAACACCGCACAGTTCGCTCCGCATTTTTCTAGCTGTACATAGGGCGTAAAGTTGTTCTTGACGCTCATGCCGACAATGACTCTCTTGGCGTCGACTCCGTCCAGTGGGAACAAAGTGTTGAAAATACTAGTGATGGCGAGTGGCTTCACCGGCTTTGTTTTGCGGGCGCAAATGTCTTGACCTTCCATGATGTTTGTTCGTTTCGACGACTGTCGCAGTTATGGTCGACACGCCGCTAGGACGCTCCTATTATAGGCGCACGGTGATTGGACGCAACCTCTTGAAGGGTGGCTGGACCCTACAGTCTTGAAAAAGGTGTGGTAATATCTTACAACCTTATCGTCGTTGCCTGTATGATTGGTGGGCGAGAATAAGCGTTGGACAGTTTTCATCGGAATATTCTGGGTGCGATAGAGAAGTACATGAGACAGTAATGGCTGCCAACTTCTGAAGTGATGCTTTGGATTTGTAGCGTGCTATGGGACGTGCGGGAAGAGTTTTTGCGTATAAAAGCCAGATGTGACTTTATACGGGGTGGAAAACCATAACTGTCAAAATATTCTCCCACAACGTTCTTGTTGATAAATATGGCAACCCAATGCATCCCAGGCTTGATGTGTGGATCAGTGTTGAGGACCAGAGTGGCAGGTCGAGCTATTCTTGCGTGTAGTTGATCAGCAGGGAAAACACCCGACCATACAGAACGGAACCATGGGTTTATTTTCAGCGAACGTCTTAAGGTGTGCGTGTCTATCTTCAATCATCCAATCTACAAGTCCCCAAACGATAGAAGATGAACAGAAAATCCATACATAACTATGGTCCATGCACATGGTGCGGCCCAATTTAAGTGTTTTCAAAGACGAACAACCTTTGTCGTACACATCTACGATGGCTGTACACGTGTATTTGACTAAAAAGTATTTCTTTTCTGCCCCCTTGACGTAGACGGTCTCTGCACGCGTTGTGACACGGGAGATGAGGGATTCGAGCAGGCTTAAATCCACATCACCGCTATCCAAGGGAATAACGTGCAGATTGTTGACGATATAGTCGGCTTTCTTTCTGGCATAGGTGGAAAGTTCCTCGATAGAGTACGGAGGTTTTAACACCCAATGTTGAACTAATGTACTACATACAGATAAAACACTAAGTTCCTTGACGGTAAACTGTTTGCCGTCGTCTATGAAGCTCTGGAAATCCACAATGACGTCCATGGCTTAAATGATGGGGGTGGGCGGGAAGCCGTTTACCATAATCGGTCACGACGTTTCTGTCCTTGTCAATGGTGATGATGTTGGTAAATTCCCCGTACACGATACAGTTGACGGTTTCGGTGAGAGCTCTGGGGAAGCTCACTTCGATGCTCAGAGAGCCGTGCCTCGTCAAATTCCAATGCGATGTCATGTGGGCGGACAGATTAGGTGTGAGATCGAAAGTCATGAGATGATATCCGTTAGGGAAGGCTTCCCGTGTGATGTCGCTAACTTCGTTCATGAAATGGATACCTGTTCCAGAAAACAGTGTGTGGTAGGACATGACATATTTGCCGTTTGAAATATCGGGCTGTAGCGGTTTCGACGGCATTTGTACCCCGTCCACGTTAAGCGAGACATGGTTCATGCCGTAGGTTTGGAAGTTGAAGGGGTTCTTGGTGGCGTCTCCGTTGAACGCCGCGTTTGATACAAATCCCACGTTGCATCGTTTGGTTAACTGTCCGGTGAATACGTTGTCTAGTGATTACCCTTGCACGCCCGTAGGAATAGTGAGTGTTTTTACTTCCACGCGGGTGATGGGATACTTTGCGGGACTGATATTTAATGCTTTGGCATGTGCCAGCAGTATAGAAGGTGCTACTTTGACACGTCGCACTAGAAGGCCGGCTTCAGCGATGTGAATCTTAAAGTGAGGGAGTTCAGGGACAGCCATAAGACTAAACCCGTTTCTGGAACGGACCAACTTGACTCTGAGTTTGGTGCCGTTCAAAAGGTATTTCTCTTTATTAAACACGTCACCATGTAGATACCCCAAAAGATCCACTGTCTTACTTTTTGTGGTGAGACTGCGACGGGCCTCAAATCCTTTTTTGCTGGCGTTAGCCTCCTCAAAGTTCCTGGGCTGTCTGCGAACCACAGACCACAAGTCAAATGCGTTCTTTTGGCTTCACTGTTGTAACTGAGCAACGTCTCAGTGTACGATCTACAAGCATACGTGTTGCTGGGCGGTGAGAGTAATTTTTGGTTAAAAACACATCCACCTGTGTGAATAGTGAATGCAACCAGTTGTTGACGGGGGCGATTTGATTCACCTTTGTGAAAGCACCACCGTCGGGTTTCATGATGGCCGCCCTGAGATAGAGCATAGTCTGTGAAAGATCGATATAGAACTCGCCTTGTCCGGTAACAGTAATTTCGATGGGCGAATCATCGGTGAGGGAAGATACAGGTTTGTACTGAAGCCATTTCTCACTTTCAAGACTGGTTTGTGTGGGTGGGACGGAAAAGAGATTGAGTTCACTGCTAGCACACTCGCAGGAAGGGGGGGGGGCGGTGTAGAAACGACATTTCAACTGAAAATATCTACCGCTTATTTCTTGACCTTTTTACATCGGGCAACGACAGAAGACTGACGTCGGTGCTTCTAACGGCGCCCCTTATAGCCTGCGCCGGTCATTAGTGTGTCGACCTTCTACTCCACCTTATGTTTCAGGTTAGTTACATTCTCGCCGACACGTTGGCGTAGCGCCTCTTTAAAAGGACGACGCTGATTGGCAACGTCGGAAAGCACGTTGCTACCCGTATGAAGCGCCTATTTTCCAATGGCGTTAACGCCGCTTCTCAGCAACAGTACGACGCTTTTGAAAAGGCCGCTGAAAAAATTTCCTATCACATACCCGTGTTGATAGGGAACACCCGGGTAGATGAAAGATATACCAGTTCCAACCTCGTTGACGTAGTATCTTTGTTAGGGACAGTTCATGTTGAGCAGTTTCGTAAATGAAGTTTCACGCACACTTTTCCAAACTCTAATGGTACAGGTTCACCGGTGTCTGTTCTTATATTGATTTCCAAGCTTTCAATTTCCCTTCTAATTACGGGCTTGTAGTGCAAAGGATCATAGCTAACTGTCTTATGTATGCCGTAGAGATAGTTTATGTTGTTGATACCGACGATACGTAACAGCAGTGCCACAATGTCACCCACGGGCTGAGGATCGATGATATTCGTTTATATGTACATTTTCGAGGGCAGGCCTAGTAGAATGTTGGCAGCGTACGGTGAATTTGGGACTTTGATCAGATTACCCAGAGGATCAAAACCGAGCTGTAAACTTAATTGACTTGATAGAGTCAGCAGCTGTAAATTTGGTGAAGAAGAGAATACGTCAAGTTTTTTGTTGGGGTTTGTGTACTTGAATACAACTCCGGAATCGCCTTTAATGCCTCTACTTCGTTTAGAGCTTTGATCAATTCATGGATAGTGCTGTAGTTTCCAGGAGGGATATGATCCTTGAATATTTGTTCCACGCCGTTAGCGTCCACCCAGTTGTACCATACAATATTATTGAACCTCGTGTACGGTGGTGAAAGAACACGGATATTGAAATTCAGCCAGAGCGACTTCCCACCGGCCTTCGAGTGTAAGACGGTAAGGAAGTTGCGTGGTGAAATTTGTTAGGGTATTTTTCGGGAAATATCTCATAGAGCTGTCACTCAAAAAAGTTATGTAAAACTGGTCCTTCATAGTAGGGCGCTGACGTAACTGGCAGGAATCCAATAATTAAACTTAGCGGGGTAAACTTTCTGCTGCAACGTCCTCAGAGGCAAAACTGCTAATATATGATGAGTCGACCATGGCTCCCGTCTATGCAATGGATGCAATCATTTGTTACATAATAGGCTATAATGAATAATAATTTAAAATTTGGTAGAAACGTTTTACTTTTGTTTAACCACTGGGGAATGACTTCGTGTAGTGATTACCCATTCTTACTTATGCTCATAGAACACCAATCATTCATACATGTATTAAATTACTCTTAGCTATTAAATGAGTTTAAAATTATCAGGTTATACAATAATGTAAGGGAAATCGCCCGGGGTGGACTGGCATGCTTCAAGTGGCCCGGGACTACAAATATGATGGCCCTTAACATATATTCAGAGAAACCACTGAAGCTTGGTTTAAGTGTAAGCTGAAAGAATGAGGCAAACTTTTTATATTTTTTATTTATTCCCGAATCCATTTCAGCTAAAATATCGATGATTACTTCACTATTTGGTCTACTCAAAACGTTGGTTTCCTTTTTCTACTAACATGAGCAAAATGCTTGTAGATTGTTAAACAATAGCTGGGAGTCTATTAATATATATATTTTAAGTCTGTAAATTGATCCTTCACCTGTTAATTGTGTATATTACAAAGCTAGTAACAGTCAGTATTCACTAAACAAATGCGTTTACGTTTGGCTTAAGAGATTGTTTATAAACAACACCAAGGAAAAAGAAACGGGATGGCAGTACATTGAATGCCACCGTATGTGTGTGTGTATATATATTTTATATATATATATATATATATATATATATACATATATATATATATATATATATATATATATTCTGGGCACTCTCAAACTTACTATAAATGTAACTATAAATTTACATAAAATGTTACATAAGAATTTAATTGATATCTTTAATTTAATTTAAAGTAATGTGGCATCCCAAATCAAACTGATCCACCTGGATATATCCCAGTGTCCCGGCATTCCATTCCCCCCACGATAATGCAATTGGAGAATGGAAATCTGAAAATACACCTTGTCAAAATGATTGTAGAAGTGACGTGGTGGATTTTAACATACGCTAGTTCGTGAAACTTTTGGAAATAGATTGAGCCAACCTTCAATATCGAATGACCAATTTGTGTCCTTGAAATGACGAAGCTGCTCAAACAAATAATGGAGTATTGAGTATTTTAGAATTAGAGGTCTATAGCTACATTAGTGTTAACTTAGTTGACTTTAAGGTGGGAGTGCAGGGCACAAGTTTTAGGGGCAGTTTTTTTTTGCTCTTTCTTATAAAAAAACAAATTTTTGGTCAAATTATATAACTGATTGTAGAAGTAGAAACATATAGTTTAGTTTTATTCACATTGTGAGAATAACAATTCTTGAATATCTATCACATGAGCATAGATGGTAAACTTTTTATATGAAGAGAAAAAGTTGTCATTAAATTCCAGGGCACCCTTGACAGATATTAAAGAACTGGGTAGGTCACCATGTTATAAAAATAAACTCAATGTTTTTACGAAGAATTATTTGGTTTCTTTTACCAAATTTATTTTATATATAAAAACTGCAAAAATACTGTCCTTAACTCTCGTTACCTACACTACCAAACTAGAGTTTTTAAACAGTTTGACACACTGAGGAATATAGTCACCCAGGCTTAACTTAAAAATAGACGCTCTAATAATACTTTCTCGGTAATTAAATACTAAACAAGACCTATGTAATGGAAACTCCTCATAAGTAACCAAAGTGAATACATAACTAATCCATACAGCAATTTTAACGAGTTTATTTCAAAGGAATGTATTTTTCTTATCACTAATCTATTTGGCACCTGTAGACCCTGGCATTTTTTATATTTTGAGATGGAGGCAGCTCCCAGTTAATCTGGTGTCCGCAATTCTTATTAATTAACTAGATAGCTGTTGCCCGCGGCTTTGCTCGCGTGGAAGTTGATTATATACAAATACGAAAATATACATATGTATTTACAGATTAATTTAAAATATTACGTTACGTTGATGACCATAACTTGACCTCAGATCAAAAATAATGCAAGTCCGATACAAACTTTCACCCCCTTTTTCATCCCTTATTAAATAAAATTTCCAAAATTCCTGAAACACGTATTTATTTGTTTTACGTCAATAACCGAAATACAACATTTTGTTTATGTAACTTTCAAAATGACGGACTTTCATACATATCATCATACATATTATCATCCCTTATTTTGACCCCTTTGGGGTGGAATTTTCTAAAATCCTTTCTTAGTGGGTGCCTACATAACCAAATGAATATACAGTCCGAATTTCATGCTTGTAGCCTTGATTGTTTGCGCTCGGCGATGATGAATCAGTCAGTAAGTCAGTCAGGACATGTTATTTTATAAGTATAGATTACAAGGTCAACCTTGGACGGGGTTGGTATCTCTCTGCCCAAGACCGTTTTCAGCCATTGCCAACTGTACCTTCCCTTTTCATATTAAATTGCATAATTCGTTTAATAAAATTATAATTAATTTAAATCAATCTCACATTATCCATTCTTTCGTAATAACTGATATAAATATACCTTTTTTATATAACAAAGTATGAGCATATCAATTGGATGTTAGATTTTTTTAAGTTGGTTAATATTGTAATCAACCTGTCGCAGAGTGGGGAATTTTCCCGAAAACATGGCAAAAACGAAAGATTAGAATTTCAAATATCGGCCTTATTTTTTACATGGTTTCATTATAGATAATCCCTGAATAGAATCCCGTCAGTCGTATTGGAATATTCCAGATACCTCAGGCTTTACTTCAATCCAAGTACCGATTACTCGTAAGTGGAATACCAACTACCTCGCTGCACTGAAGTGAATATAACTTGTGTAGTACTTGTGAAAATCCAATTGTTGTACAAAATTAATTCTATCCTTGAGGTATGCCGCTAACTTTACTGTACACTACTATTTTTCTATATCTATACTAATATTATAAAGAGGAAAGATTTGATTTTTGGATTTTTTGTTTGTAATGGATAAACTCAAAAACTACTGGACCTATTTTAAGAATTCTTTCACCATTATAAAGCTATATTATCAGCGAGTAACATAGGCTATATTTTATTTTGAAAATTAAATTCATTCCTCATAAAAATGTCGATAGTATATTATATAGTCGTTGGAAAAAAAAGTTGTTGAAGGGAAAGTGGGGTTGGTGAAGGGGGCGGGGGGTGAGGAAAGAGAAATAGATGTAGTGACGAGGAACGCAAAATAAAAAAAGATTAAAATAAAATTTGGGGAAACAAGGGGAGTAAATGAAAGTGGCGGAAGCTGAAAAATTAATTTGATTTTAACAATTTGTTTGATTGGTGTATACACAATTCCTTTCGCGCCTAGAGCAAACAAAATTATAGAGGAATGAGATGAAAATAGGAGGGAGGATAAAAAGAGGGAGGGGGCTATACAGTGATGGTAGGACTGTATTTAAAAAAATAAAAGTTAAAAAAAGTTTTGTTTTTATATTGACATGATGGATGATTTGAAGCTTTGTTTTACAGGATTCCTTTCAATATTTTTTTACGGGAAGGGAGCTAATTAATAATACATATAATAAATAAGTTCACACTCCAAATGAAAATATGAGTTCGTAAGAAAAAATAACTACTGACCTTATCTTATTTCAAGGTGAGTCTTTTTTAGGCACCCCAAACCTTTCACCTAACATTTGATATAATGTGCTTTTTAGTTTTTGGTTTTGGTTAATGAAATTTGCAAAAAGTAGCAGCTAGTATCTGCAACCCTTCGAGTTTGATCCTTTTGCTTGAAGCTTTCTTTTAGTGAGAAAAAAATAGAGATCTTAGTGTTTTAGTATCTAGCTTTCGTAAATTTACAACTATCAAGAAGGTACAGTACATTCCACATGAATAATACATGGGACAACTATTGAGTTTGGAAATAATTGGTAAAAGGGTTCAGGTTTAACTAAAAATTTTAAAAACAAATAAAGATGATATAATATGTTTTCAATTGGTTGATGATCTCTTCAGATCAGTGAATAAGTAGTATCAGAAAGCTACCACAAAGAAAATTAAAATAGGTCTCCGCAGAGGACATAAAACTTTTATCATCTCTAACTGTGGAACCAACATAAATGCCACAAGATCCCTATAGAAGCAACACGAACGAGATTCGGAGTAATATATATACTCTATATTATATGCATTATAAGTAATTATGTAATCTGTCATTTTTAGTCAACTAACAATGTTCAATTTTATATTTTACATTTGGTATTTTTATACACTTTTTGTATCCATATCTATAATATATTTTTCTCTCAAATTCCATGAACTAGTTTATTTATGTATACACTGGTATGGATTTTCCATTTTGGCACAAGCATATGAATGAGTGAATACATAAATAAAAAATGCAGGGTATGCTATTATTCTTAAAAATTTATGTTTATTTGATAAATTCATGGTGATCTTTATTAGCTACCCTAAGAAAAACCGAACACCAATTTATAGACGGATCATAATATTTTTTGGAATTTTGATCCACCACATTGAATGGGCAATTTTTAATTTTGTGCTTTTGAAGGCAGATTTGTAGTCAGTGACTTCAAAAGCCCCTTTGTTATAATTTTTCTGTCGTTAGATATGGTTCTAGAGGTTTTGGCAATGTTTTAGGGAAAATTACCCACTGTGATGTCGGAGACAGACCTAAAAACCAGCGAATTATTTTAATATTTTGTTAAATAATTAAAATGTATAATTTTTAAACTAACATTTAATTTAAATTTAAATTAAATTCTGCTACAACTCAATAGGAAGCCAAAATTGATAATATTTTTCTCAAGTTCATTTTTGTAAGAAAACCATTAGTAATTTTAAGAATCAATACAAAATCAACCATAAAATCATTAAAAAAGTGTGCAGTTCTATCAATCAACAATTACATCAAAACAAACCTTTGCAATGTTATCAATTAACAATTATGTCGATAAAAAATTTGCAATATTATAAATCATTGGTTATATCACGCGTCTGACTCGTTTTGATACAATGTGCTAGTCATTTTACTAACCAATATTCTATGTAGCTCTATTTCCTTGATACAGCGGATATCATTATAGAATATGAGCAATTACTACAATGTAGTTCAACAAACCTATTGTTTTCGCACTCGCTTACTATCAATAAACTCATTCATCAAGCATTAATTTACAAGCAATTAATTTGATTATTAATATTTTTATAAGGAAGGTACTAATCACGTTTAAATACTAAGGAAATAAAATCTTAAAATTGTTATTTTAGTAGGATTTAGTACCAGTGTATAGGCTGCTAGTGACTTAATACATTTAACATAAGTGAAAACGAAGAGGAGGATGACGTCTAATAAAGGGCACCAGCTATCACTTAAACAGAAGGTTAAGTCAAACTTTATGGAAAGGTTTCACTTTTATCTCGTTCAAGTTTCAAATCCTTGCTTGACCGTTATGATAGCGTCTAACCGACTGAATTTTATTTATTGTAGGGTAATTATTAAATACATTTTAATTGTCTTCCATTACACTACATAATTCATTAACACTCTCTTATACCATCGTAGATTTATTTAATACCGTCATTTATATACAAGTATAATTATATATCTTGAAATATAATATAATGATAACTATGTAAGTATATAAATAGTTTAAACTGAAGGATTTAATGCTAAGAAATAAGCATAGTACAACATTATGAGAAATATGTTCTATAACTTATATTTAATATGTACTATATATTTGTATTATAGTCTCTGGATAAAAACCAAAATTACTTCACTCAAACCAGATATATGACTTTAAGCATTTAAAAAAATAGCTAAACCCCAATTTTTCACTTCTATGAAATGGGATGGCTACAAAATAGTTAAGAATATTATAAAATTTGATTATTTTGGCAAACCATACTTTTCTGCTCTTTTGAAAAAAACCTTATTCAGAAAAAAATAAGGCTATAAGTGTAATTGGGGTGTGTCAAAGATCTTTTCTTGTTCGTTCATATTTTGTTCAATACTCTTCACGCTCTTTTCTAAAATCTGTCTGCGTATCCAGGCGATGTCTTGGAAACCAGATCTGAGGGGATGGAGGAGGAAGGGAGGGTGTAGTGAGAGGATAAAGAAGAAGGTTATATGCTGAGCTCGAAGATGTGAAGACGGTGTAGGTGGCTAGAATCAGGAGACGTAAGGGAAGTTGGAATAGAGGAAAGAAAGGGGGGTAGGGTCTATGGGAGCACGAAGCGGGAAGAAGAGCAAGTCGCAAATGAACGTCGCTTGGAAAGTCTCGTAGAGGGTTCCCGAGATGACGCGAAGCTTGCTTCTCTAGCTTCGGCAATCGATGAAGGTAGCAGCGAAGCGCTCGTTTGCCACGACGGAAGCTGGTACCGGAGAGCGAGTAAGCGTCAGTAGACCAACTGATATCGTGTAGCTCTTAGCGTCAACCGAGACGAGTGACTTAGGGTGAAAAGATAAAGGTCAAGCCGTTCCACTGGGTAAGGTCGTCACGCCGGTCAGCGATTGCCGCGTGGTGCTGACAGTGGTTCTCTCTGGAGGGGTGACGGCGACACAGGGGAGGACTAGCGACCCTCACCTCTTACCGGTCAGTGATCCACTGCCCTACTGACGGTCCACGCTCACACACCTCATGTGTGGTCGGGCTAGACCGACGTGGGAAACTATCGCCACCACCGTGTTCGGACTTCTTCAATTAGGTAAGACAAACTCACTGCTTTGATAAAATACAAATTATAGTGACCTAATCTTATTTTATTGTTTCCTTTCCACTTCGATTTGAAATGGGTGAAATGGTTATAGGAACTATTTGTGAAGGAATGCAATTATATGTAGTTAAATTTAATTACACTAATGACCTAGAGGTGGGAAAGATATAATTTAGAAGCCGTGTAACCATATTTGAGTGGAGAGAGTGTGAGAAACAATTTAGGAAAATTCAACCTTAGTACACCCAGCCGGGATTCAAACTCTGACCTCCCATTCAGTGAAAAATTATACTAGATGAGCCTGACATCTGGTAAATGTGCTTACTGATGCAAGTAGACTCATTTTTCTCATTTAAAAATAATAAAATATTATTTTCAAATTTAATATTTAATTTTAGCTTGGAGAGGTAATAATCTAACGCACAAGGAGTTTTGAGAGAGGATTAGTTGTAATGTTTTCTTATTCATATCAATGTTGTGTTAATTGAAAACGAGAATTAAGTCCTCTCTAATCGACGTAGGGGAAAGTTCAAACTGGTTTATAGATCTTTGACCAGCACACGTGGCTTTCCCATATCCCCATCCACCAATTATTCACCCGTGAAGTTATTTCAGAATCAACTCCACGAGATTAAACTTTCCATAAATTGCCTAAAATACTGACTGCTAGTGTGTACATAGCAGGGTCACTATCTTTTAAACCACAGTGTATATTTTAAATAATATGTTTGGTATATTATTCTTATGATGGAAATATATAGGCTAAATATACATTTGCCATACTAAAAACCAGAAATTAAAAATTGAGTCTTATTTATTGTTCATTTTCCCCGTTTCTTACTCGAAACTATATTTAGAAAAGTACCCTCAGTACATTTGGCATGGATTTGAACCTTAAAATCCCCGTCACTGAAAATTCAAACTAAACCTTCATGGCATTTAGTCAATAGTCCGGGTATTTTATATTGGTGATTGTAATTATACATAATTTAAAAAAAAATTAAAACTAGTGTAAAAATATATTCACGCCAGGATTTTAATTTTATATTTTGTATAGCTTTACGAAAGATCACACATTTTAGGGGCTAGGCTATTATTTATCGTGATATAATAGTAATTTAAATTACTATTATATCTCTTAAAAATAAATTAATTAGTGGTTCAGGTTATGACCATGTTCACACCACATTTGAATATAAAATTTACACCTGCAGACGGTGATTGAACCTTGAATCTTGGACTTAGTACATAAATTACCCTTAAATACACATAATTAATTCCTTTCTGTATATAATGAATTAAGTATGCCCCTGCAAATGATTCTTTCTTGAAGAGCCACCAAAGACGTTTATGATGGGTTGAGGCATTAATAACTCTTGGTGTGTTGAGGTTACAATAACTTATGACGTACTCTTGATGTGTTGATGGCTTATAGCCATTGGCGTGTTGAAGCACTAATAACTCTAGAGGTACTAGTAAATATCGGTGTGTTTAGGCACTAAAACCGATTTATATGTTGAGGTGCTAATAACGTTTAGTGTGATGAGGCACTAATAACTCTTGGTGTGTTGAGGTGCTAATATTTCTTGATGTGTTGAGGTACCAGGTGTCATTTTCTCATAAATATGTTTTAAACATTTATTCATCCCACAAATGCAACTAACATTTAAGTTTATAAGCTTCTTATTATTACCGAATATGTCTTTATACAATAAAAACATATTGGTAACTTATATTGGTAAGAATGCAATTTGAGATTAATAAGACTTTTGAAATAAGAAATAAAAGTATTCTCATACTGATGTGTTTCTTATGGGAACTGCAGCTTTCACTCTTTAAACGAACGTAACATAATAACTCATCTCAATACGTTGTCTTATGACCCTATAAAACATGAATTTATACGTTCAAATTTTTTTTATCATAACTTACCTCAATTTTTTTCCAAGGCATTTAACCTAAAATGTTGTTGAAAAATACTTAAAAATATGGTTATAATGGACATTGTTTATATATTTTACTTTAATTTTGCTTTGAACCATGGTTTAAAATAACAAACCCTTTCCATAATAATTCAGGATTTTCAAACATCTATTACCCCGTTTATTGCTTACTCACAAATAATGAGGATTTCACATTAAAAAATAGCTTCAATTTCATTTTAACATTGATTTAATCTTTTTAAAATTAAAATTAATAAACAGTAAATTAGATTAATTAATAATAAAACGAAATAATAATTTAATAGTTATAAAACAATACCTACACCGTTAATTTCATTCTTTGAGGCTGAAAGACTTAGTGCATTGTTTCTAACTTATACTTTCTATCGACTTTTCGGAGAGAGGTGTTATATCTGCACAAGAGGATTTGTATAAGTGAGGGTGAAAGGTCCTACCAATTTTGCCGGTAAAAATATTTTTACATAGCTTACAGGGTACTTTTACACATCACAATATACATGAGACAGAATACTATACTTCCCCTCCTAAGGAAGTTTTGCTAAGGATTTTTATGGTTTAGGAAAGATCCATTGACCCCGGTTGAGTTTGAGCTCACCAACACCGGGTCATGAGTTGAGCACTTCACATTGAGTATGTACACAAGCACACAACGAAGTATTAATTAGTCCCTATATTAAGAAAGTTTGGTTCATTTGTTATATTCCTTTTATAGAATATTATATCGATATTTTAAAGTTTAACGCATAAATGATTTTTTATTTTTTTAAAAAACCCAGTAAATTGCTCTCTACTTAAAAACACCAAAAAAGACTCAATTTGAAGCAATTTTGTATGAGGCAATTTTTTTCTTCACCTAGTTTATAAACGCATTTTATAAAGTAAATTGATAGATTGGTGGTTAACTAGCTAGCTCTCTGGCTTTAGGAACATGGACGTGGTTGGCCACTAGAATGTAAAATAGCCACTCCAACCTATCCTGAGATACCTCCACCCAATCTCTAACAGGATTCATTAACTTCTTCAAACCCATATTTACATAATCCTTTTACCGACGATTAGGCCTACCAGGGTGTTTTGTATTTTCAGGTTTCTCAACTAAAGTTGTGTTAATACTTCTATTATCGTTCATACGCACCACATAATTAGTGGTCATTTACCACCATACTTCTGCCTTCGGAGCTTTATTAACTATATAATAATGGGCTGGAATCCCACACTCATCGTCGTATTTCCTGACAACTGGGCCTGGAAACTTGAAATTTTACTTGGCATGAAGGTAGCGAGATTACCCAATGTAACAAAAAAACAACCTAAAATTGGTAAATTACAAAATCGGTCTCCAGGAAATAGAAGGCCTATAATTTAAAAAAGACCTATAGGTTAGGTATAAAATTAATACTTGTCAGACTGGCATGGAGAAAAATTCAGATAACCCAATTAATCTTAACATTCTAGGTCTGGTACTAAAAAAAATAACACGAGGACTGGTGCCGTTGCATTTTTGCGACATCCTTTAGTGTTCTAAGTAATAATCAAACACATACTTTACTACATAACATCATTATTGAATAAATATTATTAAGTAAATATTTGAATATTATTGTATTTTTGAAAATTTTATTAAAAAGAAAATCACAATAAAGTTAAACTGTTACAAAAACATAGATTAGGTCAATATTAGAAAATATATATAACAAAATATTGTAAGTCATTATTTTATAGTTTAGTGTATAACAAATTACTAACTACTTACACATTATTACCATATTATTTTATCTTATTATAAAATTTAATTCCCTCGTACTTTCTTTATAAACCATTTTGCTGCAGTTTTACTTACATTTTTGTTGAAAAAAGACTTTTCTTCCTTGATTCCTTTCCTTCAAATCGTATTTGTATGTATAATAGCGACCGCACGGGAATATCAATTACAATAAATAAACATGATATAATTAATATTCAATGTTGATATTTGGTGGCAATGAGCTAGACGCATGACATCACGACTAGCACCATTGCGTGTTCACAACATTTATGCATGGTTCTAGTTAAAATTCCCGTGTCTTAGAAAATAAACACATTTTTGTAATGTTTGATGACATCATAATAGGCAGAAGGAACTAATTGAGAAATACTTGAAGAGGATACGACTGTATTATCTTTAATTTTCAAATTTTTTTTACAGCTGTGGCGAGAATATAACAGCGCCAGTCACAGAAAGTTAAAACTTGAAATTTCTAAAATTTAATTAGGAAAGAAAAGTTGAGGGTTCAAAATTTACAAAATTATTAATAAATGACTGTTTTCACAGCGTGGCAGGAAATTAAATTCAGCATGGAAGTAAAAAAAGCACTCCAAATAAATACTAAGGGCTATACATGTTAAATTTCTAATTGGAAGCCCGGTGGTAAGGAGGGGGGTGGGGTGGGGGTGGGGGGCTTAAAATATAAACACACTTTCAGGTGTGGAAGAAAATTTGAATGTGGTATGATAGTATAAGTACAACTCCAGATAGGCCTAGCTATATTTGTTTTAAATTTCAAAATGTCTTAGTAGTAGCAAGAAAGTTTGAAGAATATTCCAAATAACCATGAAAGGCCAAAGATTATAAATTGAAAAGATGTGGAAGGGGGGTAAGGAAAGGTTAGGTAAAATAAACCTTTTAGTTGCGTGAGAAAGTTTAAAATTTCAAGGAATGTAGAGGGATTACTCCAATAAAAAAATATATTTTAAATATTTATTAATTAGAAAGGGATCTAATGAAATGGTGGTTTTCATAACTCCCCAAAATAAAATATTAAATAACTTTTTAATATTCTAGAAGATTTAAATTAGTCAGGCGGTTGTAAGAAACACCCCAAACCACTTTTAAGTTCTGATCCTCACATTTCAAAATTAAGAAGCAGTAAAGATACCTAAAACTAATATAAAAACGGATTTTGGTGTAATATATAAAATAAGTTAAACATTTAAGTTAATATACATTCCCGGACAGCCGAATAACGTCTGAGTATATAAAATTTAAAAATCAAAGCCAGGGAAATGGAAGAGCTTGAAATTGATACAAATATAATATAACACTTATTTTTTGTTTGATTTTTACCTCTTTTAAACCTTATCACCATTTTTTATTCTTTTTTCCTAATAGAATAGCCTCTTTTTTTTAAAAAAACTATTAGATTTAATTTTTACAATCAATTTAAGCTTTCCCCCCCTAATATATTTCTCTAAACTAAAGCCAGGTCAAGTACTTCATGTAAACTGGTGTAAAAAGTTCAAAAAGGATTAAAAGTTTAAAATATAGATATATTTTTTTTTCAAAAAACATGATATAAGTAAAAGTAAAAAGAAATAAAATGGTAAAACACGCAATAAAGGGATGTAAGGGAAAAATCAAAATAGTGTAAAAAGGATAAAAGTAAGAAAAGCGATAAAAAGAGTAAAAAATGTCAAAAGATCAAAAGAGTAAAAAGGGTAAAATGTCTCCAAAGGGCCAGAAGGGCAAAAATACTAAATATAGCAAGTAGTCCAATTAGGATAAAAGGGCTAAAATAAAAGTGGTAGAGAATGCTAAAAGGATGGTCCTTTTTGCCCATTTTAATAATTTAACCCTTTTTTACCCGAAAAAAATCTACTCTTATCTTATTACCCTTTTTAGCCCTTAAACTCTTTTTAAACTTTCTGATATTTTACTAACCCATTTTTTATAATCTTTTGAGTAGATTTAGCTTTTTACCCTTTTGCTCCTTTTAAGCTTTTTACTATTTTTACCCTAAATTATTTATACCAGTCAAAGCAGGATTCTGCATGCTGGTCCTTGGTATACGTAATATGAGGTTCTCCATTATGTAACTTTCTACATTCTCTTGTTTATTCACCTCTTAAGTCCAAATATATTTCTCAGAACTTTGTTATATAAAAACTCTCAATTTATTCTGTTGGTACAGAGTGAGAGGCCATTCTTCACATTAGTAAAAAGTAACTGGTAGTATGATAGTTGTGCCATGGTAGTGTGTGAAACAACTCAGAATTAAACCAGACGAGACACAAACCCTGGACTTCCTGCTACTGACATGAAAGGCTATACGACCTTAACGTCTATTTCACTTGCCTCCCAACGCGAGTTGAAATCAAATTAGACCTATACAATTTAATGAATTCATAAAGAATATTTATTTTTCATAATTAATCTAAATAAGTTTAATATGTGCTATGGCTAATATCAATTTTAACGTCTTACTTAAATATTTACAAACATTTTATTAAACGTCTCTCTTGAATCGTAATAAGAAATATATTAAACATATTTAATCATTTAACATCTCTAGTAAATTTTATTATGAAACACCCTTTTGTACGAAATGTAATGAGTGGCGAGTTGGCAACGATCCCAAATTCTTAAAACGGAGGAGAATGATTATAAAAAACTCAAATTACGTGCAAAAGTATAGCCATAATTGTATTCTTTCGTAATTTAAAAGACTGGCATAAACTTTATATTTATAGTTTGGATTAATTTAAAAAAATTGAATGTGTTCTTTTTTTGTCTGGGATGTTAATGTTAGTCACACACATATTATTATTATTTTGTTTTACGGGTTGAATGCAATCAATGATTAAATTATTATTGCAGACTGAGAATATGTTTCAATCCTTTACAGTGAGAAATTCATACTAAATACTAAGTAAATTCCAATATACCATTGACTATTTAGTTAAATACTCCCTAGAACAATACTGGGGAATGTTTGTAATATCTCTATGACGGTTACTTGCTAAATCTTAAAAAAAAAGAGTTTGAATTGGGACGTAAAATATTCAAGAACGGGCCTATAGCGTTAAAGATACAATAGCTGACTAATGATGTCATTTTAAATAAACTAACCCTGTAATCTGTTTTTATGTATACCGGACATCCATTTAATCAATAATGTTCACAAATTAATTAATGGCCGTAATGTTGAGAATACTTCACCACACAAAGGATTTTAGCCATATAAGTAGTACCTTCATTAATCTCTAAAATATTCCAATTTTCATTATATGTAATGCAGTTACATCAAGGAACTGAAGGAGGAGGCAAAGGACAGGACACATTGGTGGTATAAGTTCACTGACAGAAGGAATGGACCTGTCGTAAGACCAAACATAATAATAATAATAATGCTATTGATAAAATTGTGTCTACACATGGTTATTAGCGATTTCATTGAAGAGTTGGTTTTACTAAGAATAGCTTAATGCTAATTCACCGGTACAAAATTGACTAAAATAAGTAATAATCGAAGTGGAAATCAAATATGGGAAACAATCCTAATACATCCCTTTGGGATTCAAACAATTATTTTATCCTCAATGGCAATCATGGTATATGTGAGCTTGTTGAACTTTCAATCAGCATTTTAGGAAGAATTGTTACTAAAAATAGTTCTGTTCCTTTTAAGTTCATATCTAAAATTTTAATAAACAAAGTTTGGTGGATAATTTTGTTTAGAGTAATAAACATACGACACATAGATAATGGTGTTACTAAAATGTTATTATGGCATACTATGGTATTAAAAATTTGTTTCAGGAATAAAGAAAACACACTAGGCCTGAAGATATTCCATTATTATGATTCTTTTTTTAAATGTATAGCCCTAAACAATTCATTGCCTATCAAAGCATAATATATAAATATTCATCATCATTATTAACATAGTGGTTTACGTTTGGTGGCCGTATGCTGCAGTACATTACTCTCGCAATAGACTGGACTGTCTGTCTATTATGAGGGAAATTGTGTTTGAATTCCAGTTTGGTCTACTGAGGGTGATATTCTAAGTAATGCTACACTCTACTTTCATGCAAAGATGGAATTTTCCTCAAAATTCAACCGTCCTCATCTTTAACACATTAGCGTATTTAATACATATTAGTATAAACCGGTTGGGTAGTAAAACGCAGTGACAAAAAAAAAAAAAAAAAAAAAAAGAAGGAAAAAAGATTGTATAAAAATTAAAACAAAGTAGATATACTTTACGTTAGCTGTTATCAAATTGAATACAATATTCTCTACAAGGGTATCCTAAGATTGGACGAGATCTTTCTTTAACTTTTACGTATTTTTTAATATTGATGACCGTCTAGCCTAGTACGGATAGTTCGAAAATCAATAAAAATATACATCTGAACCTTTAAATAAGTACTTAAGAACACTCGAGTACGTGAATTCAGGCTATTTTTAATTTTACATCCATTGTAAGACTATTGAACGATGACTGGCGAGGAAAATCTCAACCATTAACCAAAACCATTAACCTTACATAGTTTGTAGTTATAAAAAAAAATATTGCTTAAATTGTGTTCCTTGGACTTAATTTTTATTTTTGAATGTTTTGAAGCATGGAGTCTTGGATTACGTGATCACCTTTGTGAATGGATACATAAATTCTAAGTATACAGCTAGCTGGTGTGCTCATTTTTCACACGGGGAATCTAACTTATCTTTGTTCTTATTAAAGAATATAAAATTAACCAAAGTAAAACGTAACCAAATCTTAAAATAGTATTTAAATATTTATTCTTTTTTGGTTTAAATTATTTTACTAAACGTGAAAAATAAGAAGGCTGACTAAAATATAATGTCAAAAAATTGACATAACCTAAAAATCTTTGCCTAGAGGCGATCATAAGGGAAGTAAATCGCAGTGGTGAAACTCGACTCATTCATTATTATTGTTCTGCGGAAGAAAGTAAACACATAAACTGGTCTACCTTCCGACAAATCAACTCGTCCACCCAAACTTGGATTGACAGTGCAAAAGCTTACTAAGTACATAATGTAATGTACCGTAAACCTCCCTCTTACCGCACCCCAAAATCAATTAGTAAAATTTCACAGCACTGGTATCACAGTTGGAAGTCAAAATATTAAATATTACATTCAGTCATTTACGATGCAATGTATTAAAATCAAGAATTAGGTTAGGTTAGGTTAGATTGGATTTGGTTAGTTAAAGTCGTAATTACTTGGTACGCTTTTGCACAGAACAATCCAAGTTTGGGTGGACGGAGGGTATATGAGTTGGTGTGTTTACTTTCTTCGGCGGAACAATAACAGTGGACGAGTTGAGTTACAGCCAATTGCAGTGATGTTCATTGTTAATAAAGTAAATATTAAAAAAAAGAGAAGTAAAGTTCAACACACATCATAGATGAAATAATGGACAAAGCTGTGTTATGTCCCCATGGGTTTTAATAATATCCATGAATAAGTTTATAGGGGATGTTTGTGAGGACGCGGTTGGTCTGCAAATGGACAATGTAAATGTGAAAGTGCTGCTGTATGCAGATGATGACGTATTAATGGCTGAGAATGAAAGTGAATTGCGGAATACACTAACTTGTTTCAAATTGGTGACAGACAGAATGGATCTTCGTATATATTACTCCAAAAATAAAAGGATAGTTTTAGATAAGGAGAGAGCCGAAAATGATTGTCACCTTAGTAGAAATGGAAAACTATTATACCAAGAGAATGGTTTTGTGTATCTTTGTAGAGTATTTTTGTAAAATGGAAGGCTTGATGGTGAAATTGACAGACGAGTAAGCGCATCTTGGAGATTATTTAGATGTATGTGGCACATTGCAAAGAATGATATAGTATCAAAAGAGGCAAAGATGCCATTAGGCCTATATAAAATTGTGCTAACGCCAACATTATTTTATTGATGTGAAGCGTAGATTTTTCAGGAGAAACACAAGAACAAGTTGAATATTGTTGGACTGAGATATCTAAGAAATGTATATAGAAAAACTCATATAGAGAAAGTCCGTAATCAATGGATGCCTTAGGCGTGCGTTTTGAAAGGGAGTCGGATCATCCGTTGGTTTGGACATTTTGAATAGATGAATGTGGATCAAGTGAGGAAACAAATTTTTATGGTAGATTGTTTGGATCAAAAGGGAGGGGTAAGCCATGTAAGAGCTGATTAAATGTTGTATACGAATACGTGAAAAAGATAATTTTACATTATTGTTGAATGTGATTTTAGTGAAGTGGGATCATTCCTGTGGTGTAGTAGCATGGGAGGAAAGTGATACTCGCCAATATTTGGTTGAACTGCGTACAATCTTCCAATGGCATTGCTATTTTTAATCCCCGGAAAACCATCAGCCAAACCTTCTTGTTTACGCAGTGAGAATTTTTTTTTTGTTATTCCTTGTGTAGTGATATGGAACTAAAATGTAACGAAAAGTCCTAGCATAGGGATCCTCGTGACAAAAAGCATAAAAAGCTGTACGAGAGGTAATGGATGTTCCATCAAGTTGAACATAATTTTGGTTGAAATAAACCTTTTTACTGTTTTTCAAGTGAAGTACTAAGTACACAACAGTGGATGATAGTATCCTCCAGACAGCCTCAGATGTGCTGATATATTGGCCAGTCTGATACTCACAAATCTCGTCCTTAACGTTTTCAATTTGAATGTGGTTTGATCAATAACCTTGTATACATATTAACACATAAATTGATGGACTCGACTAAATTGAAAAACTCAACATTGGTGTGAGTCTTGAAATGCAGCATAATCTTAGGGAGTATCCACCAGTTGTCAGTTGTTATAGAACCTTGTTTTTTTCGACATTTAAAGAGTAACTACACCTACACCAATACAGCTCAGGTTTCCTTCTCCTAAATATAGGATATAAGTCACTTCCTGTCTGATTATCTTTAAGAAAGGGCTAAGCATATCAATAAAATCACTTTCTATATTTCATTCAAGGAAAAATCATAATTCCACAGAGTCCATTAATCATCTTTGAATATATAATGTGGAAGAGGACAGGGTCAATCCGGGGTTCTGGAAGTTTGGCTAAGATTATGGAGTCGATGAGTCTGGTTCAGTATTCTTTCAAAACAAATGAGCCTATTGACATGAACGAGGACTCACTTCTGCAATTTGATGGAGTACATATTACATTTTATGGAAATGAAAATCTCACTTTCTGTCAGTATCTTCATTATTGCCTTAGCTTTCAAATGTAAAACTTGTGAAACAATATTGTTTCCATCGTGGCGTTTCTTTTCAGCAAAGAGCTCTTTGATTGTAACTTCCCATTTGGGGTTGCATATAAATATTATATACAAATTAGGCCTTCTTTATTTTTGGACATACGTTAGGGTAGCTCGGATTTTCTCATGAATGTATTGGGGTCCTCCCATCAAATAAGAAAGAGAATGAATAGTTGTCCAACATAATGAGTGCTGCCATTACTGCTGATCGCGTCTATAAGATGAATGTCCTCTACCCTGAGATTATATTGATTGTTTCAGATGAAGTTATGTTGTTCAGTCTTGATCTTAGAATACAAATCCAACAAGAACTGATCGAAAAGTTGTTTAAAGTGATGTAAATGTTTGAATTAATTTTTTATTATAAAAGCTCTGTATACCTATACATTCACGTCAGATAGATTTTTTATCACCGTCGGTCTGAAGTTATAGCCATCTTCGCCTCGTGGGAACAGCATTGGGTAATAGAACGAGTCATAAGACTTATGGCTTGCATTAATAATTGTTTGCAGCCTGCTGACCCGAATTAACAAAATGTATGTGAGTTTTCTGAAATTCCTGTCCATAGATTAAAATAGCAACTTCATTGACATTGGAAGAGTTGAATTTATTATCGTTAGCATTGGCAGGTTTTTTATCAGCGTGTATCATGACTATGAAGTTGTCAATTTGTTGACTTTCTATTGCAGTATTGAAAATTTTTATCTACCTTATTTATATTTTGGTGAAAAATGGTTTTTTGATTTTTAGTTATATCAAGATTTATAACTAGGTTTCTTTTGCACCTGACATTAGCTTCTTCATCCCTTTAAGAAACAATTTTTAGGCATTTTAATATTATTTTGACGCAGATAGAAGAGATCCCACTAAATGGAACACCTGCCCTTTCATCTTAAAAGTGGGAATAAGGTTACATTCCTTTATGATACCTTCATTAAAACCAAACAAAGTCATTTGGAAGGCAAAGTAGTATTTTCTAGTATGACTCAAAAATAAATGTGTTTGTAAATTATATGAGCCATCTCCCAGCATAGTAACGATATGGTGGAGTGTCGAAAAATCTTTTCACATATTCTCTCTTCTATTCGAATAAATATAAATCAAATAATTCATAGTGAATCGCAATAACCTATATTAAAAAACCAAAACAAATAAAATGTTGTATCCAAAATGCATTAAATAAGATTGAAATAGACCTTAATGACCTGCAATATCCAAATGAATCAGTACCGTATATTCAATAACATAACAAAGTCCACTATCTTATATACATAATATAAAAATGAATATTTATAAAATATGTTATGATAAAACGCAATGATCAATTAAATCCAGCAACTTATATTAAAGAGCAAAACCAAATACAATGTCGTTTCCAAAATCTATAAATAATAGTAAGTAAACAATCCTATTGAATAAATTACAATCTGTACCGAACACTGTCTCAAACATACAATAATTATCATAAAAAACCAATATTTACTTCAATAACAGAACACAACAATCGCTTGTAGCACATGAAATAAAGTATGAGCTAAGTGTTTTATTTTTGAAACATAAATTTACAACTAAATGTAAAGATCGGACATAAAATCAAAACCATAATCATTATAAATACGGCTTTGGAAAAATTAATTTTATAAACGATGTTATGGCAAAACGCTTTCACAAATTAAGTATTGTGACGCGTCAAAAACAATTGGTTTACATATAATTAAATTAAATTAAAGGTTACAGAGCATCAGCTTACATTTAAAAATAAGAAATATTAATTTTTAACGTTTCAGGCCTGATTTTAATATGATTTAGAGATAATTATTTAAATGTTCGCGTAAGTAGGCATGGTGAGATCCAATCTGAAGCTGAAGATCCGATAACATTTACCCAAGTAGGCCTGCCTAGTGTTGTGAGGAAGAACTTTAAGAACTACACGTCTTTATTTGGTGTTCACTTCATACACATATAAATATGTCAGAGAAATATGGGTTGTGATACTGAATGGTAGTGACGATAGTTGTGAGCCACGGTGGTGACTCATGTCCAGCTTTGAGAGAAACACTTTGTAAACTAAAGAAAAAATGCATGTAGAAACACAAGAGAGCAAAATGTATCATCCTTACAAAAATAAATTAATGTAAAAGGGAGGTAGACAGAAAAATCTGATAATTATATAAAATAATAATGAATTAGTTTAAGAAATATTTAATTAAGTAAACAATAATGAAATTTATATTATAATAAAACAATATAAAGATATAAATACTTAACATCCTCCCCCCGTTGAACCATTCATGTTCAAAAGTAAAGAAACACTACAGAATACACGCGGACCTAATTACTAGGTAAATGGAAAACCTTTACAGCAGGCCGAGTAAGGGAGCCTTTTGACGTAGAAAGAATAACCACTCGCACCACGCCGTCAGAACCAGAAAATGTTTAAACTATTCTCCCAAGTGGTCAATCAAGGGCAGCGGGGGGTGGGGGTAACCTGAATCACGTATGACTACAAGTTCTCCATTCTTGAGGTTACGGATAAAAATTATCAAATAAGCAACAAATCTCTGTAAGATGAACCACGATGAAAATCGATGTAGTAAATCCCAGCCTTCTTTGTGTGTCGAGATGAGTGCGTTTAATGGTTGAGGTATTGTTTCTAGGAGAATGTGCTCTTCTTAAGATGCAAAGTAAAGGGAAGGCCATTAGACCAATGTGTTCTGGATGCTGCTAACCAAGGTGGGCTTGTCCACCATAAAGAGTGATTACAGAGCAGGGAAGGTTTTACACCACGGGTGGCCACGTCTCTTGGATTTTGACTGGTAGGGACATGAGGCCATGATTTATGGAGGTTTCATGTCTTGTATTTAAGAAACCTGATATGCAACGTATACCTTGAGACGGTATGGTGGAGTGTGTATCCATACAAGTACAATAGTTGAATCTGTCCAAGCGGTAACTGAATTTATGTGGTAGTGGGTTGATAATATGTTGCTACAATATTGCAATAATTTTAACAATAAATGGGCTCCATATAATTCAAGATGGGGTAACGAAATCCGTTTCAGAGGTGCAACATGAGCTTTCGCAATAAGCAAATTTACTTTGACTTCGGAGTTTTGAGTCACACATCTGAGATAGATGGCTGCTGCATAGCCTTGCTCAAATGCATCTGAGAATCCATGTAATTGGACATCTACAGAGAGTGTATCTTCTGAGTTGTCGGTACCAGTGATAATATCTTCTACGAATGTTTGGGTTTGTAGCACTTGGGATACACTGGGAAAGGCCTAACCTTCATCCTCAACAAGTTGATGTATTATTATTATTATTAGCACCGCGACTTACAAGTTATTAAATGGGGGTCTTTCTTGGTGGCAATTCACAAACGAGGGGCTTTATGATATTCAACACATTTTTTTTCTTTTCTATAGCGATTATTTTAACAATAATTTTGTTTGGTTTGCTTGAGATAAAAATGTTCAGAATTCTATTATTGTTTATTTTAATGGACTTTAACACAATAACATATTACTAATGTTAGCTAAATAAAATAATTCAATTTATTATCATATGTATTTAGAAATATCCGGCCCGGAGGCCCAATGATTTTAATTTGATTTAGAGATATTTATATACATGTTTGAGTAAGTAGATATGGTGAGATCCTACCTGCTGCTGAAGATCCGATGACAATTTTCCAAGTAGGTCTAACTGAGGTTGTGATGATGAGATTGAAGAACCACACGTCTCTATTTGGTGTTCACTTAACACACACATAGTTATATCAGATAAAGATGGGTTGTTAAAATAAGTGATACTGAATGGTAGTGACTAGAGTTGTGAGCCACGGTGGTGACTCACGTCCACCTTTGAGAGAAATACATTGCAAATTAAAAAAAGAATGCGAGTAAAAACATAGGAGAGCAAAATGTACCACCCTTACAAAAATTAATTGATACAAAAGAGCGGTGGACAGAAAAATATGATAATTATATAAAATAATAATTAACTAATACAAGACATTTTTAATTAAGTAAACAATAATGAATATTTTATTAAAATAATACAATATAAAGACTAAACAAGACGGGTCACGCGCAGTGTCAGTTCATTCAATTGGTATAAGTTCACATGAGTTTAGCCAGTTTTCTCCGAGCACAGGCGTGACCCTGATGCCTTATACTCTTAGCATGTGGCCATGGGTGTAGTAGCTATCTAGAAAAAAATAATTATATAAAATTGAAAGTTGGTAAACGCACCTAGCAAAAATTAAGGGTGTACGACAATTATTTTATTTGGCTTAAATTGGGTATGCAAAGGTTTGTGCTGATAAGAACATATCTAATAATAGATCATTGTCAGTATGTGTTATTGAAAATAATACATTATGTACTATTCGTTTACAATCTAAATATCACCAAAGATATATTCCAATGTATACCTACCGGACAGCTGAAAGGTCTTGCATATGTGTAGAACTGTATCGTTATTTAATAATTGGTTTGTGGTTTTAAAATATAGATTACGTCAAATTGGGGGAAAGAGATATCAATATGAAACATTACATACACATATAAAATATAATGTTTTTAAATATTTTATAGAAAACTTATACTTAACTTTATTTCTACTATATTAATTGTGAACTTCTGAAACGCTACAAGATAGGGCATTTTTCTTGAAATAGGAGGTTACACATAAAATACCAATACATTTCACGAGACCTCTAACTTCAACCGAGAAACACCAGGTACTGTACAAGCATATATACGACAGGGCGGGTTTTTGTAATATTTTTCCGCCCCTATCTCACAGAAGGCAAGAAATCAGCCCGTCTGGGTGCCATATTGTATCGTTTAGACTTTAAGTATCTGTACTATTAAGTGTTAGTTTTCGAGAGCCCTTCGGGGCTGGTGTTAACTGTTTTTTCTCTGTGTTTCATGTTATTTCATGTTAATTATTTGATGTCTGAACAAAATAAATACCATACAAACAAACAAACAAACAAAACAAACATATATAATTAGTAAAGTTTATTATACCAATTGATATGATTTGTACACGGACTTGAATCTATTCTTCTAACTGTAAAAATATATTTTTTGTGATTTCACAAATATGGCCATCCATCGTGATTTTAAAAATATGTTTTAATAAATAAAGCTGTAGATTTTAACATAAATCGTATTATTATACACATTGATATAAGGTTTTATTAAAATATTGCTTTGATTAAATCAATTTTTCCCCTTCTTTTTAAAATATATTTTGAGCGTCAAAATTAGAATATATGTGTAATATAGATTTATGTTGTACATAAAATATATGTATTGGATTTGTTAAAACATATCTAAGCAAACCTAAATTCTAATACGAGCCTCACATGTGTCTGAAAAAGCTACTTTACGCTCTACAGAATTCTTTGATTATGCATAATATTAGGAGAAGGCTTAGTATTTGCAATTTTCCCTGTTTTGAGGAAGCTTTGTGTTTCCAAAATAGCTTATAAATATATTAATTACGGATTGAACCTTTCAATGATAACATTTACAGATTGTACTATGAATAAATATTACTGTCGTTTATGTTCATAGTAGTTATATATTTGCTTTATCTAATCGTTACTAATTTTATTTTTTTCATTCTTCAAGGACGGTTATTTATAAAAGATTCTACTGGAGAACCATATATTTGTTATCAGTCAGGAAGATTATAGCATCTGTCAGGGAATTATCCTGATCCAGAGAATCCCAAAAACAAACATATTTAACACAATTTGACTGCATCGCGGCCTACTACTCATCCAGAATATCCTAATTTAGTAACATTATTAGGGTAAGGGAGAGAAAAGTCAAATTTGTAGGGAACTTAATGCTCTTAAGCAGCATTATTTACAGATAGCACTTTATTGCTTGAATTTGGCAAACTGAGGGTGGCAGGTGCCTCTAATGGTTTGTTTTATTTGTGATGTCACAAGAGAGCACAGTGGCTTGACCAAAACCAATTTACCTTTCTGGTGTTGGGCGAAGACTTAAATTTAAGCCATAATATGAACCATTTTCAGACAATATATGTTTAAAATATATCAGGTAAATGTTGGGGGTCGCCTTAAGTTAGTCCCGGCCAACTATACACGAAACATAGGGTGCTCAAACATCCCAATCCCCCCAAGTTCTGTGTTATTTCCTTTATTAATTTATATATTGCACCTTACAGAATATATTAATTTAACAATTACGAGGTCACGGATTTATAAAACTATCATCTATTGTCAGATGATAATTACCATGGTAGTGCCTTATTTCAAAATAAGCAGTAGAATATCATAAATGTCCCTGCATATATATGACGTGTTAACTTGATAGGTTGTTATATTTTAACCTATTAAAACACTGATGATTGTTTTCGACAAGTTTTGTTATTTAATTTGATTGGTTTTTTAGTAAATTTATTGCCATTTAAGTTCTGCCAAAGCATATGGTTATTGACGTATATAACTCACATTTTTACTTCTCCACAAAGTATCCAATCATGTGACTTAAATACTGTGTATCTAAAAGTACAATTACACTCAAAAGCCTTAGTTAATTCGAATCCCGTTCACAAAGTGTATTGTAAGTGTTTATGAAACAGTTCATACAATCTCTCTTTTCCCAACCAGATATTTTCTTAAGTGTTCCTCTATCAAGGCAGAGGTGTAAAATTTGATAACCCAATAATATTTAAATATACTTATTTTTAAAATAAACTAAGCTGTGAAAAGATCTAAATGTATTTAATAATAATGTTTTAAAGATATTTGCGCATTTAAAATGATCAACATAATATACTAGCACTATTTTAAGGCCAGCCCTGCATCTAATACCTAAAAAAATAGATTGCTTATTCATTTAATAGTAAAAAATATAGACCCTAACTTAAAAATAGTAAAATAAAAAAAAACTATTCCTTGAAAATAATACACTTTCGTCACTTATAAAATTTAGTTAACATGAAATCACACACAAAACTTTGTTAAAAACTGTCATCATATGGCTAGGAAATGACAGCACAAATAACTAAGGTATCGGTGATAGATATCTTAAACTAATTCACAAAGATCAATAGAGAAATGAAAAAGCTCAGCTATTCCTTGGACTCACCAGTTCATACCAATACATATATCTATTTATACTAATTTGACACCCAGGAGCAGCAGTGTCTAATTCATACCAATATTAATATTTTTCCTCGAATTAATTTTAATTATTTTTGAAACAGCTAACTGTAAAGATCATAGTTCTTACCCTTCTTTCAAAACTATATGAATTACAACAATAACGTGTATCAACAGATTTCTAAAAAGAAAAATCTACTTTTATATTTGATAATTTGTAATTAACTAATCTAGTACTATGACAGTGGCAAAGAGAATTTCAATTGACAAAAATTTTAGTGTGCACAAACCGGGTTATATTCATCATAAAGTAATTAATCTTGTAAATACGCTATTATATATTACGAAATATACCTTATTTAATAACACAATCCATTTATTTAATAAAATAAAATCAGTTGGTGAAGTGTCTATATTATTATGTGTAAAATGAAATAATATAATATTTATTATATATATATATAATATACATAATAGTATATATGTTATTTCATTAATAGCAGTATAAATAAATTACAATTTTTCTCTCTCTCTCTGCATCCAAATATCTATCCGGAATAGTATTATATAAACTAATAATATAGATAATATGAAAGTAGATCCTAAAGAATGTGTGCACGCACTTTCTTGGAGGGATGGTATATAATTTTAGTGTAAAACTTCATTGTATCTAGGCGGGATATATTTCCTTATCTCCTCGTCACCAGCAAACTAGACCATATAGGACTTTCCCCTTTCCTTGCTTGGAATATTTAATAAACTTATTAATTTTGTTTATAAATGTGTTGTAAAGTATCAAACGAACAAATAGTGAGGACACGTTGAGAAAGGCTGGTTTGTCAGTGTTTGGCAGGTTGAAATTTGAATCTCTGATGGGTTTACTTAGGTGTTATTTTATTAATTAATTTCCCACTCTTCTTCATTGAAAATATGGACTTATTTCATGTGAGCTTGACTTACTTCATCCCTAGTTTCTTAGGGTAAGTATGCAAAGATGTTTGCAAATGAATAAATATATATATATATATATAGCAAGTAGATCTGATTTATTCTTATAAGGGTTATTATGAATAGCTTTAAAATATATCAGATAGAATAAAGGCAATAAATGTCAAATATGTAAATATAATGCCAATAACTTATATATTATTTTTCTAAATTTTATTTCATAACATTATTTTCATCGAATCTCACTGCCCATTTAGTTCATTTATATGAATAAGGTAGAGTTAAGATAAAATATAGCGTGGAGAAAGAGTGGTAAAACATTTAATAAAACCAGCCATCATCACACCAAGCTGAGATACGAACCCCATTCTCTCTGTCACCGGTAAACCAGACTTGGTGAGATTGTCATTTAGATCACGTGGTCACCATTACGGATCTTTCTCTCATCTTCGTAGCGAGACAATAATGAATTAGACATGATTAGCTTGTAGCTCAAATAAATACTATAAATATACTGGTAGAATATTATTAAGTGACACATTAGTTTAACGTTGTTAAACTGTTCTATTAACCTCAATATAATATTATCCATATCTCAGTGACTTGGCGTGGAGTGTTACTGGGCTAAGCATAGTTGGTTTAAACTGTACATGTGAATTGTTCATGTAGCCTGCTTTGGTATCCACATGGTCTAGGGCATCAATCTAGTGTTAGACTAGACTGCCAATGACAGGGAGATCTAGGTTCTAGTCCCGGTTGGATCTATCGACGGTGGTTCTGGCAAAATGGTTTTTCACTCTCCCTCCACGTATATGTAGGTATACTTCTGTAAATTCAACCTTCATCATCCCTTACTCACTAGAGTAATTAGTACATAAGCGTATAACCTGAACCGGTAGTAAGACGCGGTGCTAAGAACATGGTTTTAATCACTCATAGAAATTTCATTGCTAGTTATTAAAAAATATATATTCCCATGATAGTTATTTAGAGCAAACCCAAAGTATGATTGCTCAAATTGTGACTTAGAGAGGGATAACAGATCTCAGGTAATTTAAACAAGCTTGTCTGTAAAAACTTCGTGACCCGCCGTTGTTATATAACATTACCTCACAAATTAATTTTCATTAAATATACAATATTTATCCGACACCTGAGCTCAGTTGGTAGCGTGTCTGTCTACTGAGCTAAGAGCACCGAGTTCGATTCCTGGCATAGCCGAAACATTTACCGTTGGTGATATGTGGGTTTACCATTTTACATTGATGAATTAATGGTCAAATACTTGATGTTATGCCTGTCCTAGTCTTAAGCTATATTATAAGGCATATGCAAATACGACAGGCCTACCAAGCCGGCAGTGGAAAATATATAGCTTGAATAATAAAGTGACCCAGGCCACAGGAAGGAAACATTAATGGATGTAAAAAAAAATACTATTTTAAACCACTCAAAAACCTTTCCTGTGGTCGAGCATGCACGTAAAGCCGACTTCAGCGTGCACGCGGACTAAACGGCAGAAGCATCCAGTTCTGTTCTCTTGTGTAGAAGGGGTTGGGGTCTAAATCCCGGTGGGGTCACGGGGGTTCGGACTTTCTAAATTGTACTAATCAAACTAACAACTTCAAATCAATTAATAACATAAGAAAGCAAGCACAAAAGTTAAAGGCTATTTCATGCTGAAGGAATGTTTGATAATACAGGTGGGTATTGAGACCCTAAGGTTTTGTAGTTACACATAGCTTAGATACATTAGGGGCTAGATCACTTCTTACTATATGTCAAAATACGTTTCTGTCTCAGACCTCTCCGATAAAAGACTTAAAGGTATCCCATAATACATACTCTTGAGTCTATTCTGTATAGTGAAACAAAACAATAGGGAGACTTTAATGTTTAACTATGATCATATTCAAAACGCTCACTGTATGAGTAAGTCACACAACTTGGCATTAAAAGACCCCGATTAACTATGCAGAAACATATTTTATTTTGGTACACAAAAAAGGTTTAATTTCAAGTCAAAAAGATTATTATGATACAAACGGTTTCTGTATGAGTAAGCTAAAATCTTTATCTCAAGGGTGCCAGATACCAGAGTTATGAAATGCGTGGTATAGTTATAAATCAAATTAAAAGTATCTTAATATCTGACTATAACATAATAGGTAGTATTTCTTAAAATAAAAATCCAATAATCTTAAGGGTCCCAACATCTAGAATATTCCAAAATGTATAGTACATGCTATACATAATATAGGAATTAGCCTAGCCCAACCGTGGGAAAGCTACATCCCACGGCTTTAATTTATGCGGCCCACATACAAATTTAAAATTTTCGTGATTTTATTAAAAAAATGACAAATTAAATATATAATAATTGTGTGTTTTTAAGCATGTGAACAAATGAGCAAGCTCCTTTATAATGTTACATGTGTACTAGCACAAGAGTGTGTTTGCGGTAATTACGGTAGTTGTATGATTAATAACTGTATTTTTATGTGAAAATAAAGTTAATTATTTAGTAAATTTAGATTTTTGTCACATGGGGCCAGCCAGAGAGCTTACAGATGTTCATGTGGTCCTCGGGAAGAAAAGTTTGCCTACCTCTGTTAGCCTCTTGTATAACAGAGACTCTTGAATTAAACTTCATATAAGAGAAAGGACCCAGACCTTAAGGAACCCCCATAAAATGTGTCGAAGCATATTTTATTTTATTACATCACATCATACTGAACTATTAACTTAATTTAAGAAAAGCAAGTAGTCACTCACTGGGCTAAAATAGATTACTCATAAAAAATATAATACAAAACTTTAATTTTTTTTACGTCAGAGAGAAACTGGAATACTCTACACAAAATAACATTACATTAGCTTAAATAATTATATTCTGAGAATTGTAAAATGACACCTGGACACGGGAATCGAACCCGGGACCTTCGGCTTTGTACGCCAATGCTCTTACCACTGAGCTATCTACCAAGTCGCAGGTGGCTGCGTTGTCTGATGGCTGTGATCTTATATAACCACATGTTTATAAGCTGACGGCATCCGCACGTCCATCATAGACTCTGCCTTAAAATATGAGTGAAGAATGAACATGGGCATGGGACGAATCCTGGATAGCTCAGTGGTAAGAGCATTGGCGTTCTAAGCCGAAGGTCCCGGGTTCGATTCCCGTGTCCAGGTGTCATTTTTCAATTTTCAGAATATGATATCTAAGAGGTGCTATCCTCACTAAAATGCATAGAAGATAGCTTCGGCTATCTGATTCATTAAATAATAAATAATAATAATAATAATCGACGATCAAACAATATTTAATTGGCGTTTTCGTCCCCTAGCACAACTGAATATTTCTATGAATTAAATTTAATATAAAAAATAAGAACTGCAACTTGATATATCAACGCATCCCACCTCCCATCTGTTGGTTGAAATAACGAAGAAACAAATATTCTGACACGAGGATATACCATGACCGCGTAGAAACTCATTTTAACTGGAACATCAGCAGCGTATCCTCATCGTAAATATTGTAAATGAAAGGACTCCTCGCTTCAGGGTTGAACCACAAATTTATAGATTTATGTGTCTGGCAAGAAAGAAGTAATGAAAATGGGGGGAGAGGGTGGGGGTTCTTACTTCTTCAA
Organism: Timema cristinae; assembly: GCA_039000515.1. Lineage (NCBI taxonomy): Eukaryota > Metazoa > Arthropoda > Insecta > Phasmatodea > Timematidae > Timema > Timema cristinae. The sequence continues at coordinate 61,715,252 of JBCFYV010009882.1, forward strand.
CGACCAATGAGAATGCATAACTAGTTGTGAATGGAACTGAATCCGTCCACATCTGTCAGGTGGAACTGCCAGGGAACAGCCAGGTGCACGTCCAGATTGATGACGAGCTCTTAGTGCCAGTTCCATAGATACATTTAATACTCCTCAATTGCAGTGCTATACTAAATACATGACATCTACCTAAACGCGAATGGAGTGAGCAGGTTTCGCATATGATCTGTCCTATTCTATTCTGATCTAGGTAGGTGTCGTATAGTATTTAGTAGAGCACCCCACTCGAGGCCTAGGTGGCGTAGTTATCTAATGTGCTAGTTTAGTGTTGAGCTAGAGTGACGATGACGGGGAGATCGAAGTTCAAATTTTGGTCGGGTGAACTGGGGGTTGTTTTTCCTGGTTTTCGATCCACTTCCCCCATAATAAAGACCACGGCCCCGGCAGTTCCATCGGAACTATAACTGTGATAACCTTTATCTCATGCTAGCATTCGTAAGAAGAAGAATATATATAATAAGAATAATGAAACACATGGGATTGATAATAACGGCGTGTATTGTGGATATAATAGAAAGGGGATGAATGACATAAGTTTCCCTGAAGGAAGTAGGGGTATTATTGGCTGAGGAAGAGGGGGGCATTGGAGCGGATGAGTGCTGTAACTTGTAGAATGTACGAAAGAACATCCTTAGTACGCTACATAATAGTCGCACAGTCGATGTCTAAACGAGTAAATTATGTTACGGTAGGTCTCTTTGATACTCCGATTATTAACGTAAGGTTTAAATGTTTAATCTATAGTGAGATGTCTAGTGAGTAGCCTTTCTCTAAATGCCTTTTTTATTTATATTTACTGATACGTAGAATTTGAGGATACAAGGTTATTTTAGATGATTACGAAGATAATGTGATAGTTTTACAGTGTCTATGAATGCAAATTCCATTGATTAGTGCGTATTGTACAAATGAGAAATTTATAGTTCCATTTAATTTTCACTCTGTATGTTTTTGCCAAATATAGTGAAAAATTTTCTAAATCTCAAGGAATTTATTTTATATATCTTATATAATTTTATTTTACATTTGGAAATATTGAGAAGTAATTGATGATAAAATGTATAAGTATTTAATAAACGTTTATTAAAATGTATGCTGGAATATAATTATATTAAAAATAGCCTTTTAATGAGTATTTTTATGCCTTATTTTACTTCATGAATCCTATTACTTTCGTTACTATTAGTTTTCTAAAAATCCACCTCCTGGTAATGTTATCCGTTAGGCTATTTCTTAAGCAAATAATACTTGGTGATAACCTAATTTATATCGAATCCTTAAATTAAACAAGACACAGAGATTTAACTCCAGTTAATATTTCTCCAGTCTCACTTGTGCTTGCAAGTAGATGAGCTCTAGATATTTATCCAAGCAAATGTGGATCTAATCTCTCCTAGTATTAGAACACTCATTAAAATTTTGAGCAACTGCAACTTAAGAAATTATATTTATTTTGTTTCTATAAATTCAAGTCAACACCTAGTATAATATTTCCTATGCATTCATAAATCAATACTTACAAAAACTATTATCCTTTTCGTATCTACTTTCCATAGTATTATAAATTTAATATGATTTATAAATTAATAAAGTAAAGTAATTAAAAAGTAATTTCTGTGAGATTAAAGAAAGAAAATAACACTTCACCAGCGCTAAAATACTCAGCCTCCTTTGTATATTTTGCCCTTAGAGCCAGTAGGTGTAGGTGAAAGATTCACTAAGCACAGAACGGTTAGTTTGACAAATATCGACCAGTTTTTTTTCCTCCCTCTCTATTCTCAATCTTTTTTTGTCTGCTTCTGGTATTGCAAAGTTTCAGAGCTTGGATATAAAACCTTTATTGCGCCTGAGTTCTGCGACTTGACTGCCAGAGAAGAAGCCGATATTAAAAACCTCACCCTAAAGCCCCATTTAGAAATGGAAATACTGGTTCACAAACTTTGCTTCTTTCTCCGTAATTAAAGAAACTCTCATGACTGGCACGGACATGATTCCCATGGCTAGATATTATACACAGGCACACATTAATGATTAAAATAGTAAGTATGTTTGAATCAATATGATTTCTCTGTGTTATTGGCTTTGTAGCCAAAGGATGACAATTACCAGCCCCATCAGCGAATTCATTAACATATAATTTAAATTCTTTGATATACAAAAGACAATTCCTTGTGTATAAACTAAACGGAGTCAAATAATTGTAGCAAGAAGGTGTTAAGTGCCCACTAAGTCATATAATTGTAAGGTGTAAGTACCAATTATTTGCTAAGTATTTACATTAAGATTCGGGAGCATTTTACTCTTAGTATGACCTAACTTAATTACATATATTACTAATAGCACTAGACAATATGATTTTTAAGTTTAGTAATGTACTAACTGTTTTTAGTTCATTGTTGTTTGTAGATCTTGGATATAATAATACAAATATCACATCACTTTAAAATATTTTTATGTATACAAGTTAGTGTGTCCACGGGTAGTACGCGTGTATTACTATTGTTGAGTAAAGGGAATATGGTCCTGTTCCGTCGTAACTTTCGATCAGATACGTAATCAAATACCATTTTAATTCTAATAGATGTTTATAGTTTATAGGTAAGTATCACTGTACTGCATTTATTTTCACATAATAATTATTTCAGTCATGGAGAATGAGATTATTATCCGTGTTTATATTGAGAATGTTTTTATATTCTATGTTTTGCGTGCCATAATATTGTTAAAATGCATTATCAAATGAAGTGTTTAAACATCCTTAGAGTTTATGCTACGTTTGGGGTAGGATTATTACGAAAATTCTGAGGAAGTAAGCCTTTAGCATACTAAAAGTGAAAATGCCTTGTATTTTCGTTCCAAGATTGGTGACGCAGGCCGAAACTGTATTTCACATATAGGCTAATATTACCTACACAATGAATCTGAGAATGTGGCTTGCAGATAAACTTGAAAGTATGTCTTTTGTAATACCGATGATGTGGCAAGAATCACATAACCACATTGATGATTGATATTTATCTATGTAAAAATATCAGGAATGTCAAATAAAAGCAAATACAGTTTCAAATATCCAAACTTACTATCTGCAATAAGACTTTTTCCACATAGTAAAAGACATGCTGGTTAAAGTTCACAAAGAACATTGAATGAAGGCACCAGTGATAGAGACAGTGCAAATGTTTGTGTTGCAAATACTACTGAACTATCAATTTCAAAGGATTTGGACTAAAACGGGAAACTGATGACACTCTAAAACATTTAATCAAGAAATAAAATTTGAATAATTTAGTACATTATCTAAAGTTTACCAAATAGAATGCTGAATTTCTTGGTTTCGAGTTACAGCAATGGAAATTACCTTAATCAGGAACAAAAATAACATTGCAACGAAGTGAAGAGTAATCCAATTATTTAATGATGGAGGCAGTATGGGGAATATACGAATGGTATTAAACGAAATAAGTACTAAACACAATCCAAATGAATGGCACATATTTATTGATGCAACAAAATTAAGCTTGAAAGCAGTTCTGTTTCATAGGGGAAATAAATATATATAATTTCCTTTATTTCATGCCACTTGCTTGATAAAAAGTAAGGAAGTATGCCAAATATTTGACTGGAACTAAGTACCAAGACTACTCTTGGCTTGTCCGTGATGATTTCAAGAATTTAGGAATATTTACAGGTATATAGGGAGGTTTCAGAAAATATTTTTTTATATAAGTTTGTGGGACAGTTAGACAACAAAAAAGCAACAATTGGAAAAGAGAAGCGAATATTTACCCGGATGAAGTAATGAAAACATGTTCCACTGTATAATCCATAAAATGTACTTTTTCCACCTATAAATTTAAATCTATTTTTTTAAATTTATTAGAGGTATTTACTTGCCCATTCTTAACCGATTGACTATATCAGCAAACGACCTATAAACTAACTTAAATCCATAACAAACACATTATCCAGCCTCTGGCTGTGAATTCATCACTTTGAATGGCTAAACCTCCATTTAATCAATTATCACTTTTCAGTCATGCTGGGAATCGAAACTGGAACCCTTAGCTCAGTAGAAAGACACGCTACCGACCGAGCTAAGGAGTCCGACATTTACATCTAAAGTATGTTTAATGTAGAGTTGTATTGAGTCTTTAAATAAAATAGGAATCGGAGTAACCCATTTCACAGAGATATTTCTCAATATAGCAAATGCTAACTCTAAGGAATCAATTTTAATTTTTCCCCAATTAAGGAAATATCTTAAAGATGATGTAATTGAGACAAAGCTAATGTATATTGAACATTTAAAGCATCTATGCATGGGTCTCTTGGAAACAGTAAAGTAGATAATTATTTATCTGTGGTGTAGATTTTACTGCAATGCCAAATGTAGCTGAGTTGAAAAAGCCTTATTAAGTTCACTGGGATACCTTAATTACTGAACAAGTACTGTTGGGTTTTTAGGAAGTAATTCAAAACAACTATAAGAGAAATAAATCTGTATGGATCATTAAAAAATATATCGAATGTATTGTTCATATTACCTTATATGATATTATAGCTCGGTAATTTAGTGAAACTTACAAGGCTGGATATAACTCAATGACCCTTACAAATCTAGATATATCTCAGTCACTCTTACAATGCTAAATACATCCCAATGATTCTGTGATGAATTCTACAAGGGTTGATATAGCTCAATAACCCTTAAAAAGTTAGATGTATCTCAGGCTCCCTTATAAAGCAGATAAAACACAGGCTCCCTTTACAAAACTAGATATAAGTCAGTCACCCTTACAAGACAGATATAACTCATTTACCAATACAAAAATAGATACATTATAACTCAATAACCCTCACAAAGCTAATATAATTCATACCAATTAATTTTATGTATATATCTTAATTTTATTGATAAATATAAATTTCCTCAATTATATTTTACTTTAACTATGAAGGAGTTAGTAGTATTCAGTCTATCCGTAAACCTACTTTGATTTAATTGTACAAGACGAGGAGGATTATCTTAAAATAAATAAACCCTATTAAGACTGGATGGATAATTAGGGATCCCCATTGTAAAATATGAAGAAACCACCAAACGTGCACCCGAGCGTAATACGACCAGACTCTAAATATAGTAATTAAACCAATGGGTTATTTAAGGAATTAATGTACCGAGTAAGAATGTAGAGAGTATTTTGGATGAAATCCGCCCGCTTTAACACAAAGATGGTATGCAGAAAAAAATATAAGTATTTACGGCTTATGAAAAATTACATTCCAAATAGTCAGACAACATTTGGACATGGACCTCCTCATTACCAAATATCTATTATCTATCTTGATCACATAATATAAATACCTATTCATATGGTAAAAACTGATTTTAAAATATAAAATATAATAAAAATACATTTTTACATATTCCCTAGAAATATTTCATATTTTTAATTAATATAATTTCAAGTTAAAAAATAATAAAGCTGTTGAAATTATTCATAGTGAATCTGTTTACACAGTTTTTAATCTTTGATTTTGAATATTCATAATTAGTATGTCATAGTAGCTTTTATTTGGTTATAGTGTGGTTTAACAAAATGAAAACATGACTCGTAACCAATTTATAATGTAACTTCTTTGACGTATCTCATTTGACAAAAGTTCAAAGGAAAACAGGTCTGGGTTTGGACTGAATAAATAACTGGTTCACCTTAGCCTTTCATAGCTTGGTCAAATGAATCGAAGTTGCTTTCATAATATTGCTACTTGCTTATAGAAAGGCCAATATTGTCCTTTCTATAAGCAAATTAGAATATTGTGAAAGCAATGTCAAGTCATTCTTCAGTCGTTAATAATTGTTATTTATTTTTAAGAAATAATCCACGATTTAGAATTGTTATTATAGGCCATCACTCTTAAATTGAAGTACGAGTCTTATGGAGAGCGATAATTGCCAGTTTTTATTCGGTTGAAATTGATAATTTTTATATCATAAAATTAAAAAGTTGTACAAAGTGCTTACACTTTATGGTAATACAGTTGAAGTTTTGTTTATATCACTAATGGTGTATTTTTCTGTTTATTAATTGATATTATTATTACTATATTACACCCTTCTTAATTAGACAATGCACCAAATCACCTGCGATGAGCAGGGTAGTGTTTAAACTCTGTAATATCTAACTGAAGATAGTTTTCACAATTCAGTTAAAACAAATTGTTTCTCCTCTTCTATTGATGATAATGTGTGTGCTATTTCTTAAATTATTATTTAAATTTCATCCATTAATTATTATATTTATTATATTATAATAAGTATTAAGTCATTAAAGAGCATGTAATGACATAAACTTAATACTCATAGCTCATTACTGGTATATAGACTTCCTAGGAACATTAAAAAGGCTGTGTTTTGCCTTGTTAAGAGGATATTAGTTTAAATTTCTTATAGTTATCAGTAGGGGTGTTTATTGGTGCTGGGTTTAGCAGGGCTACATTCACATTTACTCAGAAGGCACCGTCTGGCACAATTATTTTGGCTATCAGAAACTTTTACTAATATCCAAAATATAATGTCCTAAGGCTGAGGAAAATGGCTAAGTTTAGGTGAACTGGTATTTTGGCGGAACAATGAAAAAATCATGAATAAAAAAACTCAGATTTATTGGGTGTATTTTATGTGTATTTTTCGAAAACTCAGATTATATTAACAGATTATTTACAAAATAGTCTAATAATAAGAAAAACACAACAATAATTTTACCAATCATAAGGTTTAGGGAATAGAACCCAGGACTCCAAGCTCATTTGACAGACGCTGATGACTGTGGTAAGGTGTTTGATTCATGTCAGTGAGTTTGGCCGGAATTTGAACTACAACCTGATTACTAACGGTGTCAAAGTGTAATGAGAGTATAACGCCTATGCCCGATCGACCACCACTGTTTATGGTTTTTTCACCCGGAAATATATTATGGCATAGTAAACTGTTGTGTCAGCGTCAGCTTAATAGTTTGACATATTTAAACATGCTAGTTATTTTGAGTTGTTAATGGCAAACAAGTTAATGTCGGGTTCTAGAGGGACCATTGCACTTAGAAGGAATTGGCTTGTCATGTGAGTCGGGGAGTCAGCCAAGTGAGCTGACTTATACGACTGTTAGAGCGTGCGGAGTGCTCTTATTTGTTGGAGTGACTTAGGGCAGAGGGACTCAGATGTAGGATTCACGAGCACTACAAGGCTAGAATAAGGCCTCGCAGTTCAACGTGGACCGACTGAAGCTTCCTTGATAGATTCTTTACTTCCATGGGATAGTATAGTTTATAGAATATCTAACTTATTTCTATTTTATATATTACTAGCAGTTAATGCCATTCTTCGCATGGCTAAACAGCACCAAAACGATATAAAATTACTAATTTCAACATCCGTGAACATATTGGACAAAGATATTTGAAAAAACACCCTCAGTATCCCCATGAATTCGGAACCGAGCTTTCCCTTCACCAGAAAAACTTATTATACTCTTTACTCCTATACCACATACTCATTATTACCGTATACCTTTTATTGCTGCCTTATCTAAATAACGCGTTTCATCAGAAGTACAAAGTCGCTTGATAAACATACACAAATACTTTTAATCTGAAATCAAAGCAATCGTGTCTCATCAAAAGCATGCCGCACTGAACCATGGGACAAGTGAAATTCAACCCCTGAATGCAAGTACCTGCTGGGTATTTAGCTATCATGAAGACGTCACTTGATGGCCTATCGAGTTAACAATCTGCGTCTCTCATTATAACCAGGCCATTTTCCTCACATCAACACATACGATCCATTCATATTATCGTATGTATATTGAGATAATATCGATTGGAAAACCCATTCCGGTTCAAATTTGCCGCAAGAACATAAACCTAAGATCACATCAGTGTATTCTGCATTGATGTGATTCATCATTGTTTCAAAATATGCTTCAATAAAGTATTTTTATATTCTACCATTGATTGACTTGAAAATAGTTGTGAATGAAGAGTGTAAGTATGGAATTATAGATGAAGACATTGTCGCTGCTTCCACACTTTTACTAAAAACCCCCTTTTCACAATTCAATGGATGAGGGATCGATTTTAAATAGTTTTTTTAATCAAAAACAAAGACCCTTTTGTAAATATATAATATCCGTTACACTTTATTTTTAATTTAATTTATCACTTTTAGTAACAAATAATAGTATCTGACATCTTAGCTCAGTCAGTAGCATATCTGTCTACTGATAAGAGTCCCAGGTTCGATTCCCTGAATGGACGAAAAATTTATCAATAGTGAAATGTGGGTATATCGTTTCAAAGTGATGAATTAACGGAATATATTGGGTGTTTATTAATTATAGTATTATTCATGAAATTAAATTACAACCTCTTATATTTAATTATAAACATCCAAATTTTAATTATAATCTTGTTCAGTTATTAAGTAGGAATAACTTTTATTGATATAGACACCAAGGCCATAATGATGTTGAATAAAAATTATTTGTTCCAAATGTATATTTATACCATCTGATCAACTTATAAGGTTTATAAACATTCTAATTACACAAATAGTGAGAATTTAATTAATTTTAATTTATATACGAAATATACAGTACCTGAATTTGCATGAAGGGACAGTGTCAAACCATGTTAATTCTTCCCCACGTTTTAGTACTCTTTCAGATTATACGCATGTAATAATTATTACTCTAACTTTTATCAAATGACACCTCTCTTAGTAGATTATTAAATTCCCACGCCCTCTCCCCGACACTATCTTTTGTGATAGTAACTAAGAAATCTTAAAAAAATATTTGTTTTATATTAATGTATTTATTTTATACAACAATCTATGTAACACTGTCAGCATAATGGTACCAAAAATAATGACTAAAAATTAGTGTAGTGGTTGGCACTGTTTTGTCTTCGTCAGTTCCTGAATGTTGTGTTTGATGTTTGACAGTGCACGACGCAAATCGCATTCCACTTCAAGTAGACGACGCTGTTTGGTTTTTATGAGAGTGACCGTTGAAAACTCGGTGGTGTTGGACGTGGTCTCAATCGTAGCTGAGAGGACGTGTATAGAGGGGAATGGGAAGAAAGGGGTGAATCCAAGGCTGAAAGGCTTGAAAATAAGCACGTGCATGTGCATGAGCGTCCTACGTTTGGCTATCAGCAAAAAAAAAAAAAAAAAATTACAATTTGTAGGCGGGTGGATTGGCTAGAACTAGCTTAAAATAGGTATGAGCGGAATATTTTTGTAAGTGCGGCAATGAGCTTTCGAGTTCTTAATGACATAGAGTAAGTAAGCAAGGATGTGTTGCCTATGCAGAAAGAAAAATATGTTATTTTTGAAAAGGGATTAAAATAAAAAAGTCTTCAATTTTTAGCTGATTTTTAACGTTATTTCCTATTGTTCCACGCGCCCCTTGAAAGTAATTCGTGCCATTGCCAACATCCTCCCCTCAAGAAGGTGAGAACCGGAATAGAGATCAATGAGGTTGAATTATTAATAGAATGTACCTGCATTTGCTTCGATAGATAGTGGTAAATTATATTTTGTACGTACCCCACTTCTTAAAACCCGGACTAGCTCTTCGCATATTTACACCAAGGTAATAGGGATATTTATGGTAAGTAAAATAAGAGGAAATCTACCCAAATATGCTTGTGGTGATGAAAGGAAACATATTGCTAATAATCTTAACCAAACTAAATAGTTATTATTTGAACCCCCAAACTCAGCCTCCATAATTTGGTTTTAACCATTTTAAAGAAAAATATATCCATGATATTGTAGGGACTGTGATTGTTTCTCTAATGCGTGGGTATAAAACAATAAAACAAATTTGGGAGAAAAATATACACTCAAAAATAATCATTTGTGTATATATATATATATATATATATATATATATATATATATATATATATATTTGTTATAGCCACAATAATGGCTGCATTTTTATAACTGTAAATACTTGATAAGACTAGGAAACTATTCCCTCTCCCTTGTTATTCAACCTGTTCTTAAAGTCAATGCATCCTTGTTCGCTCACTACGTTTTTAAAATGCTGAAGACAGGGAGCTTGGGGTCCGATTCCGGTTGGGTGCACTGGGTTGGTTTTCCCTAGATGATTTTCCACTCTCCCCACGAAAATGTGGGTACACTTCCTCTAAATTAAACATTTCTGGTTCCTAAAACATAGGTGTAGTTAGTCCATAGGCTTACAGCCCAAACGTGTAGTAAGACAAAGTGCTAAAAAAGTTTAAAAATGCAAACATATTTCTTTTCGACCAACATTGATAACCTTGTGTAATTTGATAGATAATGATATCTATCTAAATTGATATCCGCATGTAACTTGACAATATGTGAATATATTAAAATTGTTTTACTAACTTTAGGAACTATCAGCTACTGTTCTTCCTACCAAAGTCAGTCTATAGACACCGGACCGTTGATAAGGTTGAATAAATGCCAGAATCATCTATTAATATTTCCCAGTTGTAGGAAGGTTGGTGTTAGAATCTCAGAGAGGTATACTGAGGGTTTATTTACTGAATAGTTTGACAATTTCCATATACGCAAGTGCAACTACATTTCCTTTAAACTCTACCTACCTCTGAAATACGTATAAATTAGTCAGACACATATGTTTTAGTTTCTCACTATTTTCGTGGTCATTGATCGATTTTTGACCAGTTTTACAGAGGATGATTTTTATACAAAACAACCTCCCACTTTTCTTTAAAATTTCGGGGGAATTACATCTAAATTATAATACTTTAACCCCTTCCCTAGGTACGTAATTAAATTTCAGATAAATCGTACAGCTAGTACGACGGGGTGGAAGTAATGTGATTTTATATTTTAAAATATTTCTACATTAATTTAAGGTTTATAATACCTTTCACGAGAACATGGAAGATTACACTCGTAAAATTCTCCTACGGTTCTTATCATAAATACATATTTCTAAACATTGATTTGTATTCCCAATTACATCTATATAGATATCAATATATAGATGTACATTACATTGTAGACAACACGATTACATGTTTTAATGTTATAAGTAATAAAAAATGGAATATTCTAAACAAAACACCTACACATAGAAGAAGAAATAGCTTCAAGCTAAATTATTCCATTGGAAATGCTCACCGCTGTTAAAATTAGATTGACTAAAAAACCGTGAGGATGATCGAAAAATAAAGGGAGTAATATATTTAAAAAAAAGTTTTTCTATCACTGAACTAAAATTTATTGACGCTGATAGATTAGGTTCGTATTTAAATTATATTTGTATTTCCATCGCTATGCCTGCATTTGTGCCGAGGGTAAATAATCTCTCCAAAAACATAGCTATTCATGTAAATTTATTATTTAGCTATCTCGTAGATTAAATGCAATATGTTTGATCAAATTTATGATTTAACTTCCTTATACATAATATAAATTTCTATCTGCTTATGGCATGGCATCTATGTGTTGTTAATTTAAGAGGTGACAGTGAAAAACAACTTATACACCAAACACCACAATGTTTAAACAAAGAAATTTATGAATTAAAAACTGATAATCAATCTTCATAATTTTGAAATAAAATATTACTTTCAAATAGTAATATACAAACTCGTCATTAATGAATATAGTTTAGCAACTATTTTAGAATAAAATATAGAATTAATAGTTATATGGTTGCATTTAACTAAATAAACTCGTAAAAATTATTTTATGATTAAAATAATTTCAATACAAAGTCGTAGATCTTTTAATTTAGCCGAAAATATTTTTAATAAAATGAAATTATAGCTGGGACCCTTATTAATATTTCATCCTTTTCTCAATATATTTTAAACTCTGCATCTTATAGATTAAATGACCATCTTTTATAGTTTAGCTGTTTTTGAGGTTAAATATTTGGAATATAACTTAATAATGAATCCACATTTAAATTCATAACTATTGTTACCCAATTACGTATATAGAATATATTCTGAAAATGGGTATTTATTTTTGAATTATTATAATAAAATGCAATCAGTGTTAATAGCCCTATCACCAAGAACGTGTGACTTTGAAGAGTATATAACTGCCAGATAAATTGGGAGCTCATATTGTAGTGAGCGTAAATATAATTAACTATTATGTAAATAGTATATAATTTTCTCCAATGATGGAACAAAATATTAAAGTATATAGAACAAATCACACCAGTTTGGTAAGGCAAAACGTATTAAGACACATTAACTTCTCTTCCTCCCCCACCAAAGATACACCATTGGTGATACATGCTTTCATTTCCAGTCAAGAAATAACTTGTGGAATTAGGTCGTTTTCAAACTCAGGCATTGCTCAGATTTATGCAACCTTCTTGGCAACGCAGTACAAAGTATTGCCTACACAATTTATCTTGCGCTTAAAACTAGTTTGTAACTAGCAAGAATGAGGAGTGAGATAAGATTAATTTATTTAAAAAAGTATTATTACACATCTAAATGAATTATAGATTAGTATCGCTTATTCCTAACTATAAATAAACGACGAGCACTAAATGGTTTAAAATAATAATCAATACATACATTTTAACTTCTTTTTGAATAAAAAATACACCAAAATTATTACTTACCTTTATAAATCCAGTAATAATTTTCATTGGGGCCTATTTTACCAAATGATTATTTTATTTAAACAAAGTGAGTACACATTACATGTCAAAAGTTATATTTAAATATGACCGATCATAAAACTATTATCAAGGTCCTTCTTATAGAAACATTGATACATATTGACCATATTATGAAGTCAACCTAACCATAAATACGTTTTGTGTGAAATTAAATATTTTTTTATATGCATAGTGTACTTAAACTATTTATAATTTATATTTTATATAGGTATACAAACCCTATTCACCTAAATAAGGGTATAAGAATATATTTTTATTTCAAATTTTCTTTGAGGTATATTTACAGGATAAAACACACAATTATATTTATTTGAAGGAAATTTTCTATAATGATAGTAAATAAAAGCCAAGAGTGTGTAACGTTTGCTGCAATTTCTATAATTAGACGGGAACATTGTATGTTTGCCTACATCCAACCATCGAAAATCATTATATTAATTTTAATTAGATGGAATTAAGTAAGAAGCAAATTCAAATTTATAAATGTTTGTATCTTCATAGCTTCAGTTTAAATTATTCCCAGTAGTTATTAATATAATAACAGGTTGGATAATTTTATCATTTGAATAAATTAGTCGTAAATGTAAGATTGCAATAAAAAATAAAATGATTGAAGGAGTAATACCTCAAATTATTTCAATATTTGGCACCTATAAAGTCTCCAATTAGTTAAGGTAGTTATTTTTGTCCTTTATATGTAAAATATATGTATTTATAATGAGACAAAATTAGTTTAGTCATGTTGGAATCACCAAGAAATACATTTTAATGACATTTCAACTAAATAAAGTCTTAATAAGATGGTTTATGATAGATAAAATCATATAATTGGCTAAATATCCTTTTGTCTAGTTAAATAAACTTAATTGTGTAACCAACTATATATATATATATATATATATATATATATATATATATATATATATATATACACACACACACACACTACTTTGTAATAAAGTTCTTGACCTGCTTTGGTGGCCGCATGGTTCTTACCCGGTATTCCGCCGGTGAAAAATACCACATGACACAGATCTGGGTGATGTTGGCTACTATGATTCTAACAACTGAAGACTGCTACGCGCGTTGACTTCCAAACCAATAGAATATCATGATGGATTAAATAGTAAATAACATAAGAAGATAATAGAAGAAAAAAATATCGTTTAGAGGTCATGTGCTTGGGGGAGAGGTGGGGAGGAGCGTCTTTTTCACAGTTATTCAGTATTTGTTTTAAAATTTGCTACGAGATTGTTTTCTCTCTCTCATTCTATATTTGGCACTGCAAGCCAACCAGCACCCAACCGGCCAATACACATTTAACCACACTAATTGTGTAGGGATGTTAGTTAGAATTTAGAATAAATGCACGCGCATTAGTGCAGAGGGAATGTGGTAAATACTTTAGGATAAGCCACCTTCACTAACCTGACTAGGGTTTCAACCCTGAATGACTATCACCCGCAAACCCAACTAGCCGAGTTACACGTCTTTTCCGCGTGCCCATGAATGTGGGTATGAGATCTGTTAGTATTCTAGACAATGAATATTTTGACTAACTTATCTATTCAATGATAGTGTTTATTTAAATAATAAATCTATGACTGCAAACATCTAATGTTATAGGAAGGAGCCATGGCTAGTGAGCCATCAATATATTTTGATTCCAGCAAAATCAAAAAGTTTTTGAAATAAAAATAATACTTGAGATATTTACTGAGTTCAACGATAGCTTTCAGAGGAAAACATTTTTTCTTGGCTACTTGAATTATATTAATTTCATAGCAATTCCATTCCCTTTACCACCTTACAGTACTTGTGTTTCATGCCTTTTCTAATTGATTATAATCTATTCGGTGCTATATATATTTTTTTAGAACCACGTATTACTTACTACCTGTTCATGTTAGGCATATATGTACTAATTACGCTAGTAAGTTAGGGATGAGGAAAGTTTAATTTAGAGAAAGTATATCATTATTTGCATGGAGGGAGAGTTTTAAGCTATTTAGGGAAAGATACCTTCAGAAAACTCGGCTGGGAATCGAACCCTGATATTCCTATCTTCGATAGTCTAGTTTATTGCAAGATCATGGGGCCTCCGAAGCAGGTATGTGATATTTAAACATCACAAAATTGCCCAATAGCAATACAAAAATAAAATCACTTAATAATTGTGGCTTAGAATATTGATTTAATTAAATACACTTATATTATGACACTCGAAACTTATTTCAGAATGTAGTAATTTAAATAATAATTAGTTTTCGTTTTTTTAACATAAACAAATATGACTGATGCTAATCCGTTAAACCCAAGTATATATTAGTTTTAACAGCAATTATTAGGATCTTGGAGCGATCAGAGTATGTATGCTGCTAGTATCTAAACATCTAGTATCTTAAAATTGTGTATTTTGTGTGAATAAATATTATGTTGGTTTTATAGTAGAAGAAATGTGGGGAATGCCAGGCCTCCACCGTGGTTCGGATTCCACGTTAAACTGTAGGTCCTTCATTTCATCTCACAATCACCCTACCACTACACATTAGCGTAAGTGCGTATAACCCGAATGGGTAGTAAGACGCGGTGCTAATAATAATAATAATAATATAGTAGAAGAATAAAGGGATTAATGATAAAATATATTACATATATTTTTATAAACAATGTTACGTTGAGAAACGACCAATATATTAGTAATATTGACTGAGGTATAGGTTTTTTCGTAGATCATTAGAGTTATGATAAAATATTTTTCCAACAGAGAATATTACTCTCTTTTGAAGAAGATAAAGGAAAAATGAGGAAAATTAATGGCCTTTTAACATCTATATTAGGATATGATCCGAATGTGTAGTAAGACTTGGTGATGATATATACACATATATTTATTTATTTGAAATATCTTATCTACATTCATTTGATTTTAATGTTAAACAAGTTAGTTATTTTTTTAGTCAATATTATCTCAATTCAGTTCCTTGGTCCTCTAAAAGATGTAAAGAAGCGTATAACTCTTACTGGCTGGAAGACGCCGATAAAAAGTTTAAAAAGGAAAATCATATATATATGGTCAATATTAACAGTTTTACTTATTACCACGTCTTACTATGCGGTCGGGTTATACTCTTAAGTACTAATTAAGCTAATAGATTAGGAATTGGGAGGGTTGAATTTAGAGGAAGTGAACCCGCACTGTGTGGAGGGAGAATGGAAAACCATTTAGGAAAAACCACCCCCATTTAACTCGACCGAGATTCGAACCTCGATCTCACAGTCCTCGGAAGTCAAGCTCAACACGAAACCAGTGCGTTAGCCAACTATCATACCGAGGCTGGTCAAAATTAGCAGCACGCTCCAATATTAGTATTTTATGGGTAAGATCACATGACCCTGTATAGCTATTCATATTCCGTAATATTAGCTACTTTTGTAAACAACATTCAGTATATTGTTCTCACCACCAGAATACCAGAACACAACTTTACATACTCTATTGTACGACAAGTATATCGCTCTGTGATTTTGTAAAGTAAGTGTCTGACGTTAAGTCAAATTTACCGTCGGGTTTGGGGGGAAGGAAGTAACTATGATTATGGGTCGCTCTTCTTAGTGAATAATATATATCAAAGTCTCTTACTTACCTAAACAAAGCTTCCTCACGGAAACGTGGTTTGGGCTACTTGATTATTCTACCTTTGCGTGACGGGGACTTGCACATCATTTCTCGAGTGGTCACGAAAGTCTTGTTCACAAATTGTTTGATTAAATCAGTTTGTTTGTGTTTAGCCCCGTTTATTACTATCCGATCAGGATACATGCATACTATAAGAGAATAGGATCAAATATACACCAATGTTATTTCATAAAGTGATATCACACAAAAGATTGGTATTTTAAATCTAATTATCTATCTATGTACGTATTGTGTCACTTTTTGATGTAAACATCATCAATTGTACCAGGTTGAATTACCAGGTCGATATTTCACAACATTATGTTTTACTACCCGCTTCTGTGGCCACGTGGTCTAACGCGCTAATCTCGTGTTGGACTAGATTGCCAAAGATGAGGAGATTGGGGTTCGATCCTTGTCGGGTGCACTGAGAATGTTTTTTCCTAAACGATTTTCCACTCTACCTTCATGCAAATTTAGATGCACTTTTTATAAATAAAGCCTTCCTAATCCCTATCCCATTAGAGTCGTGTAACTAGTACATAGGTGTATAATCTGAACAGGTGGTAAGACGCGGTACTAAAATAAAAATAATATACATTTTATTTCAGTACTTTGTGAAGTTGTTTACCTGTTATGTAGCGTAAAGTCAATATAGGTCTGCACATCCAAGTGTATATAAGTTTTATTCGGTGAACTTTAAGGCTATAAAAATAAAAACCAAACCTTGAATCTTTGAATGATTTTATAAAGGACTTAACACTATTAAAGAATTAATATTTTTATCTTGAAGTATTTTTTAACACTTAATTTAGAAAACTTAGACAGCCCAGGTAATTTGAGCTATTCATGGAGGTTTCTGTTAGATATTCATGTCATAATATAAAATTAAAAAGGTAAATTCTTACAAACTTAGTAAAGTAGGAAGAAAGAAACATTATCTTACGATGTAAAACTAGGTGTCAAGTGAAACAAATGGTGTAAGCTGCAGAGGAATAAAGGAAGTCTCAAACAAGCAGTCTAGCATGTTAGGCTACTTCTTTTGTTTATCAACGTTACTTTTTGATTTTCAAACTACATGGGGTACATGATTTAATTATTTAGGCAGAGATGAGAGCTTTTTAGTTTGGAGGAAATGTACCCATAACTTTATAGACGAAGAGTGGGAAACCAATTAGAATGAAAACATGATATACAAACACTGCCATGCCTCGAATGATGAACTAGCTATCAGAAAACCAGACTAGATGAGTTTTATATTTACTCCACATGTCAACTAATGTGAACCTAAAGTTTAAAGTTAAATTATGTAGATTTGGTTGGATTTATTCAAGCTTATTTGGAATTGCTTAGGATAAGTTAAAATATATATTGCTTTAGCTTGCAGCAACATCAAATAGTAGATTGTAATATTTCAAATTGTGTATTCAGTTTTCATCAAACTTCAAAATATTAATCAAACTGGGAAACAGTTAAAACCAAATTAATTTACATTTACCTCCTTGGATGTAAACCTTTCACTAAATAATGACCATTTATCATCTATTTGAAAATTATACGAGCTTTATTTTAATTTTTTTGCTCCCAATATTATTTCCTGGTTTGGCTATTCATATTATTTAATTATTGGAGTATGGGGAAGGATAAGAATGGGCGTCTGAGATTCAAGGACTGATCTTCCTCTGGTCGTGGAAAATCAGACAAGACGATACCAACCCATTTGTCCATTCATCAACCTAAGTCTTTCCTGATTTTATATATGAGAGAAATACTTTTCAATAAAAAATATAATAATTTTAAAAAATTAGTGAGATTAGTTTTTTAATAAAGTTGATTGTTTCCTCACAAACAATGTCTTAAAGGGCCAGTTTCATAGTCAAATTTAGTACGCCTCAAGTGCGGCGCTACACTAAGTACATGACGACACCTACCTAAACCAGAATGGAATGGGCCAGTTTCCTATGTGAGAATGGCCCATTCCATTCTCTCTTATAATCTTGCTTTACTTAAGTTGCATTGAATCGTCAATTATTAATGTTTAAGGTTTATTACCTGTGTTCTGAAGAATAAGAACTACTAGACATATAGAGAAAAACATCATATATTAGAGCAAAATCATGTTTTGAGAAAGTTGGAAAATTAAATTAGTGAATTGAATTTTAATGTGGTATACAAGAACACCACTAAAGTGTGAGTGGGTGCTTGTTGGCTCGGTGCTGTAGTCTCGAACACACTCATAGTCCACCTTTTAACATATGATGACGCAAGAAATCCAACGCCACTAAGGTTCCACTCACATTAAGCATCCAATTATTGGCATTCCAGCATGTGAACCTTCAGACTGATAGGATAAACTGAAGATCTTATTTAATTGAGTTATTGGTACATTAAGTCTCTAGATATGATTTTTCTGAACTAACTCACAAACTTAATAAGAAGCTATAGCATTTAAAATGTTTCAAACGTAAAAATAATTCTGTAGAAAATGTAACATTGAATTAAATATATTATTATAAATTCTTTCTTGAATTCAGACTTCAAATCATATGTTATGAAGATGCCAAAATTGATATATAGTATCAATAATAATTATTGTAAAATAATATCTTTTCAATTATCTTTTAAAAAAAAAAAATGTTGGTATTTTACAAACCCAGATTCCTACCGTGACTCCATACACTTAGAAAATATTTTATGATGATAACCAATTTTGGTTTTGTAGTGGCTAAACATTTGTGAAACTTTGAAGATGCTTACTATGTATTTCAAGAACTATAATTCAATCGTTTACAATTAATATTATTATATCGAATCTTCCCTAGATATTGATAAGGGACGAACAAGCTTGGATCAGCTGTTGTGATGCTTGATTCCCGTGTGCATGCTTTTATTATTGACTAAATTTAATTTGACTCTAGCATCAGAACTGAGATTATTGACAGACATCACGGATCAATTTATTCACATTTAAATTAAATTTTATGAAATATATTTAAGAATAAATTTTTTATTCACTTCTAGTTTCGTAGTTACGTAGCTAAACATTACATTAAAAATTAATTTCATTATATGTATTTTATATAGATTCAAGTTTGTCAATATTTTAAAACCACATTGGTTGATCATATGGTCTAATGGGTCACCCACTTGTTTTAGAGGTTTGTTGGTGACGAGGGGACCGATGATAGAATACCGGTTGGTTCGGTTAGTTTCCCTCTCTACTAAAGCGGGTACACACTTGTAAAATTTTAATTTTCGTATCCTTATTCAATTAACATTATTTGTGTATAGCCTGAACAGGTAGTATGACACGGTGCTAAAATATTTTTTGACTAACTACTCTACGTGTATAACTTGCGACGCAAAAATATGTTTTTAAAATTATTGTAAAGAAATATAATTAATAGCATCAATCGAAGTAATTAAATCAGAACCACTAAAATTACTTGTATGTACTAATAATGGGAGCCTTCATGTTCCAATAATAATAGTCTGGAACTTTTAGATTCATAGATAGTTTGTTGCTGGAACAGTGTACACATATCACTACTCGTCTTAGCCTAGTGAGTCGAGTGACTGATTAAAGGCATCGTTAAACCTTCTTTGAATCCAGATGTAGGTTTAACAAATGATCTATGATTAGTATTAAAACACAAAGACAATCCTGGTGCTAGATTGGGGTGTTCTTGGACTAAGTTTGAATAAAACTAAAGGTCGTATTAAAATTGAATCCTGTATTCATAATGTACACTTCATTTATATTGAAAGGTAGAAATATAACTTGATATGATTCACTAAGAGCCCTAATCTATAAGCTCTACTATAGTGGAATCCTGCTTGGTGATCTTGATACCTTTCAGGTTAAATGAAGGGTACCCACCTCGATGGCAGCATGGTCTAAGGAGTCACTCTTGTAGTAATCTAAACTGCCGAGGACGGAAAGATCGAAGTTCGAATCTTGGACGGTTGTACTGAGGCTGGTTTTCCCTAAATGTATTTCCACTCTCTCTATACATGAAAATGTTGGTACACTTCCTCTAAATATAACCTTCTTAATCCCTAGAACCACTAGTGTATTTATTACCTAAGTATATAATCCGAATGAGTGGTAAGATTCGGTGCTAAGAAAAATTAAAAGGTGTGGTTTATTGCTCTATTATCATTATTATTATTATTATTATTATTATTATTATTATTATTATTATTATTATTATTAACATTTATACAACAACATATGATTCATCATTTGGAAGCCAAGTAATAACTTAACAAAACTAATATTAATTAGAGTTGTATACATTGGTGGTCACGCAGTCTATATGTCAAGTTAATTTAGTTTAGTTTACCGGTGAATGGGAGGCCACCGCTGTTCAGTTCAAAAATGGGTGTATGACATTTTACTTTTAATATTAAGCTATTTTTACTTATTTGTTTTCCAATAATCCTCTCCCTAATATAATTCGGTTAGTCATCCTTTTACCCACCTCAGTGGCGTAGTTATCTAACGCGATAGTTTCGTGTTGAGCTAGACTTACGAGGATGGGGAGATCAAGGTTAGAATATCACTTGGGTGAAATGGGGGTGATTTTTCCTAAATGGTTTTCCATTGTCCCTCAACGCAAATGCGGGTTCACTTCCTCTATATTCAACCTTTACAATTTCTAACCCATTAACGTAATTAGTAACTAAGCGTTCAACCCGAACGGGTAGTAAAACGCTGTGCTAAGTATTATTATTATAATATTTTATCCTTTAAAATTATACACTGCTTCCATTACTGTACACCCTGAACGGGGTGGTGAAGGATCAGTGCAGTTATTTATTTCTAACCTCTACAACATAGTTAAATAATTAACCATATTTTTTAGAATAAATTAATACAAAACATCATGAATAGAAAATTAAATGTGTATAACATATAGGTATTATCCCACTACACTTTATAAAATAACAGAAGCCAACAAAATGTTAAGCAAAGAAATAAGCATATATTTACTAATTTTGTTACACCTTAACATGGCATCAATCACCAACGGAGTAAGTGAAATGATATAATAAACCCGAGTAAAACACGATAATAGTCTGATCAAGCTGCATATTAGAGTCAACCAAAGGTTACTATAAAATTTATACTGCAATACACTCTAGATAAGACTCTTCTCTAAGCATTTCTCTCTCGGACTCGCGCAGTGGTTTGTTTGCTCTATCTAACGATCTTTATCAACTCTTCTAGCGTTTTCTCTTGCTCAGAAGTCTGGCAGATTGGATTGCGCGCGTGACTGGCCAAGATACTTTCAGCCCAAATTAATCCAAGCCCACCTCTTCAGGAAAATGGAAGTGAATCCTAGCTCCTCTTAAGGAGGATGGTAGTGAAGCCTAGCTTATTTTCAGTAGGATGGTAGTGAGTCCTAGTTCACATCTTTAAAAGGATAGTAGTGAATCCTATCTAATCCAGCTCTCCAATAGTAAGGCAGTGAATCCTAGTCAACTTCTTCAGAAGGATAGTAGTGAATTCTACCTAATCCAGCTATTCAAGCGAAAGGTAGTGAATCCTAGTCTACCTCTTCATAAAGATAGTAGTGAATCCTAGCCCATCCTTTCAGGAGGTAGTTAATCCCAGTCCACCTCTTCAGAAAGATAGTAGTGAATCCTAACTCAGCCTTTCAGGAGAAAGTTAGTGAATCCTAGTCCACATCTTCTGAAGAAAGGTAGTGAATCCTAACACATCTTTTCAGGAGGAGTGTAGTTAATTCTAGCCCACCTCTTCAGAAGACTGGAAGTGAATCCTAGCTCCTCTTCAGAAAGATGGTAGTAAATCTTACATAATCCAGCTCTTCAAGAGCAAGTTAGCGAATCCTAGTCTACCTCTTCAGAAGGATGGGGGTGAATCCTAACCCATATTTTAAGGAAGAAAGTAGTAAATCCTAGCCCACCTCTTCAAAAGGATGGTAGCGAATCCTAACCAATGATTCAGGACGATAGTGAATCCTAACCCACCTCTTCAGGAGAATGGAAGTGAATCCTAACTCCTCTTCAGGTGGAAGGTAGTGAATCCTAGGCCACTTCTTCAGGAGAATGGTAATTAATCATAGCCCACCACTTCCGAAGGATGATGGGAAATCCTAGCCCACCTCTTGAGGAGAACGGAAGTTAATCCTAGCTCCTATTTTGGAGGAAGGTAGTGAATCCTAGCCCACCTATTCAAGAGAATGGTAATTATTCATAGCCCACCCGTTCTGCAGGAGTGTAGGGAATCCTAGCCCACCTCTTCAGAAGGATGGTAGTGAATCCAAATCCATCTTTTCAGCTCTAGCCCACCTCTTAAGGCAAATGGTAATTATTCATAGTCTACCCCTCCCGAAAGATGGTAGGGAATCCTAGTCAGCTTCTTTAGTAGGTTGCTGGTTGGAACAGATCAGACACTCAAACCAGTTCTATAAAGTCACACCTACATGGTGGGCACGCTATATACGTGTCTGGCTCATATATTCTAGTTTACCAGTGTTAGGGTAAGTTGGTGATTGAAACCGGCTGAAGGTGGTATTTCCTAATAGGTTTTCCTTTTACTCTAAACGCAAATGCTGGTAAACTGCTTCTAATATTCAAGTTCCTTAGTCTTAGCTCATTAGCGCAATTAAAATGCACACATCGTAAATGGGAAGTGAGATGATGTAAATAAAAGCTGTGTGTCCCACTGTTTAGAATTTTAGTAACATTTTGGAAATCCATACATTTGGTTTCATCAATTAAAATGTCAAGTATGATTCTAGGACAGGCCTAGCAAGAAGGTAGTGGAAAATATATAGCTTGAATAAAAAAGTGACCCAAGCCACAGGCTGGAAAGAGTAATTAATGTAAAGTAATTCAAATGTCCAGGATTTACCCACCTCGGTGACGTAGCTAGCAGCTAGGTAGCACGCTGATTTCGTGTTGAGATAGACTGCCGATGACGAGGAGATCAAGGTTCAAATCTCTGTCGGGTGAACTGGGGGTGGTTCTTTTTTTAAATAGTTTTCCACTCTCCCTCCACGCAAATGCGGGTTCACTTCCTCTAAATTCAACCTTACCAATTCCTTATCGATTAGCGTAATTAGTACTTGAGCTTATAACCCGAACAGATATTAAGACGCAATGCTAAATAAATAAAAATGGGTGTGTGTACTTATGTACGCGCGTGAGAAGTTATACTTCTTTGGCATCATTAAAAAATAGTTTTTAATTGCATGCAAATAATTAATTACAATAAAATGATAATATTTAGTATTAATTATGTTAAATAAGAATATTTTAATTTATATCAATAAATAATACATACGGATAGTTAACCTCAATTATATTGGAGCACTTGAAAAAGTCTATAAGCACAATTTTTTTCACTAATATTTACGAATAGTAAATAATATTAATCAAAATATTCAATTTAAATCACTACTGAATATAATTTATTAGCACATATATAATTTGCACTTTTATGAAACTAAAACACGTGTTGTGAATGTAGAAACTAGAAACATGTGGATAAATATTATATATATGAAAACAGTGATCAGAGGCGACGAGCGTACCAACATGCGCGACTAACAGAGGATTCTATTTGTATTTTGTTGGTAGCTTTTATTTTTCGAGACTTTATGAGCGGTTTAGCTTCAACCTGTTACTTTTGTGTTACAGTGATGCGCGCGCATCTTAAATTTCACTCTCATCATTTTTTCATAACGCGCCTAAAGAAGTATAACTTCAAAAATAGATTATATTCCGAAACTTCTTCTTTTAACAATAAGATAACAGTTCTAACAGCTGTAAAACCATTTCTCCACATAAATAGTAAAACTTTAAATTTGTCTGTACATTAGTTTGTTTGTCTGTCTTCTTGTTTGTGGTCAGTAAGCTAAAATTTATCGAATCGAGAAGGTATCTCTTCTCTTTCACCCTACTATTTATTTATCAGTTAACAGGGTAATCTATATACCATCACACTATCTCATCAGCGAGCGAAGTTGTGTTGTAAGAACCCAATGAATAGGAAATATAGAACACAGCTAGCTGGGTTAGTGTCTACATACCTGAAAAATTTCAACTTACAAAATATTGAACTTCGAAAGTATTTTTATAAATAATTTCTGCCCCTTTTTGGTTAGGGTCTACCTGTTTGCAAAATTTCAGCTTTCTAGCTCTTCTCCAACTCGGGAATTTTAATTGTTTTGTTTAGAAACACCTCTATTTTGGGAGTTTCAATGAAAATTTTCGGTTATTTAGTATTTTTGCGCATCCTATTGGGTTAAGTGGATCTGCATGGAAAATTTCATCTTCATAGCTCTACTGATCTTTTAGAATATTTATATTTTGTTTTCTGTTTATTATATTTGGTTTTATTTATCCCTGCCCCTCTCATTTAAGGTTAAGTGGAAACACATTTCGGTTTAAGTCAAT
Organism: Timema cristinae; assembly: GCA_039000515.1. NCBI lineage: Eukaryota > Metazoa > Arthropoda > Insecta > Phasmatodea > Timematidae > Timema > Timema cristinae. The sequence continues at coordinate 61,740,148 of JBCFYV010009882.1, forward strand.
TTCGGATATGTGAACGAAATATCTGGTTCAATAGAGTTTCACTATAAGTGGAGTTGACTGTATATTGCGAGCTTGACCCCTTGAACCCCGTGATCTCCAGAGTGTGCATTTCCAAACCCAAAGAAAATATAGAGGTACCCTTTTCAAGTCACTTAATGAAATCCCAAAGTTTGTGTAAATAGGGTGAATTTTTTAAAATAAAATATGTAGAGCCTTGGACTGCGTGACTCTTGGGAAGTACATTTTTAATCTCAATTAGCCAGAACATTTTAAGCTTTAAATAAGTAATTAGGTAGGCCTATATGTTAAAGGTGTGTACATTAAACTTTTATTTACATTTATAGTGACCCGGATAGATTATACATTATGCCTACCTATTCGTGTATCTAAGTAGCCAAGAAACAAAGAAAGTGGAAACTTGGTAGTAACCACTTATTTTGGAAACTTTGTTTTTGTTGCACATTCATTGTGAGCCTGAAGTATTAAACTGCGTGATTGATGACACGTGAGGATGCCAAGCCATAACAATCTTACACTTTGTATAACTATTTAGGGAAACTAGTGGATGTATACCCAGTTTTATTCTTTACTTTTATCCTACTAATTTTATAAAAATGAAATATCTGTTTGTTTGTTGCTCAAACACGCCCAAAATATTTTATACTTTTAGAAGACAGTTAAAAAAGTGCTAGGAATGAAGTGGGAATTCTCCAAATACCTCAATGATTCTTAAATATATGTAATTTCTGAGTTGAGGTTGACAAAATGGGGATTTATAAATTTAATAAACTTATAAAAACTAATTCTCACTGGTAGACTATTAAAATTGATAAGGAAGGTATAATAGTCAAACGCTTTTTTTTTTATTAGAACCAACAAGTAAGAGCTCAAATATTGTGAATTGCTTTCAAAACATATTCAAATTTTATATCCATTTTGACATTGACTTTTAGTCAGCAAACTTATCAATTTTTATAGCACAATTTAAACCAATAAAGGATTATTATTTAGACCTAATTTAAGATTTGGTTCCTTTTACCCAGATTAATTTTACACACCGTTAATGAACAAAGCTATTTTATATTTTCCAATGCGAATAACGGGTGCACAGAATCGAATTTTTATGGAGTTTCCCTTTTTATCTGGGCAGTATTAACGATACTAATTTTAAATAATACATTTTAGATTTTTGGTCCGTCTGTACATTTGTTGGTTGTAAGTTAACTCAAAAAATACTCATCGGATCGAGATGAGACTTCTTATATTTTTTACTCCTAATTTTTCAGAGAGCCTTGGTAAAGCTATATTCCATCACGCTAGCTCATCAGCAAGAAAAGTATTTTCGAAAAGACCAGGCGTAAGCAGTGAACACTCTTCGTGGCATTTATTGCGATTACATAATATGGCACGTGATATGAGCTGGGGTGTGGAGGAGGAGGAGGCTATGGGGGCGAGACCATATTTATTCATGAATCTTCGTTACCATATAAAACACTGTTCTTGATTAAGTTTCATTCTTTTATAGCATTTGAAGTTGTTGAATGTGTTGATGTATTGTTTAATGTGAGCGAAGCCATGAGCAAATGCTAGTAAGTCTATAAAAGCTGCAAAATATTTATATTACTCATCAGGAAAAACGTTACCTAATTATTGTAAAAACTATTGCCTACAATATATTTAAATATCTAAGAAATAGACATTGAATACCACCTTTATCAGGTTTTTTTGAATAATTTGAATGGTTAAATTAGGTTAATTAAAATAAATTATTAGGTATTCTTAACGACAGCAGATTTAGTTTTTTCAAAGGTCAGTAACAACAGTATCCAACCAGGTTTGTTTAAAGGTAAAGGTTTAAGTATTCTTAAACATTCAAAATAACCCGCTTCGGTCACTACTCTTGAGATGAACTGGGTTCCAATAATGGGTAGTTCAGTATTCGATCCCAGCTTGATGCACTGAAGGCTGTTTTCTCCAAATGGTTTTCTATTCTCCTCCAAACAAATGCCGGTGTACTTAATCGCAATTCAACATTTCCTATCCCCTATTATTAGAGTAATTAGTACATAGGTTTATAACCCAAATAGATAGTAAAACGAGGTGCTAAACCTAAAATAAATACTTAAAATAGACTAGCCTGACAAAGTAAGGGAGATAAAGCTTCGATCCCAGTTGGGTGTACTGAAAGTGTTTTTCCTTAATGGTTTTCCACTCTCCCTCTACGTAATTCGGGTATACCTCTTCTAAATTCTACCATCCTAAGCCCTGACACATCAATATTTTATGAGTAATCGTTAATAAAACTGTCAAATGTTTTTAAAAGCTCAAATTTAATGATCTAATGTACGCGTGGATTCTTCTCGTTATTCAAAGCTCATAATTCCTGTTAATATTGTCTACCTATCTTTTAAAGGTGGGGTATCAAACTCATATGATCATAAGGGCTATATTGAAAATTTAAAATACTGAGGTAGCAGAAAATTAAATAGCGTCACCATTCATAAAAACTCAATTTTAATATTTTCTTCTATTTTAAGAAAAAAAAAATATTATTTGTGAAAAATTTCTATTTTCCCCCAGAAATTTAGAATTTTTTTCAGCAATGAAGTGTGTTAGGTCTTACAACTTGTGTTGAGTCTTTTTCATTATTTGATAACAAATGCGTGTCTCTCCTGTGTTTGTTCATTTTCATAAGATACACAACAACTGTTCACACAATATTTACATACTGCCAAACATTTCATATGTTTGGTATGCTGATTTAATTATTTTTTTTTCGTTAAGAAGTCACTTGTGAATAAAAAGTAATTATTTGGCGCACAAACACTATCGGTTATTTCCCCCCAAATAATGAGCAGTTCCCTTATTTCACAATCTCAAATGGTAATACTATACAATGTTTATAGTAAGATGAATAATTGAGCTTCTTTTTGTGTTGTTTCATCAAAAGGTCTGCAGGTCTTACGGAATCATTAATCGGGCAGCAAGTTTGAGATGCCAGGTCTAAAGCATCTCTTTGAATTGTCGAAGAAAAATGTACTCTCCGTTTACTTTACCTCTTAGGGCGTGGAATATGTTGATGCTCTTGTAACTATTGTTCCTTCAAAAACAAAGAAAATAGGGGAAATAAACAATATAAAGCCAGAACATTCTGTAAGATTGCAACACCTTCCAATCCAGGAATTATCAGGAAACGTGACTAATCAACTCGCCAAGAGCTTAAACATTACGAAAATACATGTTCTAACTATGATGGAAATTACAAATATGAGAAGCATGGAGTAATGGGGATTCAATGCCTTCAATGCAAGTGTTGGTTTCACGAAAAGTATCAAGGATTAAAATGTTACTAGATGCTTTTTGCACGGAGGAGGACTTGGAATAGATATTCTGACTCTTTTTTTTTTTTTTTTTTGAACATGGCTTGGTGATCATATTTACATTTTTACATTTTACTAAATTTGTGTTGCTAGTTTAAAAGTTGGTTTGAAATAGGCAAAGTGTTAATTGGATTGTTAGTCTTTATTAGTTAATTATAGTTTCACAGTTTTTATATAAAATGACATGCTATAACTTATTTTCATTCATTTATAACAAAATTTATATTTTCTAAATAGATATAGCTTATAAATAGTGTTTTATTTTTTATATATGTAGACCTATAATATGTTAGGAGATTTTGAAAATAAGTTGAACGGGTAAAATCGAAAAATTAGAGCACAAAAGGAAATTAACTTTTATGTTACTATTTAAGATATATTTATGATGTGAAATATTATTTAAAGATATTTTATTTAAAGTATTGTGTAATTTAATAACATTTTACTAATTTTGTACAATTTATTTATTTTGATTTCATGTTAATATTTAAGGCAATGTTTAGAAGTGTGGCATTATCTGTCTTCGTAAGAATGGAATTATTATCAAATGCATTCAGATTCCATGCGGCTATATGTGGCTTTTATTGACAAATATAAGTGCTGTAACAAAGCATATCCAAATCTCTTTTAGTCATTTCTAGGGAATGAATTCTTAAGCACCAACATTGTTTATAATATGTAAGCTAATAGTCATTAAAATAAGAGAATTAGAGACTAAAATAGACACTTAAGGAAAAAAAATGTCTACACACTGCAGATTGTATAATTAATTGTACTATAATCTATAGCATGATAGTTTACGTTAAATTGACATTACTGTTAATCAATAAATAAATTCAGTAGATCTCAATAAATCAATAGATTTTAAGCTGCGAAATTCGTTATATTATCAGATTGACTGATTTTTATGCTTTGAAAACTTTGTTTTACTTTACTTAATGAAAAGGGACAAAACTTCAAATTGTCTACTTTCGATTAAATTAAAATTATCTCTTGCAATTACACGCTGTTTCTTCCCGAGATGTTTACCACCACTATTATTTTCATCAACCCGGAATTTCATTGCAACACTCGTTCCAGTTTGGTTGTGATTCCAAAACAAAAATATCCGATTGCACTCTTCCCTTTCTTCCAAGATTTAACGCATAGTATTCAATGATTTTCTTAAATGGAGGTCCCTGGCTTTTAGTGATGGGATAGCCCCAGACAGGTTGCCAAAATGACACTTAATATAGGCCAGATCAGACACAACAGTGCTATAAAATCTAGCAGCCCTTGCCTCCCTAGTTAAAGAAGAATCCCCTTGATAAAATGTCAAGAGTACCTTAAATTATGAATCATTATTTATATATTGAATAAACTAGGCCTATATAAATTAAAATAGAATCATGCAATCTATTTTTAGCCAGTAAGTAAATTCACATTAGTTTTTTTAAATTAGTTTTTAATGGTTACGGATAAAAATATGTAATATTTAGCTTGGAAACGATATGAAGAAGAATACATTAATATGTTTTTCAAAACTATAACATAGTACAAATAAATATCAATAGACTACAGCTACTAAAATGACAGTGAGAAGTATATATCTCAATAACCACAGAAAATATAAAAATATACTAAACAGATAGCTAAAGTAACAACCATATATTAATAGTCAATGCCTTATATCTTCCATTATCTTTGTTTTGTCAACCAAAATATTACTAATATTATATAGAATATTTATTTAATAAAACTTGTCTCATTGAATTATTATTATTATTATTATTATTATTATTTGGGTTTAAAGGCCCATTGACACATTAAGGTCATTAGGGCCTTGAAAAATATTAAAAACATAATAAAATCTCCATAGGGGAGACACATAATAATTCACCTGCAGAATAAACAGGTAAATACACCATATACAAAATAATAAATTATATAAATATAAAATAATAGATAAAAAAGATATAAAATACCCATCTAAGACATTCCATAGGAGTGCTCAAATGGGCTTTTAGTATAAATTAAGTGGTACACCTGCTATAAAAAACAAAACAGGTGTATCACTCCAATAAAAAGACAAAACAAACATATTAAAATATAACACTTTAAAATGACACAACATGTTAAAATAATAATACGTTAAAAAGAAAAAAACAAACATGTTAAAGTGTACTAAAACTGTTAAAACTTCAAAACAAAAGTATTAAAGAATGTTAAAAAGATCTCAATAAGAGATAAAGTCCAAATGAGTCACTTTGTAACAGTGACTCAAATAGCATTAAAAAGATTCACTTGGCGTATAAAACGGAGTAAACAAATAACTCCACCCGCGCTATCGCGTAATAAAAAACGTAGGTCACCTTTGAAATCAAGAGCCAGGCGGATAGGGGCATATTTACGACACTCCACCAAAACGTGATACACACTAAGAGGAGCATTGTAAAACTCACACACTGGGGGTGGATCCCCTCTCAATAAAATCCCATGGGTCAATGATGTGTGTCCGATGCGGAGTCTTGTCACGATGACCTCCTCTCTTCTAGACTTTCGTATAGAAGAGGGCCACCGCGTCACACCATCCCTGATGGACCGCAGTTTGTTCTGAGCAGGGGTCGAGACCCACTGCTCGTGCCAGGTGCGTAAGACCCCACGCCGAACATAGCCCTTTAGATCTAAAAACATTACACCCAGATTCACCTCAAGAGGCAGGCGTGCTGCCTCCTTGGCCGCCTAGTCTGCCAGTTCATTTCCTGAAAGACCGGCGTGACCAGGAATCCAGCAAAAGGCGAGTCGGGTGCTTAATGAATAAATTTTTAAAATTTGTTCATGTATCATCTGCACTAGGGGATTCCAGGAGTAGAGAGTGGACAATGCCAACAGAGCACTCATGGAATCCATGCAGATAAGATCAGAACGGTGACACTTACGATAAACAAAACATAACGATTTAAAAATGGCATATAATTCAGCCGTAAAAACACTGGATTCATCAGGTAAACCAAATTTAAAATTGTTTCCCTCTAGAACAAAGGTGCATCCCACAGAGGCTCCACACTTTGAACCATACATGTAGATGCGCTGAAAACCCTGAAAACGAGTGGAAAAGAGATCGTTAAAGGTCCTCTCATATATAGCATTTGGAGTGGTCGATTTGGGAAACTTGGCAAGATCAAAATGGCATTTCGGAACGCATATCTTCCAGGGAGAAATTCGACCTGGAGATGTGGGATAACCTTTGGCAGGACTATTCCACACGTGTCGAAAACCGATAGCATCCGGCTTCCAACCGACCTTGCACTACGCCATTTGGTTTCATACAAGACTCGATTGAGGGGATGGAACACAGGCCGGTAAGCAACATGCCTTGGCATGCAATGCAGTTTCGACACGTAAGATGCCAGAAGATAGGACCGCCGGTGAGAGAGAGGGGCTCACCGGCGTCAGCACAGATGCTGACGACTGGACTGGTACGAAAAGCACCAGTAGCCAGTCGAATGCCAGCATGGTGGACACTATCTAGCATATTATTGCCGAAGGTCTAGCTGAGCCATAAACAAAGCTGCCGTAATTAATCTTGAATATCACCAAGGCCTTATAGAGGCGCATCAAGGTTTCCCTATCAGCACCCCAAGAGCAACCGCTAACTACTTTAAGTAAATTCACTGCTTTAACACATCTCGCTTTCAGGTCTTTGATGTGGGGAATCCAAATTAATTTAAAATCAAATAAAAATCCCTGGAAACTTACGCTCATCGAGACAGGTAAAACAACTTAGTTCATTAAAATATTGGGGGCTGGCTGTATTCCGCGTAATCTATGAAAGTGGAAGACCGTCATCTTGGCCGATGAGAAGGTAAACCCACTGCGCATTTCCCACATCCATAGATTGTTGACAGCTAGTTGTATCTACCGTTCAGCCCTGTGGAGACTCGATGAACTGCAATAAATTGCGGAGTCATCCACGAAAAGGCATGAACGAACAGGTAAGTGCACGTTGTCTACAATACTATTTATCGCAATAGCAAACAACGTACAGCTTAAAATACTACCCTGAGGCACCCCATTTTCTTGAACAAAATCATCGGATAAGGTGTTGTTTAACCTTACCCGGAAGTGTATATTTGACATAAAATTAGATATAAAAATAGAGAGGCTCCCCCGGAACCCCCAATTAAACAGAGTTTTTAAAATGCCATACAACCAGGGGGTGTCATAAGCCTTCTCCAAATCAAAGAAGACAGCCAAGAGGTGTTGATTATGGAGGAAGACGTCACGAACTGCTGTCTCAAGGCGAACAAGATGATCCACCGTGGATCGGTTACGACGAAAGCCACATTGCCAATCAGATAGTAGATTGCGGGATTCTAAATAACATATAAAACTTTTATTGATCATTTTCTCTAATATTTTGCATACACAACTAGTTAATGCTAGAGGTCTATAACTAGTTGGCTCTAATTTATCCTTGCCACTTTTATATATATGGATAACGGTTGCTTGCGTACACAGTATTAGGAACTGACGAGATTCCCAAACACAATTGTAGAGGTCTAAGAGGAACGCTCGTCCGGCAGGGGGCAGTTGGCACGACATTTAGTAATGGATATCATCCTGGCCAAAAGCTGTGTTGCTCTCTTGGGACAGGGTATAAATAAGTTCCTCTTTAGTAAAGGGGGAGTTATAATCCTCCCCCCGACTTTGGCCAAAATCAATATTAAGGCGCTCGATGTTGCGCTTATGCACTGCAAACTCGTTAGAGTAGCTCGCAGTGCTAGAAATAGCGGCGAACATCGAGTCCAATACATTGACAACCTCCACAGGGGAGGAAACAAGCGAACCGTTAGACATGAGGGCAGGTATACTATTAATTGAGCTACTACTTAATTTACGAATATTGTCCCAAACCTTAATTGTGGGAGTGGTAATTGTAAGGGCAGAAATAAACTATCTCCAAGACTCTCTTCTGCTTTCTCGAATAATACAGCGAGCTCGAGTGCGTAGAATTCGGAATGAATCCTGATTCTCCTTAGTGGGACGTCGATGAAAGAGGCGTAGGGCCCTTCGACGGTCAGAAATAGCTAACCGACACTTCTCGTTCCACCAGGGAACAGGATGGTGGCGTGGATTTGGCGAGGATTTAGGGATGGAAACACTCGCCGCCGCGATGACCGTTGAAGTAAAATGTCCAGCCTTAACATCGACGTCAGGATGTTGGGATTCACCAAATACGGCGAGCTCACAGAATCTATCCCAGTCAAGACGTTTTAGCACCCATTGAGGTATCCGCGCTGTACTGGAAGGATCTTAAAGGGGTGAGAGCAGAATGGGAAAATGATCACTGCCTATAGGTCCAAGTGGACTTCCCAAAGGAAGTGAGCAGCGATCCCGGGACTATATAAAGTTAGGTCGATGGCAGAGAATACACCATTAAAGGTAAAGAAGTGTGTCTGTGTCCCGGTGTTCATAAACACCAGGTTTTCCTAGAAAAGGATATCCTCTACCATACTCCCACGGGCGTCTCTAAAATTAGACCACCACACCAGGTTATGCGCGTTAAAACCACCCAAGATGATATAGGGGCGGGAAGTTGTATAAAAAGGGCCTCTAGAGTCCTCTTAGGAACACGCTCACCCAGTGGGAGGTATATGCAGCATATTGTTACCTCCAAAGGGAGGGAGACTCTGACAGCAATCGCTTGGAGATTAGATATAACATTTATAAACTTATGGTATATATTACTACGTGCAAATATTGCCACACCTACGCTAGCCCATTCAAAGAATGGCTTGTCGGTACGATATACATCGTACCCACGAAGCATCGGGTTATCAGTTGGGCGGAAGTGGGACTCCTGCAAGCACAAGATGGGAGGATGCAGGGAAGAAATTAGTTGTTTAATTTCCTCTACACGAGCAAAGAAACCCCTACAATTCCTTTGTAGTAGCGACATACTTTATTAATATAAAATATAGTTTTCCTCGAAATCCATGTCACTATCCTTTAAGAATAAAAATTGGTTGAGGAGCTTTTTAGGTCCTCTTGACTTTCCCAGTCTGTCCTGGCCCTCCCGCTTCAGCAGAGGCTTCGGTTTGTCTCTAAGATACTGGGTTGTTGGACCCTTAAGTGAAAGTTTTGTTAATGCCTTCGACACTTTCTTCATTGTAATTTTGTTGGTGGTCCCTTGCTGGTCCTTCCTCAAGGCACCAGTGGGACTCGCCTTAGCATTCTTATCTATTCCGAAACTCATCCCAAACTCGGGAAGACCAGAGGCGAGTGTGAGAGGCTCAGCAACGGCCGCCCGTGTTTTAGTACACCGAGGAGTGCCCTGGGGGGTTCCCCGAGGTGGGCCTAGGGGGCGTCCCCGAGGCGGGTCCGGGGGGTGTTCCTCGAGGAGGTCTCCTCGGTGGTATAGGTGGTGGAGACGGCCTTTGTGGCGGTTTCGCCTCGTTTAAAAATTTAGACGCCATAGAGGTTGGCGCAGAATCACTATAGATGTCTCTAGAAGAGATCAATGGCACTGGTCACGTTTGCGTCTAAGCTAGATTAACTGCGCAGTGACAGTTGGTACAGTTTCTGTCCTAACTGACAATTTGGCTATATGACGTTTGAAATACGGGATTCTGACTAGATACGTATTCCTTGCGTGCCTGGGCATATGGGATCTTCTTTTCGGATTGTATCCAGGACTTTATTCTCTACATTCCATTTAGAACAGGCCCGAGACCAGGTGGAATGTGGACCCTTGCAGTTGACGCAGTATTTAGGAGACTCACGTGTTTCGTGAGCCTCCTGTCCACAATCCGCACAGGTTGGCTTACCACGGCATTTCAGCTTCTTAGGCCTAAACTCCTGGCACTGAAAATAGCGCCGAGGTTTAGGGACATACGGCCGGACCCTGATCATATGAAAGCCTGCTCGGACCTCCTTCAGAAGGGTAGGAGTCGCAAATGTGAGGCTATACGTATCCATTTTTTTTTCTTGTTTCTTTTTTTTTGTGACAATACGGTACACTTCGGTGATATGCTGGGGGGAAAGCTCCTTACAGCTCTCCTCAATTTTCACGCAGTCTAGATCAAAGCAAGTGACCACTCCCTTGAAAACATTGAGGAACCTGTGACGTTCCACCTTCACCGGTATATAGGCCGTATTACTCGACGGTATTTCAGTAATAGTCATAATGTGTGACGACTGGACGTCAGTTGCAGTCTGAATCAAAATAGTGCCTTCACGCAATTTCCTTATAGAAACGTCTGATTTCGCTGCACCATTTATCGCTCTTCCGAGGATAAATGGGCTGACGCGCTTAAGGTTTCAATTGGTATCTTCTCGAGACATCACCAAAAAGTGGGGCTGCTGCCTCACCATTTCCTGGGTTTCCACAATGACAGGGCTGGACGGCCTTACTCGTTTCCGCATCTTATCAATATTACGGCCCTGTGAGGGCAGTACGGTGCCAGTGGGGACAATGTTGTCGGCCATGCCGTATTTGGGGACAACCTAAGCAGTACTCGGATCGTAGACCCAGGGTGATCCCAGTTGGCGCTACCACATAAGGCCCTGTTAACTGTCCCGACGCTAGACATGACAACCTTCGCATGGGGCATCGCCAGGAGAGAGGTTGTCGCAGCAAGTGGGTGCAGGAAAGTGCCAATTTTACGTCCAGGCCCTCATGAACGCAATTGATCTTTTCTCAAAGTAGGGTACCCGATTATTGTCATCCCTTAGGCCCTTCAATTAAGATATTACAACCAGCGCACTTTCATTCACGCGCTCAATTGCAACGGTATCCAGTAATTGTCTGAGAAGTTAGGGGTTAGTAGCCAAGGTCATAAACGGAGAGGCCAAATGCTTCCGTGCAGGATGAACGGCAGGGGGAAGGGAAGAAAGACGTAAAGAAAGAATAGAAGGGAGAAGAAGGGAAGGGAGAAGAAGGGAAGGGAGAAGAAGGGAGGAGAGAGAGAAAGGAGGAAAAAAGGATGAGAAAGGAAATATACAGGAAAGGTTTGTCCTACACGAGGTACGTCCTGCACAGAAGCCTCCTCTTTTAGTCGCTTCTTACGACAAGTAGGGGCTACTGCGGGACTATTCTAAACCCTGTCCCACAGGGGGGTTGTCTCATTGAAGCTCGCTTAGCTGTTGTGAAATGGGTATCACCCTACATCCATTTATTAAATAAAGCGCTTTTGTTTGGTATTTTCTTGGTCTTTTTAACGACCGTTAACATAGGATGAATTACCAAATGTTCAGCAAGAGGAACTGCCAAGAAATAATTGGACTCTCTAAGACACAACCATGTATAAAGGAATGGTGCGACAATATGGAGGTAACTATGGGACATTCAAAGAAAGGCACCACGCCATCCTATGTCTTGTTCAGCAGTAACCAATACTCGGGGATTCACACTCATTGGAATCTATTTACCAAGAGCCAATTTTCAGCTTTTCTCCAAACAAGTATACTGCAACTACCATTTCTAATATACTGGACGTTCTCTTTCAGCACAAAATGCACGGCGTTAGGGAAAAAACAGAGAGGAGACAAAGCCGAAATAGGCGCGGTAGTGTGCGTATTCATAAAACAAGCAAAAATAAACAAAATATAAAATATGCAGTAAAATTAAATATCATATTCGTTATAACATGTAATGAATATATATCTCAACTTCCCATATTTTACAACCAAGGAAAATTAAATCTCTTCCCTAGTCGTTACATTGCCATACCTTCAAATAGTTTTTACTGAATTTTACACCGTCAGCAATACACGAGAATAGATACTTTGGCACGTAGGCAACAACTCTAAGGGCTCAAGATCATTTGGCCTTCCCTTCAAAAAGCTAATGATAAAAAGTACAAAAATACAGACTTAGCTTAAGAGTAAAGAAACTAATAAATAAATAAGACTGTTTCTACAAAGCTGATCCAAATTGATTGATGATACAAATAGCCAATCGTTTTTAACCAGCCCACCAAAGAGAGGTAGAATATATCACCAGTAAGAGCACTAGTAATAAATTATGCTCCACACAGTAACTTATGGGCTCAATCTAAAAAGATCTAACATTTTCGTGACTAGACTATGGCTATTTAAATACCAATACAAGAGTATTGTGCTAGCGTTAGTTCAGTTGAGTTGAATACCAACATGCAAAGGCTTATTGGTCCATACCATATCGATATTCTCGTTAACTGCTTTTTGAGTAATCTAATGTTTATTATTATGATTTATTTCTGTGAATAAGACAGTGATTGATGTATTCAAAAATAATGGATTCAGAAAAAATAGTTATTGTAACTAGAAAGACCAAAATGGATACTTTTATAGTAAAAAAAATAAATGAAATAAGAGAAGGGTCATCAGTGAGTCTGAAAGCCACTTTACGGGCACAGGCTTAAACTCCTGCAAGGACGTCAACAGCAAAAGTTGGTAGGTCTCCTTTTCCACTACAAACTAAGAACGTACACGGACATAGTGGCCTTAAAAGAGGTTTCCAGCCTCACTGGAAATAAACTTACCCATGGCTGGAATATGAAAAAATTGAATGATTTTTTTTGTAAGATTTGCCAGCCACTATTTAATTAAAAAAATGAACTATCTTTTCATAAAAATTAGAATTAACTCTTATTGAATTAAGATTCCAAAATTGTGAAAAAAAAATCACTTGCAAAATTCAAATATATGAAAGATTGGAATGATACCGAAAATCTGTCTTAAATTTGGAGTCCATGAAGGCTGGCGTGAATGTTTTGTGCCAACTTTCCAATGCTGGAAAAATAGAGATGGAAGAAAACAGGATATCTTTGATGAAGATACTGTATGTAATCCCTCAAGTTTCTCACTGATGAGTACTTTGTTAAATACTTTTAATTGAATTTAAAAATAGATGTTTATAATTATAAATTAAATTTATTTACTTTGTTAATAAGTAGTAATACATATGAATATATATAAATTATATACATGTAAACCATATTTATATAAAAAATCATATTTCTGTCTATAGATCACATTAAATTTTATATAAAATTTACTTATTGCTAATAAATAAATATTTATTTCCATGTATGTATAATACCTCTAATAGTCAAACAAGCACTATCTAGGACAGAAGTTCATCTATATTGTGTAGAAACATACCCCGTGCAATACGAAGTATCTACCATTTAATATTACCAAAGAAAATACGCCTTCAGAATGGTATTGCAAACATTTATTGTCTGAAGCTTGTAAACGAGTATGGACTACTCATGACCAGCCGATTGTCGCAGCTTTATGGCAAATCAAATTGTGGCCTGGAAGTAACCGAGTTAATGTCCTTTTTCATCGGTCTATAAATTTTGATAGTGTAAAAAAGAAGGCCCCTTCCACTCATATAGTGTTAGTACATCGTATTCGGTGAATTCTTCTATTTCCTTTTTTCTTACGTCTTTTCCACACTCGTAACCTTTTGAACTTCTTTTTATTTTATCCCCATCTCCCAAGTCAGCAGTTGGTGCCTGCACTTAATGCCCTTTGGGATTTCCAGTATTGGAAAGGTTGTAACGGGTGTCTTTATCCTCCCTACCTTTTCTACCAAGTTACATAAAAATAAACTTACGGTGAATGTAAGAAAGAAAATGTCATTTAACGAGAAACATTTCTACAAGATGATACAAAACTTAAAATAATTGGATTTGATTCATAAAATAATAATATATTTTAATTTAGTGAGTTCAATAAAATGTTTCTACTAAGAAAGTTAGACAAAATAAATATTGTTATAACATATATAAGAAATAATATTGTAGAATTCTTGTCCGTACATATATTGCTTGTTTCCAGAAAACTAAGAAATTAATCCTCGAATCAAGGCGGAATATATTTTTCTGTACGCCATTTTTCTGGGTTTAGGATAAGCTATATTATACCTTCAAGCTATCTCATCAGTCAGCTTGGTAAATTAAGAAACCCCGTTTGTTGTATCTGTACCTTTTCAGTTATTTTATGGTTATTTTATGGTGTGTGTATATATATAAGAAACGGAACTGAATAAACCCTGTTTACAGGAAAAACCATATATATAAGAAAAGAAACTAAAAAAACCATAAAAGAACTAAAAAGGTACGGATCCAACAAACGGAGTTTCTTACATTACCTAGCTTACTGATGAAGTGTTGAGATAGCTTGAAGGTATAATATAGCTTATCCTAATCCCAGAAATATAAATAAATATCTTTATCACATAAATAAAGAAGATTTTTCATGTCTGTATATTCGCGGAAAACACGCACAAAAAAATGCTGAGCAAGTTTATACTGAATTTTCACTCGTCATCTCCTTATACTTTTGAGCACGGATATATTTATGCCATTTAAATAAAATAAATTGGTGTATTTAAAGATTATGGCATAAAGCACTCGATAAATGGTCTATTCTACTATTAAATATAGAATTCATTACATTTCTATTTTATTGATAGCCAAATCAACTTCAAACCTGAAATACAGCTACAGATTACATTCGATATTAAATAAGAAATAAAATTATAATTGTGTTAGGTTGGTAGCTTCGTTTTCACATTATTAGGTAAATAGTGTTTCTTTACAAATAAAAAATACATATAATCAAAATGTCAACTATTATTATATTTTAGTAATTTGTTTCGTATACTTCACATTAGTATCCAAGAAATGCTTGTATTTGGCAAATATTAATCACACATTCATTTTATCCTAGTTTGATACATTTAAGGATAGGTTTATAACCACGTATAGCTCTTAGCCAAAAGTTAACAATGCCTAGCATTAAGTGCACATTTCATAACTTAAATATAGCTATTTATTATTAAATATAGTGATTAAAGTCTTCTAATAAATATTCCATAGCGTATAGGGCAAAATTCATGATTAAAATCCAACAATATATAATTATTAAATGTGATAATCACATTTTTAATAGAATCAATGGTATTTTACTAATATAAACTGGCTCTTTGCTCTACTATATGTAACATGTTTAAAAATTAGTTTTACCTAAGGGTTCAGTCTAAATTTTTTTTTTAAATAAACTTTACTTTTGAAATATAAAATCAACCTGATTAAAGTGGTCTCTATATTAACAAATCAAATTTGTTTTTTATTTGGTTTTAATTTGATTAATATCAAACCATATATAATAAATCTATAGGCTTGGTTAATACATTCGACATTTGTAGAGTTTAAAATTTCTATGGTTAGATCAAAAGAAAATAAGACCAAATTATCTATTTTTATAATTTATCTATGTATGTTGGTTTGGTTTCAATAAACCCAAAAAGTACCCATTGGATCGAGACTGGCCTACTTCTGATGTACTCCTTATTTTTCCGGGGACAGAAAAGCTATCTCATCAGTGACAGAAGCAGTGTTCAAAAAACCGGGTGTAAGCAGTAAAAATACGTGGTGGATTTTTGCGCGGGTACAAAGCATGGAACCGGTTTCGACCAATGGAACGGGGTAAGTGGGCAGCTCATGTTTCTTCGGGAATCTTTGTACGCAAATAAAGCACTGGCATTGAGTTGGTTACATTATTTTCTAGCATTTAAAGCTGTCAGATGTGTTTAATGCCTTAATGCTGCGAACAGTATTCTTGTTTACTGTTTGTTACTAAGCCAACAACAAATTTAATTGATCTAAAATAGTATGTCTGGAGGTTAATAAGTAGTCTACATAGTGCTTCTTTCAATTTACTTTATTTTTATTTTCAAAATAATGGATCTAAACTATTAATGTTGGTGCTAAATGTAACAATGCATCCGCATAGTAATAAATTTGAGTCTTAAATTTAGATAGACATGACTTAAGCACAAAACAATCCGATTTTGTGGTGGATGATAAGAAATTTGGTAAGAAATACTAGGGCTGTGCGTGGAGTTGAATGTGGAACGGATCACTTACAAGTGATCACAGTATTTGAACTAGATAGGAATTTTCAGTGCACGATTACTAATCAAGTAAGAGTCAAAGTAGAAAAATTGTTAAGATCAAAGTGTAAGAGCGCAAAATGAAAGATTACTGGGTGAAAGATTCACTTTACAAGAACATGAATGGAATGCCTAAATAAATGCCAATGGTATTGAAAGATGAGTTGTGGTCCTAGAAATTTAAAAAAGAGATGCATGGTGGAATGAACCAGTGAAAGAAACTGTGAGAGAAAAGAAAGAAAGGTACAAATGTATGATTATTGCGAAGAGTGAAACAGCACTTAAGAGGTTGTGGGACATTCAAAAGTGAAAAAAAATAAAGACAACGAAATTAAAAAGGAGAGTAGGGTTCAAATGTTATTAAAAGAAGGATAAAGAATGCAGAATAATTTTGAAGGAAATAGGAAGCTTATCTGGAAGTGGACTGGGTAAAAAGAACTAAACATGCAGTGGAAGGAAATACCTTTCTTTCCGAATGAACGTGGTAAATTTATCCGAGAAGAAAACGGTATAAGTGAGTGGTGAAGTAAGTATTTTAAGCAATTATATGGTGAAAACGTTGAGAAATATCAGAATATATATATATATATATATATATATATATATACTTATAAAATAACATGTCCTGACTGACTGACTGATTCATCATCGCCGAGCGCAAACTATCAAGGCTACAAGCATGAAATTCGGACTGTATATTCATTATGTTATGTAGGCACCCACTAAGAAAGGAATTTAGAAAATTCCCCCCCAAAGGGGTCAAAATAGGGGATGATAATATGTATGATAATATGTATGAAAGTCCGTCATTTTGAAAGTTACATAAACAAAATTTTGTATTTCGGTTATTGAAGTAAAACAAATAAATACGTGTTTCAGGAATTTTGGAAATTTTATTTAATAAAGGATGAAAAAGGGGGTGAAAGTTTGTATCGGACTTGCATTATTTTTGATCTGAGGTCAAGTTATGGTCATCAACGTAACGTAATATTTTAAATTAATCTGTAAATACATATGTATATTTTCGTATTTGTATATAATCAACTTCCACGCGAGCAAAGCCGCGGGCAACAGCTATCTAGTATATATATATAAGGTTGTGATGAATGAAATATTTAATGAGGGTGAGGTGTTTGAATCTAAGAATGAAATTGTTAAAGAATGGAAAAGCTGTGGGTATAGATGGGTTCACAATTTAAATGCATTAGTTTGAGGGAATGATAATTTTTGTCAGATTATGTGAGTTGTTCAATGTGTGATGAGATAATAGGATTTAGCCCTCACATACAAGCATATTTAACTCCTAGAAATACTAGAAAAAGTTACTAGAATAATCTACTTCATTGGACTTACCTTGGCCCGTCTCTTGCTAGCGTCCTTCATCATGGTCATCTGATGTTGACCCGATACTTGCTCCGTTTGATTTGGCCTAGCCAACAATGGAAGACGACTTCAATCTACACTTTTCAAAAACAGAACATCGCGCCTGCGCGATGGCATCCCCACTCCAACTTTTTAAATTTTGGTTGATTCTTGGATTTGACTGGTCGTTGCCCCCCTTTTCCTTATCATAGCCCTGTGCTAATTTTGATGTATACAAATAAGCGTTACCTGGTCTGAATAAAATTACAGTAATTTATATCACACTAGTAGGCTGACCTAATCTTTGTTCACTGCCTGAGGACCACCCACACTACAACCACCGAATCAAGACCTACAAGATGGTGGACTGTTCCGTTGCCCTCACCAGAAGGAAATAGTACCCCACCGCATGGAATACGTAATATCAAATTGTGTAATATATGTAGACGGGATTGCGCTGGCTTAGGTATTTGATATAAGCTATTGTTTAGCGTAATTAAGTATACCTGAAATGCCCTTGTTGGTATTTATAATATTTAGTTTATTAGAGTAGAACATAGTACAGCTCTTTGTTGTTATGTCATATTTCTCAGCCTTTTGGCTCACATTTGAAACACCCTGACCTAGTAGCTTATATTTAGCTAATTGGTATTAACGACCTAATATGGTACATTATTTCTTGTTTGCTATGCAGTCATTAATTAGGCTTTATCCATGATTGGTAGGCAAGATATGGTCCTCAGCAAAAGCTGGTCGTGGCACTTGTTTTTGGTTCATACCTTGTGAGTAGACGGAATCCTTTAGATGCCAGTGGGGTTTGTAGCTCCGGTCTTTGAGTGTGCTATTTTTTTTTTTGTAGTTTTCATTGATGACTTAACTTGTTCTTGAAGATACACCTGCCCAGGGGATTCGTAATTGAGATTTTGATATTATTTGATTGTTGGAATATATTAACCGCCCGTAGCTATGGCATCGACGTTTGCATGTAAGACTCGTGAACTAACCGAGCAGGTATGCTATGCTTGCTTCTAAATTATTATACTGAGTTCTAATTTGGTGCACCGTATAGAGATTATATTTTATTGTAACTTCTTGAAGAGGACTTAGTCCTACTCCCCTTAGATTAGTTTAGGTTGACCACTATTAATTACTTATTAATTGCGTTTCCTTACGAAACGAATTATACACATACTACCGTACAGATTAGCTCATACTTACAACCACAAGTTCATAAAATTCCTGCTCGACTGTAATATAAGCATGTCTTGTTTCCCGTGTCAGGTTGATCCCACCAGTTGATCTCACTGTAACTGAGACAACTATTTAGGTAAACGGCTACACTAATTAATGTAGTAATAAAACTATTGATCGAATTTACAATTTTTATGAGTAGTTATTTTCAGCACCACATCTACTAGCCGTATGGGTTGTGCATCTATGTAGAACTACTAAATTACTATAGTGTGTGAGAAGGAGAGTGAAAAATCATTTAGAATAAACCACGCTCAGTACATCTGACCGGAATCGAGGCCAGACCTCACCGCCTTGTCAGTTGAATATATTGCGAGAGTGAAGCCTTAATCCATGCGGCCAATGAAGCGGGTATTAATAATTAAAAGTATTTTCATATATCAGCAATTCTTGTAAAATGTGTTCGATAATTAAAACCTAAAAGTAATGAATATCTAATTAGAGTAAAAATTATTGTTAAATGATTTAGGTATCTACAAATAAGAATAAATGCAAAATTTCAATTATTAGCATCCAGAGTTGTTTGAACATTTGAAATTGGAACTCAAGAAGTCTATCTGCACTGGAGATCAAGCTATTTCTGTCTTTCTTCCTTTACTTGGGGGAGATAATGACTCATAAATACCTGCCTGGCTACCTTCCTCACCTTACTTGGACAAAGGGGGAGAATTATGGAATGATTTACACTCAAGGACCCCCACCTGAACAGATTTTACTCCTTCCCTAGCAGTTTACAGAATTTAGGCTCTACCCCCGGAGATACTATATTTTTCTTCATAGCCTTCAACTTTGAGTTCATCTTGTGATGAAATGGGGTCTTAAAAAGGAAGTATAAATTGTGAAATTGAACAATGGATGAATGCATAAGAGAAAGTGGTTGGATGTATGTTTATCATTACAAAGAATGAGATAGTATTAAAATAGGCGAAAATGATAGTATATAAAGTATGCTAACACCAACATTGATGTATGGATGTGAATCGCGAGCTTGTCAGGAGAAATATAAAAGCAAGGTTAATGTGGTTGGAATGTGATAACTAAAAAATGTATGTGGAAAAAATAGTATGGATCGAGTCAATAATGAATGGGTGCTCAAGGAGTGCGTTTTTAAAGGGAATCCAATAGGTCAATGTGAAAGAAGTGTCTTTCGTTGGGTTGGTTATGTTGAGAAAATGAATGTTGTTAGAGTGTTGAAGTTATATAATTATAACATTAGCTGTTACTGCTATTATCACAATGTTACTACCCGCCCCAAATAAGCCCATACATATAGAAATCCCGCATTATAAATACTAGCAAGACTAGCTAGTATAATACCACCCCAAATAAACTTATACTCATAGACATACAGCATTATTAAATATCACAATCTTACTATGTCTAATATAGGTGCTCTACTCACTCGTTGTATCTTACGGATTAGCGTGACTTCCATAACCAGCCTGTTCCCACCAATGCTAGAATGAAGAGAAGTTATAAACAAGTTATGGAGGATGCATCGACAATATTTTCCAATAGAGGGATTCTCAAATGCTCTGATTGGCCCGACTGAGTTACAGGAGGACGAATCGTATTCTTGATCAGGTCTTCGTGACCGAATGAACGTAGCTAGAGTATGCAGCAGCACACCATGTGTATGGTGTTCGTGTCTTGGGAACAAGTCAGACGTATCTACAACACACAAATAAACTGGCGGACGTGACTGAAGTGACGTAGCATATCCACCAGCTGCTAGGCATGTGACGTTATACTACTAATAATCAATTTCCTCATAAAGAGATCTCCCAACTACCAATCCATCAACTAGACCTATATATAGCTAGCGTTCAGCTAGTATCAAAGACTATTAAATCCGACATTTCCACAAGAAGTCCTATTCAGGACTATAAAATTATTTAGCCAGAATGGATATATATATATATATATATAATTGTTATATAAACTTTATAGTTCAACTATGGGTTTGATTATCTTGAACACTTAGGTTTTTTATGTAGTTGAAATCAGTCAGTGTAAGCATGTGTAATTTTTTGCTAAAGGTTTTATTTTTGAAAGTAAATTCTGTTATTGAACACTTAGTGTTTTTTATTGCCGCTTGGACGCTAGTATATTTGTAATTTCTTGAAATATTTGGGTACTCACATTTTTTATTGCTCGTGTGGTTACCAGTAATTGTTTAAATTATTTAATTTGATAATGTTTCTTTTATAGGTTACCCGCCTCGGTGGCGTAGTTGGCTAACGTGCTTGTCATGTTGAGTTCGACTGCTGAGGACGGGGAGATCGAGGTTCGAATATCGCTCGGGTGAACTGGGGGAGGTTTTTCCTAGATTGTTTTCCACTCTCCCTCCACGCAAATGCGGGTTCACTTTCTCTAATTCAACCTTCCCAATTCCTAATCCATTAGCGTAATTAGTACTTAATGCGTATAACCCGAACGGGTAGTAAGACATGGTGCTAAATAATAATTAATAGAGAGATTAAAATATACTCTCAAACGTACTGTGCAATTGCAGACTCAGCCATGAATTATTTGTTTTCCAACACACTTCAGTTTGACTTTTGAGAACATGTAATTTATTGTTTTACCTCTGTTTATTACATTGAATAAATAATTCAAATATTTCTTTCACTTGAAAACTTTTTTTTACTTTTTGCTGTAATCTTTTCCTTAATTTCCGACAACCCTCTTTTGGGCTGATAGTGGCCTCTAGCTTTTAGGCGTAGAGTGGAATCGGTACATAGTGATGGAAGAATGTGGATACAAAGGAAGAATTATACATGTAGGACGTGGTTAAATGTTGTAGACTATTGTTTAAAAAAAAGAGAAACTTCAATAATTTTTAAATAAAAGAACATGTATGACTCCGTGTATGGATCTTGTTGAAGCGAAGGGTGTTTGTAAGGATAGGGGGAGGTGTGTAGTACGTTAATGAAGATGGATTACCTACGGAGTTGATGGTTTTACTAGCCATATTCGCAGATTCTTGCCTCCTCGTAAGAGAAGCACTTGATTAGCTATGTAAATATAAATTGCCATAATAATAACCCTATTATTATTATTCTAGTAGGAGTTTATATAATCAATTTTGATGAATATTTTGTATTCAAATACATCAATTATTATTGAGTTTTTTTTCCATTTTCCAGGAAGTACAGCAGGTCCCAGCAGGTAAATACTGTTGTAAAATATGGTCAAAAGTGTTATATTTCCTCGTATATATTTTCTTGTTCTTATTGCTGTAGTTTATTATCATCTGAAGATTGAGACGATGTATTTAATGATGAGATGATAATACCAGGGGATGACAAATGGAGGCGACATTGTCAAACCAATTCAAATATTTAAATTCATGATGGTGATGTCAATGAAACAACTGCGGTATTACCAAGTAATTTTTTCCACCTTTATTAACGATTCCATATTTAATTAATAGTAATCTCTTGTCATCTACACATGATATTTCCATTTTGAGAACTCCCCTAAGGTTGGTGACCTGGTGGTCTAGGGGTAAGGTGTCAGACTTCTATGTTGGCGGCCGGGGTTCAATCCTCGGTGCCGGCACAAATTTATCTGATTTCCAAACCCTTCCTTCACCTCTGACAAGATATCTTGTGAATGTGGGGAATGCCAGGCCTCCACCGTGGTTCGGATTCCACGTTAAACTGTAGGTCCTCCATTTCATCTCACAATCACCCTATCATTACACATTAGCGTAAGTGCGTATAACCCGAATGGGTAGTAAGACGTGGTGCTAATAATAATAATAATAATAATAATAATAATAATAATAATAATAATAATAATAAACTCCCCTAAGAAAAGCATCAAACGCAAAAATAATACATAATAATTAGTACGGAACTTCACGCGGACTTTTTCGATCTACGGTTTAAAAATGGAGATATTTACTCAAAATTCATAATATAATATACACTAGCGAACCCGAGAATAAATTGAGCTATACATACGTAAAACATTTTTTGACTCGCGGCTTTAAATTTTATAATTATATTTTTAAAGAATTAAAATATTCATTTGTATATTTGGACCAATAAAAAAATATCGATATTGGGTCCCCAATGTTCAACTCTTCGTATTAATATTTTGACTCCCGGTTAAAATTTTCAACATTATATTAGGGAATTCACATCTTATGGTTATCTCATTGCTATTAAATCTATATTTTATTAATTTTGACCAATACATTGGTAATTATTGTCTATTGAGTCTAAAATGAGAAAGATTGATCATTGATGTACCAGGGCGGATCCAGGAAGCGGGCGTGTGGGGCGCACGCCCCCTTCAAGAAATTAAACCAATTAATTATTGTTAAAGTCCCTATTAGCTTTATTGTCATGTATTACTATCTCACTAACCAGATTTAATTTTTTTAAATTGTTATTGGTAATATTAACACATGATTACTCTACGGTAATGATTATAAATACTTAAGACAATCACATTGAGTGCTGAAATGGTGAAAATAGGCATTAATTAAACCACCCAAATATAAGTTGTGCGCCTCTTACATTGTTGCACAAACATTGTTTAGGCTTTATTTTTATTTTATTATATTTATTATTACTATTTCAATGATAAATAATAATTAGAGATATTTAAATAATTTATTCATAAACAACGTGCTTTAAACAGAATCTTTGAATAATACCACACACATAATGTGTTAGTATATTTTAGTGGTAAAATTTTGATTTATGATGAGGAATAATAGCTATACTATAGAGTGGAGTTAGAGTTTGATTGTTCGAAATCTGAATAATTCCTTCTAATTTGTCTAATTGATTGAATAGCTAAAAATCTATTTATATAATAATTGGTATATTGTTTAAACTTATTTCCCTCTTAATAATCACTATGTATTGATGTTCTTATTATTTGTATTTAATAAATTTCAATACTTATAGCAAATTTCGAAACATACCATTGATTAGAAGAATATTATCAAGTTTATCGTTGCACTGAAAAATTACTTAAAGATTCATTCTCAAATTTTGAAGTATTTTTATGTCCAAATTTCTTGAGGAACCTCCCCCCCTCCTCCCTTACCCGATACCGATGGGAGAACCCGCAGCCCTCTCCCACCCCTCAAGAAAATCCTGAATTCACCCCTCTACTGTACAATTATTTCCCCTAAGAGGTTTAGGGAAAACAAATTCAACTTATTGAAAGACTTACTTATTTGCTTAGTCTATGGCATTAGATAATTATTGAGTTTAAAATTAAGAAGTAACTCTTCACAAAAAAAAATCCCCAAAATTGTATTAATATATTTGCCAGTATAACAAAAAATATTTGTTCAAAAAATATATATTTCAAGTAAAAGTTATGTGTTTTTAATAGTTTTAAAATTATACAATAATAAGGTATTTAGTATCTCAAATAATTGAAGAGAGATATAAATTTTTGTATCTGTAAAGTACCCTAAAAGTAATTTTCATGGAAATATGAAAATAGCCATTTTGTTTATAATCTTAATCAAAGCCTAGATATGAATTTTAATAAAATCGTTAAAGCTGATTTTGAAAAATGGAATTTCTCTTTTTCATTCTTTAGTAAAATGCTCTTAATTTTAGGGTTAGACAGACACACAGACAGATGGCGTTGCAAAAACTACTTTTTAGGGTTAGGGGGTGGTAGTCATGAAACTTCTACATCCATAAACATCCAAATAAGATTTTTTGACGGTCGTAATACTTTACCTCAAAGGGTTGGAAAAAATTAATAAAAGACATTTTTTCGGGTAGCTTGAAAACTATTGGATTTATGAAAATATATTTAATCTAAAAGTTTTTTATTATAAATAGAATTATCTAATAATAATGTTAAACATTTTTACATACAACTAAATTAGGATAAAATAATAGTTTTAACCATTAACCATAGGAATAGTAAATGCGTCTAGAAATAATGTTTAAAGTTTCGACATTTTTTATAACGAGAGAAATCTTGATTGTAATATTAAAATGATTCCATGTTATTTTGTCACGCCATGTACCCCTTAGCACTTATCGCGGGAAGACACAAAACTAGGTTCGCTCGCTGCTCTTTTATAAGTGGTGTTTCCTCAGTGACTCGCATACATTATAGTAAATTGAATGGGTCCCAAGTTGCGCGACATCGCCATGTTAATGTGACTTCTCCAGGAAGTTATACACCATATCTGTTAAGTTGGGAAGAAAGAGAATGCGGGAAAAAGCCAGTGTATTTGCAGTTTTGGTGGTAAAACATTATTTAGCCAAAATAAATAAAATATTTCTCCAGTACAAACATAGAATTTAATTTTCTTATCATGGAGACCCCAACATTTCTTGAATATTTTTCATGGGTGTCCTATAATTTACTGACAGCCTTTTCTCTTCATTTAAAATAATTCTCATATAATGACTCTATGCTCATGAGGGATATTCAAGAACTGTTGATATCCACATGTGAAGAAAATTAAACTCTATGTTTGTACTGGAACAATAGTGTATTTATTTTAGTAAAAAAAAAAAGTTTTACCATAAAATCGGCAGAAACACTGGTCTTTTATCGCGCCCCCTTCCATCCCACCTCAAGAGCCATGTTGAAAGGAGGAATTGGGGCGAGGAGGTGTGAAAAAGGCATGATGATTACGTGTTTAGGTTATGACATCTGAAAAACACAAACAACATGAAAATACTATGTTTGGCTTGGCTATGATGATGTGTCACAGATACATCTTTGTTGTCTTTTACAACCAGATAGGTAGAAGTTTTAAGGTCCATACATTTGGGCACCTGGTCTAAATGTCAATCTCAACTAGTCTGATATGCTGGTTTCAAGGCGTGGGAAACTTCTTCCTACTGGTCTAATGAAGATGGGTTTTCCTTAGTATGTTTTTCAATTGCCATACACGCAAATGTAGATACAAACCTCTACATACCTCATCCTTCCTCAGGCCATCATTCTAGATGGCCAATAAGACGCAGTGTAAAATTAAATGTTATGATCAATCACAATAATTTTCCTATATTCTGTATTACAAATAAAAAGAAAGTTTTCAAATGTATTTTTTTCTTTAAGCCAAATTAGTGTTACTCATAAAACAAACACGTTATCTTGTGAAGCACAATGGAAAATATTTATTTATAAACTTTATACCAGATTGTTCAAATATTTATAGCTAATTTCATATTTTCAAAATTAAATTATTTGTAAACCACCTTAAAATTATTTGTAATTTGTAGCAATAAAAATGAATGCTTATTTATCATTAAAATTAAAATCTACTCGCTGATACCAATTTTGAACTCAATCTCTAAGGCCAATTTCATATTTTCTATCATTAGTCCCAATTAAATTACTCTTAAATTAATTTATTTTAGAAAAATAAAGACACAGTATTCAACATCATATAAAACAGTCCCCCAAATCCGCTTTAATAAAAGCGGTATATATATTTAAAAAATGAAAATTGTATTATTTTAAAGACCAACCGCTCCCTAAATATCAATTTTAAACAAAATAATTTGTTATTTTTAAAATAGTTCAAATTATTTAAAAATTAGTCATCAGCAAACCACCATTAGATAATTTTTTTCCACAGAAACTAGTATTCAGTGTTATATTTGGTCGTGTAAATTGCTCCCAATAGTTAGAGCCATTATTTAAATATTTCCATTTTTTAGGAACCCCTCTTTTGTAAACTGGCCTCTAAGTAGCTTTTACTCAAAATAACTATACAGAGGAATTTTTCCTAATAAATATCCCCAATAAACACATTTGAAATCAATATAAATATTTTCAAGTCCAGGAAAAATAACTTATCAATAAACTACCTATAGATTTTTTTTACCACAAAACAAGTATAAAGTGTTATTTTCATGTAAAAAACTCCCATGATACTAATTCGAAACAAATTTGTGAGTCATTTTTAGAATGATTAAAGTTTTTTTAAAATAAGTAAACTACTACTACTACTACTAAAGGAGATTCTAACACAAGAATAAGTTTATAGTGTTATATGTCATGTCGAACAATCCCAAGATGTCCATTTGAAACCATATTGTAAGTATCATTATTAAAATATTTCAATTTTTTGAAAAAATCAGTCATCAGTTTTATTCCAATAAATTAGTGTTTACCCCCAAAAAAGGAAACAATTCTACTCATGTCAATCACTCCCAACGTACCATCATAGAACAAATTCGTTAGAGCCATTTGTAAAATATTTAAATTTTTTGAAAATTCCACAAAAATAAGTACAGTATACAGTGTTAATTGTTAAGTCAGACACAACCGAGATAATAATTTGGTCCCAAATAGTTAGATCCATTTGAAAGATATTTCAAGTTTTTGAAAAATCAGTCATCATTAAACTACACATAGATGCAATTTTTACCCAAATGAAATTATAAATGGTTAATTTTTATACCACACAATCTACATGTATACATTAGAAAAAATTGTTCCAGCTATTTTCTAATAATTTTGAATTTTCAAAAGTTCCCCATCAATAAATTACCCTTCAACAAATTGTTGCCCAAAAACCAATTATACAGTGCTATTTGTCATGTCAAACAAATTCAAGATAAGCATTTTAAACAAAATCTTTAAAGCCCTTTTTTAAAAATTTGGAATTCAAATATATCACTCATAACTAAACTAAAGGTATATGGTAAGAAAACAAACCATTTGATGGCACAGCCCTATAAAATCAAATTACAAAGTTTGAACGAAATCCATCAAACCGTTTAGGATCCGTCGCCAGGGCCACACTGAGAGACAGGCTGACATAGGGCAGACAGATTTCTAAAACTCAAAATTTTGGGTTAGGGTTAACATAAAATATTAATATTCATCATACTCTTGAGAATGATTTTTTCCACGATTACAAAAATGTTTCTTTATATGAGAAAGTATAAAAGGAAATTACAGAATATGTATTTAATAACTTACTTTTGATCAACCAAATGGTCGGTGGTCTTTGGGTAAAGTGCTAATCTGAGGACCCGATGTTCGTGAGCTCAACCCAAACTAAGGTCGACGGATTTTACCTCAGCGATAATGTTGCATATAAAAGGACCTTGGAAGGTGTATGGATACTTTAAATAACGTCTTATTACCCGTTAGGGTTATACGCTAAGGTGTATGGATACTTAAAATAACGTCTTATTACCCGTTAGGGTTATACGCTAAGGAGTATGGATACTTAAAATAACGTCTTATTACCCGTTAGGGCTATACGCTAAGGTGTATGAAAATAACTTTCCTGGCAAAATTGATAGGCACTTTAGTTATCGCTCATGGAAATTTTGGTGAGCTGATATAGTCAGTCCTTTCAGAAAGTGTACGTTAAATACATTAAATAGAACATATATAGTTATATATGTATAAAAGTTAAATAGATATAGTAGATATATAGTTATCATTTATAATATATACATTATATAAAAATAGAAAATTAATTTAGTAAATCAAAACATTTGGATATCGCACAATGCATTAAAATAAACAACCCCTTCACCTTTCCACCTCCCAACATTCAGTAAATAATTATTTATTGAATTGAGGCATTCTCTAACTTTGGTTTTGGTCATACACTATTCAATTTGCTTTGCAATCATGAATAAAATATAGCATACCCCAACTGCTGAATCAGCAACTTGCTACCTTATAACTTTGCTGGAGTTTACATAAACAAAAACCACTAGCTACACTAGCCGTGCTCTTATCGACCTTCACGAATGCCTTCATCCACTAAACTAAACTATCGAAAACGATCTTTCTCCAAACTAATAACAAAAGCACCAACGTCGACCTCAAACAATATCTGACAGAACTTCCCTAACTTGGGTGTGATGTTCACGGCACATGTATAGTACTTAGCATTTTCTGACCGGAGGGAACGAGCTATACTTTTCACAAAAATACTAGTAGTCCCTATTATGAAAATGATTGGTGATATTAACTATCACTTTTTTGTTAAATCTTTGAAGCTATTAAAATACAATGCACATTTGCAATTAGTTTAAAGTTATGTTAGTAAAATTTACGCAAAGTTTGATTTCAAATATCTTTAGAAGAGTTATGTTTGATGACTTATAAAATAATGGTAAATCCTAGTAAAAAGTATATATTAAATATACGCAACTAAATCACACCAATTTTAAATAGATTGTAGCTTAATCAATATGTAAGAAAGTGTTTTATTCCAAAGTGTCTTATTACAAATTTTGGTACATGCATATTAGTTATTTTCTGTATACTCTATTGTCTATGTCTTATTGTATAAAATATTAAAATGGATATTTCGTCATAATATAGATTTGACGTCTTATCGAGGAAATGGTATAGTATGAAATCTAAATTTCCACCAATTACTACATAATGTAAGGAGATAAACTCGTAGTGCCTTTAGCTGCCATTGAATCGTAGTTCAGAGATTGAATACCAACTGATTGCACTATTTAAGTTTTGCTCAAACATTTTCTCACGCTCACTCTTACCCACAAGATTAATGCAATTTTAACCAGTGTCTTAAATTTAAAAAAAATTAATGATTATTTTCTATGTAATCTAGGCCTGTTTGAACTATCTTTATGTAAGCTATATATACCGGAGATTTAAATTTTAAAATTGAAAGGATATTGAAAACCCCCATTAATAGTTCATATAATAATCATTATTTGTATTAACATAGAAATAATATTGCTTCAATTCATTGTAAATCATATAAATTTAATACAATTAACATTTATTACTAAATATATGAGTCCAAATATAAAAATATAAATTCCTTAAACATCTCTACATACTTATTTTCCAACTGATTGCTATATATTATATTATTTCTTATATCAATTTTACTGTAGATACATACTTATTATGTATTTTACAAACTTATATACTTATGTTCGCATAATGTTAGTATTACCTCTTTAGTAAATGTTTTACTTAATAATTAAGATTAGGATTAGGAAGATTGATCTAGAAAGAGTGTACAGTACATGTATTATCGTAAAGTGAGATTATAAAATCTTACAGTGAAAAATCAGATGTGGGAAAACTCTCTCAATGCATCGAGCCAAGATTTGAACCTTTACATCACCATCCTTGATAATAAAAAGTATTGTTAGACAAATGCGTTTAACCGTTTAGCTACCAATGTTTGATTTTAAACGATCAAAGCTTATTTTAGAAATGTAATTTATTATGATATTACATATTTTTATTACAAATATAGTTTTAATATTGTTGATACCAGCCTCGTTGAGCACGTAGACTAAACTTCAAGATTGACTAGTCGTGTTTGCCGTTTATGGCGAGGTCAGAGTTTAAAACTAGGTCGGGTGTTCTAAACGTATTTACTAGTCTGGTTTTCCGTTGATTTTTGGGTCAAGGTTTGAATTCCAGTCGGGTAAACTAAGCTCTTTTTTTTCAAATCGTTTCCTACTCTCTTTTTACCAAAACATGGTTATATTTTCTTTAAAGTCTCCTTTTCTCATTCACCCTCAACTAGTATAACCAAATTAGTTACCTTAATATTAATTAATTAGAAATGTTCTCTAAATGTATGAAACTATTAAACCATTAATTTCTATTCATCTCTAGATGTTATAACATAATTGCTGCTGTCCAATCAGATCATTATTTTGACTGGAGAACTAAATGCAATAAGAGAAACAAAATATTATTTTAAAAATATTTATAATAAAGAATATTTTTTTTATCAATAGGAGTGTGTTTAACCATAGTATAAATATGCCCTAGTGTGAAAATAGATAGCTAAACGGTGACAAGCTAAATTATATACATGCTAACTTGTAAAAAAGGTATATAGAAAATTTAATTTTTCCTACAGCTCATTAAATGTTCCTTTTGTAATTCCTAGTAAACATTTTAAAATGCTAACAATTCATGGGATTTTAGAAACGAGAAAGTTATAACGAATATATTATTTTGACACTCAGTAAACAAACCTCTTTGGGCTTTTCACTTTTAGAACCCGACGAAGAATTAAATCCCATACGTAAAAGTTTTACCTTTGACTTAATACACGCTGTTGGCAGAACGCAAATCCTATAAGCTGTTCTGCAAGAGACATAGTGGTATACAAACGTAAGCCACAAACTTAAACATGAACAAACAACTTCTGTTAATAAGAAGTAAAGGCTTACATGGCGTGCACGTATGTTTTCTAAAAAAAATAAAAAAAATAACGAAACCTTCTTTTGAATGGCCAAATAAAACGTTATAAATATAATACATTGATAATAAATTATTATTAACCCTTAGAAAAATAAGGTAGGGCAAGAAACGGCTCTTTGAAATAAATAAAAAATACAAATAATTATTTCAATTTTTTTTTTTCAAAAAATGAATGTTTCCAAAACAAAATTGTTAAAATATAGAGACAAAAACAAATAAAAAGAACATTGATTAGTCTTTAGAAAATTCCTCAACATATTATCTAGAATCAAAATCAAATAATGGTTTGCAAGAACATTTATACTTTGGACCAACATTTTCCATATGATTCATACACATTAATATTCTACATTTATAACAAGACTATATCTTATAGCCTGAAAAGATAGTAAGACGCTGTGTCTTAAAAAAAAAAAAAAAGATACAGGAAGTTTATTTTTATCAGCTTTCCATGGACAATTCGTGGAGTGGGGTTATTACTTCAACCCCCGCAATCTTGCAATTCTTCTTTTCAGTTATTTTGATAGTGTCGTTTTGGAAGCCCCTTTCTTTATGCAATATCTAAAATTCTAAAAACAACATCAAATGGTCAAAATCTGCATCTTATAGAAACAGTTTAAGTATTACATAGTTTATCTACTGTGTCTACACCTCTTTTAGTTGAATTGTTGAATGATTTAAAATATGTGTTTTAAATTTCACTAGTTGATGGATGAATGCTGCTAGAATTAGAAGACAAGAGGATTACATTCTTTCATTTTTTGGGTATATAATAGAGAACAGTCAATGCACCCAAGTAACCAAACAGAATAGTTGTTTATACTCTTTTTTTATATTTATTAACCCTGAGGGATCTCCCCCTTACTTTTTCTCACAATTCCAACTGTCGATATATTTGTTTTCAACCATTCTTCTGCCAGAGGGAAACTGGTAAATCAATTGACTGAGTGCGTATAACCCGAACGGGTAGTAAGACGCGGTGCTAATAATAATAATAATAATAATAATTGACTGAGGTGATGTTACGGCCTATACCTGAAATGGGCTCTACAAGTCGGAGTACTATGTATTTAGGTGAATTGGATATTTTATAGGGCTCTTTCGGCTGAGATCCCGCATAAATGTCAATGTTGTTTTCATACCAAGTGCGAGAATTGCAAATGGTTTGTATTTTTACCCTGTATTTCACAAGCTTACTAAGGGTGAGGCATTGTCTAAAAGGATAATTTCCTTCAAATGAGACAAGCTGCTTGTCTAGTGTGACAAACTCTGAGACTGTGTACGCTTCTGGAATTTTCCCACAAATATTGAGAATATATTTTTAATTGGTGCTAAGTTATCTAGCTTCCTTCTTTTTTGCCTGTCCAAAATAATTCTGAAACGGATTACTTGTAGTAAAAATAAACATCTCTCAAGGGACATTATTGAATGAAATATATCAAAGCTTAATCTATTCATGTTGAGAATATCCTTTAGATTTAATTTCCCTACTTTGTAAGTGTTGGCATTATCAAGAGGCACAAAATATCTCATTTTGATTTTATGTGTTGATAAAATTCAATTTCTGATCCAAGGGGCTAAATATTTAATTCTTAAGCGTTGAATAATATTTATATTTGATTAATTTTATTCTGTGTATGGAAATTATTGATATCTGATGTACAGTAGCTAGGTACAATTTCAGCACCTTTCTGCTAATGACACTGTAGTGTTTGGCTATCTGGTTTTTTGGGAATATTATTTGTTCTTCCATCTTGTTGTTTAATGCTGTAGTTTGATCCAAATAGCATAAATCAGAGCTGGCATATCCTGAAGATACGTGCTAAATCTACTTTTTACTTAAACTAAACATCACACAATTAATATCACACTTCATATATCATTGTAACGTAACAGTGGGGTTGCAGGCCGTTCACACGTCACTGTGTATTTCGCGAGATCTTTAAGGATATTGAAATGCGTTGTTGATTAAACGCGATTCAAAACGCACATGAAATATTCAATGTTTTGATTACCACAAATAATCAAACACACACACTAACTTATTTAGTATTTAAACACTCATGTTATAAAATATTAAAAGTCATAATTGGTATAAAACTTAATAAGTAAATGAAAAACATAAAATAGAGTTAAATTAATCTAAATAAACATCTAATTAATAAAGATACAAAACAACTAATCTATACTTATAAAATAACATGTCCTGACTGACTGATTCATCATCGCCGAGCGCAAACTATCAAGGCTACAAACATGAAATTCGGACTGTATATTCATTTTGTTATGTAGGCACCCACTAAGAAAGGATTTTAGAAAATTCCACCCCAAAGGGGTCAACATAGGGGATGATAATATGTATGATAATATGTATGAAAGTCCGTCATTTTGAAAGTTACATAAACAAAATTTTGTATTTCGGTTATTGACGTAAAACAAATAAATATGTGTTTCAGGAATTTTGGAAATTTTATTTAATAAGGGATGAAAAAGGGGGTGAAAGTTTGTATCGGACTTGCATTATTTTTGATCTGAGGTCAAGTTATGGTCATCAACGTAACGTAATATTTTAAATTAATCTGTAAATACATATGTATATTTTCGTATTTGTATATAATCAACTTCCACGCAAGCAAAGCCGCGGGCAACAGCTATCTAGTTAAACATATATGTAACAATCTCGTATTGTGTTCACTGTTCAGTCACTACACATTTCTCAGACGACATCATCTGTGTCATTCACATAAGTCCTCAACTGATCACCAACGTACTAGTCTGCACAGATTGCACCGATTTCCTTGGGCTTCCTCCAGAATGCTTTGGTTGTTGAAACATCATCATATTTATGTTTATTAATCTACCGTAATTGTGTCTAATCTAGGGCAATTAAGTTAGGTTTATCATAACTATGTTAAATTTCTCTGTAATAAAAAATGCAAGTCTATTTTACACACATTCTTTATTTCTTTAGACTTGTAAATATGTACATGCCTTCAAACCTTTTTTCTATTGGCCTTTCTTCCAATGAGTTGAAACCTTTTTAGAATAAGCAAGGGTATCATTGAAGTACATCTTTGAATTAGAGTGAGGATTTATGAACTTGATCAATCTAGTACGTTGCATAACCCTGATTAATAATTGTGATCAAGTTGAAATATCGTGTAATCATCAAATAATGAATAATGATCAGATAAGTACTCATATACAGTATGCATATCAAGAATAACTTTGATTTTTGAAGTATATTCATTGCTCCATGGTGCTGATCAATGAATAGTGATCAAGTAAAATATCACGTTAGTATTAATCATGACGATTATAAGCTGTGTATGTCTTGTGAATTATGTTGAGGTCTGTTCAAATTTTGTGACGTTTGATGAATATGACGTGGTCTCGTGAAGACTGTAGAGGTCTGGAAAAATCTGCTGAAGTTTTGTGAAGTCCTTTGAATTCTAATGAAGTCTTTTGATGTATGATGAGGTCTAATTAAATATGTTTAAATATTGCAAAGTCTATTTAAACCTGTATAAGACTGTTTAGCTATGATGAGTTGTGTGAGGTCTGATGATCCTAACGTGGTTTGGCTAAGTCTGTTTAGAGCTGACGAAATATACTGAAGTTATGGGAAGTCCTTTGAAGTCTGTTGAATTATTTTATAATGAATGTACTAAATGTATCCAAATCAAATTTATTTCAATCTTAATTTAAAAATTTGAATAGAAAATGGATTAAATGTATAATTTTCTATATCTTCTCAATCGTTCCATTTTGGTAAGGTGTCGAATTATTCTCACTCTTAATGAATCAAAGAGCATTTAAAAGCTATTTTATAGAAATTTTTCGGTACCCTCTGTAATAAGCTTCTCTAAAATAAATAAACAAATATTATATACATATATATACACATATATATATATACTTATACATATATTATTATTAGCACCGCGTCTTACTACCCGTTCGGATTATACGCACTTACGCTAATGTGTAATGGTAGGGTGATTGTGAGATGAAATGAAGGACCTACAGTTTAACGTGGAATCCGAACCA